>OY740798.1:11171714-11771714 GCA_963514005.1 Raja brachyura
ACTTAATACCGGACACAAATTCAATCAGATGCAAAATTAAACTTTTGCTTTCAATTCAAATATAAATGATTGAAAATTCCCCAAAAATATTGTTTTTGAATTAAATATTAAGACCTGGATTGTTTTCCCAAAAGTGTCAGAGGTAGATCTGATAAAAGTTTATTAAACTACGAGAGCATTGATATGATAAACAGTCAGAGTATTTTTCCCAAGGTATAGTTGCTAAATATTAGAGGGCAGAGCTTTAAGGCGAGGGGAAGAAAGTTTAAGGAGATGTGTGAGGTAAGTTTTGTTTAAAACGTTGAGGATGGTGGATGCCTCGAATGTGCTGCCAGAGATTGTGGTGGAAACAGATGTGATAGTAGTGTTTAAGAGGCTCCTTGATAGGCACATGGATATGTATGGAATGGAGGGATATGGCATACGTGCAGGCAGAGGCTAGTTCAATTTGGCATCATGTTCGGGTTGAAGATCCTCTTCCTGTGGTGTACTGTTCTATGTTTTATAAGTCTACAAACCATATTAAAGTAACACAGGGCTACAAGAATGTTTCTAACATAGGTTGGTGAAACTCTGGAATGCCGCAAACCAGACTGTTGTAGAGGCCGGATTATTGGAAGTATTTAAAGAGAAAGTAGATACATATTTGAAAGATCAGGGATCACTGGTACATATGACTACATCATATACCATTGATTGGATATACAGTGCCTTCCATAATGTTTGGGACAAAGACCCACAATTTATTTATTTGCCTCTGTACACAATTTGAGATTTGTAATAGAAAAATATCACATGTGGTTAAAGTGCACATTGTCAGATTTTATTCAAGGGTACTTTTATACTTTTGGTGTCACCATGTAGAAATTACAGCTGTGTTTATATATAGTCCCCCCCAATTCAGAGCACTATAATGTTTGGGACACATGGCTTCACAGGTGTTTGTAATTGTTCAGGTGTGTTTAATTGCCTCCTCAATGCAGGTATAAGAGAGCTCTTAGCACCTAGTCTTTCCTCCAGTCTTTCAATCATCTTTGGAAACTTTTATTGATGTTTATCAACATGAGGACCAAAGTTGTGTCAATGGAAGTCAAAGAAGCCATTAGGAGTGAGAAACAAGAATAAAACTGTTAGAGACATCAGCCAAACCTTAGGCGTACCAAAATCAACTGTTTGGAACATCATCAAGAAGGAGAGCACTGATGAGCTTACTAATCGCAAAGGGACTGGCAGGCCAAGGAAGACCTCCACAGCTGATGACAGAAGAATTCTCTCTATAATAAAGAAAAATCCCCAAACACCTGTCCGACAGATCAGAAACACTCTTCAGGAGTCAGGTGTGGACTTGTCAATGACCACTGTCCGCAGAAGACTTCATGAACAGAAATACAGAGGCTACACTGCAAGATGTAAACCACTGGTTAGCCGCTAAAATAGGATGGCCAGGTTACATTTTGCCAAGAAGTACTTAAAAGAACAACCACAGTTATAGATAAAGGTCTTGTGGACAGATGAGATGAAGATTAACCTATATCAGAGTGATAGCAAGAGCAAAGTATGGAGGAGAGAAGGAACTGCCCAAAGCATACCACCTCATCAGTGAAACACGGTGGTGGGGGTGTTATGGCGTGGGCATGTATGGCTGCTGAAGGTACTGGCTCACTTATCTTCATTGATGATACAACTGCTGATGGTAGTAGCATAATGAAGTGTATAGACAAATCCTTTCTGCTCAAATTTAAACAAACGCCTGAATACTCATTGGGCGGCAGTTCACCCTACAGCAAGGCAATGATCCCAAACAACAAAGGAGTTTTTCAAAGCTAAAAAATGGTGAATTCTTGAGTGGCCAAGTCAATCACCCGATCTGAGCCCAATTGAGCATGTCTTTTATATGCTGATGAGCAAACTGAAGGGGACTAGCCCCCAAAACAAGCATAATCTAAAGGTAGACAAAAATGCTGGAGAAACTCAGCAGGTGAGGCAGCATCTATGGAGCGAAGGAAGGCAATGTCTCGGGTCGAAACCCTTCTTCTAAAGATGGTTGCAATACAGGCCTGGCAGAGCATCACCAGAGAAGACACTCAGCAACTGGTCATGTCCATGTATCGCAGACTACAAGCATTCATTGCATGCAAAGGATATGCAACAAAATACTAAACACTTTCATTTACATGACATTGCTGTGTCCCAAACATTATGGACATTTGGGGGGGGGGGGGGGGGGGAGAACGGGACTATGTATAAACACTGCTGTAATTTCTACATGGTGAAACCAAAATGTATAAAAATGCACTTTAACCACATGTGATTTTTTTCTATTACAAAATTCAAATTGTGGAGTACAGAGTCAAACAAATAAATGATGGGTCTTTGTACCAAACATTGTGGAGGGCACTGTAAGTCTACAAAACATATTAAAGTAACACTGGTCTACAAGAATGCTTCTCACATAAGATGGTGAAACTCTGGAATGCCGCAAACCAGAGTGTTGTAGAGGCCGGATTATTGGAAGTATTTAAAGAGAAAGTAGATACATATTTGAAGATCAGGATCACTGGTACATATGACTACATTATAAACCATTGAAATAATATACGAAAGCAATTCTTATAGGCAGCGTTAACAGTTTTCCAGTCTATCAGCCTCCGTATTCAACAGATTATTCTTTGGAATTTCTACCACCTTCAACAAGATTCTACCACCAGGCACATTTTCCCTTCCCCTCTCAAGGTCAGGGTTGAGCCTGGTTCTCTGACGCTGTGAGACAGCAGCTCTACTATCTGTGCAGCTGTGGATCCCAAAAATAGTCCAAGAGATTTTTGTTTAGTAATTTTAGAAATGGGTTAATTCAAGAAAGTGGCTCTGAGGTAAAATCGCAGGCATGATCATATTGAATGACATAATTGGCGCAGGGCTGAATTTTCTCCTCCAGCTTTTATGTTCTTGGTTGAAGAGGATTAACATAAAATATTAAAAGTTAAGATTTACTTCAAAAGAAATTTTGATGGAAATGAATTAAAAACATTAAGCTGAGGCCAAGGGACCCGCACAACTAACGCATCTACTTCTACAGAAGATTAAGGAAGTTCAACAAGTCTCCAACGATTTTTACCAACTTATGCAGATGCACCATAGAAAACTCTGTCGAATGCATCACAGTTGGTTTGGCAAGAAATTACAGAGTTGTGGATGTGGCCCAGACCATTACACAAACTAGCTTCCGCATAATTGCCTCCATCTATACTTCATGTTGCCTCGGCAAACCAGCCACATAATGAAGAACCACTTACACCCAGGTAATGCTCTCTTTTCCCCTCACCCGTTGGACAGAGAATACAAAAGCTTGAACATACCAAGAGATTCTGGAACAGTTTCTTTCATGCTATTATCAGATTATTGAACAGTTCTCTCATAAGATCAGGTCCCAATCTCCTAACCTACCTCATTGCAGTCCTGGGATTTTTATATCTGCACTTTTTTTTGTAGCTGTAACGTTATAACGCAGTAACACTATATTCTGCCCTCTGGTATTTTGCTCTTTGCACTGCCTGTCCTTGTGTATGGTTTGACTGTATTCATGTGTAGCACAGGTTGACTGCATAACACACAAACTAATGGCCCTGTCCCACTTTCCCTAGTTACTCACAAACTCTCCAGTGTTTTCCCCTTGATTCAAACTCAGGGAATGTCGGGTAATGTCGGTAGTGAGCTCATAGGAGCCTGATGGAGTCTGTAGATGTTTCGTAGTGGCTCGTAATGCCAGCCATAGGAACTCGGGGCATCAGGTAAGTCGGGACGTTTTTTCAACATATTGAAAAATGTCCACAAGTTAAAAAAAATAGACCAGAGTACCTACGAACGGCTATTACCGTAATTCTCCAAGTTCGAATCAAGGGGAAAACTCGGGAGAGTTCGTGAGTAACTCGGGAAAGTGGGACAGGGCCTTAAGTTTTTCACTATATCTTAGTACACATAACAATAATAAACCAGTACCAATATGACTTAAACTGGTGTGAATCAATCAAGGCCAGCAGCCCTGTTCATACGTATGGAGTAACACCACAAACACAGTCATGGCTGCTGTAAAGCTGAGGGGCCAGATGTGTGGAGTACCCGGCGCACAACATTATCATTCCTGTGCTCCACTCCTGGATTCACTGCTGGTTCCCACCTCCTGTGTCGTAATGCACAAGCACAGATGTGAGGAACAAGCTACCCGCACCAAACAGCCAGCGGTTTTCTGTAGAACCCTCTGTAGAGCACAAACCATCGTTAGACAACAGCACGGTTCTAATAGATGCATTTACTTTATCAAGTTAATTACAGCCACATAGAGAAGGAAGTGATTGATTACATTTCTGGTCTATGATAGAGTAGAATGCAATTGGTATGAGTATCCTTGGGTTTACATAGTCTACAATCAGGCCATGATTGCTATTATGTATTTCTGCCGAGAACGTGACAGGATACGCCAGCCTTGATGTTTCCACAGTCAAATAGCTACTATTAATGCTTAACGCCACAATCAGTCTGAAGAGTCCTGACCCGAAATATCGCCTGTCCATTGCCTCCACAGAAACTGCCTGACCCACTGAGTTCCTCCAGCACTTTACTCAAGATTCCAAATTTACAGTTCCCTGTGTCACTATTAATGCATATCTGAATAGTGATTACTTGATTGAAGCATTGGTCCCTCTGGGTTTTTATCTCAGTGGTTGGGATGAGAGGAAAGGAGAGAATCCACACACATTAATAAAGCAACAAGTTGTTCAATCTTCCATTAAAGAGCAGGCCGATTGTGCATAACATGGCATTAAGCAGCAACAAACTATAAATTTTTAATTTCTCTGCATTAAGTTTTCAAGGATGATGATAGAATAACCGTGAATAATTTAGAGGGCAAAATGACAGTGATGTAACTCACCATCACATTACACGTACGCATCTACCCTGTGACTCAAATTTGCAATAACATTCAGGTTCCTTTTATCCATCAAGTAAACTTCAAAAACTGATCTTTTTTCTTAGAAAATTTGGCATTTTCTTCAACTTTGGCATTTGGCATTCTTGTATAAATTAAGCAAATGCATGGAAACACTTCCAACCATATATATGCTGATTTTATCACCAACAATGAATAAACATTTTGTTATAACCTTTACTCATTACTTTATAATCATTTACTCCTGCTGTGCTTTAATAATCTGTTCCTTCACTGCTCTAAAATACTATTTCTGCACAAGGGAAGGGTCAGCTAAGAACATTCCCAAATGGAGATACAGCTTTTCATTCAGGTGTGTGATCACACGTTAGATAAATATCACAGTTGATGCTCCCAAGAGTTTTCATGGTGTTATCCTGATGTATTGGGTAGTCAGAACCTGTCTCCGAGGGTGGAAATGTCAAAGACAAGAGGACAGAGCTTTAAAGTCAGAGGGGAACGTTTAAAGGAGATGCGCAGGGCAAGTGTTTGACACAGAGAATTATAGGTGCCTGGAACGCACAGTTATGTTTGGTGGTGGTGGACGCAGATGTGATAGCGGCCTTTAGATACAAACCTGGATATGCAGGGAATGGAAGGATATGGATCATGTGGAGGCAGAGGAGACTAGTTTAATTTGGCAACATGTTCGGCACTGACATTGTCGGCTGAAAGGTCTGTTCCGGAGTTATATTGTTCTATGTAACCTCATGGGCTGGGTATTTGAGAAGGAGCACTTAAAGCTAGTTTTCATTTTAAACTATCGATCTAGACAAAGAAGATTAAGCCATTTCAAATAGAAAGAACCAGGCAAAACTTTAATAGTGTAAACATTTTGAATTGGAAGTACAGTACACTGGTCAATGGCATTACTATAATTAGATTCATGCCTTTGACTACAATTTAACATTTTGAAAAGCTATGCAAAGAATAATATAACTTTGGGAAAGTGTATATTGAACGGAGGGAAATCTCCATTAATCACTTGCCCAGGTGGAGCTTGAGTCTGAGTCTTTCGTACGCGTGAGAGATCTCAATAATCACTCAGCCTCAGTGAGTCTCTAATTAGCAATCTTCAACAATGGACTTAGAAAGGTAGAAAAATACAGAGGTCTGTGCAATGACTTAAAAGCTATCTAAGAAGTGAAATTTACCCAAGTACCCCAAAAAGAGGCTTTTCAAGAAATTCACAATGTAGCATTCTTTGGGATGAACTCATTCAATCCTAAAACAACTGGAACCTCAGAGAGACATAAATATGCACGATAAAGATCGTATTAAGTTTATTAAAAATACATAAATGTTGGTAAAATATAATGATGATTTTATAAGGTTAGACTGATTTTACTCTGGCCAGCTATATGTTCTTGGTCAGGAGGGTTTGTTATTGTTATTGCAATGTATACGCCTTAGAGACATTCTACCAGAAAAAACCTGTCCAGTAACAACCAGCTTGCTATTGTGCTTTTCTTCATGTAATTTTAATTGACACCAATAATGCGTTCTCTGAAATCCATAACTATATGTCATAAAATATAATGAGTCAATTTATAGTGACTTTTAACCTCGGTGATTCATTATGACTTGGCGGGTATATTCAGGTTAAATTGACAATATTTACAAAGTGCCTACAATAAGTACTTGTTATTTAAACCCCTTCTAAAGGATACATTTAGCAGCTCAAGAGCCATAGGTTAATGCTGAGATTAAAAGCTCATGCAACATAAAACTAAAGATAAAAGGAGCCAAGGTTCATATCTTGGCTGATGATGAAGCAATATTATTATCCAGTCCCATTTCTGGAGGGTGAAGCACATGACAGATTAAATGTTCTAATTCCTCTTCTGCTCTGAGCGATTTTCTCTCTCTTGTTTTTGGACTTTTTGGGAGTATTGTAAGACATCGGGAACTCTGCTATGACTGTGCGGGATGGCAAGGGATGTGAATCTACTTAAAAAAAATAAGATTCCGCAAACCTGTCTACATCGATGGGATGGTGGTGGAGAGAGTCACCCAGAATTACCATCCTGGGCTCAGCACATTGATGCAATTTCTTAATATGCTTGTAAATGCCTGTGCTTTCTGAGACGATTGAGAACATTCGGTATGATGATGAATATTCTATTGAAGTTCTACAGACATACAATATAGGAGCATTATTGGCTGCATGCATTGGAGCCTGATTCAGCAGTTAGAACAGCTGGGAACGAAGATGATTTGAGAATGGTAAATACAATGCCCAGTCCATCGTAGGCACTGACCTCCCCACTATTGAAGCAATGCTTCAATAAGAGTTAGTGGTGGACTTTGGGAGGAGAGAAACAACCCTCTCTCCATCAATGGTGTGGATGTGCAGTTTACAAAGGAGTACAAGTACCTTGGAGTTTACCTGGACAGTAAACTGGACTGGGTCAGGGATGCTGAGGCACTGTATAAGGGACAGTGCAGTCTGTATTTTCTGTGGAGGCTCCGCTCTTTCAACATCTGCAGTGGGATGCTGCATATGTTCCATCAATCGGTGGTGGCCAGTGCCATCTTTTACCCTGTTGTGAGCTGGGGTAGCAGGGCGAAGGCCGCGAATGGCAACAGAATCAACAAGCTCACCAGGAAGGCTGGCTCGGTCCTGGGGGCAGTTGGATTCATTGGAGGTGGTCTTGAAGGGGAGGATGCTCCTCAAACTGTGGAACATCTTGGACAATACAGCTCATCCCCTCCATGACACACTGGTCAACCTGAGGAGCACCTTCAGCAACAGACTGGTTCCACCAAGATGCAGCACAGAACGCCACAGGAGATCTTTTTTCCCTGTGACTATCAAACTGTACAACTCCTCCCCCTTCTGTCATGGGGTAGATTGATTCCCCCCCCAACCCCCCCCCCAATCTTTGTACATCCCCAATCCTGGACTTTCCACCCGTCACTTTAATTTCATGTTTCATGTATCTTTTTTTGTTTTTTTTGTTTATTTTATTAGAAGTTAATACAGTACAAAACAATACAGTGGTACCTAATTTTAGGTGCCAACTGTGTCATAACGTAATACATTCTATGTACAACCTCTAGTTTTATGTTTTTGAAAAGGAAGTAAAAAAAAAGAGAAGAAAAAGAGGAAAAATAGATAGTAGAAAATAGAAAAACGTGAAGTGTGTATATAAGAAAAGAAAAAGTAGAAATAGGAGAAAAAGACCCTTAAAAAATAAATTTTCAAATCTTTGTTCGGAGATGTAAATCTATCCACAACCTGACCTGAAATCAGTAATCTTTACAATACTGCTGCATCACATGATTCCAAAAAGTCGATGAAAGGGGACCAACTCTTTAAGAATTGGTCATATTTATCTATTAGGCAGAGTCTCATTTCTTCAAGGTATGCTATGTCCGTCATATTCCTAATCCACATTTTAATAGTTGGTATAGCTGTATTTTTCCAAATTTAAGTATCAATTTCTTTCAAATTATTAACCCATAGTTAAGGAATACTTTTTGGTCTTTGTTTAAATTGATATCTTCTACTATTATTCAAAATATAATCCTGTATTAGGTTCTATTCTTGACTTGAAGAGCTTTGTAAATATATCAAAAATATCGCTCCAAAATGTATTCAACTTTATACATCCTACAAATGAATGTGTTATATTGGCATTTTGAAACAAACATTTATCGCATCTAGGAGAAACGTTTGGGTAGAATTTATTCAACCTTGTTTTTGAATAATATAGTCTATGTAATAATTTAAATTGAATTAAATTATGTCTTGCATTAAAGGAACAATTATGTGTGTTCATCAGATACTTTTCCCATCTATCTTTCGGAATCTTTATCATTAGTTCATGTTCCCAATCTTCTCTTAGTGCCTCTGTTGAGGGTAATTCTCTATTTAATATACCATTATAAAAATATGATATTAGTTTTTGTGAATCAGCCTTAATATTCATTGCTTCTTCTAAAGGGTCTAAAAATATAGTTTGAAATCTATGTATATATTTCTTCATAACGTCACATATCTGTATATATATAAAATATTGATTATCATTCAGTTTAAATTTTGATTTTAATAGTTGAAATGATAACAATTTGCCCAATTCATACATATCTCCTACTTTCCTAATCCCCAGTCTATCCCATTGTTTATATGTTTTGTCAATAAGTTGGTTTGAATGCAGGATTGTCCACTATTGGGGTTAGCACTGATAGATTATTTAATTTCAAGGATAATTTTATTTGTTTCCAAATTCTTACTGTATTGTGAATAATTGGGTTCTTCTTATATATTATACTATTCAATTTTATCGGTGAGAACAAGATCGTTCCTATATCGTACGGGAAACACTCCTCTTTCTCCATTCTTAACCACTCCGACTGGTGAGTGGAACTATCCAACCAGTACATTATGTTCTTAATATGCACTGCCCAGTAGTAATACATAAAGTTAGGTAATGATAACTTCTTTAGGTGTGTTTTATGACTGTTGGCAGACCAATTTGTGTCCTGGGATAAATAAATTTCTATCGTATCATATTGTATGCCTCAAAAAAGCAGCCAGTATCACCAAAGACCCACACCACCCTTGCGACATTCTTATTTCGCTCCCACTATCGGAAAGGTGGTACAGGAGATTGAAAACTGTGACCATCAGGTTTGGGAATAATTTATTTCCAACTGTCTTCAGACTCCTGAACACTAACCTCAGCAGCTATGAACTTCTATTGGTCTTTGGTGCATTAAAGTCTTTTGAACTTGTATTGGAACTTGTATTGTTATTAATTTATTGAGTTTCTTTGATTATTATCTGTATTGCTTTTATGGGCCTGTTAAGCTGCTGCAAGTAAGAATTTCATTGTTCCATCGTCGGTGCATATGACAATTAAACATGCTCTTGACACTTGGAAAAAAAACTCTGGATCTGCAGGCTTCAAAACATTATGAGAAAATGACAAGGTCAGGTTCAGATTCAATCTATCGTTTTTCTACTTTACACATCATGGGGTGGGAGATGTTGCGTTCCTAGAACATTTTCCATATTGTGATTTTTCAGTACTACAAAGCCCAGTCAACTGTGTGTTGAGAAATGCAAGTTGCAAAATGAAAATTGAGTTTATTTATTCACTTTTTTCCCCCACAGTTTTCAAAGGAACCCACTTTCTATTCTGTAGCCCACAATTTTTGCTTGTAATTTGCGAATTCTGCGAGGGCGAATTGCCTTTACTCGAACTACCACAACGTGGGTGTCGCCTATAATAAGCTGATAGAGAAAACTCATGGCGATATCACATGGAAATAGACACATTGAGTCCAAACCAGTCAATGATCACCCGTTCACACTAGTTCCACGTTATCTCAATTTCTCATCTTCTTCCTCCACAATGGGGCCAATTTTTTTTTTACAGCGGCCACAAACCAGCATATCTTTGGGATCCTTGTGGTAACTGGAGCACCTGGCGAAAACCCACGTGGTCAAAGGGAGAACGTGCAAACTTCACACAGACAGCACCTGACGTCCGGATCGAAACTGGGTCTCTGGTGCTATGAGACAGCACGTCTACAAGCTGTGCCAATGTGCTGCCTTGGAAACCTGTTTCAACATCATATAAATGGGAAGTTAAAAGATATGCTGTTCAATGATACACGCATTCTTGTATAAGAATCACCTTCCAATGAAAGTAGTATTTAGTCACAACACTCCAATCGTCACTCAGTTGAACAGGCTGAATGGTACAGGTTGACTTTTCTTGGCATTTCTGTCTATTCAATTTTGTATGTAGCAGGAAAGGTGCGGTCTTGCAGAATCTCTTTTGACACATGTACCTGACAGAACTTGTGCCGGATGCAAATGTCAGAACACACTGCTTTCCAGATCATCAACTACTGACGTCAGATATGAGTTGACTAATTAAATACTCCTGTCACATTCTTACCTATTTTAAACTTAATGTGAAAAACAAGAACAATGCAGCAAATGCCTTCTGGAAGATACCATTGAGGTTTTGTGAATAGCAAGGATTCCTAAGACATTATTTTCAGCATTCTGGTGTGCAAATTGCAGCATCTACTGTAACACAGACAAAATAAATCACACAACAAATACGTGGGACAGCAGATGTTGGAATCTTGCACAAAATACTGGAGTAACTCAATGGGTCAGGCAGCATCTGTTGAGGGAATGGATAGGCGCCGTTTTGGGTCGGTATTCTTCAGACTCAATATTTTTATGGATTACACAACACTGCTGCACTGAAAGTGTTTAATATTCTATCCTTTAGCAGATAAAACATGCTAGACTGTGGCTAAAGTCTATGAACCATAAGACATTTTCTTATGTTCCTACAGTAATTAAGAATTATACTTTATGGAGTGCTACAAGCCAACTTGTCTGGCAAAAGATCTAAATCTTCATATTCAGAACATTGACCATAAATTATCTAACCAGTTGTAGCTGGAATTATGCATATTATACACTACTGTTGATCATGGGATGGAACCCAGACACACAACCATGTTTAAGAAATGAAATAAAATATTAGATATGACTCATTGGTTGAAATCTTACTTTTAGAGCCCACAACAAAGAATTGAACACATGAAGACCATTTGCACCTAATCACAGACTGGATGGTGCTCTGCGGAGAATTTTGCCTTTTGAATGAATTTAAACAGGTTCTGCCCACCTTCTCAGTTTTGTGCAAGGAATCTTAACACACCCATTTGAGCAATAGCTATTATTTTCCATAGCTTTGGCCATCTAACTAGAAGCACAAACCATTTTTAATGGCCCTTCTCAACCTTAGAAAATACTTTAACATGGTCACGTAAGAGGTACAATCTGGAGCAACTACCACTAATTTTTCTGCAGCTTGTATTATGATGGCATGCAAACGAATAATCTCAGCCAAGCAGTGATGGCTTGAGCTAATCAAGGCTGTGTTACCACAACCTTTCTTTTAATCTTTCTCACACACAACATACGTAATCCCACACTCACACCTTATTTTTCATCACACTACCACCAACAATTAAAATTCATGGCGATACTCTTGGAAACATAAACTAGTTCCAAAATTGTGGAAGCTATCTTTCACTAAGGACAGAAATGGATAATGAAATTCACCCTTGCCTTTGGTGTCAGTTTAGCCTTTACCCAATTGAATCATTTCACCCTATCTATTCCCCTATTGATTTTATACACCTCAAAAGATCACCCCTCAGCCTCCTGTGCTCCAAGAACGAAAGTCCTAGCCTGTCCAATCTCTCCCTTTAGGTCAGGCGCTCGAGTCCTGGCAAGACACTTGTAAATCTTCTCTGCACGCTTTGCAGCTTCATTGAGTTTAGTTTAGCTTAGAGAAACCATGTGGAAATCTTGGACGATTGGGGGCGCTGCGAGTCGGCTGCCCTGCCAGCAGTGTGTTTGTTATTTTGACTTTTTTCATTTTTTTCAGTTTGTCCATGTGTTTGTTTTGGTGTCTCTTGGTATGTCTTATGTGGGGGGTGGTGGGAGGGAAAAGGGGGAAACCGTTTTTCAGTCGCTTCCTTGACAGAGAGGCGTCTTTTTCCATGTCGCTTCTCTGCCTCCCCTCTCGCAGCCTAACAGCTTGGATTGGAGCGGCCTTTCCTGGAGTTGAGCCTGGAGTTCAGCAGCGTGGACTTTTCCATCGCTGAGCAGGGGCAAACCCTTGGTGGGGGGTCACCAGAAAGGAGTACTTCGATCGCTGGCCTGGTGACTTTGGCATCGTGGGGCTATGGTCTGAGGAGCTTCAAGCCGTGGGCGTGGGTGGAGTTACCATCCGGAGTCGGGGATCGTCGGATAAGAGCTCCGACCGCCGGCCTGCGGCCTATAGCATCCTGAAGCTGCGGACTCCGGTAGGAAAGTGGTGCTCCAAGCCACTTGGAGTGTGTTCAACCGTCCCGACGTCGGAGTTTCGATCATCCCGACGAGAGGGCCTGTACATCCGGCCATCCGTAGCGGCGACTTCAGAGGGTTCATGGCCCCGACAACGGATAAATAAAGGAGGAGAACTGACTCAACGTTATTATCTTCCAGCACACTGAAGAATGTTAATTCCACTGTGTTGAATGTTCATGTTATATTCTATTGTGTAGTGTGCTCTTTTTGATTGTATGGCTGCTTGGTGAACAAATTCCAGTGTACTTTAATTGGTGCATGTGGCAATAAATGTGAACTTGAACTTGAAACAGACCCTTTGTCCCACCAAGTCCACACTAAATTGTTCACACTTGTTCTATGTTATCATCCACTCCCTACACTTTAGGGGCAATTTTACCTACAAATTCGCACGACTTTGGGATCTGGGAGGAATCAGAGCTTCAGGAGGAAATCTACAGGGAGAATGTACAAACTCCACGCAGACAGTATCCAAGGTCAGGATCAAACCTGTGCTGTGAGGCAGTAGTTTTACCAGCTGTGCCACTGTAACGCCTTGAATCATCTTAAACACCTCCATTTAAATATTGCTTCTTTGCTACTAATGGAATAACATCTCTAACTTTCCAGAAAGAATGTTGTCATGTTGTTTTATTGTCTCTGGATTATAGGAAATGGAGTGGCGTAGGTCATTTAACACCTCTAGCTTATTCAGCCATTTATCGTAGTTAAGGCATTTAAAAAAATGTTTTGAACTTCCATTCATATATTCTTTATCTATGAGACCTGTTATGCTGCTGCAAGTAAGAATTTAATTGTTGCGTTCTTGCACATATGGCAATTAAACACCCTTGACTCTTAAATGACTTCCTACCACCTTCTCATTGGCAATTAGGGGATGAGTAAAAAATGCTGGGATTGAAGGGATCTACATAATCTGTAAAATTAATTAAAACAACTCTGCTTTATCTTTACCTTGACTCCAGCTACACACATTGTTTTTTAGCCTTCTATATCATTGATAAACAAGATCTTGCAGTTTCATGTTTGAACATTTTCAAGATATGCAGCACTTTAGGTGGAGAAAATCCTAAATTTCCAATGGCCTGTGTGTGAAATTCTTCTTTGTGTCCAAGTGGCCAACTCTAATTTTAAAGTTAAGCTCCTTGCTTTGGACTCTGCCACCAGAGGAAATCATTATCTATCCCATCAATTCCTTTAATCATTCTAAACACCTCAATTAGATTACCCCTTAATCTTCTAAACTCACAGGAATACAAAACTAGTCTATACAACCTGTCTTCATCATTGTTAATAGCAGCCATGGTACTGACTGAACACCTCAGAACTGAGAGCTGAAATCCCACCAAGGAAATGGTTGATAAAAGTCATGAAAGCTGTCAATTTTCACTGAGATGCAACTGACTCAAGCATTGATATTGCAAAATGTTTCAATGCTGTGTTAATTATAACAACTATGCCTTGTAATCCAAACAGGCAGATGAGAAACTGGTAATTAGATCTTATTGCTTGAAATGATGTTTCCTTTGTTGACCTTTCCGGGGATAGCTGCACCATATTTATAAGAAGTGTTTTGTAAGTTTGTGCACTGCAGTCACTTTTAATGTAATGGAATGGATTGCATTACAATCTCCTGAGAAAGAAAATGTAGGGGTGAAGAATTCATAACTTTTTTTATACCTTTCTATTGTGGTTGATATTGATGCCTATTTTTTGTTGTTAAATGATGACCAAAGCAGAAAAATGTTTTTGGTTTGCAGTTAAATGAATTTGAATTGACACCTGTAAAAACATAATTAATAATCAAGGGCATTATATAAGAAAGGTGTTGATGGCACGATACATTCTTATTGCCTTTAAGGCAGGGTAGGGCCGACACTGCCAATCTTTCTTCTCATCTGAGTGATTGCATCCGGTGAATATGTTAACTGACATCAACTAAACAACAGGTCCAGTCACAACAAGCAAATCTGGATGATGATTTTGTCTGCAATTAAATCCTTTTTGGGTGGGTCTTCGGATATTATTTTAATGGACATGTCACACTTGCAAAAACAACCCGAGGATGCTCACAAAGCTTCACATTTTTATGATCTGGCCATGATAAGTCTAATAAGTTCTATTTTCTGGTGTGAACAACACATTGAGAAAGAAATGTAATCGTCATCGCCACACACAGCCTATTGGTGCAGCTGGGGCAGCTAATTCCTCACAACGCCAGAGACCCGAGTTCAATCCTGACCTTGGGTGCTGTCTTTGTGGGGTTTGCACTCACCGGTTTCCTCTCACATCCCAAAGATGACCTACCATACAGATCCATTTCAGAGGTAGTGCTGGAGTAGATGATGGTACACGATTCAAAAATGTTGTCTGGAATGGTTTATATGGTGAGATTGGATGGTTTGGATTTATTCTCACTGGAATGTTGGAAGCTCAGAAGTGACCTTATAGATTTATAAAATTGTGTGGGGCATAGATAGGGTAAGGGGTTTTCTTTGGGAGAGGCAGTCTACAACTAGAAGGCATAGGTTTCAAGTAAGACAGAGCAGGTTTCTCATGGAAAGGGTGATGATTATGCGGAATGAGTCATAGTCATAGCGTGATACATTGTGGAAACAGGCCCGTCAGCCCAACTTGCCCACACCGGCCAACAATGCCCCAGCTACACTAGTCCCACTTGTCGGCGCTTGGCCCATAACCCTCCAAACCGGTCCTATCCATGTACCTGTCTAACTGTCTCTTAATGATGGGATAGTCCCAGCCTCAACTACCTCCTCTGGCAACTTGTTTCATACACCAACCACCCTTTGTGTGAAAAAGTGACCCCTCGGATTCCTATTAAATTGATTGATTAAGGTTTATTTAAATAGGGACAGACACAAAAAACATAGATACACTTGAAACAATCATCTGATGTATGCATCATAGTGTTTTTAGCCAAAGCTAATTCGCAACACTTGTCCCTAGTAGGGCTTTTGGTTAAAAATGATAATACAGATTAACATTATTAAAAATAGGAAAATGGAAATGGAAATGAGATAAAAAATGGAAAAGAGAAAAAGACATACAGAGAGAGCACAGTGTAAAAACTAAATATGAGAACAAGATTGTTCTTGAAATCTTTCCCCCTTCACCTTGAACCTATGACCTCTGGTCCTCGATACCCCTACTCTGGGCAAGAGACTCTGCATCCACCCAATGTAATCTGCTCATGATTTTGTATACCTCTATGAGATCTCCCCTCATCCTCCTGCTCTCCATGGAATAGAGACCCAACCTACTCAACCTCTCCCTATAGCTCACACCATCTAGTCCTGGCAACGTCCTCATAAATCTTTTCTAAACCCTTTCAAGCGTGATAATATCGTTCCTATAACATGTTTAAGAAAGAACTGCAGATGCTGAAAAAATCGAAGGTAGACAAAAGTGCTGGAGAAACTCAGCGGGTGAGGTAGCATGTATGGAGCGAAGGAATAGGTGAAGTTTCGGGTCGAGGCCCATCTTCAGACTGATTTGGGGGTCTTTCCAGTATTTCCAGGTGGGGTAGAGCACCTCCCCCAACCTCATCTATTGCATTCGCTGCTCTAGGTATCAGCTGCTCTACAACGATAGGCTTGGCGATCACTTTGCCCAACACATCCGCTCAGTTTGCAATAACCAACCTGATCTCCCGGTGGTTCAGAACTTCAACTCCCCCTCCCATTCCGAATCCGACCTTTATGTCCAGGGCCTCCTCCATGGCCAGAGTGAGTCCCACCGCAAATTGGAGGAGCAGCACCTCATATTCCGTCTGGGTAGTTTACACTCCAGTGGTATAGAAACATAGACATAGAAACATAGAAAAAAGGTGCAGGAGTAGGCCATTCGGCCCTTCGAGCCTGCACCGCCATTCAATGTGATCATGGCTGATCATCCAACTCAGTATCCCGTATCTGCCTTCTCTCCATACCCACTGATCCCTTTAGCCACAAGTGCCACATCTAACGCCCTCTTAAATATAGCCAATGAACTGGCCTCAACTACCTTCTGTGGCAGAGAATTCCAGAGACTCACCACTCTCTGTGTAAAAAATGTTTTCCTCATTTCGGTCCTAAAGGAATTCCCCCTAATCCTTAGACTGTGACCCCTTGTTCTGGACTCCCCCAACATCGGGAACAATCTTCCAGCATCCAGCTTGTCCAACCCCTTAAGAATTTTGTAAGTTTCTATAAGATCCCCCCTCAATCTTCTAAATTCCTGCGAGTACAAGCCGAGTCTATCCAATCTTTCCTCATATGAAAGTCCTGACATCCCAGGAATCAGTCTGGTATGAACATTGACTTCTCCAATTTCAGGTAGTCCTTGCTTTCTCCCTCTTTCCCCTCCCCAGCTCTCCAACAGCCCACTGTCCCCGCCTCTTCCTTTCTTCTTCCCGCCCCACCATCCCCCCACCCACATATCAGTCTGAAGAAGGTCTCGACCCGAAATGTCACCTATTCCTTCACTCCACAGAAACTGCCTCATCCGCTGAGTTCCTCCAGCACTTTTGTCTACCTCTTTCCTATAACATGGTGCCCAGAACTGAACACAATATTCTAAATACGGTCTCACCAATGTCTTAACCAAACGGCAACATGACCTCCTAATTTCTGCACTCAATACTCTGACTGATGAAGGCCAAAAGCATTTTTGACTACCTTATCTACCTGCGACTCGACCTTCAAGGAATCATGCACCTGTACTCCTATATCCCTCTGCCCTACAACATTACCATAGGCCTACCATTTACTGTGTAGGTCCTGCCCTTGTTCGACATTCCAAAATGCAACACCTCACACTTCTCCTCTGTATTAAATTCCATCAACCCTTCCTCCGCCCACCTGGGCAATCAATCCAGATCCTGCTGCAATCGTTCACAACCATCTTCACTATCTGCAAAATCACTCACTTTTATATCATCAGCTGCTAGAGAAAGTCGTAGAGGTGTATGCAATTTGAATATTTAATAGGTATTTGGACAGGTACTTGGATAGGAAAGGATACAGGCCAAGTTAGTTGTTGTAGTGTGGGTAAGCATTTGTTGTAGTGTGGGTGAGCATCGCGGTTGGCTTGGACGAGTTGGGCCAATAGTCGTGTTCTGTGCTCTACAACTCTATGATTTTAAGTGCAAGGTTGTGTCTTTCAATAAAGGATGAAAAAGCGATAATTTTCTTGTTTGAGACAAATGCAATTGATGTAATTCAGGGGAAAAAAAAATTCCTGTTCTGAAATATAACTGTGTAAACTCTTTAAAATGGATTGGTTATTTAGCCTTTGCACATCTTGTGCCTCTTATTTGATGCTTGTCTTGTTTTCTCAGAAATTACGGCTTTGTGTATATTTAAAGTTAGCATGGCTTATCTTCTGTGGTGCAGATTTTACAGAACTCATTCCAAATCTCCAGGGTATTACATCTAACTTAGACAAACCATCAAGCACTATTTTGCTTGGACTTTCAGGGCATATTGCTACTTCAATCTATTTCTGGATACTTGCTGCAGGCTTACACTCTTGCATTAAATCACAAATATAAACGTTCTGAACTCCATTATTAGATTCCAGTTGGTATATCACTCTGAAGTAACTGATTTTGTTTTCAAGTACATATAATAAGTTTTCCTTATACTAATCTGTTAAGGGCCTGTCCCACTTGGACAACCTAATCCACGAGTTTAGAAGACCCTAGACGAGTTGAAAAAAATGTCAAGGTTGTGTTGACTCGCCGAAGTAAAAGACCTCCTACGACCCCCCTTGACCTCAGTCTTCCACACTTAAGACCAACTATGACTAGCTACAAGTGGAAAATGATCACATGATAAAATGATGTCATGTGTGCATTTTCTTTCTCGGGCCGGTAACCGACCTACGACTAGCAACGACTACCATCACCACCTACTACGACCTACCTACGAGTAAAAAGTATAATTTCTTTCCATGCCGACCTTGTTTTTAACTCGTGGCCATTTTTTATCAGGCTGGAAAAAACTGCGCAACCTACTTGAGGCCAGGAGTAGGCGGAGACCACTCACAAGCATGAGGAAGAGTTACGAAAACCTCCTACGACTTCGTGGCGACCATGCCGCGAGTATGAGTCAAGGGCAAACTCGGCAGAGGTCGCCAATTAGGTCGTGAAAGTGGGACAGGGGCTTTAGGCTTGTTAGAAAGCTTAAGACAAAATTAATATTTTTGACATGGCTTCCAGCAGAGTCCTAAAATAACTCTCTGGTGGATGCATAAAATGTTAATGTTACCAAAAGAAGAGCAAGTGACACCTCTCCATGTCCTCGCTAACAACGACTCCCCTATCATCCTCAACAAAGTAAATGTAGCTCATGTATTCAACTGCTGTTTGTAAGATCTTGCAGTGCATAATCTGATTGCCATATTTCACCATCTTAAAGGTGTAATCATAATTTAAAATAATTCATTGGTTGTGAATTTGTCTAGAATGTTGCAAGCTTGTGAGAAATCAAGATAAATGAAGATTCCTGTGCTCAAACCTGTACTTATGTTTGAAACAAATACTTTAGCTTTCCCATTAATCTAATGTATTTAAAAAGTCATTATCTTTTGTTTCTGCACTAAACACAATATTATGTACATCTGTGAGCATGTACTGTTGAAAGAAACTGCAATCAGATTGATTTATTTTGGCAAAATTTTCATTTATATATGCCAAATGCTGATATCTATAAATATCCTACATTTTGAAAGAATTAATTATTTTAATAAAATAATATCTCACATATTTAAGGTCCCTAAAATATGTAAAATATACTAGGATGGTAATGGAAGGTAATGGGCGGTTATTGGTTTTGAAAGCTGAAGAACAAAGCAGATGATACTGGCAAAATCAGCATGATAAGGGAACAAGGTAAAAGAACCATTAGGAGGTAGTGATCATAATATGATAAGTTTTAATCTGCAATTTGAAAGGGAGAAGGTAAAATCGGAAGTGTCAGTATTGCAGTTGAACAAAGGGGACTATGGAGGCATGAGGGAGGAGCTGGCCAAAGTTGACTGGAAAGGGACCCCAGCAGGGAAGACGGTGGAACAGTAATGGCAGGTATTTCTGGGAATGATCCAGAAGATGCAGGATCATTTCATTCCAAAGAGGAAGAAAGATTCTAAGGGGAGTAAGAGGTGACCGTGGCTGACAAAGGAAGTCAAGTATAAAAATAAAAGAGAAGACGTATAACATAGCAAAGATGTACGAGAAGCCAGACGATTGGGCAATCTTTAAGATTAACAGAAGGTAACTAAAAAGGCAATACGGGGAGAAAAGATGAAGTACGAAGGTAAGGCTAGCCAAGAATATAAAGGAGGATAGTAAAAGCTTCTTTAGGTATGTGACGAGAAAAAAATTAGTTAAGACAAATGTGGGTCCCTTAAAGGCAGAAACAGGTGAATTTATTATGGGGAACAAGGAAATGGCAGACGAGTTGCACAGGTACTTTGGTTGTGTCTTCACTAAGGAAGACACACACAATCTCCCAGATATACTAGGGGACAGAGGACTTAAGGTGATGACGGAACTGAAGGAAATACACATTAGTCAGGAAATGGTGAAGGGTAGACTGATGGGATTGAAGGCTGATAAATCCCCAGGACCTGGCGGTCTGCATCCCAGGGTACTAAAGGAGGTTGCTTCAGAAATTGTGGATGCATTGGTGATCATTCTCCAATGTTCTATAGATTCTGGATCAGTTCCTGTGATTTGGAGGGTAGCTAATGTCATCCCACTTTTCAAGAAAGGAGGGAGAAAGGAGGGAGGGAGAAAGGAGGGAGGGAGAAAGCAGGGAATTAGACCAGTTAGCCTGACATCGGTGGTGGCGAAGATGCTGGAGTCGATTATTAAAGATTTAATAGCACGCATTTGGATAGCAGTAACAGGATTGGTCCGTGTCAGCATGGGTTTACGAAGGCGAAATCATGCTTGACAAATCTTCTGGAATTTTTTGAGGATATAACAAGTAAAATGGACAAGAGAGAGCAAGTGGATGTAGTGTACCTGGACTTTCAAAAAGCCTTTGATAAGGTCCCACACAGGAGATTAGTGGGCAAAATTAGAGCCCAGGGTATTGGGGGTAGTATATTGACATGGATAGAAAATTGGTTGGCAGACAGGAAACAAAGAGTAGGGATTAACAGGTCCCTTTCAGAATGGCAGGCAGTGACTAGTGGGATGCCGCAAGGTTTGGTGCTGGGGCCGCAGCAATTTACAATATACATTAATGATTTAGATGAAGAAATTAAAAGTAACATTAGCAAATTTGCAGGTGACACAAAGCTTGGTGGCAGTGTGAACTGTGAAGAGGATGCTATGAGGGTGCAGGGTGACTTGGACAGGTTGGATGCGTGGGCAGATGCATGGCAGATGCTGTATAATGTGGATAAATGTGAGGTGATCCACTTTGGTGGCAAGAAGGGTAAGGCAGATTATTATCTGAATGGTGTCAGGTTAGGAAAAGGGGAAGTACAACGAGACCTGGGTGTCCTTGTACATCAGTCACTGAAAGTAAGCATGCGGGTACAGCAAGCAGTGAAGAAAGGATTGGCATGTTGGCCTTCATAATGAGAGTTGAGTATAGGAGCAAAGGGTCCTACTGCAGTTGTACAGGGCCCTAGTGAGACCATACCTGGAGTAATGTGTGCAGTTTTGGTCTCCTAATTTGAGGAAGGACATTATTGCTATTGAGGGAGTGCAGCGTAGGTTCACAAGGTTAATTCACGGGATGGCGGGACTGTCATGTGATGAAGAATGGAGCGACTGGGCTTGTATTCACTGGAATTTAGAAGGATGAGAGGAGATCTTATAGAAACATATAAAATTATTAAGGGATTGGACACGTTAGATGCAGGAAACATGTTCCCAATGTTGGGGGAGTCCAGAACCAGGAACCACAGTTTAAGAATAAAGGGTAGGCCATTTAGAACTGAGATGTGGAAAAACTTTTTCCACACAGAGAGTTGTGAATTTGTGGAATTCTCTGCCACAGAAGGCAGTGGAGGCCGATTCACTGGATGCATTCAAAAGAGAGTTAGATAGAGCTCTTAGGGCTAGCAGAATCAAGGGATATGGGGAGAAGGCGGGAACGGGGTACTGATTGTGGATGATCAACCATGATCACATTGAATGGTGGTGCTGGCTCGAGGGGCCGAATGGCCTACTCCTGCACCTATTGTCTATGCATCTAGAAGTCAGCCAGCACCTGTGCAGAGAGGGAAACAATTACGTTTTCAGGTTAATGGTTTAGTTTAGAGATACAGAGCAGAAACAGGCCCTTCGACTCACCGAATCCACACCAACTGCACACCAACACTATCCTGCACACACTAGGGCCAAATTTATAATTTTACCAAAGCCAATTAATCTACAAACCTGTACGTATTTGGAGTGTAGGAGCAAACCGGAGCACCCAGGGAAAATCCATGCAAGTCACAGGGAGAACGTACAAACTTCATACAGACAGCACCTGTAGTCAGGGTCGAACCCCGGTCACTGGTGCTGTGCCACCATGCTGCCCTCTTACATCAGATCCCTTCTATTGCTTCTCTCTAGTTTATAACTTAAAAACTTACATTCATAGAGCATCTTTGGGATGTCCAGTAATAACAAATAGTGAATGCTACAAGAATGCAGTGGGCAACATATTGATTGGTTGCATCATGGAAATTCAAATATCAAGAACGAAGGAGGCTACAGAAAGTGGTGAACATTGCCCAGTCCATCACGGATACTGACCTCACACCAGTGATATCGGAAACGCTGCTTCAAGAAGGCACTAACATTACCAAACATACCACACTTCTCATTGCTACCATCAGGTATTAGGTACAGGAGCCAGAGAATGTTGCTTCCAGGTTCAAAAACAGCTTCTTCCCATCAACCACCTAGTCCATGAACAACTGTGTAATATTCCAAATGTATTCAAAGAAAAGGCTAGGCTAGTCTTTTCCACCAAAACTTTCAATAAAATTAAATATGTGACCCTTTCCCTGGAAGTTACATACATTTCAATTTAACATGAAGCCAATAAACACATTTTTACGAAGATAATTTCAAAAATGTTCATCGATAAAGCATTGATTTAATTTGAGTTTTGTATAGGTTATGGTGTGGTAACTGAAATATTGGATGGAAGGCTTCAAGCATTTCATTTTACAAAAATATCAATCTAAGAGCATTAAAAACCATTATAGACAATTGTAACATTGATATTTTCTGAGACAAACCTCCATCACACAAAGTGACAGGTAACACATCGGCTGCTGCCTTTCCATTGGATACTTAAATCCACTTAAATGCCAGAAATATTTTTTCAGCATTTACTATAATCATACAACCATTCTTGTAACTAACAGTCATAAAATTGATGGACTTCTAAATATATATTTAACACAGGAATGTCATTAATAAAATTAATGGATTAGAATTTATTCATCGCTGCCTGGTAAAAATGGACAAAAGTGTAGCTTGAAATTTGTGCACATTTGAAAAATAACCATCCATTAAACTGGGTATTAAACACTGATGTACCCAGTTTATGCAAGAGTTAAGGTTTAAAAAAACAACAAATTAGCAGCTTGCTCTGTTAAATGATATTTCTAATTCAACAAAAAAGTACTGATTAATTTAAGTTTTCTTACCTATTATTTCGATTATATTCAGGTTGATTGGACTTGATCCAGCACTTTAAGGAAAATTAATTATTTCAAATACATGCGCGGCTTTTATGCGACCAGATTGATTTGCATTCAGGAAAATTCAGCAGAAGTAATTGATGCACAAGAAAATACTGGCACCAAATGAACTCAATTTTCATTCTAAATTTCCTTAAAATCCCCAGGCACAACAATATCAAATGCAGGGGAAAATAAACAAAAGCAGTGAAAAGGGAACATGAAGGGAGAATATTACAAGAATCATAGGACAAAAGGACTGCTAAACTGCCTCATTGCCATCAACGCATGTTAAAGATTTCATTCAACCAAAGTAGAATAAGATATCATATGGCATACTGACAGTTGATGTCTTCATTTAAAATGTAAGAATTTTCATTCTAATTGGAAAGAATTTACATCTTAATCACTGTCACCTGCATTGTTACATTACCTTTTTCTTTGGTGCTAAGGTAATGAACAAAAGTACTGTCCTACACACAAATTAGATTGGCAGATTCCAATTTCCAATTGACAATTTCAGGTCAATTACATAAATTCAAAGCAAACTAACTTATCTGCATGGTTCAAAACAAAAAAATGGAGTAAGATAATTAAAACACACTTCCAAAAGGGACGTCACAAAATCTGAAAATAAAATTTCACACAATGTTTCCAAATAGGAAATAACTGTTTATTTTTTTTGAAAATACATCTGTAGATATTATGCTATCTGTTGTACATCTTCAATTATAATAAACCTAGTTGGTTTTACACTAGTAAAACATCAACAGGTTGTTTCTGTAATAGTAATCATCAACCTAATAACTAATGAAGACTACTTAAGATATTTTCTAAATGAATTCAGAGTTTTAAATTGTTGGTAACGGAATTGTGACAATTAAAAAAGCATGTCATTTTTACTTGCAAAATCTCTTTTTTAATCACAGAATCGGCCTTTCCTTAAATTACAATAATTGCTGCATTTGGTCTGTTGTAACTTGCTGCTGGCTCGCATTAAAACCAATCAAATACATCAACGTATTGTTAGGTATGTTCATGATATCTTACACTAAGTGGCAAAGTAATCCGAGTTACCCAGCCAATGATAATTTTTAACAGGAACAGACAACCGAATAGATTTAAATGTAACCAGCTGACATACTTGGTCAAAAAATGAACAGAAAAATAATTAAATCCATAAACAAGTACAGATATAGGGATAGAAAGGGCCCAAATGGGACTAGCCCAACATGCTAATTTGGTTAGCATGGAAAAGGTGGGCCAAAGGGGAAGTTTCCATGCTGCACAGCTCAGTCTATCTATACATAACTAAAGCTCTGATCTTTTATCTACCAGTTTGTGCGGTCCTTCTATTTGTGTAAAAACGGTTCGCGATAGCGCTATGATTTTTCATCAGTTCACTCAACGTTCTCCTATGCTGCGATTGCACCAAGTTTCATTCCGATCGGTTGAATGTCGTAAAAGTTAGCGACGTTTAAAAACACCCCCCCGCCCCCACACCTCCCCAACCCCCCTGCCACCACCTCCCCCTGCCACCACCACTGCCCCGCCCCCACAACCCCCCACCCCCCCCCCTCTCGCGTTGGGGGACCAACCCTCCCGTGTGACTAGTCAAGTGTATCCTTAACACTTGTTCTAAACTTACACATTTTTTTCTCCACCATTATTCTGCAGGCGTGCAATGAGTGTAGCCATTCTTTGGAGTTACTTAAGGGCCTGTCCCACTTTCACGACCTCTGCCGCGTTTGCCCTTGACTAATATATAATGGTCATATGGCAGCATGGTCGTCACGAGGTCATAGGTCGGTCGTGATGCTAGTCGTAGGTACTCGAGGGTCGGGGCCTTTTTCTAGCCTGATGAAAAATGTCCACGAGTAAATAAGTTTGTGAAAGTGGGACAGGCCCTTTAGAAAATTAGAATTTCCTCAGTAATAACTCTGCTTCAGAGATCATTGCTTACAGAAATATTTTTTCTTGTCAATGAGTAATAACACAGATAATTATTAATAATTGAAATGAAAACTACAACTCAATAACCACTTTTCTGCCCACTGATCCAACTCTGGTTTCTGTGATTCAATCTTTTTCCCCTTCAGGGTAAGACTACACTCAACTGTTGAACTCAGTTACCAAAGCCAAGGGATTGACTGCAGCTTAAATTAAGTATGAACAATGACATTTAAGAAAAGGTAGGGGGAGGAAGTTTCTAAATCAGCTTAATACACTGCATACCATTAATATTTCACTTTAAAATTCATTTCCAAACCATTATCCGACAGAGACCACAAGCTAAATGAGCCATAATCAGTGAAACTGATCCTTCCCATCATTATTCTTTGTTGAAAAGGTCAATAAATGTTATATCTCACTGCACATAGCCGATGATAGCTTCACTATAAATATTTAAAGCTTACTATATATCACTAACTAAACTGTGCAAGACAAATGGACTATCTTGTATGAAACTGCATAATAAAATAATCAGAACTGTTAGCCAATACAATATATTTAACCATTAAGCTAGGGATTAATGACAGGCCTGCATTAAGCATGCAAAAAAATCTAAAAAAAAACCTTTCCAAGTCAATTCAAGAAGGCATCCTTTAATCTAATTACATAAAATACGATTTTATAATATGGAAAACGGTATAAATTTCAACAAATGAATTGAGTTTTACAAGGAAATCCTTTCTGTATATATATATATATATATATATTCAGTAACAGTATGTTGCACCATGCAATAAAATACTTGTAAAATTGGACGGATGCACAGTTTGTAATATGACAGAACAAATGTTACCACAATAATAATAATATACAATTGCATTCCAACCGAAGCTTAACAGAACACTACCTAAACAAAATCAGTTTTTCCGATTTCCAAATCACATGAATAGGCCTGTTCGTTCCATTATAGGTCGATTGTCAACCAAATAGCATTTCATTTAGCTGCTTCACAGTGGTTTACAGAGTTTGTTTCTGCAATCGTATTTTGAAAACTATGATATTTTGAGCATATTGATAGTGTGGAAGATAAGTACTCTCCATTCCTGATCTGCACAACCTACAGCAGGTTAAAGATGGCTCTGAACTTCAGGCTCAGAAAGGGGATTCCCTTTTGACGGCAATGCAGCAATTATTCACACATGGAATTTACGAGCGATTAGGATCAAGTTTGGGTGTATACTGGTAAAGTTGCACTGCAGCAACTGATCAAGGCTACTTCAACAAAATCTCCGACCATCTCCAGGTATCCATCCAATTCACTCGCTATCTGAGTTAGAAACGTAACACTGTTTATTGCCCCAGAAACTTCGCACCTGACAGCAATGCAGGAGGCCATTCACCATAGGCATCAGGTAAATAATGAAAACAGATATGTTGTAAATATCCAGCAGGTTAGACAACTCGTTTGTAAAGATAAAGATTCAGATCAAGACCTTGTATTTTGACAAAACTGGCCTCTTTCCCAGATCAGATAAAGGGTCGTGAATTGAAATATCGCCTGACCTGCTGAATCCTTCCAGTATTTCAATTTTTATTTCAGATTTCCAGCATCTGCAGTTTTTATTTACTTTCCATGGGCGCTATTTGCGTTCTTCTCCAGCAATGCTCACGTCTCCTGAATTCACATGCGAAAACCTTTATTAGGGAAGGAATTTTTTTTTTTTTAATTACTTGTTTCCTTAAATAGATACAGCATGTAAGTGGGTTCCTGTATACAAGGGAAATGTGTTACCTAAATATTAGGGTCGAGTCTGGAAAGCGTAGTAATTCCTTTAGCAGAAGGATTTAGATGGAGTGTAGAAAAGTCCCATCACCAACAATCATAATTTATATTTCCAATCAGTTTGAATGAAGGCATTTATTACACTCATTATAAAGACTGTACACAGGTGGCTGACTCAAAATGTCAAATATTGTATTAAGCATCCAATGAATGACTTTGAAATAATCAGTCCCTAAACAATAGCAATCATACAAGAACTCAAAGTCAAATCCCATGTGATTCAGCACAACAATGAGCTGGTGAAAGATGAGGTAATTCAATATATACACAGATTTAGAATTTGTGCATTTATATTTTATGCATTGTTATTTATATTCAACTGCAACAAATTGAAACCTTACTTTTAATTAAAAATAAACAAAATTTGTGCGTCAATGTTTCATTTTCTGGGGTTTAAGACTGCACGGCCCATATTTAAATCAAGAGTAAATATGATTTTCTTTCTCTGTCTAAGTGCACTTGCTGACTTCCTTCTGCAGAAGTTCAACATCACCAATCACCTGTACTCAACACTGCCAAACTGCCAGTGCAGTTCAAGTGTAAGAAGTACTTTAAATAAGTCAAGGAAGTCAAATCCATAGATATCCTTTCAAAAGGTTAGCTTTTTGTGGCATCATAATGATATGGTAACACAAATGATCCCTATCATTGAGCCTTTTTTCAAAATGCCACAGGGTGCTGTAGCGGTTTATAATTTTCCATGGTATCGCTGTAATCAGACAACAATTAGATAACTGAGATACTTTCTTCAACAATCTTATGGCTCAATGGACTTGAGACAGTGCACGTTGGTGACACAGTCAATGGTAAAGAAGTAGTATTCTATTAATAAATTTGTTAGAAACATTCATCCTTACTTTATTGAACAGCCCCTAGTGATGATATGCTTGATATGCTACAATCTGCTACGAAGAACTACCTATTTAGTAATATAAAGGATTTAGCATGATGCATTGCGTTTGTCACTGAAACACTTTTCTTAATGAGAATTGATCCTTTCTAAAGTTACTTCTGTGTAGATTTGGAAGGAAATAAGTAATTTTAAGAGTTAAGAACAACAGAAGTAAATTGATCACAACTATCCCACAACTACCTATCTCGACTATACTTCTTCGCACCCTGCTTCTTGCAAAAACTCCATCCCCTATTCCCAATTCCTCCGTCTACGCTGCATCTGCGCTCAAGATGAAATGTTCCGTACCCGAACATCTGAGATGTCCTCATTCTTTAGATGACGTGCTCACTCGGGTCTCCTCGGTACCCCACAGCTCCGCCCTTGCTACCCCTCCCCCTAGTCGCAACAGAGACAGTCCCCCTAGTCTTTATCTTCCACCCCATCAACTGTCGCACACAATAAATATTCCTCCAAAATTTCCCCCATCTCCAATGGGATCCTGTCCACTAGCCACGTTTTCTCATCTCCACCTGTTTCTCCCTTCCGCAGAGACTGTTCCCTCTGCAACTCCCTGATTAACTCATCCCTTCCTACCCAAACCACCCCATCCCCAGGTACTTTCCCCTGCAACGGCAGAAGATGCAACACCTGTCGTTATACCTCCTCCCTCTACTCTGTCCAGGGACCCTGACAGTCCTTTCAGGTTAGACAGAGGTTCACTTGCACTTCCTCCAACCTCATCTACTGTATCCGTTGTTCAAAATATGGCTCTTATACACTGGAAAGAGCAAATGCAGACTGGGCGATCGTTTCGCAGAACACCTCCACTCAGCCCGCATGAACCAACCTGATCTCCTGGTTACTTTTTTGCATATCTTTCATTCATTGTTCTTTATCTCTCCACATCACCAACCATATCTCTCGTTTCCCTTATCCCTAATCAGTCTTAAGATTGGCCTCAACCCGAAACGTCACCCATTCTTTCTCTCCAGATATGCTACCTGAACGGTGTTATTCCAGCTTTTTGTGTCTATCTTCGGTTTAAACCAGCATCTGCAGTTCCTCCTAACTTAAATTGATCACAATCTTTACATGAGCTAAGGTGAAATTAGTTTTTTTTTAAACGCTGTGAAAAACTTTTATAAGAGCAGTATAGTTACCGATTTTTGTTTAAAATGCAGAGGAAATCTCTTGGGAGTTATAAAATGTAAAAACAATTTGAATAACATATGATATACAAGAGGGCACAGGTTTACTATCAGAGGAAGGAAATTTAAAGGGGATCTGAACTGTAAGCATGTTACACAGAGAGTGAACGATATCTGGAATGCACTGCCGGAAGAGGTGGTGATTCTCATGCAATTACTATATTTACGAGGAATTTGGACAGACATGTAATAGATAAGCTGATAGCCCGCTGAAGGCCTTAGTGAGCCACAGCCATACCCCGACAGCTGGCCTGGCTTGCCTGCCACGGAACCAGGAGAGGGAAGCCACCTAGCCCGGCCCCGATACACCCTGGAACTGCAGAAGAGTGGAGGTAGTCGTTGACAGCTGCGGACGCAAGACAAGGGATGGTTGGAAGAACTAGGGGAGGGGTTGTAACCTCAACACTGCATTCTTGTGCTCCCCAGGAAACTTTCAACCATTTGCTTATCAGGAATCTATCTACCTCTAACTTTAAAATATTTAATGACTCTCTCCCTTGAAGGTTGGCGG
This sequence comes from Raja brachyura, assembly GCA_963514005.1. Next base: position 11,201,707 of record OY740798.1, read on the forward strand.
AAGCAGAGTCCAAAAGAATCATGACATTCTGAGAAATAAATTAATCTTATCTGTGTCTTAGGTAGGTGATTCCTTGTTCTACGCTATCCCACAAGAGTGTTTTCTCAAGACTCGTCATCAGGATTTCATAAGTTTCAACAATAACAAGTAGATTTGCAGAATCATAAGTTTCTACCTTTATTTTTAGAAGCAAAGCCAGGAATTACTTTTTTATATTATTCAGAGAAGTCCAACATCGGAAGGGTAACAGTATAAAATCTGTTACTAGATGGCTACTGTCTCTATTCTTTTCTCCTGGGGAATAATCACAACCTTATAGATTTTAATAACATTAAAAACCCATTTCAGCTCCATGTTTTCGTTTCAGTCAAATCTTATTCTCTGCCGTGTCTCCCCAATTTCTTTTGTTTCCAGAATTTTGACTATTAACAATTCTAGTTCAAAAATGCTTTTCTTATTTACTTTTATTTAGAGTTTGGAGATACAGCATAAAAACAGGTTATTTGGCCCACTGAGTCCATGCCGACCATCGACCACTAGCTTACACTAGTTATCATACTTTCCCATCCACTCCCTGCACACTGAGAGCTTTTTTCAGAGGCCAATTAACCTACACATACATCATATTTAGGATGTGTGTGTGTGTGTGTGTGTGTGTATTGGGGGGAGGGGGGAGGGGGGGAACCAGAGCACCCAGAGGAAAGCTATGAAGCCAAAGTGAGAAAGTGCAAACAGTGACCGTACCCGTCACTGTGGTCAGGATCAAACCTGGGTCACTACCAGCAGTGCCACTGTGCTGGCCATAGGTCATTATGTTAGCACAAGTCTGAAGATAATTTTCACGCTAAATAGCATAAATCTCCCCCCCCCCCAAAAAAAAACATGGCAAAGATAGAGGATCACACCACATAGTCTTTTTTTGTGAAATATTCAAGCATTTTTCCGGAAATTATTTGAACTCAAATACAGTGCATTTAAATCAGGGAGGCTAGCAAACTGGGAAAATACTATCACCTATTCACTTTTTAATATCGAATAAACAACATTATTTTGCAGATTCTAAATTATATGAAAGGATTGACTATTACTAAAGTTTCATGTATAATCAGTAAAATCTGGAAGATGATTTTGTTTCCTTGATCACAGCAGTGGCAATAATATCTCAAACATAAGATTTTTGGTCATATATTCAAAGGGAAGGATATAGACTATTTTGCAGTGCAAGTTCCAAGCCAAACTCTTTTTCAAATTTATGAAAATATCGCAATTGCCTATAGCCACCGTTGACATAATTTAACATAATTCTTTATTTGGAGGTCCCTCTAGATAGAGGATGACGTGATCTCTCTCCAGTTTCAAGGATTGTCAGGGCTAATGAGACCAATGTGGGAATGGCAGACTTTTGCACAGAAGGGGACAAGATTGCTGGTAAGACAGGTGGATCGGTAGTTTGTAAGGTAGTGAACGCCTTCCCTTCCGCTTCTCATCAGTTCACAAATCAAACCATAAATGACGGGATGCCAGTGACAAACCTTTGGCAGTGTTTTAAATGGCAGATTATTGTTTTCTGTCTGATGGTGGCAATGAACTTCATGATTCTACATTCTAGATGTAGAAGCTGAATTTCCAGGATGGGTTTCACTTTAGCATTGACCAAGAACATTTACCCTGGGAGGGACATTTAAGTCAAAACTCCAAAGCTTGAGCTTGTTTTCTAATGCACTGTTTCCTACAAATTACTGATCTAACTGACTTTGGATTCTTTGCTGAAACATATTGACACTTAAACTCATGAGATAACTATGAACTAGCCTCTTAAATTAACTAATGACCTATCACTCAGCTGTAAATATTATTTGACAGTCCTCCCTACCTTCCCTTAATTTTGCCTGTGGCATGTTAGTAATCCTTTCACAATGATACCACAGAACCTCTCTATGGGTCACGATCATCAGTTGATAATTACCGTCAAACCAAGGATCAACAGGTAGAATCCACAAACTGCAGTCTTTTTCTTTCTCCACCCCATTCACCATGTTTTCCCTAGGATTGATGAGTTAACAGAACCACTTGGATTTTTCTGATTTATATTCTTGAGGTAAACTTTGGGATTTCAGAGGACCTTAGGCAGGTTCAACACATTGTGACTTTAAGAACTCATATTGGTTTTGCTCTGTTAGTGATGGAAACAATGGGCTTTTATACGGTACCTACAATATTATATAATGCTGATAACAAGATAACTTGTTTGGTTGAAACTGCCAATCACCCAGGGTACAATAACATATTGCTTAATTTAGTAAAATAAAACCATAGAAGGCTGAAGATACTCAGGGATGGACTGAACCTTTTAATACCTTTTCTCCTTCCAGATGCTGCTTGACCTGCAGAAGTTCAACATCACCAATCACCTGTACTCAACACTGCCAAACTGCCAGTGCAGTTCAAGTGTAAGAAGTACTTTAAATAAGTCAAGGAAGTCAAATCCATAGATATCCTTTCAAAAGGTTAGCTTTTTGTGGCATCATAATGATATGGTAACACAAATGATCCCTATCATTGAGCCTTTTTTCAAAATGCCACAGGGTGCTGTAGCGGTTTATAATTTTCCATGGTATCGCTGTAATCAGACAACAATTAGATAACTGAGATACTTTCTTCAACAATCTTATGGCTCAATGGACTTGAGACAGTGCACGTTGGTGACACAGTCAATGGTAAAGAAGTAGTATTCTATTAATAAATTTGTTAGAAACATTCATCCTTACTTTATTGAACAGCCCCTAGTGATGATATGCTTGATATGCTACAATCTGCTACGAAGAACTACCTATTTAGTAATATAAAGGATTTAGCATGATGCATTGCGTTTGTCACTGAAACACTTTTCTTAATGAGAATTGATCCTTTCTAAAGTTACTTCTGTGTAGATTTGGAAGGAAATAAGTAATTTTAAGAGTTAAGAACAACAGAAGTAAATTGATCACAACTATCCCACAACTACCTATCTCGACTATACTTCTTCGCACCCTGCTTCTTGCAAAAACTCCATCCCCTATTCCCAATTCCTCCGTCTACGCTGCATCTGCGCTCAAGATGAAATGTTCCGTACCCGAACATCTGAGATGTCCTCATTCTTTAGATGACGTGCTCACTCGGGTCTCCTCGGTACCCCACAGCTCCGCCCTTGCTACCCCTCCCCCTAGTCGCAACAGAGACAGTCCCCCTAGTCTTTATCTTCCACCCCATCAACTGTCGCACACAATAAATATTCCTCCAAAATTTCCCCCATCTCCAATGGGATCCTGTCCACTAGCCACGTTTTCTCATCTCCACCTGTTTCTCCCTTCCGCAGAGACTGTTCACTCTGCAACTCCCTGATTAACTCATCCCTTCCTACCCAAACCACCCCATCCCCAGGTACTTTCCCCTGCAACGGCAGAAGATGCAACACCTGTCGTTATACCTCCTCCCTCTACTCTGTCCAGGGACCCTGACAGTCCTTTCAGGTTAGACAGAGGTTCACTTGCACTTCCTCCAACCTCATCTACTGTATCCGTTGTTCAAAATATGGCTCTTATACACTGGAAAGAGCAAATGCAGACTGGGCGATCGTTTCGCAGAACACCTCCACTCAGCCCGCATGAACCAACCTGATCTCCTGGTTACTTTTTTGCATATCTTTCATTCATTGTTCTTTATCTCTCCACATCACCAACCATATCTCTCGTTTCCCTTATCCCTAATCAGTCTTAAGATTGGCCTCAACCCGAAACGTCACCCATTCTTTCTCTCCAGATATGCTACCTGAACGGTGTTATTCCAGCTTTTTGTGTCTATCTTCGGTTTAAACCAGCATCTGCAGTTCCTCCTAACTTAAATTGATCACAATCTTTACATGAGCTAAGGTGAAATTAGTTTTTTTTTAAACGCTGTGAAAAACTTTTATAAGAGCAGTATAGTTACCGATTTTTGTTTAAAATGCAGAGGAAATCTCTTGGGAGTTATAAAATGTAAAAACAATTTGAATAACATATGATATACAAGAGGGCACAGGTTTACTATCAGAGGAAGGAAATTTAAAGGGGATCTGAACTGTAAGCATGTTACACAGAGAGTGAACGATATCTGGAATGCACTGCCGGAAGAGGTGGTGATTCTCATGCAATTACTATATTTACGAGGAATTTGGACAGACATGTAATAGATAAGCTGATAGCCCGCTGAAGGCCTTAGTGAGCCACAGCCATACCCCGACAGCTGGCCTGGCTTGCCTGCCACGGAACCAGGAGAGGGAAGCCACCTAGCCCGGCCCCGATACACCCTGGAACTGCAGAAGAGTGGAGGTAGTCGTTGACAGCTGCGGACGCAAGACAAGGGATGGTTGGAAGAACTAGGGGAGGGGTTGTAACCTCAACACTGCATTCTTGTGCTCCCCAGGAAACTTTCAACCATTTGCTTATCAGGAATCTATCTACCTCTAACTTTAAAATATTTAATGACTCTCTCCCTTGAAGGTTGGCGGAAGCAGAGTCCAAAAGAATCATGACATTCTGAGAAATAAATTAATCTTATCTGTGTCTTAGGTAGGTGATTCCTTGTTCTACGCTATCCCACAAGAGTGTTTTCTCAAGACTCGTCATCAGGATTTCATAAGTTTCAACAATAACAAGTAGATTTGCAGAATCATAAGTTTCTACCTTTATTTTTAGAAGCAAAGCCAGGAATTACTTTTTTATATTATTCAGAGAAGTCCAACATCGGAAGGGTAACAGTATAAAATCTGTTACTAGATGGCTACTGTCTCTATTCTTTTCTCCTGGGGAATAATCACAACCTTATAGATTTTAATAACATTAAAAACCCATTTCAGCTCCATGTTTTCGTTTCAGTCAAATCTTATTCTCTGCCGTGTCTCCCCAATTTCTTTTGTTTCCAGAATTTTGACTATTAACAATTCTAGTTCAAAAATGCTTTTCTTATTTACTTTTATTTAGAGTTTGGAGATACAGCATAAAAACAGGTTATTTGGCCCACTGAGTCCATGCCGACCATCGACCACTAGCTTACACTAGTTATCATACTTTCCCATCCACTCCCTGCACACTGAGAGCTTTTTTCAGAGGCCAATTAACCTACACATACATCATATTTAGGATGTGTGTGTGTGTGTGTGTGTGTGTGTATTGGGGGGAGGGGGGAGGGGGGGAACCAGAGCACCCAGAGGAAAGCTATGAAGCCAAAGTGAGAAAGTGCAAACAGTGACCGTACCCGTCACTGTGGTCAGGATCAAACCTGGGTCACTACCAGCAGTGCCACTGTGCTGGCCATAGGTCATTATGTTAGCACAAGTCTGAAGATAATTTTCACGCTAAATAGCATAAATCTCCCCCCCCCCCAAAAAAAAACATGGCAAAGATAGAGGATCACACCACATAGTCTTTTTTTGTGAAATATTCAAGCATTTTTCCGGAAATTATTTGAACTCAAATACAGTGCATTTAAATCAGGGAGGCTAGCAAACTGGGAAAATACTATCACCTATTCACTTTTTAATATCGAATAAACAACATTATTTTGCAGATTCTAAATTATATGAAAGGATTGACTATTACTAAAGTTTCATGTATAATCAGTAAAATCTGGAAGATGATTTTGTTTCCTTGATCACAGCAGTGGCAATAATATCTCAAACATAAGATTTTTGGTCATATATTCAAAGGGAAGGATATAGACTATTTTGCAGTGCAAGTTCCAAGCCAAACTCTTTTTCAAATTTATGAAAATATCGCAATTGCCTATAGCCACCGTTGACATAATTTAACATAATTCTTTATTTGGAGGTCCCTCTAGATAGAGGATGACGTGATCTCTCTCCAGTTTCAAGGATTGTCAGGGCTAATGAGACCAATGTGGGAATGGCAGACTTTTGCACAGAAGGGGACAAGATTGCTGGTAAGACAGGTGGATCGGTAGTTTGTAAGGTAGTGAACGCCTTCCCTTCCGCTTCTCATCAGTTCACAAATCAAACCATAAATGACGGGATGCCAGTGACAAACCTTTGGCAGTGTTTTAAATGGCAGATTATTGTTTTCTGTCTGATGGTGGCAATGAACTTCATGATTCTACATTCTAGATGTAGAAGCTGAATTTCCAGGATGGGTTTCACTTTAGCATTGACCAAGAACATTTACCCTGGGAGGGACATTTAAGTCAAAACTCCAAAGCTTGAGCTTGTTTTCTAATGCACTGTTTCCTACAAATTACTGATCTAACTGACTTTGGATTCTTTGCTGAAACATATTGACACTTAAACTCATGAGATAACTATGAACTAGCCTCTTAAATTAACTAATGACCTATCACTCAGCTGTAAATATTATTTGACAGTCCTCCCTACCTTCCCTTAATTTTGCCTGTGGCATGTTAGTAATCCTTTCACAATGATACCACAGAACCTCTCTATGGGTCACGATCATCAGTTGATAATTACCGTCAAACCAAGGATCAACAGGTAGAATCCACAAACTGCAGTCTTTTTCTTTCTCCACCCCATTCACCATGTTTTCCCTAGGATTGATGAGTTAACAGAACCACTTGGATTTTTCTGATTTATATTCTTGAGGTAAACTTTGGGATTTCAGAGGACCTTAGGCAGGTTCAACACATTGTGACTTTAAGAACTCATATTGGTTTTGCTCTGTTAGTGATGGAAACAATGGGCTTTTATACGGTACCTACAATATTATATAATGCTGATAACAAGATAACTTGTTTGGTTGAAACTGCCAATCACCCAGGGTACAATAACATATTGCTTAATTTAGTAAAATAAAACCATAGAAGGCTGAAGATACTCAGGGATGGACTGAACCTTTTAATACCTTTTCTCCTTCCAGATGCTGCTTGACCTGCAGAAGTTCAACATCACCAATCACCTGTACTCAACACTGCCAAACTGCCAGTGCAGTTCAAGTGTAAGAAGTACTTTAAATAAGTCAAGGAAGTCAAATCCATAGATATCCTTTCAAAAGGTTAGCTTTTTGTGGCATCATAATGATATGGTAACACAAATGATCCCTATCATTGAGCCTTTTTTCAAAATGCCACAGGGTGCTGTAGCGGTTTATAATTTTCCATGGTATCGCTGTAATCAGACAACAATTAGATAACTGAGATACTTTCTTCAACAATCTTATGGCTCAATGGACTTGAGACAGTGCACGTTGGTGACACAGTCAATGGTAAAGAAGTAGTATTCTATTAATAAATTTGTTAGAAACATTCATCCTTACTTTATTGAACAGCCCCTAGTGATGATATGCTTGATATGCTACAATCTGCTACGAAGAACTACCTATTTAGTAATATAAAGGATTTAGCATGATGCATTGCGTTTGTCACTGAAACACTTTTCTTAATGAGAATTGATCCTTTCTAAAGTTACTTCTGTGTAGATTTGGAAGGAAATAAGTAATTTTAAGAGTTAAGAACAACAGAAGTAAATTGATCACAACTATCCCACAACTACCTATCTCGACTATACTTCTTCGCACCCTGCTTCTTGCAAAAACTCCATCCCCTATTCCCAATTCCTCCGTCTACGCTGCATCTGCGCTCAAGATGAAATGTTCCGTACCCGAACATCTGAGATGTCCTCATTCTTTAGATGACGTGCTCACTCGGGTCTCCTCGGTACCCCACAGCTCCGCCCTTGCTACCCCTCCCCCTAGTCGCAACAGAGACAGTCCCCCTAGTCTTTATCTTCCACCCCATCAACTGTCGCACACAATAAATATTCCTCCAAAATTTCCCCCATCTCCAATGGGATCCTGTCCACTAGCCACGTTTTCTCATCTCCACCTGTTTCTCCCTTCCGCAGAGACTGTTCCCTCTGCAACTCCCTGATTAACTCATCCCTTCCTACCCAAACCACCCCATCCCCAGGTACTTTCCCCTGCAACGGCAGAAGATGCAACACCTGTCGTTATACCTCCTCCCTCTACTCTGTCCAGGGACCCTGACAGTCCTTTCAGGTTAGACAGAGGTTCACTTGCACTTCCTCCAACCTCATCTACTGTATCCGTTGTTCAAAATATGGCTCTTATACACTGGAAAGAGCAAATGCAGACTGGGCGATCGTTTCGCAGAACACCTCCACTCAGCCCGCATGAACCAACCTGATCTCCTGGTTACTTTTTTGCATATCTTTCATTCATTGTTCTTTATCTCTCCACATCACCAACCATATCTCTCGTTTCCCTTATCCCTAATCAGTCTTAAGATTGGCCTCAACCCGAAACGTCACCCATTCTTTCTCTCCAGATATGCTACCTGAACGGTGTTATTCCAGCTTTTTGTGTCTATCTTCGGTTTAAACCAGCATCTGCAGTTCCTCCTAACTTAAATTGATCACAATCTTTACATGAGCTAAGGTGAAATTAGTTTTTTTTTAAACGCTGTGAAAAACTTTTATAAGAGCAGTATAGTTACCGATTTTTGTTTAAAATGCAGAGGAAATCTCTTGGGAGTTATAAAATGTAAAAACAATTTGAATAACATATGATATACAAGAGGGCACAGGTTTACTATCAGAGGAAGGAAATTTAAAGGGGATCTGAACTGTAAGCATGTTACACAGAGAGTGAACGATATCTGGAATGCACTGCCGGAAGAGGTGGTGATTCTCATGCAATTACTATATTTACGAGGAATTTGGACAGACATGTAATAGATAAGCTGATAGCCCGCTGAAGGCCTTAGTGAGCCACAGCCATACCCCGACAGCTGGCCTGGCTTGCCTGCCACGGAACCAGGAGAGGGAAGCCACCTAGCCCGGCCCCGATACACCCTGGAACTGCAGAAGAGTGGAGGTAGTCGTTGACAGCTGCGGACGCAAGACAAGGGATGGTTGGAAGAACTAGGGGAGGGGTTGTAACCTCAACACTGCATTCTTGTGCTCCCCAGGAAACTTTCAACCATTTGCTTATCAGGAATCTATCTACCTCTAACTTTAAAATATTTAATGACTCTCTCCCTTGAAGGTTGGCGGAAGCAGAGTCCAAAAGAATCATGACATTCTGAGAAATAAATTAATCTTATCTGTGTCTTAGGTAGGTGATTCCTTGTTCTACGCTATCCCACAAGAGTGTTTTCTCAAGACTCGTCATCAGGATTTCATAAGTTTCAACAATAACAAGTAGATTTGCAGAATCATAAGTTTCTACCTTTATTTTTAGAAGCAAAGCCAGGAATTACTTTTTTATATTATTCAGAGAAGTCCAACATCGGAAGGGTAACAGTATAAAATCTGTTACTAGATGGCTACTGTCTCTATTCTTTTCTCCTGGGGAATAATCACAACCTTATAGATTTTAATAACATTAAAAACCCATTTCAGCTCCATGTTTTCGTTTCAGTCAAATCTTATTCTCTGCCGTGTCTCCCCAATTTCTTTTGTTTCCAGAATTTTGACTATTAACAATTCTAGTTCAAAAATGCTTTTCTTATTTACTTTTATTTAGAGTTTGGAGATACAGCATAAAAACAGGTTATTTGGCCCACTGAGTCCATGCCGACCATCGACCACTAGCTTACACTAGTTATCATACTTTCCCATCCACTCCCTGCACACTGAGAGCTTTTTTCAGAGGCCAATTAACCTACACATACATCATATTTAGGATGTGTGTGTGTGTGTGTGTGTGTGTATTGGGGGGAGGGGGGAGGGGGGGAACCAGAGCACCCAGAGGAAAGCTATGAAGCCAAAGTGAGAAAGTGCAAACAGTGACCGTACCCGTCACTGTGGTCAGGATCAAACCTGGGTCACTACCAGCAGTGCCACTGTGCTGGCCATAGGTCATTATGTTAGCACAAGTCTGAAGATAATTTTCACGCTAAATAGCATAAATCTCCCCCCCCCCCAAAAAAAAACATGGCAAAGATAGAGGATCACACCACATAGTCTTTTTTTGTGAAATATTCAAGCATTTTTCCGGAAATTATTTGAACTCAAATACAGTGCATTTAAATCAGGGAGGCTAGCAAACTGGGAAAATACTATCACCTATTCACTTTTTAATATCGAATAAACAACATTATTTTGCAGATTCTAAATTATATGAAAGGATTGACTATTACTAAAGTTTCATGTATAATCAGTAAAATCTGGAAGATGATTTTGTTTCCTTGATCACAGCAGTGGCAATAATATCTCAAACATAAGATTTTTGGTCATATATTCAAAGGGAAGGATATAGACTATTTTGCAGTGCAAGTTCCAAGCCAAACTCTTTTTCAAATTTATGAAAATATCGCAATTGCCTATAGCCACCGTTGACATAATTTAACATAATTCTTTATTTGGAGGTCCCTCTAGATAGAGGATGACGTGATCTCTCTCCAGTTTCAAGGATTGTCAGGGCTAATGAGACCAATGTGGGAATGGCAGACTTTTGCACAGAAGGGGACAAGATTGCTGGTAAGACAGGTGGATCGGTAGTTTGTAAGGTAGTGAACGCCTTCCCTTCCGCTTCTCATCAGTTCACAAATCAAACCATAAATGACGGGATGCCAGTGACAAACCTTTGGCAGTGTTTTAAATGGCAGATTATTGTTTTCTGTCTGATGGTGGCAATGAACTTCATGATTCTACATTCTAGATGTAGAAGCTGAATTTCCAGGATGGGTTTCACTTTAGCATTGACCAAGAACATTTACCCTGGGAGGGACATTTAAGTCAAAACTCCAAAGCTTGAGCTTGTTTTCTAATGCACTGTTTCCTACAAATTACTGATCTAACTGACTTTGGATTCTTTGCTGAAACATATTGACACTTAAACTCATGAGATAACTATGAACTAGCCTCTTAAATTAACTAATGACCTATCACTCAGCTGTAAATATTATTTGACAGTCCTCCCTACCTTCCCTTAATTTTGCCTGTGGCATGTTAGTAATCCTTTCACAATGATACCACAGAACCTCTCTATGGGTCACGATCATCAGTTGATAATTACCGTCAAACCAAGGATCAACAGGTAGAATCCACAAACTGCAGTCTTTTTCTTTCTCCACCCCATTCACCATGTTTTCCCTAGGATTGATGAGTTAACAGAACCACTTGGATTTTTCTGATTTATATTCTTGAGGTAAACTTTGGGATTTCAGAGGACCTTAGGCAGGTTCAACACATTGTGACTTTAAGAACTCATATTGGTTTTGCTCTGTTAGTGATGGAAACAATGGGCTTTTATACGGTACCTACAATATTATATAATGCTGATAACAAGATAACTTGTTTGGTTGAAACTGCCAATCACCCAGGGTACAATAACATATTGCTTAATTTAGTAAAATAAAACCATAGAAGGCTGAAGATACTCAGGGATGGACTGAACCTTTTAATACCTTTTCTCCTTCCAGATGCTGCTTGACCTGCTGCGTGATTCTGGCATATTTTGTTACTTTACATTTGCTGCATATGCAGTTTTTATGATTTTCTGAATAAATGATCCCAAGGCAGACTTCAAATCCCACCACAGAAGCTGAGATTTCAAAATCAGTTAATTAATCGCACCTTGTCGATGTCCTAAGGGGAATAAAACCTGCCATGCTATTAATAAATCAGTCACCGATAAGAAATCTGGCTTAGGTGTGACTCCAGATCCACAAAAATGTTGTTGACACATCACTGTCCTCTTACAAGGTTGAGCAGCAACTCGGGTCATGCGATATAAAAGAGATAAAAGAGACAGCAAATGCTGGAATCTTGAACAAAAAGCAACGGTTAGAAGAGCTCAATGGGTCTATCAGCATCTGTGCAGGCAAACGTTCGAGATCAACATTTTGGGCTGAATCGCTGCATCTTAAAACATCGACAGACACCTTTTGCCTCCACAGATGATGCTTATCTGGCTGAGTTCTTCCAGTGTTCATCTTTTTTGTACATTTTACAAACATTACTCACATCCTGTGAATGAATAAAAAAAGTTGCCATTCCCATGTAATATGAATCATGACTGAAGTAATTGGCATTGTTCATGTGGTGGCAACGCCATTGCCCGTCAACTGCACAGGCGTGGCTGACGGATTCCCATTGTGACGCCAGAGATCCCCGTCACTGCAAACCCTCCTCCAACTGTGCAGGTGCGGCCGGCAAGTGGGAGCGCGACTGCGACGTTTTTAAAGTTCAAAATGGCAATAACTTGTAAAATATCACCCCCTCCCTCCACCACCCCCTCCCCACTCCTCCATTACCTCGCCATCCCACTTCCTACCCCCATCCTTCTCAATTCCCCCTCATCCCAACATTCCCTCCCCCTCCTTCTTCATTCCCTTCTCCATCTCCTCCCCCCATCCCACCCACCACTCTCCCTCCTCACCTCCCCCATTGCCCTCCTCTTCTATCCCCCACTCCTTACCTCCCCCCCTCCTCATCTCCCTTTATCCCCTCTCCACCCCCTCCTCTCCCTCTACCCCCCTGCTCCCCCACTCCTCACATCCCCTATCCACCCCCCACAATTAAAATTGCAATTTTTAAATGATGAAACCTCCCCCCTATCCCACCCCCCACCCACAATGAAAATAACGTTAAAAAAAAAATTAAGCTCCCCCCCCAACCCACAATGAAACCCGCAATTAAAAAATGGAATTCTCAATGACAATCACTTTTTTCCTTTAAAATAACCTTAAATCAATGTTAGATGTTAATGAAAACGGAAGAATTTGATTAAAACTGAGGTTTTTTTGAGAATCATATTTTTTAATGTAAATGAGATTCGGGGTCCCATTGTGACATCATTGTGAATGAAAACGGAAGAAATTGATTAAAACAGATTTTTTTAAAAAATCACGATTTTTTAATTAAATGAGATTGAGATTCGGGATCACATTATGACGTCATTGTAACGCGGCTGATGGACAGGGCAAGTGGAAAAGTGTTTTTTGTAAAGTTTAAAGTTTAACATTTCAATAACCTGTGAAATATAACATCAACCTGAAAGAAACTTGTTTCATTTTCATCACAGGACATTGGTGAGTAAGGTGGGCCAAAAACTGTAGCGCTATCATGTACTGTTTTGGCGTAGTTTCGGGGACATCCCCACACGCATGCATACAAACAAACAAGATGAGAGTTTTAGTATTATATAGAGATGCTGAAGGAAGCTTTGGCCATCACAGAATATGATTTTGCTCAATATGCAAAGGATAATTCCTCCTTAATTGTGCTACTGATCCAGTTCATTGCAAAGATAAAGCCTGCTTTCATTGATAATCTTCCTGTTTAATATCATAATGCATAATTATATCTGTAATGTTATTCGTGACAGATTCCTTTGGGAAAATTAGCAATAACTGTCTTTGCTACCAATTAGACATCTTAATTTATCTCACAAATCATCTAACACAACAGATTTTAGGATTGATAACATTGCTGTGCTTGGTGATGTGACATTGCAAAAACTCACTAACACACAAGAGTAAATGTAAAACATTTGCAGTATATATGGCTTTATATAACAATGAATAGTTTTTAGGGTCTAATACCTTTCAACATGCACTTAAAGTAGCAGTCTTTATAATATTACAAACGCCAGAAAATCTGCAATTTTCTCCCAACACGATTAAATGACAATAATGAACCAGCGATGTTGATGAATTGGTTTCACTTCAAGAAACTGACTAAACTAGCTAACCCAACAAATCGTTTGTTTAAGAGGGTACACAAAAGGCTGGAGAAACTCAGCGGGTGCAGCAGCATCTAAGGAGCGAAGGAGATAGGCGACGTTTCGGGTCGAGACCCTTCTTCAGACTCTGTTTAAGAGTATGTGCAATATATCCTATTGCACATACTCAGGAATCTAGGAATAACTGTGCATAGTTCCCTGAAGGTGGAATCGCATGTAGATAGGGTTGTAAAGAAAGCTTTTGGTGTGCTGGCCTTTATAAATCAGAGCATTGAATATAGGAGTAGGGAGGTAATGTTAAAATTGTACAAGGCATTGGTAAGACCAATTCTGGAGTATGGTGTACAATTTTGGTCGCCTAATTATAGGAAGGATGTCAACAAAATAGAGACAGTACAGAGGAGATTTACTAGAATGTTGCCTACGTTCCAGCAACTAAGTTACAGAGAAAGGTTGAACAAGTTAGGTCTTTATTCTTTGGAGCGCAGAAGGTTAAGGGGGAACTTGATTGAGGTCTTTAAAATGATGAAAGGGATAGACAGAGTTGACGTGGATAAGCTTTTCCCATTGAGGGTAGGGAAGATTCAAACAAGAGGGCATGACATGAGTATTAAGGGACAGAAGTTTAGGGGTAACATGAGGGTCTTTACTCAGAGAGTGGTGGCTGTGTGGAATGAACTTCCAGCCGAAGTGGTGGAGGCAGGATCGATTTTAACATTTAAAAGTAAAGTGGATAGGTATATGGACGGGAAGGGAATGGAGGGGTATGGTCTGAGTGTAGGTAGATGGGACTAGGGGAAAATAAATGGTCGGCACGGACTGGAAGGGCCGAGAGGGCCTGTTTCTGCGCTGTAATTGTTATATAGTTATATGATGTTTGAACATTGTCATGTCTTAAAAATCAACACAAACTATATTTCCTTTATATATCCTATTACTTCTTCAGAAAGTTCCATAAGTGTGTTCCATCATGACCAATCCTCCATTAATCTCTGCTGATGAAATCCTAATTATATTGGACTGGCCTTTGCTCTTTGCCGCAAATGAAGGTTCCACCTATTCATCAGTCTTGCATTTGACTACAAAATTTCTATGGAAGGCAGTAGAGGAACTGTATGAATTGGAGAGTCAAAGTATTATACAGTGCCACTGCAGGATATCTGGGACCAGTGTGAACACAGAAAATTACTCTTTTAAATCGATCAGATGTAGAACAGGTTCAGCTGGAGAGAGAGAGAGAAATGATTTGTTTAATGGGTGAAAGTAACAGATAATATACGATAGAAGAAGGGTTTAAATTACAGGCCTCTTTATGGTATCAAGTAATTGTAAATAATTGGAGACACTAGAAAATGCAAATGCTGGAATCCTTTGCAAAACACAAAGTGGTGGAGAAACACTGGGTCACACAGCATCTGTGGACATAATGGGCAGATGACGTTTTGGGTCAGGATACTTCTTCAGACTGATTGGCAAATAAACATTAATATATTAACAATTGAATGCCCACCATTTTAAATGTGGTACAATTGGTCCTGATGATGTAGCCAATATTTTAGTTTTCAAATCAGCAGATGAACCCCAAGTTTATTAGTATAATTTTGCCAACTATTTCATCCTTTTCCTTCACGTGCTAAAAGAATGTGTGCATGCATGGTCAATTAAGTTCCCATAAAGGGAGATTACAGATTCCTCTTAAGGAAGAGAATAGATCCACTTCGATCAGTATGGGGATTCTGAGGGCCAGGACCTGCCAGCATTTGGATAAACAAGGACTAACTGGGGATAGTCATATTGTGTGTAGGTAATCACGTCTCAGTCATATTAGAGTTTTTTGTTGAGCTAGCGAAGGGGATTGAGGCAGAGCAATTAACTATATCTATATGGACATTAGCAAGGCCTTTGACATAGTCCCACATGGTAGGCTAGTCAAGAATGTTAGATTACAAGGTATCCAGGGAAAGATAACTAATTGGATACAAAATTGGCTTGATGGTGATGGTAGAAGAATGGGTGATGGTGATGGTAAGGGTGGTGGTAGAAGAATGCTTTTAGGATTGGAGACCTGTGACTAGTGGTGTCCCAGAGATTGCTGTGTGGCCCTTTGTTGATCGTCATTTATTTAGACCATTTGGATGAAAATGTACAAGGCATGGTTAGTAAGTTGTCAGATGACACAGATTGGAGGTATCATATATGGTGAAGATGACTGACAAAAAAATTATAGCAGAGTTTTGATTAGATGGTTGGGTGTGCCAAGGAATGGAAAGTCGGTGCGTTGTGTGAAGTCAAACTAGGATAGGACTTTCACAATGAGGACTTTCACAGAGAATGGTAAGATCCTGGGGAATGTTGCAGATCAGAGGGATCTGGAAGTATGAGCACACAATTGCTGAAAGTGGCATCACATGTAGACAGGGTGGTGAAGGTGTTTGGCATGTTGGCCTTCATCACTCAGGGCATTGAGTACAGCTGTGAAGTTACGTTGCAGTTGTACAAGTTGGTTAGGTCACACTTGGAATATTGTGCACAGTTGAGTTACCCGGCTAGAAGATGTCATTAATCTGGAAAGAGTGCAAAGATTTACAAGAATGCTGCCAAGATTCAAGGGTTTGAGGTAGGGAGATGTTGGCCAGGTTAGGACCTTAGTCCTTGAAGTGTAGGAGATTGAGGGGTTACATTATAGAGGTGCATAAAATCATAAGTGGCATGGATAAGGGGAATGCAAAGTCCCTTCCTCAGCGAAGGGCAATCCAAAACTAAAGAGTATAGGTTAATGTGAGAGGGGAAAGATTTAAAAGGGACCTGAGGGTCAACTTCTTCACATGGCGGTGGTGCATATAAGGAACAAACTGCCAGAGAAGGTGGTTGAGCTAGGTACCATAACAACTTTGAAAATACATTTGAGCAGGTACATGGATACAAAAAGCATAAAGGTATATTGGTCTAATGTGGGCAAATGGGACTAGCTTAGATGGGCATCTTGGCTGGCATTGACAAGTTCAACTGCAGAGCCGGTTTTTATGCTGTATTACTCTAGGAGCTTATTCAAAGATGTTTAATTGTGGACTTCTGCTTTCGCAGTTAACCTGAAATGCTAACTCCACACACGCTGCCTATATTGCTGCGGACTTATATAATTTTTTTGTTTTTATTTCAGATTCCTATCTTCTGTAGAATCTCACCGAGTAGCTCTCTTCATTCTGTTTCTCACAATTTTTTGGTCTAATTAATAGTTTGGATCCTTTTTGGAATTTTTCTGAATGTTATAAACATTCAGAAATCGCAAGCTGTTGGAAGGACAAATGACAGGTTGGTCTTTATTACAAAATAATTTAAGGCATCAGTTATGGTTGTTATATAGTCTTGGTGAAACCGTACCTGAAGTAGTATGTACAGTTTGGTCTCCTTATTTAGAAAACATATTGCGCAAGTGGGAGAACAGTTAAGATTCATTAGATTGATTCCTGAGATGGTGGATTTACCATATGATAGAAATTGAGTAGTCTAGGCTATTGTTCTTGAGACTTTAAAAGATTGAGAAGAGGACTCAAATAAAATAAACACAATTCCTACATCGCACAAATGGATATAGACAGGCCATCTCCCATCGTTTAAGAGTCTAGACTCAGGGGACTCAGTGTCGGAATGAGAGTTAGACCATCCAAGACTGATTTGAAAGACATTTCTTCATGCAGAGGATGGCGAATGTTTAGAAGTCTCTATACTAGTTGTTCTCACATTGAATTCATTCAAGACAGAAGTTGATCGCTATAGGAATCTTGAATGAATCAGGGGATTTTGTGATAGTGTCGGAATATGGCATAGAGGAAGAATATCAGCAAGATTTGATGAATTTGGAAATGGTCTGCTCCTGCTCCTATTTCTTATGTTCTGATTCAAAATATTTACAGCCAGCTGTAAATATGCATCTTTTTTAGTCTTTCACATACTGGAATGTATGTTTGCCACCGGGATATAGGTGCCTTTCTGCATAGGTTCTCGTCGTGGGAAGCAAAGATAACTTTGAATTAATTCAGAGATCAGTGATGACAATGCACAGCTTACTCCTGACAGAAAAGTACAGAGGCCATTTTAATATACGTTTTATACAATTTTTGTTGTTACCATAATCTTGTGTCCCCAATTTATTTTTTCTGGAAAAAATGTTAAATAACCTAGAAGTAGTTTAGGCAGAATGGAAGGTCACAGAGTTTTGGTGGATGGGGGAGGAAAGTGAGAGGGAAAGGAAAATAGTATTTCAAGGCATAAAAATCCATGACTGGAACACTGTCAAATTAACATTTTTTGCTTTAGTGAGTCTGTTTCACCTATACCAGTGGCTCTCAATCAATTTAAATAGAGAGTCACACTATCAACTCCCAATGCGTAATGCAGGGCACACACACACAACTTAAAAAACATTTTTAACAGGATGTCACATGGGCTGTTGAAGTATGCTGGTGGAGTTGTGGGTTGAGAACCACTGATCTAGACTGACAATCTGATATCCCTTTTCTGTCACTGCCCCAAGACAAATTAAACTATTTCCTGGAAAAGTGCTCTTATGTGACACTAAACTGGCAATCTGAATCAGAAGACCTGCTATACCTCGATGCAGTGCTTACTCTAAGATTAAATATATCATAGGACACACAAATATATTAAAAAATTCCAGATCCTCTGCTGCTTCTAGTAATTACTATTTAGCTAATGAAACAAATGAGATTGAAACAAATAAAATTGAGTTGGTCACGTGCGAGATTGAGGCACTCAGATAAATTAAGGAAGTCAGCATTTCATGTGTCATTTAGACTGATGACTAATTAATAATGCACAAAATAAAAAGGTTTTGATTATTTTCAAGCTGTGGTACAATCATAAAACTTTGATCTGGGAGATCTTGCAGAGACCATCAGGTGGTCCACATGATTGCAACACTTGTGACTAATTGTTAATTTATGATGAGTTTATATCACTGGTACATGAAACATGTTTTCCCAAAGGTAAGCACTACTCCTTTTCAAGATTTGCACAATGAAAAATAGGAGGAATAGGTCCTTCAATCCTGGTCTATCATTCAATGCAATCATGGTAGATCATCTATCTCAAATCACTGTTGCCAATCTTTTTTCATACCCATTCATGCTTTTTGTGTTAAGAAATTTAATTGCCTCCTTAAATATAAGCAACATGGCTTCCAGACCCCTTTATGACAATAGATTATGCGGGTTTGTCAACTGTCCATGAATTTTTCTTTCCTCTGCTCACCTCTATGTCTTATCCCATATCCTGAGACTTTAATCCGTCATTTTAGACACCCCAACAAGAAGAAAACTTATCCTTGCACCCAGTCATTAAGTTGCCATATTAAATACTAAACTAATGCATCTGGAAACATATTTATTAAACTTTTCCTATAGGTACGCCAGGAGTTCAAAATAGGCACTTTTTACTTTGAGTACCCTTTGGTGGCAAACAAATAATATCTGGAAATGCAGGGAACTCCCATTTACGATGACTGATACAGGTCTTGAGATTACATTCGGAATTTCATGTAAACAACTTTAAAATCTGCTCATTATAGGTGTAACCAGCAAGGCTGTAAAATAACAGAATAATTAACAATATAAAGACATAAGAAAATAAGAGCAGGCTATTCAGCCATTCTAGCCAAACCCACCATTCAATGTGATAATGGCTGTTCTGCCCCGAGGCTCATCTCCTCATCTGTCAGTTACTCATATTAGTCCTTGATTCCCTAACCTTTCAAAAATGTCTCTACTTCCTCTTTACATACCTTCGAGATTTAACCCCCACAAATCTCAAGGAACAGATATAACCCACATTACTGTTTTAAAAGAGGCCCCATAAACTTACAACCATGTCCCCTTATTCAAGATAGACTGCATTCAACGCTATTAAAGGGCTGACACCACGTGCCGGACCACGAACACACAAACTCACACACACACATACACAAACTCACACACACATGAACACACACACACAGAGCAAAGGCGGGGCCAGGGAAAGCGGGGGAGCGCCGTCTGAAATTGGAAGGTAAGAGACGGCTGGCACAGATACGGTAAGTCCTTTACAAAGCGTGGGGGGGGGGGGGGAAGACACTTTTAAGAAGCCAGACAACTTTTAATAAAGTTTAGCGGGCATTTAACATTACCAGTCGGTTTACTTACCTTTTTTTCTCAACGAGCTTTACCTTTGACTACCTTCGATTGCCTTTGACTACCTACAATAGCATTACGACTTACTACGACCTACCTCAACTAAACCTACGAGTAAAAAAATATTGCTTTTTTCCCCATGGCGACTTTTTTTTACTTGCAGCATTTTTCAGCATGTTGAAAAAAACGGCACGAGCTAGCTGAGGTATCGAGTAGGCGGTGACTACTCTCGAGCATGAAGGAGAGTTACAAAGACCTCCTAGGACCTTGTGTCGACCATGCTGCGAGCATGAGTCGAGGGCAAACTCTTCTAAACTCGCCAATTAGGTTGACGCAATGGGACAGGCCCTTAAGAGTTGAAGGCAGTCTCCTGAAGAGTCTCCTTAAAGGGGCTGTCCTACTGCGGCGACCTAATTTGCAAGCTTAGAAGAGTTCGCCCTCGACTCAAACTCGCAGCATGGTCGACACATGGTCCTAGGAGGTCCTATGAGGTCACTGGAACTCCCGTTGGTCTTACCCTGCAACTGGTCCAAAACACCGCAGCGAGACTCTTGACGGGCACCCGAAAAAGGGACCACATCACCCCGATTCTGGCCTCTCCACTGGCTCCCTGTGCGGTTCCGAATAAATTTCAAGATCCTTCTTTATGTCTACAAAGCCCTTAACGGGCTTGTCCCCACCTACATCAAAAGTCTGCTTACCCAGCACACCACCTCCAGGTCCCTCAGATTGGCCGACTTGGGGTCATTGAACATCCCGCGGTCGAGGCATAAGCTCAGGGGCGACCACGCATTTACGATTGCAGCTCCTAGACTGTGTAACTTAAACTCGAGACTTAAGTCTTTCTTGACGTCCCCTGGGGGAGGGCTATAACTATGTATTTATGTATGTACTTAATCTATGAACCACTGTTGTATTACGTTAGTACCTCCACCAATGTAAAGCACTTTGGTCAACGAGAGTTGTTTTTTAAATGTGCTATAGAAATAAAAGTGACTTGACTTGACTCGTTCATGCTCAAGGGAAGTTCCCACATACTCGTGGCCTCAGTTTGGTCGAGGATAACTTTTCAGCATGTTGAAAAAATTTCCGCGAGTAAAAATTGGCTCAGCATGGTTCTTTTGAACTCGTAGTGCAGTGGGGTCACTCTGTAGTTATAGGCAGTCGAGGGCAGCCGTAGGCAATCTCTTTTGCTGACCGGGCATTTTAATTGGCTCTTTGGAGTTTTCAAGACCAAGGAAAACCGACCAGTAGGTTAAATGCCCGCTAAACTTTATTATATGTTGTCTGGCTTATTAAAAGTGTTGCCACTCCTTCTCCCCCCCTTCCCCCGCTTTCTAAAGGACTTAACGTAACTGTGCCACCCATTTCCACTTTTTTCTACCTGTGGGAAAAAATTAATAAGTACATTTGTGTTTCCAAATGCAATACTTCCCTATTTCTAAACTCGAACCACTCTTGCAGTAAGTCAATATGCTTGTTGCAATTTCATGGTGAACCTTTTGTGATTTGTACACAAGAGATTCCCAGATTATCATGTGAATTAGCAAAATGATCAAAATATCTTGCATCCAAAGGTATGATTATGAAAAATATTCATTGTTTAAGTGAAGTTCCACAGCATTTCCATTAATAATTTATTACACCTGGAACACATAGTTGTTTTTATATTGGGGAAAGTGCTGTGCTGCTGTTCGGACGCAAAAGTCTTGCATAGTTGGCAGCAACCTGATAAAGCTATTCAAACTAGCATAGCCTGGCAAAGAATGAATATCATCATGGATATCATGACATTTAAAAGCAATTTCATTTGGAAGAAAACCTGCAAGCTAGATTCACAAAAGAAATATTGATCACAAATGTAAAAATACCTTCATAATTATCGTTATTGTCATGCAAGGAAGCAGTGTCGGGGGATTGGCTCAACGTCTAAGTGGCTTCTAATCAACTGAGCTGATGTCAGTTCAACAATATTCTGGCTCCTGGGAGCCAATAGAAATGTTACTATTCAAGCTGAAATAATCTCCCCATTCACTTAAACCACAATGGATATTTCTAGATATCACATCAACACATATCAAAAATTTATGTTGTTATAGCTTGCAAAGCTATGGTTCCAACAAACCCCACATGTTAAAGCAAGAGAAAGAAAAGGTAGTACATCACTTACCTGCACTCACCTTTTCACTCAGGGTCGGCTACGCAATTCAAATGGATTTGACTGCCTATTTATGCCAGCAAGACCAAAGTGCATAGGGCTATGCATGGGCTATGTGTTCTGTCCCTATACTCAGTGGCAAATCTGAAACTGGACCCCTAACCTCCAACTCATCGCTGAATTTTGTTTTTCATCGCACTAGCTTTGAACATCGAAACAAGCTGAGAAAGAGATAGCTGATGGTTTCCAATGGGACCTCCAGCAAGGGATGAGCACCATTCTACCCAATACAAATGATGCTGGTGACTGACAAACACAAAACCTCAAGATATTTAAGTGACCCCAAAGAAAATAATCTAAGGTCCATTTTTGTTAGACTAATATAAAATGCATGTCCTCTTATATTCCCACTGGGAGAAAGTAACAACATAGGAAATAGTGCAAGAGTTGGCAATTTGGTCTTAAAGCCTTTAAATTCCAAATTTAACACGATCACTCCTGATCTTCTTAGACAACAGAATTTTGCTGCAGTGAGCATTTTGTAAATTTCAATGAGATCCCTCATCGTTCCAAGTCTACACAAAGAATACATCAACAAAATTCAATGCTAGAATAACTCAGTGGGACAAGCAGCAGCAGCGAGGGAAGGGGCAGGTGACGTTTCAGATTAGGACCCTTCTTCAGACCCTTCTTCTTCAGGAGTCTGGAGAAGGGTCCAGACAAAAAACATCAGGTGTCCATTCCCTCCCCAGATTCTGACTGACCCGCTTAGTCCCTCAACCATTGGTTTGCTCAAGTTTCCAGCATCTGCAGTTTCTTGTGCCTGTAGAGAATACATGACTAGTCTAATTGATGTCTCATAATATGACAATACCATCATCCAGTAAACTCTGTCAATGCACTAGTTGTCCTTTTTTAGATAAGGAGACCAACGATGTACACATCATGATGCAGTCTCACAAAGGCTGAAATTTATATATTCTAGCACTCAAATCCTCTTTTAAAAAAAAGCCAACATACTATCTGTATTCCTGATTGCAAGCTGAAGCTACATGGTTTCTTTCAGTGTATACAACCGTATCAATCCCTCTGAACATCAAATTAACCAATAATTCGCCATTTAAAAAAAAACTCTACTTTCCTGTTCAAGCATCAAAATGGATAACTGTAGATCTTCCACATTGTATTGCATCTGCATGTTCCTTTGTAATTAGTCAGCCTGGCTATTTTTCCTTGATGCCTCTCTACATCTTCTTCTGTACTCACAGGATGCCACTTCCTTAGGGACAAGTTGAGTGTACAGGAACTTTAATTGTTTGCATGGATACTCATGCTGTTTAACAAGCTAAAATCCATATTGCAATCCACATCCATAATCCTAAAATTTCAGAACACTAGCAAACCTCTTAATGATTGTCCAGTTAGAATGCTACCACTTGTATGTCCAAACATCTGATCATAAGCACATATGAATCCCAAAACACTCTTGGCTTCAGTATTGAGGCAATTCTTCACATCTGTGTTCCTACATCTTCCTTATTAATGCATCATTTTGAGTTTTGTAGACAAATATGGGGTAATATATGTTCATATACAAAAATGTATATTCATAATTTTCCAGCCTCAATAAGGGATGCATCCATAAGTACATCATGGTGATCTGTCGGTGCAAGTGTCAGGGAAGTTTAGGCCCCAAGATGGCATTCGCACATCGGAGGAAGAATGTAATAGGATCAAGTGTATATTGATCCATATGCATATTGTTGGTTCCAGCTCCACATGAAACATGAAACTGGATTCCTGTCTTCTCAAGTGGACATAGCACTATTTGAGAAACAGAACAGCAATTCTCTATACGTCCCAGGAAAGCATTTCCTTTTAATCCTGTTTATGTGTTCTTACTTTGGTCAAATTGATTCGGGACATCAGAACAATGCCCACTTTCCAAGGAGAATTCAAGAGCCTTGATAATGTGTTGTTGCTATATCATTGCCAGTTCTTTCTTTCTCTATATCCTTACAACTAAAAGCAGTAACATTATTACTTATCTACCATCTGCTTAATGAAAAACCATTCAGAGAATCCTCCCCATTTGGTTGAAGGTAGAACCATCTTTGGAAGAAGGGTTCCAACCTAAAACGCCACCTATTCTTTTTCTCCAGAGATGCTGCCAAACACGAAGAGTTACTCCATCTTTTTGTATCTATCTTTGGTAATAAAGGTGTTGATTTCAATTTCTGACATTTTCAAGATAACTACTAAATCCAGGTCACAACCATTGGGATACATTTCATCATTAACAATTGTTTTACATTTTAGAAACTTGCCACTTCAGCATTGCTAATATGCATAACTATTTCTGTTCGTATGACTTCATTATATTGATCTCCACTGACTGAAAAGGAATGTAAAACATCCATTATGCTGATTGAGGAAAGAGTGCACATGGATTAGGATTAAAACTGATTTTCTATTGGTTCAGTGATGCCTGAATCAGGTAGATCAACTAATAGCTCGAGGCTTGCAGAGCCAAATAAAAATCTACTTTTGGAAACAGGTTTCCTAAAACCAGGTTCCAAAAAGATAGCAATTGAGCCATTCTGCCTCCTTGACCTTATTCTACTATTTAATTATATACACTGCCTTGATCCATAGCTCTTAGCATCCTTCACTTTACAAAAATAGATCAATCTCAGTCATGACAATTGTAATTTATCACTCTATGAAAAGGGAGGATAATGTTTGGAGAATAAAACGATAGGTTTTACCTTTGGTCCATCAGATATTGCTGACAGATGCGTGGATTTCACAACAAATACATTAATTGGACATTAAAATGTAAAAAGTTGCGAATGATGGAGACGCAACAGACAACTGAAAATTCTACGTTTTCAGCAGACCAGGCAGCATCTGTGAAGAGAGAAATGTTGTCGATCTTTCCGGATGAAGACTTTCCATCACAATGATTAAAATGTTGATAAAAGGTCATAAATCTGAATTGTTAGCACTGTTTCTCAACCTACAGATGCTGCGTAATCTGGTTATTGTTAATTTAGAGATCCTGCAGAGCACAAAATGACAGTTTTATTTTCTACTCTATACATGTGCATAATTATCATAGGTGAACGTGATACTAACAGTGAAAATAAAGAACGTTGCTCTTAGTTTCATGATGCTTCAACATGTGTGTTAACAACTGAGAAAACTATGCTTTGAGATATAATAGATAATTAAATTTCAAGCTCTCTATGGGATAATACACAGCAGTAGCATTCGAACCAATGTTAAAATAAAAGTCTCAATACATGTAAAACAAAGCATATTCATTTTATCAAGTAAATTAAAAACACAATGCACTTCCAGTCAAACTGCTGGCAGCATTTTGGTTGGTGCAAGCTTTCGCTTGTTATATCACTCTTTCATTAAAAATTATTCCTACAAGTGATCTAACCATTCTAGAGTTCATGTTACAATCGGCAGACTTGGATGAACATCTTTTTGTCACTTTCCTAAATATTTACTTTGCAAGCTTTTAAAACTGAATTATTCTTGCATGTTCTGTATTGCAAACCTAAGACAGCACTTCACATTATATCTTCTGATATCGAACATGAAAGGTTTAATAGGCTAAAACTAATTTGGGTGATTTTCGTCACCTCCTTAAACATTCTGATTCAATAATCTGGAACCAGCTTTCAGAATTTATTTATGGCATTTTATAGTGACATGTGGGCAAGTGACTTTATTTAAAATATAAAGACATGATGCACCACAAATGGGGCTGCTTTTTCTTCTTCTCTGCCTCTGTCGGCTAAAGGTCTCTTGATAAAAATAAAACGATCCCAGCATATGGAGTAGTTGCTATGTCCTTCCGGGGATGGTCTGCAGCTATGCGCACCACAGGCACGCCAAGGAGAGGTGACTTGTCAAATGCAATTTCAATCATTGGGTGGGTTGGATGAAGCAGATTAGTTGTATGCAATCATGATAGATAGTTTATCCCAGCCTCAAACCGCCGCTTGGGAAATCTTGCACGCAAACGAACAGAAACTCAGTCATTATTAGTGTCAAGAAGCCATACGGAGACACAATTTGGTTGCCAGCCAGGCAACGTTGAATCATGCCGAAAAAGAAGTGACCAATTGCAGTTTTTAAAAGGAAATGGATAGTGATGTTGTTATTTGGAATTGTTTCAAACAGAGGGAAAATAAAATCATAAATGTTGAATATTTTACTCATTACATTTTAATGCCCCTCACTGATGTTAGACTGAGTGAATGTAAATTAAGTGCATTAGTGCCCTAATTCTTTTCCCCTTGATCCTAGAAGTTGCAAAGGGGCAGGATGGATGCAGTAAGCAGTGTGTACTATATTACTCATTCAAAAAAAAATCCTTCAATAAAGCAACTGCAGAATTTATCTGCCACTTTATAAATCATATTTCTTGCATGAGGTCAAAAAATGCTTGTGCAGAATAATTGTTCTTTTCTCCATGCATTCTGTCTTCTAAAAATAAAACATATTAAAAATTAACAAAAGCAGAGAAGGCCTTAAGTCCAATGCCTGAAGCAAAATGCTTTGACAAACCTAGCAGCTCTTTCTGTGCTTTTCCAAATGCACTTGTCACTCAGTATTATCCATCCTCATTAATGACAATGGGAAAGTTTATCTTAGAAACAGGTTTTAAATCATCTACTGTTTACAAGGGGAGCATGAAATCTCCTACAAAACAGAAGGCGGGAACAACTTCCACAACAAAATCACTTTTGGCAGATATAATGTCTAAATCACATTGCATGTTAAAATTTGAACTTCTTGGGTTTCATATTTTTTGATGAAAGATTCATTATTGATTTGTGACTGACAGCAAAAATAATTTCTAATGTAGTAAAAGAAACACCCAGATCGAAGGTGTGGGAAAGTTATTTCTAGCCATAGTTTTTGTGCAGATGTAAACGCAGACAAGCAGAGATAGCCTGTGGCTACAGTGTTGTAACAGAATGGATGAACATTCCTCCATGTATCAGCCCAGCCCAGATAATTAAACAGCCCTACAGTAATTGCACTTGTTTGAAATCATCTGCAAAGAACTGGGCTTTTGCTAGGCATGATAGAATTACTAGTTATTCATTTTGGTTGGGTGATGAATTTTCAAGCCTCAAAAAAATCTAACATGCTCACAATATGAAAATCTGTCAATGTAGACTTTTGCAAATAAATCGTAAGATTCAACATATAAAGCAGTAATCAACGGAAATATTTGAAACAGGTACCAAACATTATCTCAAACACGCAACCTACATTGCAATGGATCCTCGTCGCAAAGTTACTTGAATCTCAATCAACATGTGCAATAGGGAGTAAAGTTAATGCTTTTAACTCTACATTCTCATGACTCCTTCTAGTACGCTAATTCAGCATTCACGTCGCTGCACACTTCCCATTTTCCAGAAGGCATAAATTTCTATCAGAATCATGCCCCACAGCCTCCCGATATCTTGCAGTACTTCCTCCAAATGGTCTTTTTCATTCAACAGGCACCAAATATCAGCAGCTTCCATAGTAATGCTAACACTCAAATACATTTTCCACTTTGAAGTGCAAGCAAAAGGAAGGGGTAACAACAGCTCATTGTTTTCTCCCTGAGATCCACAGACTCCAAAACCAGTAATATTTTTGCAGAGGCCATGCTATGTGGAATTAAAAAAATAGAACAATGGAAGATCTGAGTTGGTTTGGCTGTATCCATGGAAGCATGAGGTGTGAATTGACATTAAGGTGAAGATCATGCATCAGGACTGAATGAAAGAGAAAATATTGCCAGTAGGTAGCAGTATGAGAATGGAGGTTGGGACAGAGGCAATGTAGGTGATAGATGGAACAAGATGGAGAAGGGATGACGGGTAGATGGAACCAGTCGGGTAGGAGAATGGGAGAGATGATCAAAGGTTGAAGAGAACTACCGGTGACCTGAAATTGTAAAATTCAATATTCATACCATTGATTTATAGGCTGCACAAATGAACTGCACAAGACAGTTTTCTTCCAATTTGGCCTCTCGTTAGGTCAAAGTGGAAGTGGGAAGGAGTGTTAAAATGAAATGCAATAAAAGCTCAAAATGCAAAGAACTTTAAAATTTCCTGAATTCTATGTACAATTATAAAATATTTTGTCCGTTTAGCATACTTTAATTACATTTATTTCTTAGCCAAGGGCGAGAGACAATTACATTTCTTAGACAATTTTGACAGCATCCCTACTGTAAATTAATTTTCCGAAAAACTATTGGTCCACTTTAGAATGCAAGACAGATTTTAAATTACATTAGCTTTTCTCTTCTTCAGTTGCATTCACTTCTTCCAAATGTTGTGTTCTATCCATCAATCCATCATCCTTGCAGCATAACGGCTGAATCTGGTCACCAACTTCCTTGACATGAATGGTTCATTCAGGTTGACATTCAGGGTCCTTATATGGTTATCAAATATAAGAATCCAAGTTATATTTGATTACAATTATATCAGTTATATTCTCATTACAAAGATATTCTGGGACAAACTATGTCCTCTATCATTGCCAATAGACAGAAATCTCAGAACTGAACTGACAATGTTCCTGGCCTGCAAAAACATAAAGAATTTCAAATAACAATTGAGAAAATAAAAGAATGGATACAAGTTTGTATCCAAGTTCATCCAGAACCAGAATGGATAGATAATCCATATTGTCTTCCAATTGACCTCCTCACCTCCTACATGCTAGTCTCCAGCCAAGTTGATTTGCTCTATGGAATATTCAGAAATGTCTGAGCTGAAATGCTCATAAACTCCTGGATCAGTTTGTTTGCTCTATGTAATCTGTTGGTGCTGTACAACATTGTCCAAACAATAAAGATCCTGGAAACTGTGGATCACAGGACCCTCTGCTCAACAAATACGGACGGAGCTGATGAAGTTCATTGCAGCCAGCATTACAACTGTTCAGCCTTTAACCATCTGAGAAGGAGTAAATTGAAGGAGAAGTGTTGAGGATGGCACGGGGAAGAGCAAATCGCTCTGCAGGAACTGATGGCATGGAACTAATAGCCTTCTTCTATGTTGTAATGAGTGTTTATCCAGTTGCAAATCCTCTATTAATGAAGCAAGATCCGGCCTGAAATGTGGCAGATAATGTCCTTACTTCATTAGTGCCAGGGGATGACCACCATCAGAAACACAGAGTTCCATCAGCTCCCCAACAATTTTCAAAGCTTGCAGTATGCGCTATTTGCATGCTTTTTGCTGAGGTACATGCTATATGGTACAGTATGTATTAACAGCACATCAGTGATGGATGATATCAAATTTTAGCCAGCGTTAGCTAACTAACATAATGCTGAATATTAGACTCTTGATGTGCCAAACTGCTTTGACCTTGATATGCCAAGCTAGTACAGTCTGGTGGGTTACACAAAAAGCTGGAGAAACTCAGCGGGTGCAGCAGCATCTAAGGAGTGAAGGAGATAGGCGCGTTTCGGGTCGAGACCCTTCTTCAGACTGGTGTAGTCTAAGCTTTGTACATGGTGAGACGGCAAAAGGGAGTTAGCTAAGCAACAGGTAATATTCACCAGGAAGTGGAGCACTCAACACAGAATGTTCCAGTAGTCATTCCAATTATTCAGTTTATAGAGTCACATTTCTAATCATCACTAGGATGCCAAGCGCATGCTCTATACCAATCTGTGAGGAACACAGCTGTGGTATTGACCATCTGAACATTTCTGGTGCCCTCCTCTCTCTGACCTGCTTTCATCTAAATTAGCTATACTTCATATCCTTTCTGGTTCAATCTTGACACTGTTGTTAAAATTACAGACAAAGACATTGATATTTATTGAGCAGATTTCTGTTGAGCAGGCTGGATACCAACTCCCAACACCACACACTAATATTCTCTGGTCATTGAACTGAAGCCACCGTTTTGTCAGACTTCACCTACTCTAGCAAATCTGGTTGCCAAGGCCTCAAACATCATTGTCCCTGCAACCACCCCTCTCCTTTCCCACCCCACAAACATTTGAAGTTTAATCTTTTTGATAATTCACCAAAAGAGTTGCTATGGAAAACACAATGTGTCAGCCTGCTTTTAAAATACAGAATTTAATTATTCACACCTTAACTATTTTTTCTCCTCTTGTTCAGTTCCTTCCAGCCTATGAAACTTTCTGATGCCTTCCATGTGCATAAAAAAAAGTTTCTGAGAAGTAATAATCTCCTCTAACAGGGCACATCAATTTCCCTCATCTAGAACAGGACAGTTTATGTGTTTTCCACAAACAAAGGCACGACCAGCTTACATCTATCACCACCCACTTCCAGTGCAGCCTGGTTGAATTTGATCCTTCGTTGAACAACTCGTGAGTTGACATCTCTCTTGACTACACCTGTCTTTTCATTGAATAAACAGAATAATACGTGGTCAACCACAGACAACAAAAAAGAGCAGGCAGGTTGTTCAGGAGACCCTTGAGGGCATCTTGCTCTCTAATTAGTAATCAGTTATGAATAATGATGGGGGAGAAGATTCCCCTGGGGAATGCAGCCAGGGCCAAGGCCATAATGCCATGGGTGGATCGGCTGTACAGGGAGTAAAATAAAAGGTCAAGAAAGCAATAGTTAACAAGATTTTGTACAGGTGTAGCAAGGCATTTCTGCAATAGCTCATGTTATTCTCCAATGATGCATTTCTGCTTGATGCCAGGATCGGGATATCACAGCACATCTGTCGAACATTAGGGCTTTATGGCAAATAAATGGTAGGTGGGGGCAGAGAAATGGCAGATGGAGGTGGCGAAATGGCAGATGGAGTTTAATCCGAGCAAGTATGAGGTATTGCAGTTCGGGAGGTCGAATGTAAGGGGAATGTATTAAAGATAATTAAAAGCATTGACATGCAGAAGTATCTTGGGGTTCAAGTCCATAGCTTCCTGAAAGTGACAACAGAAATAGATAGAGTGGTACAGAAGGTAAATGATATGCTTGCCTTGATCAGTCGAGATATTGAGTATGTCAGAATGTTGTGATGTAGCTCTATAAAACTGGTTTGGCTACTTCTGAAATATTGCGTGCTGTTCTGGTCACCCTATTACAGGATGAAGAGATGTTGGAGATTACAGAAGAGGTTTAGGGGGTATTAGCTACAAGGAGACGTTGGACAGACTTGGATTGTTTGTCCTTGAGCATTGGAAGATGAGGGGAGAACAGATAGAAATATATAAATTTACAAGAACCATAGATAGGAAGACAGTCAGAACATTTTTCTCCAGGGTGAAATGTCAAAAACTAGAGGGCATTGATTTAAGGCGGGAAGGATAAAGTTTAAAGGAGATGTGTGGGGCATCATACAGATTGGCGGGTGCCTGGGACATGGTGCCAGGGGTGAAGGCAGGTGATAGGGGCTTTTTAAATAAGCACAAAGTCATGCAGTCTGAAGAAGGGTCTCAACCCGAAACGTCACCCATTCCTTTTCTCCAGAGATGCTGCCTGTCCCGCTGAGTTATTCCAGCATTTTGTGTCTACCTTCGATTTAAACAGGCATCTGCAGCTCTTTCCTACACATAGGGAATTGAGAGATATGGATCATGTGCAGGCAGATAAGATTAGTTTATCTTGGCATCATGTTTGGCACAGACATTGTGGGCAGATGGGTCTTCTTTTGTGTCATACCATTCTATATTTTACGTTCATTCTGGAGGAGAAGACTAAGCTGTGAGGGTTGTCATCAATACTGAAAACAATGGTAGAAAAAAGAGTTTGTAAAGAGATTTAGAAGTTGCACTTTAAAGGTAGTTCTAGATCCATGCACCAGCCATGACCAAAAAAGGTGAATAACACAGATGAAAGCATAGCTAGAGAATTAATACAGGTGGGTGGGGTTTGCATTCCCAGAGCAATGGAACCAGTACTGTGGAACGTGGAATCTGTACAGGCCAGTAAGAGCCAAGACCAATATCATCACGTCATTTTACCAGTACTGCTACATTGGATTTAGAGGGAAGGGAATTCGAAAGCTGAGCAAAGATTCAGAAGGGATGAATGGAAATGGAAGGTTGAAAACAAAAGCGATATTTTTTAAAGGAAAAGGGACAAAAAAGGTGTCTGATCTGCTTAATGCCAATATTTTAGTATTAGTTTAGTTTTAGAGATACGGTGCGGAAACAGGACCCGAGGTCCACCGACCGCACCAACCAGAGGTCTCCGCACATTAAAAGGCCTGTCCCAATGACTCGGCTTTACAGCAACTGTCTTCGACCTTCAAGCTCGAGGGTACTCGCCTGGGAAACCTCGAGCTGGACACACACACACGCAGGGGCCAGGGAAAGCGGGGGAACGCTGTTTGAAATTCACACCCGCGATGAACAGGAAGGTAAAAGACGACAGCACAGTGTACGGTAAGTCTTTTAGAGAGCGCGGAGCGGGGGGGGGGGGAGGGGTGAGAAGGGGAAAGAAGGGGAAAGAAGGGGGAAGAAGGGTGGGAGAAGGGGGGGGAGATGGAGTGGAGACACTTTTAAGAAGCCAGACAACTTCTAATAAAGTTTACCGGTCATTTTTCCTTGTTCCTGAAAACTCCAATGAGTCAATTAAAATGCACGGTCAGCAAAGGAGATTGCCTACGGCTGCCCTCGACTGCTTATAACCACATAGCGACCCTACTCCACTGCACTATGAGTTCAAAAGAACCATGCCGGCCAATTGTTGCTCACGGAAAATGTTTCAACATGTTTCAAATGTTTCAACATGTGCCCTCGACCAAACTGAGGCTGCGAGTATGCGGGAACTTCCCTCGAGCATGAACGAGAGTTCAAGTGACCTAAAATGACCTCCTAGGACCACGTGTCGACCATGCTGCGAGTTTGAGTCGAGGGCAAACTCTTCTAAACTCGCCGAATAGGTTGCCACAGTAGGACAGCCTCTTAACACTATCCTACATACACTACGGACAATTTACACTTATACCGAGCCAACTTACCTAAATACTTGTATATCTTTGTAGTGTGGGAGGAAACCGAAGATCTCGGAGAAAACCCGCGCGGTCACGGGGAGAACATACAAATTCCATCGAGACAGCACCCGTAGTCGGGATTGAACCCGGGTCCGTGATGCAGCAAGCACTGGAAGGCAGCAACTCTACCGCTGCGCCACCGTGCTGCAGAAAGGCAAAAAGTATAGTGAATAAGGCAGATGAGTTGAGCGCACTAAATGTTGCTTAGAAGTATGACATCACAGCTATTATAGAGATGAGGCAGATGGAGGATTAGCACTGGAAGCTTTTGTAACTGGTTCCAGAGTTTTCAGATGTGACAGAGGAGAGCACAACAAAGGGCAGTCATGAGTAAGGCAGTGACAATATTTTTGTTTAATGCTTTTTTCCGGACCTATGTACCGTTGGCAAGGTCAGCATGTACTGCTCAATCTTAAATGTCCTCCAACAGAGTCGCTTGCTGGTTATTTCAAAGGACCTTTAAGAGTCAACCACATTGCTCCAGGTCAAGAGTGATCTATAGGCCAGGCTGCATAAAGAATCTCAAAATCTCAGGAATGTTACAACGATGAACAAGAAAAAGGGAACAAATAAAGATGTACTGCAGACCCCAAGCAGTCTGAAGGAGGTAGAAAAAAATTCTGATAAATGCAAAAACATTAGGGCAGTAACATGTGGGAATTTAATTTATCGTAATATTAACTAGGATACTGTCTGTGTAAACAGTTTCAAGAAGCTGCAGTTTTCAGAAGAACCCTTTAAACTAATTACCAAGCAAGATTAACCAGCGGAGTAACGAGGGGAAATTCTGTATTAAGTTCTAGGAAATTAAGTTCGATACATGGAATAGGTTTTAGTTTAAGAGCATTTTTGACATCATTCAGTCAGGTTTAAAATATTTATGGAAAAGGACCAAGATAAAATAAAAAATAAAGTGATTACATTAGAATCAGCCCAATTGTTCAACATTGCAGCTTGCTTAAGGACCTTTTCCAGGGCAATTGGTGATAGGTAATAAATGATGATCCTTGGCAGCAAGGCCCAGATCCCAACAATAACAAAGTCCTTCTCTTCGTTCCTACCTTCCATGTTACAGTAGAAATCAGATAACCTGGCATCTGATTATCCGGAAGTCATAATGGTCCATCATCTGGTTCACTCATGGAACGTGAGCTAGGGTTCTGGAGTGCATATACATGCATAGGGTATATGGCCAAAGCGATAGAGTAGAATATGGCCAAAGTCAAAGCCTAGAATGCATATGGTCTATGGCCAAAGCCAAGGGTCTGGAGGGTAGCCAGGGCTGGGGATAAGGTGTGTGGGTGGAGCTGGGTTGATTCTGGACTACCATGTTACAAAAGTGAACAAATGTGCAAATACAGCCAGGGATTCGAGTGCTTGTACATTTATCACTCCAATATCACTTCATTGGATTTATTGGAAAATTTCTTGTGTGACTGTGTAAAATAGAGGGTATTATTTGGAGTAACATCCAATAATCCCGAAAGTTTGGTAGTCTAGAACCACCAATGTTGAGTTTTATTGCAATACAAATCTTAGGTTTTATTCTTACCCACTCCTTCATCACCACTTTCCCAGCATCTATAGTTGGTTGCTACTTCTTTAACATTTTCCAGTCCTAACAATACATATTGGGCTGAGATCTTAACTGTTTTTCTCTCCAGTTTCTTTTATCCTTTCCTTTACTGGAAAAAAGTTATATTGATCATGATAATCACCACTCACTTTGCTATCAACAACACATGCTAGAACATGTGTACATTTTTATGTACCT
This sequence comes from Raja brachyura, assembly GCA_963514005.1. The sequence goes on from OY740798.1 coordinate 11,236,552, forward strand.
TAACCGTGGTTCTTTACAATCTACATACCATATTGATACCAAAATATAATGCTGTGTAATTTCAACGCAGACTTATTATTGGAAATATCAAGAGGTGGTGATTCACATGTTTATTGGCTAGCAAATGCCACTGCATTTCAACTCATGCCATTGACCTCAAACATAATAATGTCCACATTCATCTAGATGTTCAGTCTGTTCACTGTGCCCTATTTCACATCCAGGGTCTCGACCCGAAACTTCACCCATTCCTTCTCTCCAGCGATGCTGCCTGCCCGGCTGAGTTACTCCAGCATTTTGTGTCTACCACTTCTCATCCAATGCTGCTGCGTTTCTGCTCGAGTTAGCATGCACCAAGATATAGTGAAAAGATTTGTTTGCATTCTATCCGGGCAAATCATATCATACATGAGTAAAATCAGGCTATACACATGTATCACAGGTATTACGAAGAGCAAAATGCCAGATCACAGAGTATAGTGTTACAGAATTAAAGCATTACAGTTCCAAAGAAAAAGTGCAAGGTCCACACTCAGGTAGGTTGGAAGATTAATTTATGGGAGGACCATTCAATAACAGGCAAGAAGCTGTTCCTGAATCTGGTGGTACTTGCTTTCAAGCGTTTGTATCTTCTGCCTGATGGGAGAGGGGAGAAGAAGAAATGACCAGATTGATAACAGTCCTTGATGGTGTCTGTTTTTTTCAAGTTGTGTGAAGTTCAGACGGAGTTTGGAAGATATTTCCATCTCCCATAACAATGTTTTGGTACACAGTGCATCCAAAGAGTAGGGTCTGAATATGTACTGTAACTAATTGGTGGTAAATGTGATGAAAGATTCTATATGAATTAAAATATTTCTTTCTTATTAAATGCAGTGGTTTTCCATGATAGAAATGCAAACTAGAATACTAAAGTGGGAAATACGGTAACATTTGGGGCTGTGAGAACAGAGAAAAGCAGGAATGAATATGTGCATCTTCAGTGTATCTGGCCCGCAGCAGAGACAGAATTTTACAGGACTAGGAACAAGGGATAAGATCCTGCACATGAGAAAAAGATGGCATGGGGTATGGCAAGTAATCTTTTTTTAGGATTTTTTTAAAATTTTATGATCTGCCATTTCAGATGTTTCCTCTGCAAATCAGTGATGGAAGGTCAATATGTACCTGAGAGTATAGAAACATAGAAAATAGGTGCAGGAGTAGGCCATTCGGTCCTTCAAGCCTGCACCGCCATTCAATATGATCATGGCTGATCATCCAACTCAGTATCCTGTACTTGCCTTCTCTCCATACCCCCTGATCCCCTTAGCCACAAGGGCCATATCTAACTCCCTCTTAAATATAGCCAATGAACTGGCCTCAACTACTTTTTGTGGCAGAGAATTCCACAGATTCACCACTCCTTGTGTGAATTATTTTTTTCTCATCTCGGTCTTAAAAGACTTCCCCCTTATCCTTAAACTGTGACCCCTTGTTCTGGACCTCCCCAACATCGGGAACAATCTTCCTGCATCTAGCCTGTCCAACCCCTTAAGAATTTTGTTAGCTTCTATAAGGTCCCCCCGCAATGTTCTAAATTCTAGCGAGTACAAGCCGAGTCTATCCAGTAATCCATATGTCACTCAAATTTATTTTTGGTTACAAACTTTAAACCCTTGTTTCTTACTTCAATCCAACTATTTCTCTGCCTTCGTCTCTTTTGTTTGTTCACTTTCCTGCTCTTTGTTTATAGCTGTTTTCTTCAAACTCTCCCATCATTTTCTGACTCATTCCGCTCCCTCGTTCTTTGTGTTCCGATGACTGTTTAAGCTTGGAACATTTATGCAGGCATACATATACTCTTGCTGTTAATGAATGACAGAAGATAAAATAACCAAAATACAGAAAAAGAAAAGTTACCTTATTAAGATGACTATTCTTTCCTTAATTATAGGTGAACGAGACTGAGAGAGGAGCTGCTATAAATTGGGACAATTCCACTACCCTCCCCCTTCTGCTTAAGGGTGCTGAGTTGTGGTACAGGCAGCTCAGCCTAAATTATATCAGGATCTCTGAAGATACTTGAATGATGCTAATGTGTTAACTATTCTGTAATTAGAAAACATACAATGGCATACGTCATAGCTAAACACTCCAGTTTATATTGAGGAGTTTAGAGGAAGGCAGGATTCTGTGGATATAATCCAACAAACATGTGCCACATTATCTTGGATACTTAGAATCTCAGTCAAAACCTCAATAACACGCCTGAGAATGTGGCATGTGTGCAAAGAAGAGTAAGCAAAGGAGTTAGGGAGCGAGTATGCACTTATGCAGGAAGGAGAGTGATATGCTTGTTTGCATTATTTGCGGCATCATAAGTCCTTTGGTCCCTCAAATAACATGCATTATGTCAGGTAACTTACCAGCAAATACGCTAAGATAATGCATATCATCTGATAACACAAGAAACTTTAAATATAACTTCAATAAAGCTAACACGCTTGCTCTCTCTTTGTCTCAAACAAAACCACATTGGAGATTTTGAATAGAATTCTAAATATTAAAGGTAATGTCGCAAATATGCTGATTAATACAAGTAGCTAAATTACGAATCAGAACAAAGCTGTGGGTTAAGACCCAATTTTTTGAACAGTTTTCAGCTAAAATTCATTACCACCAAGAATTTGTACAGCTATATATTTACAATTAAATCTGTATTAGTAATATGGCAGTGACTACTTTGTCAAGTTGTGTCAGAAGCTTCCATGTTCTGCTCTGTTTTAAAGCCAGTTGGAATGTGTAAGAGACACAAGTTAGGGAAGCCTGCAGCAGCCTTAGGGAAAGTCATTGGGATGGCAGTTTTTCTTGTTCACATCAACACCAGTGCTGCTGTAGGCTGTTCTTAAAATGGAAACATTGTGACATTAGCAACCATCAACTAAATAGGAAACAAAATACAAAAGTGAGAGACATAGCAACCAAGGCAGGAGGAGTTCCAAAGGTATTCCATAACATTTTCAGAAGATCATAAGAAAAATATGGTAAGTCGGATCCTGATGATCTCATCTCAGATGTCAAGTAAAACCTATTATCTTGGCCTTCATAATAAAAAAAAGCAAAAATGTTTTAGATAGCGTTCAGCTTACCTAATCAGGAAAGTTTGAGTATGTGTCTAGCTGTATAGGCATCCTTTGGTCAATCATCAGAAAATCAAAGGCAATTGGCATAACTCAACTGAAACTTTAATGCCGCATGATTGTGTCGTGTAAGCTCGTTTTGTGCGAGGGGCATTGCAGTTTAGCAGGGAGATTAACAGACGGACCAAAAGTTGGCCTCCAAACCTTGCCCTGCTGATGCCTCAAGCCCTTTGAAGTCTGACCATCATACCTGGCAAAGCAGCAGTGGGAACTAGGCTGGTGTCAGCTCTAATCACATTGCCTGCCTCAGCATGGCTAACTACAGGGTGCACTAATTGGCCCAATTGCGGATTATACCTTTTGCTACAGATTCAAGACAATAATTTAGTCAAATGATGGTTTTTATCTCCTCCTAATTAAGATTCCAAAGTGGAAAGAAATAGGATTAGACAGGCAGACTTTTTTTGTTGTTTTTCCCTCGGTCTTTTAATACTCTGTTCACTTATGTATGTTTAGTTCAACATTTCATTCCCCTTTTTTAATAAACTTACAAAAACTTTACTCACATCATGCAAATGCACTACTTGCATAATCCCTTAATAACCTTATGTTTAGTAAAACAGCAGTCTGCAATAGAAACTTGTGAAATAAACTAGTTTGCAGTGATCTTATAACGTTATACAACAAAAGCTCATTAGTCACTAAATGGGCCCTTTAGTAACATGCCTTCAGTGTATGTGGTGGAATGTATGGAAAGAGGTAATGCATAGCTTTCTCAAGTCAAACTGCACTTTTGTGTAGAATGTGCGAACATTTATAGGTTATTAAAGATATGTGTTAATGGAAGACAAAAATGCTGGAGAAACTCAGAGGGTGAGGCAGCATCTATGGAGCAAAGGAAATAGGCAACGTTTCGGGTCGAGACCCTTCTTCAGACTGATGGGGGGGGGGGCGGGAAGTAGAAAGGAAGAGGCGGAGACAGTGGGCTGTGGGAGAGCTGGGAAGGGGAGGGGAAAGAAGGAGAAAGCAGGGACTACCTAAAATTGGAGAAGTCAATGTTCATACCGCTGGGGTGTAAACTCGCCAAGCGAAATATCAGGTGCTGCTCCTCCAATTTACGGTGGGCCACACTCTGGCCATGGAGGAGGCCCAGGACAGAAAGGTAGGATTCGGAATGGGAGGGGGAGTTGAAGTGCTGAGCCACCGGGAGATCTAGTTGGTTATTGCGAACCGAGCGGAGGTGTTGGGCGAAGCAATTGCCAAGCCTACGCTTGGTCTCACCGATGTAGAGCAGCTGACACCTAGAGCAGCGGATGCAACAGATGAGGTTGGATGAGGTGCAGGTGAACCTCTGCCACACCTGGAATGACTGCTTGGGTCCTTGGATGGAGTCAAGGGGGGAGGTAAAGCGACAAATGTAGCATTTCTTGCGGGTGCAAAGAAAGTGCCAGGAGAGGGGGTGGTTTGGGTGGGAAGGGACAAATTGACCAGGGAGTTACGGAGGGAGCAGTCTCTGTGGAAAGCCGAAAGGGGAGGAGATGGGAAGATGTGGCCAGTGGTGGGATCCCGTTGGAGGTGGGGAATATGTCGGAGGATTATTTCTTGGGTGAAAATGTTGGAGGATTATTTGTTAAAGGAGTGTTATTAATAGTGGCTATTTAAGTTGCTACCCAAAATATTTGTAATAAAAGCTCTATGCGTAGATAAAAATATATATGCTGGTTACATTTGTATTATAGTCAGGGAGCTTGCTGAGCACAAACTGGTTGCCTCATTTTCTACATCACAAATTGATTCTGTAATGCGCTTTGGTTCCTGATATCGTAAATGACAGGCATAAGATACATCTCTTATAATACATGATTTGTTTTGGCCTGTATGAGTCAACTCCCTTTTAGTACTTTGACATAGGTTTAAATCTACACGGATAGAATAATAAGTACATTGGGAAACTGTATTTGTGAATTCTGAGGGACGCATTTTAGCCTTCAGTTTTATTTGATCTAGATTGCAGCTTGTGTGAAAGAAATGAATAAACACATTGCATTTGCAATTTTTGTAAAGGAATTCAGAAGAAATTAACACTTTCAAATATTTACCTTTTCCTCTGGAGAACACCAGCATGCTTCAACATTTTTATTGCTGAGCGTGAAATATCTCCATTGAAAGTAAGTTAGGGGAAGTGCAGCAGAGTAGCTGATTAACTTGCACTCAGCCACATTTGTGATATATGCAGAAGGAGACTAATCACCTGTTTAACCGTTTGCTTTGATTTTGGTCCTACCAAAATTATTGAGGCAACCACATGATTTGGGGTGGGGGATCTTGTTTAAATAACTTTAACTGGAATTTAAACTGGCAATAAAGATTCAGCAATGTTCACAAATCTGAAAAAGTAGATTTAAAATCCTTCTTTAAGTGTCCTAAATGCATTTTATCAATTTTGCAAGTAGGACATAAAGGTGGAAGCCAAATGTTTGATTTGAACTTTATAAATGAATTCAATACAGTACCTGAACTAAGCTGGGTGAATGCATGTTACGGTTTTTTTTAAATCCCATGCACGTTATTCAACACAAAACTCTTTAAGAATCTTAATTTTATGGAAAATTACATTCCATTACATTAATGTGTTAAGAAATTAAATAGTTATTTCTGGCAGACACTTAATTTTATGACTGCTACGTGAGTTGCTAAGTGGGTATAACAGGGAAGAATCCCAATCAAAACATCTTCAGCACTGCTCCCAAAGTGACCCAATCGGACACAATTGCCCACCCGATTAACTATTAACCATTCTCAATGCAATTAAATAATGAAAACCACTGATGACCATTAATTAAGAAAAGGGCATCCTAATTGTCAGTGGACTGAGTATTTAATGATTAATAGATTTTTTTTAAAGGGTAGATTGGGTGGTTGTAGAGGTGGGAGCATAGAAAGCAAAAAAGGATAGAAAAACTGAAAGAATAAGAGGGATGGTGACAACAGTTGCCTTATCAAGTGGTTAGTTAAGAGGCCAGAGGGTCATTGAAGGGCCACAGTGGTCACTCCAGGGTGAAGTACCAAACACCAAAGCGATGCCAACCCAAATTGACCAGCAGCTAGTGAATAAGACAAAATATGCTAATTTATTTGTGCTGCATTCCCTTGTATAAGCTGAAATAGCCAAGACAAGTGGCCTGCTTAAATGCTTTCCACTTGACAGGAGATTAAATAATATGGTTTGTCAGGGCTGCCCACTTATTTTATCTCCAGTGAAGACTCTACACAAGGACTAGAGAAGAAATAATTATCACATCACAAAAAGCCACTCCTCAAATACGCACTCACCTTTTCATGCTTAGTTAATTAATACTTCAGCCTTAATTGGTTAACAGTTTAATGCATTTGCTATTTAGTAACAGAGGAAAGAGGGAATGGATTCATTTCACTCCTAACACGTCAGGATTACAAACACTACAAATATCTTGGATCACTGCTGAAGTTTGAATCTGGTAGAACAGGAAAATTAACATCTATAATCATTTCTTAAATATTCCCAGGCCAGCCACATTTTGCTTAATAAAATCGAGGAAAATAATTGTAGCGGCATTTACAGCAGAAAATATGTTCACAGTATATTATGTCCGTTTTCACTCGGCTCACAATGCATGTTAAACTATTTTCTAAAAACTAATGTAGACATAAGGAATTGCAGATGCTGCTTTACAAAAAAAGACACAATGTGCTGGTGTAATGCCCTAGTTAATTGAAGCCTGTGATCAGCAGTACGAATTTGTAACAATATTAACATTAAGTACTACATTGAGATTTCTATTATTTTCGTTCAATACAACATATGCTAGGAATTGCAAATGATGAATAGCAAAAATTATTAATGATGCCAGACTGTATTTTGTTGCAAAGATATTTTAATTCAGATCTACAACAAAGAGATGGAATAAAGTACCAGCCAATCTAAGCATTTAATTTGACAAATGACCCGCAGACATATAATAGTGCACATCCTTGCCTTACAGTTTATTCACAAGAGTTACAGAAAGAATTTTGACCCACAAACTGAAAGTGTATCAAAGAGTTCTTTGCCCTCCCCCACCCCAAACGCTTCTTCCTTTTGTGAAGATAATAGCTTCTATGAAAAATAACTTTCTGAATAACAGTCAAATGTAAGACATAGCTCATTTTGTTATTAACTTGCAAAACAACTTATTCTTTTGTAGATTTATTTTAAAAAAGTAAACCTCAGTGTTTCCTACCTCAATAGTGAACAATTTTCGTTTCAATTTGAATGCAAGATCCTTTGTATCAGGCACATCAGAGATTAAACAATTAAGCCGAGGAAGCTGACGAACATGGAATAAACCTTAAGGAAAATTTAAATTAAGAAAAAACATGCTATCATGCAGCTGCATAAATTAAACAAGCTGATAGCAGAACTCTCCACAATTACATTCCTCACTGTCCCTTTTTAAACCAGGGATCGCCATCAGAAGCAATGAAGCAAACAGTGTGATTATGCTCAAGTAATCAAGCAGAATAAGATAAACAAAAATCCTTGTTCAAGTAAAACTAATTATATTTAGGTACAGATATGACATCCACAAAAAGAATTCTGTCGGTTGTCAAAACGGAGGCCCATTTGTGATATTTTCTCTTATATTTACAGTAAGCAAATGTGGCTATCACCTTGCTTGCTGCCCAAAAGCAATGCTGAATGATCTTTATTTTATTAAATGCACCAGTAAGCAGCCACGAAAACATGGCTTATGGGTTGGAAACCTTGACTGACTGCAGCTTTTATAAATTAAATGTATTTTGAGGCTTCAGCCATTGACAAATTGTCACATGCATTTGTGGTAAACAGCCCTTAAAAGGGGCACAACATTCAGAATGGATGTGTAAAATAAATGAATATTTGGAAATGAAGCTCATTTATGACCGTTAGGAACTGGTGTATACATGAGGTCTGCTTTTAGCTTCGAGCGGTGTGAGCTCAAATCTAAGCTGATCTTTTGTGACAGGAACATTGGCTGAGTTGGTGCAGTCTAGTCATGGTTAAGGGAATTGGTAAGCTCACTGGCCGAGTGGCTGCCTGGCTTCCTCTGCGTGAGTATTCCCAAAAGCCTGCCTACAATGATGCACATCTGATTGAGCACTGTCTTGGTAATTTGGCTTGACAACATGCGAGTAGTTGCCATGTTACTTTCACAGTCCTAATGCACAGTAAAAGATAAACAGCCTGACCAATAGATTGCTACATTGGGAGACAGTCAAAATGCAGATTCTGAAATGAAATCAATTACTACCTTATGGCAGACAAACTAATTAAAGAGCAAACTGTTAAATATCTATAAATCACTTGGGTACTTTGGTCACAATTAGACTTACCATGATAGTCCTTGTAGATTGGATTGGTTTCTCTCTCAGAAGCATTAAATGATTCGAGACCAATCACAGTATCTGATAATTTTACCACACGGCCTATAACTGCTTTGTTCTGCAGAGGATAGAAGAAAATAGATTTTAATATTTTTTTAAAAGGAAAAGAACAGAATAAGTTTAGGCTAACCCCATAAATAAATAAAGGTAACTTAAAGCTTATCAATGATTAGATAGTTCCCAAATTCATCTTTGTTAAGATTAAAATTTTAGTGGAAAAAATATTTAGGTTACAAATACATACTACTTTGATTTATGTGAAGTAATGAAATTAAGTGAATACTTAGTTATTATTTTACATTTAAATATTTCAATTGCATTAAAAGTCACATTACTGCTGTTAGTTTTTTTTCACTGTTAGCTTCCATTGAGTAGATTTTATGGACAGCATAATGCTTTCTTTCATGCCAATTCATCTGCTATACACCAATTGTAAATGGAAAACAGCTTCAAAGCTGCAAAGTCATTGCCCTTCAATGCATCGTTTCTTGGTGCATTTTAATAAAAGAAAACACAAAGCGTACAAAGTGTCCTGCATTAAATTATTACTGTTTAGGATGGATTGCTATTGCTAATCTATCTCTAAAGACCTTCATGTTCATGTAAAATTATCTCTCCTGTAATGCTAGGTATTAGGAAGAAAATGTACAAATAATTGCATGCTCTACGAAAGCTGACATCTTAAAACATAACAAAATTTTGCAGGATTCGTTTCTTGTTTTGTTTTTTACGATGTCCTTTTTGTTTTATGCCGTGCTTGCCTTTTATCTATTAAGACAGACCGCATTTTAGGCTACTTTATATATTTTTGTTTTTTACGAAACGTTTCCCAATTTCTATGCTATTTCCATTTAAGTTGTTTGAGCCTTGGCTTCTATCTGTGTTTTTTATAATGTTTCAGCATGATTTGATTTTATACACTGGACTTTTGAGTTGCTGTTGGCTCAGGTTGGGGGAAGTAGGGAAATAAGAGAACTAACTGGACATGGTATTGCTGAGGCTGGGCTGGAGGCAGCAGTGCTGGCAACCAGTACTGAGGTGCCTCATGTGCAAAATATATTGGTAGGCAAGGCCCAGCTGAAGGGTGAGAGCTCCAGGAATACAGCAGAAGGCAAGCTTAAGGTCCCCGAGAGAGGGAAGGCCTGCACAGGAAAAAGCTGTTGGAGGTATTGAAAGATTATGCATTGAGTTGATTAACAAAAAGACCAAGTCTATCATGGTTAAGGAAGGTAATTTAAAGTATAATTTAGGGTCATATTGTCAACAAGAGAACATTAAAAGGAGGTATGCACAAAACTTGAGATTTAATTTTTATAGGTGATCGAAGAAACTAAAAAAAAGGAAAATAACATCTGCTTTATTCAATATAATTAAATGTTTTGTGCTGATTCACAGAGGCAATAATTTTTCAAGGTTTTAAATTGTCTGCAGATAAATGATTCTTGGTTATAAAATGGGTTTAGCTAATTTTTCTGTTTTATAATCATCTGGTACTTTGTAACAGAAATCACAATTGTTTTAATGCACATTCCTGATATAATATTGGCACATACAAAATTTTGTTAGTCATGAATTATAGTATTTGACATAATCCAGTGCTGCAACTGCATTAAGCTGTAAAGCTGTACAAATGGACCTCATTTACAAAGATAGCTTAAAGCTGGATGTGCATTATGATGGGAGATACGACATGTACATTGATAAGTCCATTTGTTAAATAATCAACTTGGAATAACATGTAATTCTACTCACTTAATCACCATTTTGTATTACCAGAAAATACCTTACTATCCTTATTAATAAGTTCATGCCCAAAGGCAGTGTTACATCGCCTTTTAAGAGGACATAGTTTACCCCTTATTCTGGTCTATATTAGAGAGATCAAAAATTATTGAGGGATATCATATGTTCCAAAATAAATTAATTGTTTGGAAGGCTAGTCAAAATTATGCAGTTGTTTTTCTTTAGGGAAAAAAATTCTAATGTGTGCTAATGTACTTAGGTGAAAGCAGAGTAAGCAATAAATGACAATATTCAGGGTGTTGCACAAGCATTGAAAATAAATAAAACGTTATACTTCGGTGTTAAAAAAATCTATAGTTTACACAAATGATTCATAATTCAAAAGTCAATAGAGAAAAAAACCCATAATAAATCTGTGAATCCTATGACACTCTCCAGATAGTAGATACCCAGGTGATTTACAGTCTTACAATCGTAGTGCCAATATTATGGAACATCAACATTCTATTTATTCAGCAGAAGCATATTTGTCAACAATAAATCTCTGACTTGATAACCAATTATGACAAAAGATACAATTCATGTTCTGCGTTTATATTGTAAAAATCTCCCAACTGAATTAATTGGTTGAGTCTGTTCACATTTCCTACTTTTGCAACAATGATTAGCGATTGTTTTATTGTCAGTCTATGCTTGGGCTGTGGAAAAGTTCCTCCATAAACAATGTTATCAAACTACGTGAAATGACTTGACATGAAGATAGTCGATGATGCCATCTTCAATTTAATGTCATCAATTCCCCATGTTATCAAGATCTAAGTGAATGTAAAGAAAATTACCATCAAGATGGTACCATCAGTGTATAACTCTAAATGGACCATGGGTCAACAAACAGACAAATCAATTATTTAAACCTTGTAAACTCAAGACTGTTAAAACAAAACAGGGAAGAAAAGGGTGAGATGAAAATATTCAGACAAATGTCAGCAAGTAAATACACAAAAGCTGTTCAAAATTTAGGAGGCAATAAAAACAGCTGACTCCTGTAATGAAGGTGCTGGCTACAGATACTGAAACTTCCAAATGAGCTTATACTAATCCTGTACCAAGTGTTCGCACGTTGATGGGAGAAAAATTATAGCCTGTCATCAGAAGCAGACAGGCAGGCCTCGGTCCAGATGGGAGACTGGCTGGAAGAGGGGGCAGGTGGGAAGAATGATGGGAATGTGCTGGTATACAGAAGACTACTCCCTCTGCTGGCCAGATTGTCACCTGTTATGATTTGAGCAGCCTTGTGTATGTACACTGACATGAGTAATATTAGTATTTTATGATTCTTTAAATAATATTCTGCATTGCCCAACCCCCTCCCAGTCTGAAGGAATTAAAAAATATATATTTCCTTTAGGCTTTCAGATAAAAACAGCCCTTTACAGTAGTGGAAACATCCACTTCAGTCCTTCAATCAAGCTCACATTTAAGTCAATGTTCTGTTTCTAGGGATTAATTACCAGCAATATGTGAAATGATAAAGTTGCTATTAATTAAGTTAAAAAGGGCATTAATACCACCGTGATGCTCATTCACTACTTTCTAAATAAATCATTTCATCTCTGCACAAGAATTCTTTAAGTAATATGTTATTATCCACAATGATTTATACCAATTCAGTGATGAGCATGATAATTAAGACATCCAAGTCAGCCGAATGTGAAAACTAATAATACACAGATGTGACAGTAATGCAAGTTTTCTGTATTTTGATGGATACAAAGAGCATATTGGACACAGGAAAAATACAAGTGAGTGCTCTTAATTACAGCTACAATGAAGCATTTCTTTGATTTTTGTTCCCAGAAGCAGCCTTTTTCTTTGCCCCCTCCTTTGCTTGCCAGGTTATTAGGGCTACCAGTGCCTTCTGTTACAGGATCTAACTGCACTTCTGTTTCATGAGATTTTGGCCTTAAACCAGCATCTCCCAGAGCAGGAGGGATCAGCTTTTTCCCCACTGTTTTCATATAAAGCCTGGCTTCAAAGTTACTCCAGCTCCTTGCTTTCCAGAAGGTTCCATCCCAGGAACTCTCGCCTGCCATTTGGTTTGCTTTCTCATCTCAAAGGAATTGGCTTGCAGTGTTTCCCGATGTTGAACTGGCATTTGCTCTATGGAGTGAGTTATTATTAAACTTTTAGGTCAATTGTGGCACTAACAACTCTTCAGAAGCTTTCAGACACACAGTACAATTTGCCTGCTAATTAAATATTAATATAAAGTGGTGCATTTGTAGATAAGAGCTTTCATGCTCTTTCTTTTCTTTCAGATGGGGGAGAAACGTTCTAAAGCACATTTCAAAAGCTATATTGCAATACACACTTCAGCCTGTGAAAAAAAGCCACATGCTTGTGCAGTAAAAATACTAAAATGAAAGTTAAAAATGGAAACACGCAAAACAAAGAAAATATAATTTTCAACCTGCGCCTATCCATCAGGTCTTTCAATTCATGGTTAAGCAAATATCCAGTGGAAACAAAATTTGTATGTCCACATTATGTTGTATAATGATGACATGGACAAGACACAATCAACAAACCTAATACTTGAAAGTCAGTGCCATATGTATACAATTTCATATACATGCATTGTGTCTGCGTCTCTAAATGGGGCAAATCCAGAGGTTGTTTTGTCCCCTTTGTTCTGAATAGTTTACCAATGACCGAGATTCTGTGTAATTACTGACTGTAGAGTATGGAAGCCAAAGATCCCATATGCCTGAACAGATTACTATTCCCACACCATGATGAGAAGTTGACTGACTCAGGCTTACATCATTTAGTTGTGGACCTAAAAACACCAGGCCTTGTTCCCAGATATGTTTTGTCCAACTCTATTTCACTTATGTATATTTAGACAAATTAATTGGATGATGTTGCACAACTAAGTTTAATCCCGGGGAATTTTTTACAGGTGCTTCTAAAATGTTCTGCACTTTTAACAATGTGGAAATTTCTAAGAATTAATAAATGACTGAATAATAGTAACTCAATATCTAGTGAGCATAATATTGTTGCATTTACTTGATCCATATGCTACTTCAGAATAAATAATATTAAATAAACATGGGTTGTAATCAGTCCTAGACACTGGCAATCTGACTCTGACCCCATTCGGATAAGCAATTCTATTTAAAACTGCTGCTGTTAGTTCTATGGGCATCCATCAGGTTCCAAAAGAGAGTTGAATATGGAATCTATATCTCTCTCAACATTTTGAAGTACTTGAATGAACAATCCTATACTTCATGTTATGCGAATTCTTTTTGTGTACCAGATATAGATGCTTAGTCTTGTAACCAGCAATAAAGAAAGCTATCTGTTGAAAGGGTATACTTATTTTAACTAATTTCCCATTTATATTCAAGTAACGTTCCATGACAAATAATGTTGACACTGATAGCGCCTTCCCTACATGTTTTCTTTTTTCTGTCATAATCATTGCAAAGGAAATAAAACAGTATGCTAGATGTACGGTTATGAGATCCCACACTGTCTCCAATGATTGGAGAATTAGCAGCACGTGATGTTGTTTGAAGCTGTGGCAGAGCAGGAGCAGCAGGGGAGCTCTCTACTTTCCAATAAAAAGGCAAGTTTCTGAGGAATCGTTCTTCTTTTCATCATTTGTGGAACTGAAGAAAACAAAGTTGTTCAACAATGTGAACAGCTGCTATTATTAAACTAAAAGTCCACCAGTGCTTGAGACTGAGAGGCCCACATGTTCAGCTGTCCTCTCATCTTGCCATCCTATCCAATTAACTATTAACATGGAGGGCTTTACACATGCTCTCAGGGACTCTTTAACAGGCTTCTTGGAGAGTTAAACAACTGCACAGCAGGGACTCTGGGAACTGAGTAGCACTGACTGCATGAAAATTCTTGCCAGCTTCACTCCACTTAATGACAGCTCACTCTGCAGTTTAGTGTTTGATTGAGACGGTCAGAAAATTTAACCATTTTTTACAAAATAGATCTGCCTATCAGAAACTTCTGCTTGTAAAACTAAACACAGTCATTCTTAACAAATACATCTGCCCCTTCAAAACATTGATACAACAGTGGAATGCAGAAATAGTTATTTTTACTGAGGCTAATAATGTATCTACATTTACAGCAACATTAACAGCTGTCCATGCAACCAATAGTGAGCACAGCTGGAGTCTGAAGTATTCAATTTTTGGTGCAACTTAAATTAGCTTAACGTTTATGGATTATTCGATTTAGAATGTTCCTGCAACCATCGTATTTCCAAAAGTAAATTTGAATGCCCATCAACAGAGTCCCTTTATAAAGATTTTATTTGGTTATTCACTCTTGTAGTTTCTTGATTAGTTACAGATTTCTCCAAGTAACCAGGACATCAGTTCCTCACTGACTTTGCCAATAGTCACTTTGACAACACTTTGAATTCTTGTCTTTTTTTTTAAAAAGGAACTTGATAATTTGCAGATAGAATAAAACTCCTTAAAGAACTCATTAAATGTTCACAATATTTGCTTGGCATGTCTCCAATATGTCTTTTCCCTTCATAAGGAACATTAGAGCACTTCCTCTGAATTTCTAAGAAACCCCATGAGAACCAAAACAGTTCAACGTCTTAGGATTAGTGCAGTCACTGCCACTCAAACAGAAGTATCAACTGAATCTTAAGTGAATCTAAGTTAATTTTAGAGAGGATTGGAACACAATTTAGAAACTACCAAATAACACCGTCCAATTCTGATGTACTTTATTTGTATATATATATATTAAGCTAATCAGCCATCAAGTTAAGGCGTTTTTTACTTTAATTATTAATTATTTTGTACAGGTTTTGAGCATACAACATAATGTTAGGCCAGGGCAGGTTGTAAAATATTACAAAGTGTAATGCCAAAATAGTTGGCAATTAGCCTTGTAAGTCATTGAAGGCTTCCAGTCTGTGCTGAGGTTTCTCTTGACTGCACTATTGACATTGGCCACACGGTCCAGCAGTGGAGCGTAACCTTGATGCTATAACCCAGGGGCGATGCTGGGAAATCTGCTAAATAAACCTGAAGCAGGAACAGCCCATTAATTCCAATGAAGAAGAAGAATGGCCGATGAGAACCAGGACTTTAATACATTTTTCTACTTCTTATTAATTGGATTTTCGTGCTCTGGTTAATTGTATTTTATTGTTTTTTCCCCAGTGTTTGAGGGTGTTTAGATTATTTAAAGCTCTTGACATGTTTCATAGTCATCAAAGACTTGGGACATCGTTTAGCTGACTTGCAATGTTTTTCAATTATGTTGAGAGCATCTCTGGAGAAAATGGATAGGTGATGTTTTGGGTCAGAGTCTGAAGAAGGATCCCAACCTGAAACGTCACCTATACCCCAGTATTTTGTGTCTATCTTTGGTATGAACCAGCACCTGCAGTTCCTTTTTATTACAGAACCATTTTCTTGGAATGCACAAGAATAGACAACAGTGAATGAAAATCAAATTCCAAATTTGTGGTGCAATTTAGATGGAACTAAAAGAGAAAAGGCTGGAATTACTCGACAAGTCCAATTGCATGTTAGAGTGGATTTAATATTTTGCCTTTCATCAGAAATGATCTGCTGAATATTTTGAAAGTTTTGTTTTTATTTCAGATTCCTAACATCCGCAATGTTTTGCTTTTGGATTACAGAATAGGCAGAAATTGTTCACAGATCATTCTGTCTATCCAAGAAAATAATTGTTGCATTGTTGCTGGAAAAAATAGCTCTGAGAAGTGGCCTACATTTATATACACTATTTTATTAAAAGAAAATAATATTTAATGATTTCGGGTAGAGTTAACCCAGCCATTTAAAAATGTAGCAAATGACTTGTAAAAGTAACAACTTGGTCAAATACCTTGACCATTTCAATGAACTTGAATATAACTTGATCTTCAATAGAACTTGAAATTTCAACAATATGTAAAAAAACAAACAAAAGGGAACCCTGCAGATGCTGAAAATACTCAGGTGGTCAGGCAGCATCTGTAGAAAGGGAAACAAGATGAATGTTTCAGATTGAAGACCCTTAGTTGGATCTACCGGGAATGAGAGAAACATTTATGAAGGATCTTTCACTGGTAACATTAATTCTGTTTCTCTTTCAATGGGCTGATCTGTTGAGTTTCCAGCATTTTCTATTTTTATTGCAGCATTCCAAAATCAGCATTTAAAAATGTTCAATGGTGGAAGATTGATAAATATAGATGTCGATCATCAAAAAATAAAACCAATTTGATTGAAAATGCCAAATTCGTCCTTTATGGAGGCGCAAGAAAATGATCAAATAAGGCCAAATCAGACTGCATTACAATGTAAATTCCATTGAAAAGTCATCCATCCCAATAAATTTCCAAATTCTCCCCTACTTGCGCAAAAGGCAACTTGTGTAAACTTGCACTTGCGTAAACAATTCTGTACTCAGTCCATTGTGCAATCAAGGCAATTTGTAATTTCCACAACAGGATCATTCAAGTTTATATCGTAAACAAGCCGGTAATGGTGGCGGTGCTTACCTAGAAGGCCGCACGCCACAGAAAGTGCCCCGAAGGTGAGATGGAACTCAAGCCTGCAATGGCGGTGCTTATCCAAAAGGCCACGTTCTGGAGAAAGTGCCCCAGACGCAACCAAACGTGCTGAGACGGTTCTCACTGAGTTATTTCGGAAGGAATGGGGATGGCGATTCCAACTTATGCAAAATTTGACTTATGTAACTATTCACAGAACATAACCCTTACATAGGTCAGGGAGAGCCTGTATCAAAACTTCTTTAAAAAACAAAGTGAAACAATAGAAAAAATAAAACAAAATAAAGGCATAAAATGAAAATGTGCTTTCTTGAACAAGAAACAAAATAAATTGGTATGGGGCATTTGGGTCCTGTTTCCTGCTTCACCATTCAATAAATTAGGGTTGATCTTTTATGACATTGAAATTTTCCCATACTAAATCTGTATCTCTTGATTCCTTTAATGTTAAACAAATATACCAATCTTTTCCCAGGGTATATTGGACTACTGAGCCTCCACAATCCTCATGGGTTTTTTTTTCCTTTGAAGAAATGTCTCATCCATGTTCTGACTGGCTTGTTAATTTGAAACCTTGGCCATTCCATCTGCCCTAACCAAGGAAATGTAATTCCAACATTGCAGTCCAAATTCCTCCTCAAGCCTTTTATCCCGATACAGACTGCACTTCAATGTAAATTCCATTCAAAAATCATCCATCCTAATACATTTTCAAATATATAAACTTCTTTAAAAAAATACCAGTGAAACAATGGAAATATAACAAAATAACGGCAGAAACAGAAAATGTGCTTTTTTGAACAAATCTAAAACTGTCACCTCTAGATAATGTTAGAAGATTGTGAGATAAAATCACTAATTTGCCAAGTTATTTCCTAGAGTGGCAGACGTAAAATATTTAGAGTTCTATTTGATGAAGAGTAGAAAATAATACATCACAAAGTATTTCTCCTTAACTGGGTGTATGATTACTGCTTAAATGGGTTAGTTTGCTTGTTTGCAGATGACACAAAAATTGGAGTTGTGGATAATGAAGAAGGCTGTCAAGGGATACAGCAGAATATAGAGCAGTTAAAGATATGGGGGGGGGGGGGGGGGAGAAGAGTGGTAGATATAGTTCATGTACGGGCAAGTATGAGATGTTGCACTTTGTGAGGTAAGATGCAAAAGTATACAGTTGATAGCAGGACCCTTAACAGCACTGACTGTGACAGGGATCTTTGGGTCTAAGTCCATAGTAGCTTCCTAAATGTAGCAACACAAGTAGATGGAGTGGAAAAGAAGGCATACAGTATCATCGGTTGGGGCATTGAGTATAAAGTCAGGAAGTCATAATGCAATGAGAACTTTATAAATCTATGGTTAAGCTGTATTTGGATTGTCTGCAGTTTTGGTCGCCCCTTTACAGGAAGGATGTGGAGGCTTTGGAGAGGGTGCAGGAGAAGTTTACCAGAATGCTGCCTGGATTTGAAGGTATGAGCTATAAGGAGGGATGGAACATCAGAGGCTGAACGGAGACCTAATATAAATGTATAAAATTATGAGAGCCAAAAGACAAGGTAATCTTATATGTAATTATCTCATGCAAAACATTGTTTCATAAAAATTCTGGTGGGTAACTGGAAAGTGATGATAATGAAACTTCCATTGAATGTCAAAGAGTAACACATTAGCCCTATTATAAATTCCAGTAAATTCTGCAATTGAACAAAGACTCAGTCATTGCTCAGAAATAGTTTATGAACATTGGTAATTGATAATGCAAAAAATAGAAAACCATGTCAAGCAATCTCCCAAGTCATAGTTGTTGTTTTACAGTGAAAGAAATGTGAACCCAGAGGCTAACTTGAAGACTGTTGTGAAGTGCAGTGCCGCAAGGAAATACATCACCTTATTGCTAATGTCACATTGATAGATGGCATGTTATTTTACGGAAAATACTTCAATCTGAAGTCTTGTCCTTTACAAATGCGCCGCTGATTTAATACATTCAGAAGCAGACATGAATTGAAAATGACATTCTTAAAAATTATTGGAGAATATTCTCAGAACCGCATTTTAATTCAGACGTGTTTTGAATAATCTTCATATTAGTGTTGCTATGGAGGCAAGCATCTATGGGGGAAAAAGTAGATTATCCCATAAAGTTACAGAACGTAGCTGCTTATAAAGGGCGAAGATTGTAACTGCACCGAGGCAAAGCAACAATAGCATTCCGAAATAAGTGTGGAAGGAACATGAACTGTATAAATATTTACATTCATATGTGGTATTTGCCAAATGATTCCTTGAGCACCAATCAGCATCTGGGATGTCAGCATTAATTTTTGATCAGTAAGGGTGTCAGGGGTTGTGGGGCAAAGGCAGGAGAACGGGGTTGTGAGGGAAAGATTGAATGGTGGAGTAGACTTGATTGGCCGAATAGCCTAATTCTGCTCCTATAACTTATGAACATTGGTAAAAAGGATGAAATGGTAAACCGCAAAACAGGCCAAACATGATGCCAAGTTAAACTAATCTCATCTGCCTACATGCGATCCATATTGCTATATTCCCTGCATATCCTTGTGTTAATCCAAAAGCACAGAAGACCTGGTGGTTTACCCCTTTTAGTTATTAATAAGTTTTTGCACGAAATGATGAGATACATCATTTGTATATCACAGTTTGACTACTGAGGTTCAAATGACCATGGTACTGGAATGCAGTTGCTATTGGTTGAACAGTTTCCAATAGTTCTGAAAAATCAGCGCAAATCCTAAGGAGAAGTTGTTGGAGGTAAGATGCAACACTGAGGTGAAAAAATGAGGAAAAACCGCACCAATTATTAATTAAAGCATCTGAGGCGATGGGCCTTACACCCAACAGCTGTGAGAGCAGGATCCTCCATCAACCGATCCCCGCTCTACCACACTGCCCTCTGATAATAACAAAAAATCACACCTAGATCTTGGAAAATATGAACCATTATCCATATGGTTACAATATGAACCATCAAATATGAACCATTGATGATACATAATCAAATTAAATCACTATCTTCTCCTTGGTCAACATCCCTAGAACTAAAAACCTTAATTATTCTTTGTCGGCAATGTTGGGCTGGCTGTGTAATTGGACTCCTGAAACAGACAATCTATTGCACGCCCTGTTATGGCAAATTACCCAGTTGGACCCTTGGTTTATCGAAAAGGAACATTTGAGATGTAAAAGTAACAATCTCAAACATTGTATTGGTCAGTAGGAGGATGAAATACCAAATATTGATTAAAAGCAGAAGTTACATGTGGTAATACTCAGCAAACCATCCCAATCTGTCAAACAAGGTATATTGAACAGCTCCGTCAAGAGTCAAGAGTGTTTTATTGTCATATGTCCCAGATAGACCAATGAAATCCAATCCAATCCTGAATGTTCTTTCAGACCATATACCAATCTGACTCAGTCTATCACCTCGGATCATGTCCAACATGTCTCAAATTGGATGGTCAGATTCTATACTAAAAAAGTGACAACATTTTTGCATGCTGAACAACAATGCTATTGATGGAGGCATCTGCTTGCAATTATGTAAAAGAGTGCCCGAGGATGTTCGTAGATGCTTAACCCTCCTTTTATAGTAGATCCCAGTCCCATCTCCCACCAAGAATGACAATAATCCCAATTTCACTGGATTGCTATCAATTATGAAACATACACATCATGCCTTGAAACTTCTTAACTAATACCATCAAGGAGTCATCATCATCATCATCAGAAGCATTGAAACAGCAGCAACGATAATGTGGATGTACATAGCAGTTAGCATGATGCAGAAAGTTAACAAGGCACCAAAACAATTCATGAAAGATTTATCAGAACAAATTTGACACAAAGCTCAAAAACCTTTGTTAAAGAGGTGGGTTTTAAGGAGACAATTACAGAAATGTCTGAAGATTTCAGCATCTGTGGAAAGAGAAAAAAAAAGTAATTCGAGCAAGGGAGACATCTTCGTTAAGGGAGACATGCCTGGAAGAGAAGTCACAGTGAATTTAACAGCGATAGAAAAAATGAAACTGGAATTTGAAAGAGAAGTTCTGGATAAACACAGCCAGTTAAGCAGCATTTCAGCCATACTGCACAAAACAGGCCCTTTGGCTCAACTCATCAATGACAATCAAGATGCCCTACCCATGCTAGTCCTGAGAAAAGAGAACCCAGGTAAAGCTTTAGGTTGAAGAGTCTTCGTCTTAACTGAGGAAGAGAAGGTTTTAAGGAGAACAGGAACTATGGAGACGCTGCTCAGAAAGGGGCAATTTAGACCATTGTAACTATGCTGACTGAAAATTAAATTAGATTTGCTCATTAGTTTCTGACACCAGCCCTATAAGCACATCAAGAATGGGGAATGGGGTTCGGAGGGAGAGATATTTCCGCCATGAATGGCAGAGTAGACTTGATGGGCTGAATGTCCTAATTCCGCTCCTATTACTCATGACCTAATGTGCTCATACACATACTTTTGAAAATGTGATAAGGGTTTCTGCCTTCAGGTATTGAAAGTTAGAAATCCCTTCCTTAAACATCTGCATGTCTAATTTAGCTAGGCAGCCAAAGGCATTAGGAATGCACTAGGAATCAACCTGGAGGATCAAACAAAATTAGAAAGATTTGTGGGAGTGGATGTGGTTACAGAGAAAGGATAACAGGACAACAGAGTAATT
The DNA here is from genome assembly GCA_963514005.1 of Raja brachyura. The sequence goes on from OY740798.1 coordinate 11,258,145, forward strand.
TGAAAATCAACATGTTGATTTTACAGTGAACACAATGATTTGGTGTACTGTACATGGGCAGAGTTTGCTAACAGCTCAGGTTTACTTGTATGCATGTTGAAAGGCCAGCAAAGTGCATTTTAAAAGGACAGGCAAGATGAAATAGCCCATATATTTATGAAAGAGATAAAGGCATTCAAGAGGAAGGATCACTTTGCAGGTAGCCAAGAAGAAGCAAGAGGAGTTGTATATGGCCCTGAAGAAAGTGTAAATGCAGAGTATACCATAAATCAAGAAGCTAAAGGTGCATATAACACAACACGATAATCAGAGGGGGACTTTAATTAAGATCGGGCAAACCAAACGAACAGTAAAATTGTGAAGGATAATTTCCTGCATTTTTAAAGAGCTGATTTTCTAGATCAGTACAGTTAGGTACCAATGCAGGAAAGGGCTATTTCAAATCTAGCAGAATCATGAGCAAGGATTTACTAGTATTCATGGATTTAAGGAGCCTTTAGAGCGCCGTGATCATAAAATGATCAGAATTTTCTACAAAAATTGAAAGTGATTTTGTTCAGTCTATTGGGGAACAAGTAAATGGTTGAGAAATAAAACAAATATTTTGTGCCTGGTTTTAAATGCTGCATTACAAATGTCCGGCAAATACTGGAGAACAGCAGTTCTGGAGTGAATGAGGAAATGAAATAAATTCAAAATTTATTAATAAGGAAAATTAATGCCATTCAATGATATTAAAACCCGACGCATTTATCCTCGGATTTTGAAGGAGATGGTGTTTAAGGAGATAGTAAATGCATTAGGTGTCATCTTCAAAGGATCCAGCATGGCTAATGAAAGAATCTAGAATGGTTCCTGCAGCTTGCAAGACAGCAAATGTAACTCCACAATTTAAGGAAGGATGTAGATTAAAAACAAGATTCTATACACATGTTCACTTGATATTAGTTGTATGGTAAATGTTGTAGTCTACACTGAAATGAGTAGCCAAAGCATACTATAGAGTTGGAACTGAGTTTGAATTCAGGGGACATAGGTATTTTTGTACAAAAATGTGTGAACATTCACATGTATAGCAGCGAATCAAGGTCAAAATGAATGCTGGGCTATACATAAAAGGATTTTAGTACAAACAAATATTGTTCCTATTGGATATTCAAAGATAGACACAAAATGCTGGAGTAATTCAGCAGGACAGGCAGTGCCTATGGAGAGTCTCTGGTGATGTTTCAGGTCGAATTCCTTCTCTCCAGAGATGCTGCCTGTCCTGCTGAGTTACTCCAGCATTTTGTGTCTATCTTCGAATTTAACCAGCACCTGCAGTTCTTTCCTACACACAGGACTGGATTTGGCTAACATAGAAACATAGAAAAATAGGTGCAGGAGTAGGCCATTCAGCCCTTCAAGCCTGCACCGCCATTCAATATGATCATGGCTGATCATCCAACTCAGTATCCCGTACCTGCCTTCTCTCCATACCCCCTGATCCCTTTAGCCACAACAGCCACATCCAACTCCCTCTTGAATATTGCCAATGAACTGGCCTCAACGACCTTCTGTGGCAGAGAATTCCAGAGACTCACCACTCTCTGTGTGAAGAATGTTTTCCTCATCTCGTTCCTAAAGGAATTCCCCCTTATCCTTAGACTGTGACCCCTTGTTAGGACTCCCCCAGCATCGGGAACAATCTTCCTGCATCTAGCTTGTCCAACCCCTTAAGAATTTTGTAACTTTCTATAAGATTCCCCCCTCAATCTTCTAAATTCCAGTGAGTACAAGCCGAGTCTTTCCAGTCTTTCTTCATATGAAAGTCCCGACATCCCAGGAATCAGTCTGGTGAACCTTCTCTGAACCCCTTCTATGGCAAGAATGTCTTTCCTCAAATTTGGAGACCAAAAACTGTACGCAATACTCCAGGTGTGGTCTCACCAAAACCCTGTACAACTGCAATAGAACCTCCCTGCTCCTGTACTCAAATCCTTTCGCTATGAATGCTAACATACCATTTGCTTTCTTCACTGCCTGCTGCACCTGCATGCCTACTTTCAATGACTGGTGCACCATGACACCCAGGTCTCGTTGCATCTCCCCTTTTCCTAATCTGCCACCATTCAGATAATAGTCTACCCTCATGTTTTTGCCACCAAAGTGGATAACCTCACATTTATCCACATTATACTGCATCTGCCATGCATCTGCCCATTCACTCAGCCTATCCAAATCACCCTGCAGCCTCCTAGCATCCTCCTCACACCTAACTATACCCCCCAGCTTGGTGTCATCTGCAAATTTGGAGATGTTGCATTCAATTCCCTCGTCCAAATCATTAATGTATATTGTAAATAGCTGGGGTCCAGCACTGAGTATTGTGGTACCCTTGGTGAAGACAGGACCAAAGTAGTTATTCAATTGGTCTGTCATGTCCTTTTCCCCACAGATCAATTCACCTGCTTCTGACTGCAAGGGACCAACATTTGTTCTAACTAGTCTCTTTCTCTTCACATATCTATAAAAACGTCTGCAGTCAGTTTTTGCACTCACTGCCTGCCATTCTGAAAAGGACCCGTTTACTCCTACCCTTTGCTTCCTGTCTGCCAGCCAGTTGTCTATCCACATCAATATTGAACCACCAATACTGTGTGCTTTAAGATTATATACTAATCTCTTATGTGGGACCTTGTCGAAAGCCTTCTGAAAGTCCAGATATAACACATCCACTGGTTCTCCCTTATCCACTCTACTAGTTACATCCTTGAAAAATTCTATAAGATTCGTCAGACATGATTTACCTCTTGTAAATCCATGCTGACTTTGCCCAATGATTTCACCACTTTCCAAATGCGCTGCTATCCCATCTTTAATAACTGACTCTAGCAGTTTCCCCACTACCGATGTTAGACTAACTGGTCTGTAATTCCCCGCTTTCTCTCTCCCTCCTTTTTTAAAAAGTGGGGTTACATTAGCTATCCTCCAATCCTCAGGAACTACTCCAGAATCTAAGGTGTTTTGAAAAAATATCACTAATGCATCCACTATTTCCGTGGCTACTTCCTTGAGCACTCTGGGACGCAGACTATCTTGCCCTGGGGATTTATCGGCCTTTAATCCATTCAATTTACCCAATACCACTTCCCGGCTAACCTGGATTTCACTCAGTTCCGCCATCTTATTTGACCTCTGGTCCACTGCTATTTCCGGCAGATTATTTATGTCTTCCTTAGTGAAGACAGAACCAAAGTAGTTATTCAATTGGTCGGCCATGTCCTTGTTCCCCATGATTCTGACTGCAAGGGACCAACATTTGTTCTAACTAGTCTCTTTCTCTTCACATATCTATAAAATGTTGCAGTCAGTTTTTATGTTCCCTATCAGTTTCCTTTCGTAATCTATTTTCCCTTCCCTAATTAAGCCCTTTGTCCTCCTCTGCTGGATTCTGAATTTCTCCCAGTCCTCTGGTAGGCTGCTTTTTTTGGCCAATTTGTATGCCTCATCTTTAGTTTTTATACTATCCCTGATTTCCCTCGTTATCCACGGATGCACCACCTTCCCCGATTTATTCTTTTGCCAAACTAGTATGAACAATTTTTGTACTTCATTGTTTTCTAATTATGCTATACTTTATCTCAGAGCTCTGTATCTTTCCTCAATTTGAATATGTCTATTTTTCTAATAATTCATGTCAAAATTGGCAATTTACTATGCTCAGATTATAGTAATTTTTTCAGATTTTAGCTTACTTAACTATATTCTTCCACAGCTTCCTTATGTCCCAGCTTACTTCTTCGTATCATGGCAGCTTCGACGTTAGACGTTTGGTGCCATTATGATGATGATACAAACGTTAGTGGTTTTACAGATAGTGAAGAAGGTTGTGAACAATTGTAGAAGGATCTGGATCGATTGGCCAGGTGGGCAGAGGGATGGTTGGTGGAATTTAATACAGAGAAGTGTGAGGGGTTGCATTTTGGGATATCGAACAAGGGCAGGACCTACACAGTAAATGGTAGGCCTCTGGGTAGTGTGGTAGAGCAGAGGGATCTAGGAGTACAAGTGCATGGTTCCTTGAAGGTCAAGTCACATGCAGATAAGGTGGTTAAAAAGGCTTTTAACACTTTGACCTTCATCAGTCAGAGTAAGATGTCGGTGAGACCGCATTTAGAATATTGTGTTCAGTCCTGGGCACCATGTTATAGGAAAGATATTGTCAAGCTTGAAAGAGTTCAGAAATGATTTACGAGGATGTTGCCAGGACTAGAGGTTGTGAGCTATAGGGAGAGGTTAAGTAGGCTGGGTCTCTATTCCATGGATCGTAGGAGGATGAACGGAGATTGTATAGACGTATACAAAATCATGAGAGGAATAGATTGGGTAGATGCACAGAGTCTTTTACCCAGAGCAAGGGAATCGTGGTCCAGAGGACATAGGTTCAAAGTGAAGGGGAAAAGATTTAACAGGAATCCGAGGGGTAACCTTTTCACACAGAGGATGGTTGGTGTATGGAACAAGCTGCCAGAGGAGGTTGTTGAGGGTGGGACTATCACTTCATTTAAGAAACAGCTGGACAGGTAAATGGATCAAGCTTAGGCAAGTGGGACGTGTAGCTGGGACATTGTTGGCCGGTGTGGGCGAGTTGGGCCGAAGGGCCTGTTTCCACACTGTATCACTCGATGACTCTATGCATGTTAGTTATAAAAGGGAGCTTGACTGGCAATGATATTTACACTGATCAAGGCATCTAAACCTAGGATTACTCATTTATTTATCAGTAATAGAAATGTCTTTATCCCGGGAGAAATAAATCTTTAGAAATCTCTGGATGAGGTGACTGAGGAGGCCAAGTTGCTGCATAAACTCATGGACGAGATTGATACATTTTTAGATATTAAAGAAACCAAGAGATAATTTAGGAGAATGGTGTCACAATCTCATTGAATATCAAAGCAGGCATAAAGAGTGAATGGCATACACTTTCTGGGCCAGTTCCTCATCTGCTGGAATTCCCTGAAATTGATTTATTTCCTCTTTGAAAATCGCCAATGAGCTTTCCTCCACAATACTCTAGCATAGATAATTCCAGCAATTTACTGCATACAACGGCATTTAAAAGATTCTTGGACCATTACATGGATAGGAAAGGTTTAGAGGGAAATGGGCCACATGTGGGCAAATGAGACTAGTTTAGATAAGGCATCTTGGCTGGTATGATTAGTTCGGCCAAAGGACCTGTTTCCACACTCAATTACTCTAAGATATTCCTATATGCCAGTAAATGCCCATCTGCCCCACCCCACCACTACCTCCTTATATTTTAACCATGGAAACTGGTACAGTGCGGAAACAGGCCCTTCAGCTCATCGAGTCCGTGCCAGCCAGTAATCCCCTCACACTAACGTTATCCCACACTCACTGGGGACACTTTACAATTATATCAAGCCAATTAAACTACACACCTGTACGTCTTTGGAGTGTGGGAGGAAACTGGAGTACCCGGAGAAAACCCATGCAGGTCATGGGGAGAATGTACAAACTCCATACAGACAGCACCTGTAGTCAGGATCGAACCTGGGTCTTTGGTATTGTTAGGCAGTAATTTTACCACTGCGCCACTGAGCCATCCTGTCGTATTATTGTTGGATGATGTTGTTCAGGGGCAGCATGTAATTGAGAACCAAGAGGAATCGGTGTATACACCGATTCCTTTGAGGCTCCAGAGGTGGCTCTTTCTCAGAGAACTAGGGATGAGCAGCAAGTGAGAGTTTATCAGCATTGTCTATATTTTGAACAAATTGTTTCAATGCTAAACGGACAAAATAAATTGCTATTAATCAAAGTAATGACATTGTTGTGTTTTTCAAAGTATTTAAAGTGAATGATTTTTTTAATTCACCTCAAAAATGATCAGGTGGTGCTCCACTTTCTGAACAGTTCATTTACCTTAAAAGACAGCTGAAAACATTTACTGCCAGAACATACTGGACTTTAAATAAATGAATATACTCAATAATTATCTGCTACATTAAGCCTTTGTAACAATTAAATGTGGTAGCTATAAGTGCATATCCCCTTATTAATGCGTTAATAGAATTCATAAAAAAAGTTATTCCATTCTGAAGCCATTGCCAAGCCAAGTTATCCACCACAGAAAATGTAAAATTATAGCCACCTTATTTGTATGTTCTTTTTAAAAGATATTTTCATACGCTGATTTATTATTATTGCAAGAAAGTCAGGGAAATTGTGCCATTCCTGGTTGAGAACATAAATGTTGAAAATTCAGCGGCGACCAGAAAGACGCTACGACTCTTTGGAGACCTCACACGACCATACAGGTGACCCCTGCCGACATGTTGCGGGTGACCTCTCACGACCATAGGAGACCTCTCATGACCATACAGCCTATGGTCGTGAGAGGTCTCCAAAGAGTTGTAGCATCTCTCTGGTCGCCGCTGAATTTTCAACATGTTGAAAATTTCAGCGACCTATGACGTGTGCCGGCAGCCGCCTGTAAAGGTCACGTAAGTGGGAGAGGCCCTTAAGAAATCACTTGTCCTTAATGTCAATTTAAATCTGGGTTTGTTATCGGACATCCACCGAACTTCACTAAATCATCACAAAAACAGTTTTGGGACAGTGTAAACAAACCTCCAATTCCAAAGTGAAAATTTAAAAAAACTGTAGATCCTGGAAAAATGATAAAGTTCTGACAAAGGGTCTTAGACCTGAAACTGTAACTTTGTGTTTCTCCCGACAGATGTGACCTGGCACTCTAAGTGCTTCCAGCATTTTGTGTTTTTATTTTATCACCCTAATTTCAAAGTTCATTTAAGAACAATTTACAGCTACTCCACTGTATCAAATGTAAAGTGCATACTTTGTTGCTCGACCAATGTCCATGCAGGACATGGCTTATTCTGGTTTATTCTGACCAGAAGTTCACTACTCTGGTTCATACTACCCTTTTTTTCAGACACGACTCATCTCATCCCACCATCATCCTGTGCAGCAACAGTGACATTCAGTCTTTGCACTGTACCCTGCTGAGAAACATATTCAGTATATGAAATGGTGACAACATTTTTTGCAGTTTGAAACGGCAGGGAATAAACTTTAAAAAAACCTAGAATTAATCAGCCTTTTCTTAGGCATTGTTGCTAGAAAACCATGTTGAGAAATCTCAAAATGAAATAAGCAAGTTTGCTCTAAGGAAATATGGTGTTATCACTCCTATTAAACAGAAAAGATAATTCGAATAACTATTCCACTTAAGGAGTCTAACCTGGATAAGGTATGCTGGCACAGTAATCATACAGGCAGAGAGAGATGTTCTGAGAAGTCCACGGAGTGCATAGAGAAATCTAGTGAGACTGTATGCAGATTCTGGGTTTTCATTAAGGCCAACATCGTCTCCCCATAACACTGAGCCAAGTGAGTGGATTCCTATTCGCAGGATGTTCCTCTGTTTAGTCTGCAGGAAGAGAGGTGCAAATGAATGTGACAAAACAGCAGGGGTTTGCTTACAAATGACACCCTTCCTACCCAGTTTGCATTCTAACTTACAAGATCTACAACAGCTACTGGACAGGTGACGAGTCTTTGAAATTTCTGTCTGGACTTGCTTTCCAGCTGCCTAACGGCTCATAAAACAGCTTGTTTCCTTGGCATATCAACAGGGAAGGATACCAGTAGAACCTTAATAAGAGCTGCACTTTTGCAAAAGCCTACATAGCTGCTAGCAAAGTGCCAAGAAAGGATCAGCGTATGCTAGACTTCCAGCTGGTTTGGGCTAGGATTCTGTTAACAAAAGCTGCCTGTGGTATCACAAACGATTCATGCTACCAAAAAGGATAGCTTATTCTACACTTTTACTTACATGGAGAGACCAGTTGCCTAGACACACAAAAAGCATTGTGTAAATTTTTGTTTGATCATAAGCGACTGGTTGTGACAAAGAGTCAAACTGAGATAGAAATCAGAAGGAAATGTGCACAAATTAATTGCTGAAAAGGATATCCAATAAAATACACATAATTGAGCAAATCAGATGAGTTTGCGAAAGAGTGTGTGTGTGTGTGTGTGTGTGTGTGTGTGTGTGTGTGTGTGTGTGTGTGTGTGTGTGTGTGTGTGTGTGTGTGTGTGTGTGTGTACATATATATGGATTCACCATATATGCTGTCTGTTTTTGACATTCCCTGCTTTGGAAAACCTGTCATCTTGCTACAGAAACAGCTAGGCACACTGTACTGTGGGAACTGTTAAGACATGCCTGTTGCCATGGTTACTACTGGGAAGGGGAGAGATGTCTGTCAGGGACCAATTTACTTCCCCAAAGGGGTTTTGCCTCCACAGGGAAAGACAGCCTGTCCAGATCTGTGTAGAAATCTCAGTAGAGATTGTGAGCTGAGCAATAACAAGCTAAATTAAGACACAAGTATTAGTAAAGCTAAAGTTGCTCTGAAGTTTTTCTTCAGTCAGAGGCTTGGACTCAGCCAATTTAGTTAACATTTTGATGAAATGGTGACTGAACAGCCTCCTACAAACTTAAATTATCAGATTTTTCTCTGTAACAAAACAAAGATTTTCTTGGTCATGGTTTTGTCAAGGCTACAAGTTTTACAACAAGGATATTTTCATTACATCAATGAAAAACGCCCAATGTAGCTTAATGTGGAGTCAGGCTAAGCCACTTTCTCGAATGGACAGCTCCTTTTTAGGTGCTCAGTGACTAATGATGCCAGAGCACACTGCTTATGCACATCAATGCTTGTACCCAATAGAGTTGAGGAAAGCTCAAAACGTGAGGCAAATGCATATTAACATACGACCCATACTCTGTCTTTGCAATGCTTGTTTACTTCATCTATGCTTAGAAACAGCTTGTTCATTGTTGATTATTCCAAGCCCTTCCGGCTGCACCCTGGAGAGCGCTATGAAAACAACATTAGTTACTTGATTACAGAAGACACGAAGGGCTTGTGCACCATACCTGGGGACTGGATCCATCAAATCCTTCCTCACGGATGACTCTCTGTATGGCTCGAAGCAGCTTGACGTAACCAAAGTTCATGTTACTATGAAAAAAAAGTGTGAAAAGGAAGTCACAAATTTAAAACATCACTTTAGCACCCTGTTGGTAGTTTTATGCTGATGAAAGATGGGACTCAATCCACAACTTTGTACATGGCCATTCTCTATTGACAGAATCAAGGGGGAAGTTGATGAGAATGTGGGAGAAAAAAAAAAGAGATTCATGTAGAATTAGTGCGTTTGGGTGATTGACGGTTGGCGCGGATTCAATGGGCTGAAGGGCCTGTTTTTGTTCCATATCTCTCTAGGATTCTAATATTAAAATGCACGTCTTTTTTCCAAAACAACCCGAAGTAAAATTGTGATCTTTACCCTGTCTACATTAGTGCAGTAGAATTTCATTTATCCAAACTGAGAAACTTTCAGTTCAATGCCAATATAGCTGACTTATGATGAGCACATAACTTATTATTAATATTTTATTAATTAATATTTTGCTTTGGGTTACAATTAGAAATGGAAAACCACCAATCCATTAGATGAAAATGAGGGTATACTTTGTATGGACCCAATATGAATCTATTACAGATTTGTTATAAACAAATTAAAAACTAGCCAAAGTGTTTTTAATATAACTTGTGGACTAATTACGAAGATTTGCCTAAATTGGCAGTGCTCAGATTTTAGTGCAATACAAAATACATGTATTTTGCCTTCCATCGGGTTTCTGCAGTACTAGTTCTATTTATAATCAGTGGTCCCAAGCCAGAGCAAAATCTTAATTTCATTCTAAACTGCTTAAGTGAAAAATAAACCAAACTAATAAATTGAGTTCACAGCACAGCCGTATAAATAAAATGCACCCTGGGAGGCAGCATTCATTCGCTTGTATTAACTACCTCAGTGACCTGACACCATATGAAAGGGATATTCTGCAGAGACAAGGATGCCTTAATTATGTCAGGCTCACTTACCTCCTAGAAAATTAATGATTTAATGAAGCAACTTAAAAGATGAAACCACTACAGCATTTCTGTGTTAAATCATAGATTAATTAACATATCGTTAATGAACTGCCACAGCAAGCACACCTGATCAAAGTCCTAGTCACCTGAGCTTGTCTTGTTGAAAATTTGCAATTTTAATAAAAACATTTTGCAAAATGTTTTTTCCGCATCAATAATAAACTTGTTTGTGCCAAAATATGTTATTGTTCTAGTCAAGAAAATAAAAATAGAGTGACATGCAAATATCCATTTTAAACCACATCCAGGTGAAGGTCAGTGGAACAAAAATGAACATTAATGGAGAAAGATTTGCTCCAAAATTTTAGATGTATAAAGTTAAACAACTTACATATTATAACCTGATGTATAAAGTAAACAACAGATGTCATATAACACTTTTTTTAAAGTGTAAAACAAAGAATCTATGCTAAATAGAACACAGTAAATGAAGTGAAAAAAAATATTTCATAACTAAATGATTAAATAGCTCAGACAAAAAGCACAAATTAATTTCTGCCATCTTGCATGTGTAAACATATAGCAGGCTATGTCATTCAGTATTTATTGTTCTATTTAACGTGACATTTCATTAGTTTAAAATATATTTTTGTCAGTTCCATGCCCCAAGAACTATCCATTACTTTTGAAGTGAGGAGAAACTTAAAACCTTCAAATGTGTGTACAGAGAAAATAGTGAACATGATTAGGCTAAGATAGTAACATGTAACATGTGGAAATAGCAGAAATATTTGCTTAGTTCTTATCATTCTTGCAAAATAAATCTGCCCTTTCGTTCGCTTGACAATGATGTTCTCCCCCAATCTTCTTCACACTCATCAAGCAGATATCAAAAGTTGATGGTGTTACTTAGATTAACAGACCCAAGGTGAACATAAAGGACACGATAATGTTTCAAACGGATTTACAAGAAAAAAACGTCAATCATTGAGAAGCTTATGTTTTCACCTCCATTTGCCCAAACGATAACATTCCAATTACCTGTGAAAGAATTTCATTGAGATGAGGTCTGATCAGAAATGAACAGCCACTGCAGTTTGGTTATGAAAACTAAAGAGCCAATTCAAATTGATCTAAAAATACCGTGCCAAAAGTCTTGGTTTGCACTGTACAATAAGCCTGTGCTAAGTAATAAATCATGCAAGTTAGGAATCCTGAGGTTCTTTAGATTAGATAATCATTATTTAAAAACTGTTAACCAATTAGAAAATCAAATCAAGAGATCAAGTGGAGTTGAGCCTGCGTACTAATTATCTAGAAATTACAATATTAAGGTGGGCGTAGGTGTGTGAAGGGAATCAACCCATTTAGAGGAGGACTAGCATGAAACTATTCACCTTGCAACACGGATCCTCCGGAAACATGGTCACTCCAACTTCAATCACTGAAGTGCAGCGAGTAAGTAAAGCAGGATTATGCACAAACTTCAAGTTATTGTCAACTGGATCACTGAAACATACAGAAGAATAAGTCCTATACTTAACATATGTAAAACAAAGATCTTCTACTAAACTGCTTCTTTGTATAACATTACCCTTCAATAATAAAGGTGCATACTAAAACCCTGAAAATACACCTTCCCCATATCGTAGGAGTCATTTCCCAATGAATTCAGACACTGATGACAAACTGCACTCGCATTGTTTTTGGACAAATAAGGAAAGGAGTGTTTGAGGTTTAAGACCTCTAAGCAAGCACAAAATATATAGCCTAGAAGACAGCAGTGATCTGACCTCCTGCGTGCTTTTAAGATATGGATACCTATAGTAGGTACCAAAGATACCATCAATGCTGTCTTGTGAAACTTCACTGGCATGTGAAGCAATCCAATGTCAGCATCCTATCCCTGATCAACATCCCCAGCATTGAGGTCCTAACTGCATTTGATTCTGAAGGGAAGGTCCCATTGTTCTATACCCGGCACCACGCTTCTGAAACAGTCTACACTAAACATGATCATGGAATGAGATTACTAGCTGGATGAAGAAAAAAAAAAACAAGAATAATTATCTTTGAAAAATACGGTGTATATTAATCTTAGTATTTTCTGTTATATAACATAATTAATCAAAAATGCAATAGCATCCCCACCAACCTTTGTGAATCCCTGTCCTATGGTTATTGAAAATGGAAAAACATTTATTATAATACTGAAAACCATTGCATAAATGTGGTGTATGCAAGTAGGGTACTAGTTCTCATCACCTCTGCCTGGATAGTCTGCAATCAAAAGGCATGAAGAACGTATTCTTCAACTTCAGGTAACCCACTTCCTCTCAGTCTCTTTCTGTCTTTCGTATCGATCAATTTAGCCCTTTCCAATCACCCAGTCAGCCTCCATTTACTTTATTTCCCCTCCCCCAAACTTATCACCTACACATTGTTCCCACTAGATCCCCTTCTCTCCATCCATTGTTCCAATCTGCCCATCTCTCCCTTATTAAATTTAACTCTTCCTTTCTAAAACACCATAATCTGCAGCTCTTCGTTACCTTCACTTATCCACTCCCAGCCTCTGTCAATGTCTCCACTTTTCCCTCCCCACTTGACTCCATATGCCAATTAGCCTCTCTTCATTAGGAACCACCAATCGTTTGCCAGCTCTTGCAAAATCCTCCACCTCACCTCTTTATACTGTTCATCTTCCCCCTACTCTTTCAGTCCAGATGAAGGGTTTTGACTGTCCATTTCCCTCCACAGATGCTGCCTGACTTGTGTTCCACCAGCAATTTGTTTTTTTCCTCACACACTGCATGCATCTCCTAAACCAAATGCGGCATAGATTAAGGGTTCCACAATGGCTTCATCAGCATCTCAGAACCGGTGTGGAAGCAAGTTAATCTCAGTCTTGGGGGACTGTTTAAATTAATGACCATCGGGTCTTCTGATTAAAAAAACTGTTAAGAAAACTGCATGTTATATGTACCTATGTTTGTTGAATGTTTTTTTTTTCAATCCTTGTTCTGAGAATAGTTACCTTCATCACAGATATCCAATTTGTTAATACCCATTGCATCACCTACAAAACAAGACTATATCTACTTAAAATCACTTATGTGAATTTAGTGCATCCTTAAATGGATGCCTTGGAGTGGGTTAACAAAGAATATCAGTTGCACAATTGTTGTAAACAAAATTGAATTTGTTTGAAATCAAATGAAATTGGAAGTAATTGTTCAAAAACAAAACTCCATCAAAAGTTTAATTATATCAAAAGTTATGCTTAAAAAAATAATGGCAGCAATAGCCTTATGTCGACTGGATACCAATAGCTCTGATTTCCAAAAAATCAACTGATGAACATGAAGACAGAATAGCAATAAATGTTTTTTATTTTTTATTGCTGGTGATTCAGAATAATTATGCTATGTATCAAAAAGGCTTTTGGCACATTGGCCTTCATGAGTATTGAGTATAGAAGTTGGGAGGTCATGTTGCAGTTGTTTAAGATGTTGGAGAGACTGCACTTAGAGTATTGTCTTCAGTTCTGGGTACAATGTTATAGGGAAGATATTGTCAAGATTGAAAGGGTTAAGAGAAGATTTACGAGGGTGTTGCCAGGACTAGAGGGTCTGAGTTATCGGGAGAGGTTGAGTAGGCTGTGTCCCTATTCCTTGGAGCGCAGGAGCATGAGGGGTAATCTTAAAGAGGTGCATAAGATCATAAGAGGAATAGATCGGGTAGATGCACAGAGTCTCTTGCCCAGAGTAGGGGAATCGAGGATCAGAGTACATACTGTAAAGGTGAAAAGGAATAGTGTTCAAGGTGAAAAGGAAAAGATTGAATTGGAACTAGACTATGTGGGACCCGTTGGGTCCCTGTCACACGGAAGGCCTGGTCCCCCAACGCAACCTGTTCCCCAATGCAATATTCCACCGCTCACCCGTTCCCCAATGCCACTCGTTCCCCCAACGCAGTATTCCACCACTCACGCCTATCCTCCTCCCAGCAAATTCACCCCTCCCTGTCCTCCTCTCCTTCTATTCCCCCCCCCCATCCCACCATGCCGATCACCCCGGACCCCTTCTACCCCCCTCCATTCTAGTACCTCTCTACCGCACTCCCTCCCTCCCTAATGCACGGGTGCAGTGCATTAGGGCCGCTCCTGGTGTCCGCACCCACAGGCAGGAGCCGCTGGAGCGCTGCCCGTCCCGGGACCCGCGGTGTCCCTCGCCAGCGGGTAGACAGCGGGGTGTGGCGCTGCCGGCCCCCATCTCCCTCCTCCGCATTTCCCTCATACTCCTACCCTCACTCCCATTCCCTGCCCCAGCACCTACCCAGGTCGTAGAGCAGTAGCAGGGTCTGGAACTCGGCCTGGTTCTCGTACTCGGCCCGGCCCTGGCTGTAGTTGGCCGAAGCACATGCGGACCTGGGCCTTGATGGAGCCGGGTTCGCTGTGCCGGGGGCTGGGTGAGGGTGGCTGCCCGCAGAGCAGGAAGCGAAGGCTGTGCTGCAGGATGATGGCGGCTGGGCGGCCCCCGATGCGCTGGTATACCTTGAACCAGGCCCCGGGCTTGGGCACGACTCCAGCCCTCAGCTCGGCCGCCGCCTGGGCTCTAATCCAGGCCCCGACTTCATCTCCGGGCTCATCCCTGACCCCGGACCCAGGCTCTTTCTTGCTTCCTGCCTCGGCCCAGTCCCCGGGCTTGTCCTTGGCTCCAGTTCGGGCCCAGTCACCAGGCTCAGCCTGCTGCGCCACCCACCCCACCAGGTACTGCACGGCCGCTGCTCCTCGGGCGTCAGCGCCACTCTTTCATGGCGAACTCCAGACGATTGACAGTGGACGCGGCCAATCAGTGCGGCGACGCCCCTGCCTGATTGACAGGAGAGGAGACCAATCTGCATGGCGGTGACGAAAAGCAATCTGCGCATACACAGTTTTTACTATTTTTAAACCTTAATAACTTTTACAATATACCATCGATCAGAACTAAACTTGTTGCACTCGCAGCACAGAGGAACGGTGAGTAAGCTGGCGAAAAATCATAGCGCTATTGCGTACCGTTTTTGCACAAATAGAAAAACCATACATACCGGAACAGCACAAAATCATAGTTTTATTTATGTATAGATATTTTTCAAGGTACATTATTTTGAATAATTTTGTACAAATAAGTATTTCAACAGAGGAAATACCAAAAGTATTATATGTTTCTCACAGATTAAGATAAAATCTCTCAAAATATGACTGCTTTCCAGCAACCAACTAGTAATTAATTCTGCACAACCCTGCGTTAGAACATAGAACAATACAGCAGAGAAACTGGCCCTTCGGCCCACAATGTCCTTGTCAAACATGATTTCAAGATAGACTAATCACATCTGCTTGCACATGGTCCATATCCCAGAATACTCTACATATCCATGTGGCTATCTAAAAGCCTCTTAAACCTTTTATATCTGCCTCCACTATCACTTCTGACAGCATGTTCCAGGTACCCACCACCCTAGTGTAAAAAAACAGCCCTGCACATCTCCTTTAAACATGGCCCTCTCATCTTTAACCTTTCAGTACTGATTCCACTATGCATCTAAGGTACAAAACCTGCCTTATAATATGCATAATAGTACCATCTTGGTAATTCACCTTCTAATAACGACTGGCTCGTTATTAGAAAATACCGTTTGACCTGTTTTTACAAAATGTTAAATGGCCAGCTCGACATAGATTACAAAACCTACAACAAACCCAAACCAGGAGCAGACGAGGGCATTCGATCCAATTGAGGTACCAGCTACCAAGACAGATGTGTACAGCAATTCATTCTTCCCCCGCACAATTAAAGCATGGAATAGTCTTCATCCTACCATAGTTACCCAACCAGATGCAACTAAATTTAAGGTAGCTCTTTCTTCCCAAGAACCCTTTCTGGCTTAAGTCATCCCTCCACCACCTCCAGTTTAAAATCCATTTGGAATATTTTGGAGGACCAGGAAACCAAGAACCAAGGCTCCTCACTATCCATATCGATTCCTATTTTACAAAGCTGATCACCTAGTGATCATAATTAACTGAAACATAATTTATTTAAAAATAAAAGTCTGAGGAGTGAGAAATCTTTTTAACCAGCAATTGCTTACAATATTAAACTGACAAATACAAACAGTAATTGAGGTGATTATCAATGGCACGTTGCGAGAAAGCAGATGTACACAGGAGGTAAACGATGAAAAGGATGTTTCTTAGAATTAGTTTATGATGGCAAATGTATTGGTTTAGGCCAGTTGGACAGAAAGTAATTTCTGGGTATACATTTTATGTAATGTCAATAAATTATAACAAAAGAAATGTACACATTGCACAAGACTCTATACATAGATACAGTTAGAAGAGTTAACTTGCAAACCTTTGTGAAAAAGAAAAATTTTAAGAAATTAATTTACAGGTAGGATTAATGTTGCCAATAATGTAAAATTTACTCTTTCAGCTGCTCAGTTCATTTTAATTATAACTGAAATTTTTGTTATAAAATTACAGTCACACTTTATTTTGAGTAAACTGTCAACTGATAAAACGACAGCAAGCAGCTTGGTATCCTGGTAACAAACAAGTCTTATGCTGTTCCACTATGCTGTTTCCAAGCAGTTCCCCAAAGCAGAGCATCAAGAACATGACAAATAGAGTCATTATCTTTTTGTAGATCACATTAGAAAGATTTTTAGCTGATTTAACTGTTTTTGGTTTAAGATGGAGCCATAATGATAATCTATGTCCATACCAATCTGAGGTGTAATCAAGACACTTTTTAGTTACCTTTACACAGCTTATAAATAAAATGGTTCCAATATTTTCAGAGCCCAAATCATGTCATAGAAAACAATCTGTATTACAAACTCAATTTAAGGGGCAGAATAGTCAACAATCATGCAGATGGTTGCAAATCCAGTGCAAAAGGACCAGTCGTCAAGGGGCAATGATCAATGTAATTGCCAAAAGAAAAGAAAATTAATTGTTTTTAATGCATGAGATCCCATTATGTTAGAACCAGATCACTGCAAGGCATTATGATTGTATTATGAATGCATTATGTATCAAGTAGCATTGGTCATTTGTGTAACATTAAACCACTGGCAGGTAAAACAAAGAGCACTGCAATTTATGGCTAAACATTTGCTTGTATGGTATGATTTCTCTCGATAGAATACAAAACAAAGTTTTGCAAATTGTCTGTACTTGTACAAGGTTGACCTATCTGTACTTGTACAATGTGTCAACCATTCCAAGAAATTTAGGATGTTCAGTAGTACTGATTTAACTAATCTCAGCTGGGACACCACAATTAGCCTCAGCGTCTTCAGGTTAGGCACATGCTTTATCACTATTCAATGACTCAATGCTGCAGGTTCGTAAGGGTGAAACTTGGCTGAGGTCAGGGCTCCACTGTAGAGGCCTCTATGGTCAAAATTCCTGTAAGATTTCTGTGCAGGGGCCACACATATAAAAAGAAAACTTGGAAAAGGAGTGCAAAGAGACAGAAATTTGTAGAGTAATGCTCCACCAGGGAATTAGCAGTTTCTGGCGAATTATAGAAAAAATAGCAAGAAAAAAGCTCTCAAGTAGAAATTGAAATTAATTTTAATACAAGATTTCTTCCTGAAAATACTTGTTTCAATGAGAAAGTACTTATGACATTTAAGACCAAATGGCTTGGAGGAGTCACTGTTTTCAACAATACAAGAAAGCTCAAACAAGAGAGTTAAAATGACAGGGTTACTGAAGCATCGTGAATTAATTACTGCATTTCTACAGATTTAATTCAGCTATCTCGCTGTTTGGCATGGTAGCTCCTCCCATCTAATTCTCCCAATTATGTTCTTAACATTCTTTAAATAAAACTTACAAAAACAGCACAAAAAAAGTCAAATTTAATGAAGTTAATCAGAGTTCACATATGCTTTGACCTTTAAATGGTGACAAGATTACGCTTTTATGATCCAACCATTAACATGAATGTATAAGCCACCATTACAAAATTGTAAATCTTTCTCCATCTACAGTCCAACTTTTAATTACTGATTAGATGAATAATTTCAATGCAAACTGAAACATATGTACTCTTTCTTTCTTCACAGATGATGCCTGCCTTGATGTGCCTCTTCCAGTTTTTTTTCTCCGTTTAAACTCATCAAGCAGGACTTTGTTTATGATAGAAAAATATCCTTATCTGCTTTTTTACAGATAACTGCAGCAAAATTCTATGTTTTAATGACAGTCAAGGTCAGAAAGTTTGGTAAATATCATTGCATGTAATGCAATCTGAGGAAGTTTGGGTGGCTGAATACAGAAAGTTCTTGATATTATTAATGCTGTAGGGAGACCGGAAATTTTGTTGGCAAGAATATATTGGAAATTGATAAAAGAGATGAGAAAGAATGAAACAGATTGCAATCAGTCATACCAGTTACTTAAAGCTGTGCTATACCTTATCAATTTGATTTCATCCAGTTGCCAGATGTTTTGAACCATGCTCAGAAAAGTTAGCAATGAACTCCATGAACATTTGAGAATCAACCCAATTAAAATTTTAAACCTATCTCCATAAAGGTGGTTGGCCACTGCCACCAATTCCATGAGGATCTTCTTTATATACATTGCTAAGAAATATTGGGGCTATACACGTAAGGCATTTGCACGTAAGGCACGTCAAGATTTTTTATTTTGAAATGTCAGCAACCATTCCCTGTATTTGAAGAGAAGGGAGTGGACATTAAAATGTTTCTTTAGGTTAGTCTGATGTTCCAACATGATGAATGATGTTCAAAAATATGCCAAGTTGAACAGCAGAATAGAAAATAGCATCTAATGTTTAAAACTGTACTTGATAAATTCATAAGTTCTCGGAGTAGAATTAGGCCATTCGGCCCATCAAGTCTACTCCACCATTCAATCATGGCTAACTTGTCCTCTCAACCCCATTCTCCTGCCTTCTCCCCATAATCATTGACACCCGTACTAATCAAGAATCTGTCACTCAATGGTGATTAATTAATGGGTAATTTCTTGAAGATAATTTTAAAAATCCCCTTCCCATCAGTGCCATCAAAAATACAGAGAAATATTCTTATTACACATTCTTATTTTGTTTACATTCTCTTTTCCAAATTCGTCAGGTCGTCCAGCACAGATTTTGTTTTTTGCACAATAACCTCATCACTGTTGCTTGTTTGGCATCCAAGTTTTGGACTAGTCACAATTCCTACACTTAAACAGTTTATGGCTGAAATCTCTCATAAAACTTTGAGTCTCCTTTGAACCCATTCCCCTCCATGTCCTGCCTCAGGGTGAACCAGACTATTTGCAAATGAGTGGAGTTCAGCACCAACACCACAGTTCTCCATTTGCAAAGGCCACTGTTTCTATCACTGTAATATGCCTGCATCTTTTTTGTGGAGAAGAGCACAGTTGAGGCCAATTTTACATTGCCATTAAGTAATCAAAGGGAATGCAGAAGAAATGTGTTTGTTCAGTAGTGTGTCGGTATGTCAAGGAGGACTCTCTCGAACTTCTACAGGTGCACAGTAGAGAGCATGTTGACCAGTTGCATCGTGGCTTGGTTCGGCAACTTGAGTGCCCAGGAGCGGAAAAGACTGCAAAAAGTTGTCAACACTGCCCAGTCCATCATCGGCTCTGACCTCCCGACCATCGAGGGGATCCATCGCAGTTGCTGCCTCAAAAAGGCTACCAGCATCATCAAGGATCCACACCATCCTGGCCACTCACTCATCTCCCCACTGCCTACGGGTAGAAGGTACAGGAGCCTGAAATCTGCAACATCCAGGTTCAGGAATAGCTACTTTCCCACAGCCATCAGGCTAGTAAATGCAACTCAAAACACATCTGATCATTAATAGCCCATTGCACTTTATCTGTTTATTTATGTGTATATATATATATATATTCATTGGTATATGGTCACACTGATCTGTTCTGTTGTGTATTTATTTATGCCTACTATATTCTGTTGTGTTGAATTGCATTGTCCTATCTGGGACACATGACAATAAACTCTCTTGAATCTTGAATATTACTACTCGAGAAAGTAGTTGAGAGAAACAGCCTGGTGTGTTTAAGGAGAAACTAAATTAAGAAGATACAAATAGATGTTGGGAGAGGAAGGGCGTATGAGTGGGCATGACTACAAGCTTGAACTTGTTGAGCAGAATTGGATATTTCTGTACACACTACACAAACATGTTTAAAACTAATATTGACAAAATAATATTAGCAGGTTATGAAGGGGTTAGGTGAAGTAATTCCCAAATTAGCAGTACTGATCTAGGAAATACCAGCAATGTTTAAAACATAAAAGTTATTTATTCACAGATTTCTTTGATATTTTGTGCTAATAATGGATACTATGTGAGATTTACACCACTTCGGGATTAAAGAAATTCTGAGCCCTTTCACTTTTTTAATATCCAGCCTAAAAGTAGAAGTGTTAGAGTTGATTTAATCTCATTGGCAAATGCTTTTGGAGTTTGGATGAAATAGCCAATATGAGTATTACCAACTTCATGCTACGAAGCAATCTTTTGGATGGCTATGCAATGTAAATGGAACAATTTTAAAAGCCTGTCGGTAGTACAAAGTCAAATTACACCGACGGCATGTGAGAGAGGGAAATGTGTTTCAAATTTCATAAAAATACATAGTTCATAAAAATATATATCTCAGTTCAAAATGACTTGCATAATTAAAAATATTTAATATTTTCCATTACATATCTGCCTTACCTTTCAACAAAGATATTCAGCAATACCACCATAATAAATAATTAACAGTTGTTTAACAAAATCTTCATATTGCTGTTACAAATAATTAACTAACGTTTAATAAAAGCTGCTGTAACACTGCAATAATCAGTTAACAATATTCCTTAAATACAAACAACTGCAACATTTGCTAATTGTTCATAGGTCAACAGTTTTGCTGAAAATTGATCATGGAAGCTCCTTTATAAATATTTAATAACCAACAATTAAGCTGTTAATCACTTGTAGCTACAGTGCAATTAAATGTATAATGCTAGCTCAGAGTTTCGCACTTAAAATTGAAGTGTTTCTACTTGGAGCTACCCTGAGGTTAGAAATATTAGAGGTTACTGACCAGTTTCGAGATTGCAATGGCAAAGATCTGATGCCATAAAATCGTTATGCCCTTACATTGCCAGAAAGCTTTGGCAGATACATTTTATAAAAATTTACTGGTATAATTGACATTTTGTAAGCCTGGCCATCTCCAAAGAATTACAGAAGGAACTGCAGATGCTGGAGAATCGAGGGTTACACAAAAAGCTGGAGAAAGGTCTCGACCCGAAACGTCGCCTATCTCCTTCGCTCCTTAGATGCTGCTGCACCCGCTGAGTTTCTCCAGCTTTTTGTGTAACCCTCCAAAGAATTTCATCTGGCTACCAGGTAAGAGGATCGGAAAGGGAAGGTGTTGGATTGGAGATATAATTCACAACTAAAGTTTTAGATTTTTTGCCCTCGTTTCAATGCGAGTCGCCTGCAATGGAAACACACTTGTAGATTGCATGTGAAAAAATTATTTGGCCATAACTCCCAAAGAAAACCATTGTCACATTAACTTGAAATGGAGATAAAAACACTCAAAAATCACACCTATAAAAGTTCGGAGAAAATTTCTAAAACTATTCTTCAGGACGTGGGCATGGGGCATTTTGAAAATATTAACAGGATTAGACAAAATCAACATGGATTAATGAAAGATAAATTTGATTTGAAAATCTACTAGATATTTTGTGGATGCATCAGGAACAATAGATAAGGGAGAACTGCTGGATGTGATGTGTTTGTATTTTCATGAGATTCTTTTCTAAAATTCCAAATTAGAAGTTAAGAGTGCAAAATGCAAACACAGGGAATTGAGGAGCGAAATACCAGCATGGATTGCTAACAGACAATATTGATGGATGGGTCTTTCTCAGGGTGGCAGGCGTGGCCAATTGGTACCGCTTAAGCTGTATCTATTCATACAATGCATCAATGATTTAGTTGAGGGAACGGAACATAATATTTTGAAGTTTGCTGATGACATGAAATTGACTAGGATTGTGAGATGTCAGAAGGATGCAGAGGCTTGAAGGTGATGCACACAAGTTAATTGAATGGGCAAATACATGGCAGAGGCAGTATAACATGGAAAAATGTGAAATTATCCACTTCCGTAAGGCAGACAAGCAGAGAATTAGAGTCATAGAGTGATACAGTGTGGCAAAACAGGCCCTTTGGCCCAACTCGCCCATACCAGCCAACAATGTCCCAGCTACATTAGTCTCACTTGCCTGCGCTTGGTCCATATCCCTCCAAACCTGTCCTATCCATGTACCTGTCTAAATGTTTCTTAAATGATGGGCTAGTCCCAGCCTCAACTACCTCCTCTGGCAGCTTGTTCCATACACCCACCACCCTTTGTGTGAAATAATTACCCCTCGGATTCCTATTAAATCTTTTCACTGTCAATTTGAACCTATGTCCTCTGGTCCTCGATTCCCTTACTCTGGGCAAAATACTCTCTGCATATACCCGATCTATTTCTCTCATAACTTATGTATACCTCTATAAGATCTCCCCTAATCGTCCTGCGAACAATGGAATAGAGACCCAGGCTACTCAACCACTCCCTATAGCTCACACCCTGTAATCCTGGCAACATCCTCGTAAATCTTTTCTGAACCCTTTCAAGCTTGACAATATCTTTCCAAAATGGTGCCCAGAACTGAACACAATATTCTAAATGCGGTCTCACCAATGTCTTATACAACTGCAAAATGACCTCCCAACTTCTATACTCAATACTGACTGATGAAGGCCAAAATGCCAAAAGCCTTTTCGACCACCTTAACGACCTGCGACTCGAGCTTCAAGGAGCCCGATGTACTCCTAGATCCCTCTGCTCTACAACATTACCCAGAGGCCTACCATTTACTGTGTAGGTCCTGCCCTATTCGACGTCGCAAATGCAACACCTCACAATTTTCTGTATTAAATTTCATCAACCCTTCCTCTGTCCACCTGGCCAATCGATCCAGATCCTGCTGCAATCTTTCACAACCATCTTCACTATCTGCAAAACCACTAACTTTGTATGTTCTCATCCAATGATGTAGATGTAGATGACAAACAGTAACGGGCTCAGAACCGAACGCTGAGGCACACCACTAGTCACAGGCCTCCAGTCTGAGAAGCAACCTTCCACCATCACCCTCTGCTTCCTTCCATTGAGCCAATTTGCTATCCATTCAGCTATCTCTCCTTGGATCCCATGTGATCTAACCTTCCAGAGCAGCCTCATGCGGAACCTTGTCGAACGCCTCACTGAAGTCCATGTACAGAACATCTACAGCTCTGCCCTTGTCAACCTTTTTGATCACGTCTTCAAAAAAATCAATTAGATTTGTGAGACACGACCTCCCATGTACAAAACCATGCTGACTATCCCTAATCAACCCTTGCCCATCTAAATGGCTGTATAACCTATCGCTCAGAATACTCTCCAGTACCAACTACATATTTTTAAGCTCACCGGCCTATAGTTCCCAGCATTTTCCCTGCAGCCCTTCTTGAAAAGAGGTACAACATTTGCCACCCTCCAGTCTTTCGGCTCCTTTCCTGTATTTAAGGACGACTCGTAAAATTCAACCAGGGCTCCCGCAATTTGTTCTCTAGTTTACCACAATGTCCTCGGATTTTTCTACCTTCAAATACGACAGTACCTTCAGTACTTCTTCGACAGTAACCCTGACTGCTCTCAAGACACTTCCAGTGACTGCTCCAATTTCCTCCATCCTACTGTCTTTCTCCTCAGTAAATACAGAGGAGAAATATTCATTTAGGACCTTACCCATCTGCTGTGGCTCCACACAGAGGTGACTGCTTTGATTCCTGAGAGGTCCCACTTTGTCTCTGGTAACCCTTTTCCCCCTTATATATTTATAAAATCTTTTGGGATTGTCCTTAATGCTCCCCCGCCACAGATATCTCCTGGCCCCTTTTTGCCCTTCTGAGTTCCTTTTCTAGTTTACTCCTTAGTTTCCAAAACTCCTCCAGTGATGCACTTGAACCCAGCTGTCTATACGTCCCATGCATCTTCTTGTTTTTGACTAACTTCTCAATTTCCCTCGTCAGCCAAGCTTCCTTACTTTTGCCTGTTTTGCTCTTCACTCTAACAGGGACGTACACATCCTGAACTTTCTTCAGTACACTTTTAAAAAATTCCCACTTGGCCGATGTTCCTTTCCCCTCAAATAACCTGCTCCAGTCAACTTGAGCGAGACTTTCTTTCATACCTTCAAAGTTGGTCTTACTCCAGTTGAGCATTTAAACTCGTGGACCATCTCCATTCCTATCCGTAACTTTCTTAAACCTAATCGAACTGTGGTCACTGGTCGCAAAAGGCTCCTCCACACACACTTCATTAATTTGCCCGTCCCAATTTCCCAATACTAGATCCAGCATTGCTCTCTCACGTGTGGGGGCCTCCACATACTGCTTAAGAAAACTCTCCTGAACACCTTTGAGGAATTGTACCCCATCTAAACCTTTCATGCTATGATTTCCCCAGTCTATATTGGGAAAGTTAAAATCCACTACTATAACAATCTTATTTGACCTGCAGCTGTCTGCAATCACCCGATACATTCGTTCTTCTAATTCCCGTTGACTATTCGGGAGTAGTACACCCCGAACAAGGTGATCATCCCTTTCTTGTTCCTTAGCTCCACCCATACAGCCTCACTAGACCAACCATCCGTAATGTCACTTCTGAACACAACCGTGTCCTCCTTAACCTTCAATGCAACCCCCCCCCTCCTCTTTTTCCCTCACCCCTGTCTCTCCTGAAGCTCCTGTATTCTGTTTAAATAGTGAAAGAATGAGAACCTCAAATGAGAAATACTTAATATGTCCTTGTATATCAGTCACTGAATGCAAACATGCAGATGAAGCAGACATTTAAGATAGCAAATGGAACTTAAGCCTTTAGAGAAAAGCAGCTTTGATTCCAGGATCAAGGATAATTTACTGCAAATATACAAGTCAAAGGTGAGAACACACATGGACTATTTGGCACATTTCTGGTCTCCATACAGGTAGTTTACTAGAATGATTCCTGCAATGTCAGGACTCTCTTAAGAGGTGGGGCTATCTTGTGAGGTGGGATTAGCCGATTAGTTATGTATTCGCTGAAAATTAGAAAAATGAGAGGGGATCTCATTGAAAAGTTCAAATTCCTGACATGACTTGACAGTCTTGATTCAAGGAGGATGTTTTCCCCAACAGAAAGTGTCGCACCAAGGCTCACAGGATATGGGGCAAGACATTAAAGAATGAGATGGAGAAATTATTTATTCACAAGATGAGCCACCTGTTGAATTCTGAACCAATGAGGGCTGAATATATTTACGATGATGATAAATAATTTTCTGGGCTCAAAAGGTGTCAAGCAATATGGTGAAAGAGCAGGAATGTGGCACTGAGAAAGAGGATGAAGCATGATCGTGCTGAATGGTAAAGCATGTTGTTCAAAGGGCTTACTCCAGTGCGTAGGATTCAGCTTAATTTATCTTGGGTATTATGAAAGGGACAAAAGTGTTGACCATCACTACTTCATCTTATCATGGTTTTCATATAATTATTTAAACTATGTGTGATCAGAATTAAATTCACTTATGTTTGAGTCTTATTCCTAGATAGGAACGACTTTCCATTGTTCAGGGCTATAAACCCCCCCCCCCCCCCCCCAGAAACAATAATTTATTTGTGTTACTTGCAATTTTAATAAGATATATTTTGCTTATGATGCAGCTTTCTTGACACCAGAGAGCCTAAACACACATTGAAGGACACCTTGACTTAATGTTTCAGACATGATATGAGATATCCCACTCCCAGCATGATCTTTCAGACATTGAAAGAACTTGTACCTTTTGTATTGTTCGTGCGACTCAATCTATTGCTATTTGGCCTCCCAAATCATTTTAATACAGCTCAAGGAATCTCACTAAACAGCACTTCATCTTTTGTTAAAGGAGTGCACGGCTGCCTAAAAATGAGAGGAATATTTTAAGATGACTGTCATATTTAGCTTTCTCTTTATTGGGCTCAAATTATATTTAAACCTCCCATTCTCACATTGTCCTTTGCCTTGCCAGATTATCCTCTTATTGCATTCCACTCTCTCAGAGATCATCCCTTTTGGTTTTACCTCACTTTCTACGGCTACATTTCCATTTTTTAAGTTTTATACATTTCTATAATCCCCCTATTCTCTGGGGGATTATAAAACAAAGTCCAATTCACCTGTAATAAGATATAAAGCAATTTTGCATTTACTTGAAGTCAAATGTTCCCTGCCTCTGATTTGAAGTTGACGGCTTTGAGACGGACTTTAGGGACAGAAAGTTTCATTGTCCTGTCCAATTTCACTTTCAACTCGCACTACAAAAAACTATTAATTGGACATTCCTGTTATTTGCAACCAGCACAGAAGCAAGTTGATTGCTCTCTTCCTATACATAAAGAATCACAGCAATAGTCACGTGGCTGTAAAATGATTTGGGTCACGTGGACATTGCAAAAGGTACAAGTTCTTTGTTTTTTAATATATTCCTCATTGTTGTGGTGCAAAGATCAATGGCAAATTCAATTACGTCCTTTTTTTAAGAAATTGGATCTGAAGCCCTGAGCCTTGCACCTGGTTAGATGTAGATGTGTGTGTGCATATATATATATATATATATGTGTATATATATGTGTATATATATGTATGTAGATATATATGTATCTAGATATATATATGTATGTAGATATAAATGCTCCACAACTAAATGCAAACACAAAAAAATAGCATTAGCCATGCAACCTCTCACCCGGCTCTACTAGTCACTGATGAACTACTATATCAACTTCAATTTACTGCCCTAATCCCATCTGTACCGTTAATATTAAGGCTTATGTATACTAATCAACTGAGTAAGTTCTACTTGAAGAACCAGAGCCACATGAGACAAAAACACCTTCAGAAAATTAGAGGGAATGGTGCATAGGGTGAAAGATGAAAGTGGGCCAAAGTTTCCATGCTGTATATTTATATTTCACATGCAACTGCACAAGATGGGTGCTGGAGAAACTCAGTGAGTCACGCAACATCTGTGGTGGGAATACCTAGATGTTTCAGGTGAAGAAGGGTCCCGACCTGCCCATTTCCTAATATTCCCACAGATGCTGCCTCCAGCTCTTTGTGTTTAGCTCTTTCTTCCTTGTACTGCTTTGGTAAATTCCATCTACACCCTTTAGAAAATCATAATAGTCTTCCATAGCATCCTTTGTTTGATGCTTATAATTTAATGCACCTCTAGCTGAGGTTCTTCTAATCACTGTTTTATAAAGCCTTGGCTTCCTTGCTTTTTCATTGTCTCTCTACATTAAAAATGATTTGCACTTCACATGTTTTTTTTAAAAAAAGCCTTTACAAAAAATTCTACACAAATGTTCCCGGCTCTCTCTGTTTCTGCACTCAATTTAAAATTGTATCATTTTCATAAAATTGTGTTTTCATATTCATTTTAACAATAAATCTCTCTTTAAAGTATTGGTGAATTTCATTTGACATATGTTTATCCATTTCATCAGTCTATATCCATGTCTTTCTAATGGCAATTATTATTGTCCTCATTGTTTATTGCATGCCCAAATTTAGTCTCAATTATTTCCAGATCATTAAAATGAATCAAAAACAACAGTGTCCCCGTTACTGACCCAGAGGGAACATCAAAGCACACCTATTTTGTGTCTGAAAAACAATAGTTCACAACTCCGCTCTGCTTTCTATACCCTAGACAATTTTGTATCCATGCTGACGCATGCCTTTAATTACTTGGGTATTAATTTTAGTAGGTTTATTTTACCATAATTTATCATTGTAAATCCAAATATCAACCCTTTACAGTATTTCATCAAAGATCTTAATCCAAAATCACATCCCAATTCTGGTCTTTAAAATGTACAATACTACCAACTTGAGGCTGCAGTTGACAGGTTTAATCCTCTCTTTTTTCACATTTGGGGGAAAAAGATAGGATCACCAAACATAAAAAAGAGATATAGTAAATTTCAGACCGGGCTTCTAAACTTCTACTATTGTTCTCCAAAGTTACATAGGATGTATCCCAAAAAGACCAAGTGATTATTGTTCTCCCTTCGACGTCATTTAAGCACCTCCTTGTTATCCTACCCAATACTGTAACCACCTCCTCCATTAGCAATATTCTCTTCTCTACTTAAGACAGATGCAACATGCTTGGTTGGCACATTAGCAACACTTTCTGCCTCCATTACAATATCTTATATGTTGTCCCTAATTGTTTCCTCTGTTCCATTGACTAACTTTTATTCTCTGCGTGTTGTTAAAAGATTCTGATTTTATGCCAATCTCCCTTATGCCAATTCTGTCCTTTTTGATTCATTTTTAAATCTTCTCAGTACATTTTATTTTTGTGGTCCCATCAATTTTAACATTATGAACTACATACATGCAGTGTGTATTACAAACATTTACCTCAAAAACCAAAGAGAACACACTTCACCTACAGAAAAAAAAAATCAATTTACTTGAATATATTTTAACCACCAATAAAGCAGTTTGACAATTTTTTGATGAATGTTAACTGTTAATAGTTAGAAGATAAATGTGTTCTTAACATTTTGAAAAAAATAAGTGTGAATAATTTTTCAAAATGAAACATCTCCATTTTAAATAATTATCACCTTCTTTATTAGATTACCACCCCACATTCCCATGGAGAATTTTAAGTGTTAATATATGGGATAAAATGTGTTAATGGAGAGGGGCAGAATTCATTTCCAACATATGTAAGTTTTGCAATGAACAGATGATTTTCTATATGTTAAATCACACAGAATCTTTCTAATTATTATTTTCTCAGTAAAAGCACAATATGAAGTTTGAAATGCTGCAGAATTTCTGCCATTTTAGCACAAGAATGAATTGTGAAAGGAACACATAATGTTTCTGTTTATTCCAATCCCCCTCACTTAAATAAGGATTTTTGTTAAGAATGAAATGGGTCATTTAATATGAATAGTTTCCAAGCACTGTCAGGACAACCCCACAATACCAATCCTCAGAAAAGTACTCGAGTTTATAAAGATTTATACTGGGAATGTAATCTCTGTGATTGGAATTGATTTTCAATATTTGTTTCAAATACTTTTCAAATATTTGTTTTATTTGCTTTCTTTTTACCTCGGAAAAAAAACAATCCAGCTACTCTATCAAAATGATTTTGTATCCTGGCCGTTTGTATCAACAAGATTGTTAGATTGCTGCCAATTCTTGTGCAGTGGATTGGTGCCTACGTAAGCTGAATTGAGAGAAAGCCTAATGTTCTTTTATTCATGACAGCCATGATGGAGAACATCATCTGTTCATTTCTATTTGAGCTGAATGATAGAGTACAGGTCACAGAGTTAAAAGGATGATGCTTCAATGTGTTGTACCAGTTCCTAAACCATTCTTCTAACAAGCAACAGTTGGCAACAAAACAGATTAACATCAGCGTACGTTATTCATACTGCAGTGAAAAGTAAATCTTAGTAAGACTAAGTTATTGTTTCTACAAACTGAGTACAATGACCAATGAAGGTTTAACAAGTAAAATTCCCCATTAAACAAAACTATAATCCAGAAAATCTATTTTCAAGAGTAATTTAAAGAAACTTCAGAAAATTGGATAGTAAGTCCGTTTTTGAAAAACTTGATGTCTTTCTTTCAAATAAAGATATACTGGAAACTTTCCTCTGGGAAGGAAAACTGCAAGACAACTAAACGGAATAATTGATCCTGAAGCAATTAATCTCCACCAACAATTCTTAACAAGCTCCAGATGGAGTCACACTTTCATCATTATCCTTTCCCCACTAGCCCTGAACCAGACAGCTTATAATTTCTGTTTTCCAAGCAGGGTTCAGACTGCATAGCCTCTTCATTAAAAATCATTTTCACTGACAGTAATTTTTTTGCTCTCCACCCTCTCTCGCCCATCCTAATTTATCTGAATCAGTCTGAAGAAGGGTCTCGACCCAAAACATCGGCCATTCCTTTTCTCCAGAGATGCTGCCTCACCCGCTGAGTTACTTCAGCATTTTATGCCCACCTAATTTATCTCAGTATTTTTCTGAAAAACTCATGCATGTAATTTCCCCTCACCAGACGTTACTATTTCTCCACATGTTTGCTGGTATCCTTCTCCACCAATCTTAAAACTTCAGTTCATAGAAATTCAGTAGATATGTTTTTCCTCATTCAGAACCTCTGTCTTACTTCTCAATATTGATTCCTGGTCCTCTTTATATGCATGCTTGAAATTTCTTATTTTCTTAAATCATTTAAGGGCCTGGCCCATTATTTGTCTTCAATCTCCTCCTACCACCTAATGGCTCCCAAATCTTCTGAAACCCCAATCACCTTTGACCACCATTAATATCAATCCGTCCAGAGCCCGACTTTTACGCCCTGGAATATCCTCCCAAAAAACTCAATTTTCTTTGAATTCCTTGGACCACTGAGGCTTTTGGGTGCTGCTCCCCAAATCCCTTCCATTGACAGCCTTTATGTTTTGATTATGCCTCCGTGAAGTGTTTTGGGACATTTTTCACTACGTAAACATAAGCTGCTTCTGAATCCCTAACCAATATCCAGCTCCTAATTAATAATTAACCTTCCTATAACAAATTGCTTGTTAAATCACAAAAAAACAAAAAACAAACTCAAAAGCAGGATTTTGCTGTTTCATAGTAGTCCACTAATTAATTAGGAAGGACGAATAGAGATTCACCATTGAATGAGGTCACCAGGCTGGCTGCAAATACATTGAACAATGCAAATATGTGAGGATTATTTAACAAAAAGATTTCCTACAATGCATTTTTATTTTGGATTCCTAGGCTCTTTTTTTTAAACAAAGTCAACTTAACTGCTGAATAATATAAACATAACAAGGAGCAGAGATGTTAACAATTGGCTTGTGATATAATTTACTAAATTCATAAGTTTGCAGAGGACACAAAGATTGGTGGTGTTGTGGACAGTGAAGAAGAATGTTAAGGCAGTGAAAAAGCAGGATGTAGATTGGTTACAGATATGGACGAAGAAATGACAGATGGAGTTCAATTGTGAGGTGTTGCATTTTGGTAGGTCTAGTGTCAGGGGAACGTATAGTTAATGGTAGGATCCTTGACAGCATTGAGGTACAGAGTGATCATGGGCTCCAAGTCCACAGCTCTCTAAAACTAGCAACTCGAGTGGATAGAGTGGTGAAGAAAGCATATCGTATGCTTACATTCAGGGTATTGAGTATAAGAATCAGTCAGTCATATTGCATCTATGCAAAACTTTTGGTCGGGCCACATTTGGAGTATTGTGTGCAGATCTGGCCGTCCCATTAGAGGAATAATGTGGAGGCTTTGGGGAGGGTGCAGAAAAGGCTTATCAGGATGCTGCCTGGATTAGAGAGTATGAGCTATAATGATAGGTTGGACAAACCTGTTTTCTTTGGAGTGTCAGATGTTGAGTAGGAGACCTGATGAAAGTTTGTGAAATTATGGGAGGCATAGGAAGGGTAGACAGGGTATCAGAAGATAGACACTAAAAGCTGGAGCAGCTCAGCGGGACAGGCAGCATCTGTGGGGAGAAGGAATGGGTGACATTTCAGGTCGAGACCCTTCTTCAGTCAGAATCTTTTTTCCTGGCTGGAAATGTAAAATACTATAAGGCATAGCTTTAAGGAGAGAGGGAGACAATTTTGAAGATGTGTGGAGCAAGGTTTTTTTCCACAAAAAGGGGTGGCAGGTGCCTGGAACACACAGCCAAGAATGATGGTGGAAGTAGCTACGATCTTGGCGTTGAAGAGTCTTTTAAACACATGAATGTGCTGGGAATGGTAGCATATGGATCATGTGCAAGCAGAAGGAAATTAATTTTCACATTATGTTCGGTACAGACATCATGGTCCAAACAGCCTATCCCTGTGCTGTTCTGTTCTGTGTTCTTTGTACAAAGTACTGATAATCTATTCACCAGACTGGGTGATCAAACCTGCCGACAAGGGAGGTGCCGTGGTAGTCTGGCGCACAGATCTCTACAAGGCTGAGGCCACGCACCAACTCTCAGACACCTCCTTCTACTTATCCTTGGACCATGACCCCAGAGACGATCACCAGGCCACTATCTCTAGCACTATCACTGACTAAATCACTTCCGGCTCCCTGCCCTCCCAACCCTCCAATCTCATCGTTCCCCAGCCCCGCATGGCCCGATTTTACCTTCTCCCCAAAATCCACAAACCTGACTGTCCTGGCAGATCCATTGTTCCTGCCTGTTCGTGTCCTACCAAACTTATTTCCACATACCTCGACTTCATCCTATCCCCCCTGGTTAAATCCCTCCCTCCCTATGTTCAAGACACCTCATGCGCTCTTTGTCTACTCCAGGACTTCCGTTCTCTAGGCCCCCATTCCCTCATCCCACATCCACTATAAACCCACTGACTTCCATGGCTATCTGGACTACACTTCTTCCCACCCTGCTTCCTGTAAGGACTCCATCCCCTACTCCCAATTCCTCCATCTATGCTGCATCTGCACCCAGGATGAGGTGTTCCACACCAGGGCATCGGAGATGTCCTCATTCTTCAGGGAACGGAGGTTTCCCTCTTCTACTATAGATGAGGCTCTCACCAGGATCTCTTCTAAACCCCAAAACTCTGCTCTCACTCCCCATCCCCCCACTCCTAACAAGGGCAGAGTCCCCCTTGTCCTCACCTTCCACCCTACCAGCCATCACCTACAACAAATAATCCTCCGACATTTTCGCCACCTCCAATGGGATCCCACCGCTGGCCACATCTTCCCATCTCCTCCCGTCTGCTTTCCGCAGAGACTGCTCACTCCGTAACTCCCTGGTCAATTTGTCCCTTCCCACCCAAACCACCCCCTTTCCTGGCATTTTCCCTTGCAACCACAGGAAATGCCACACTTGTCGCATTACCTCTCCCCTTGACTCCATTCAAGGACCCAAGCAATCTTCCCAGGTGCGGCAGAGGTTCACCTGCACCTCCTCCAACTTCATTTATTGCATCCGCTGCTCTAGGTGCCAGCTGCTCTACATCGGTGAGACCAAGCAAAGGCTTGGTGATCGCTTCGCCTAACACCTCCTCTCGGTTCGCATTAACCTACCTGATCTCTCGGTGGCTCAACACTTCAACTCCCCCTCCCATTCCGAATCCGGCCTTTCAGTCCTGGGCCTCCTCCATGGCCAGAGTGAGGACCACCGTAAATTGGAGGAGCCGCACCTCATATTTCGCTTGAGCAGTTTACACCCCAGCGGTATGAACATTGACTTCTCTAATTTCAGGTAGTTCCTGCTTTCTCCTCCCCTTCTCAGCTCTCCCTCAGCCCACTGTCTCCGCCTCTTCCTTTCTTCTTCACGCCCCCCCCCACTCCACCCTCACATCAGTCTGAAGAAGGGCCTCGACCCGAAACATTGCCTCTTTCCTTCGCTCCATAGATGCTGCCTCACCCGCTGAGTTTCTCCAGCATTTTTGTCTACCTTCGATTTTCTAGCATCTGACGTTCCTTCTTAAACGATAATCTATGCAGTATACCTCACAAAGATAAAATGTCATTTATGAATTTTTTTTGTAAAATTGCAAAAGTATACAGTTTGACTTTTGGAAATTATTCAACATGAGCTCTGCTTCTAGGAATGTTATTTGCATGGGCCCTACATCCAGCTTGCATTAAGTTTGTCTGACAATTCATGTAAGTGGCCATAGGTAAAAGAAATAGATCAATATACAGAAGAACTCAGCATCTTTTGATGTTTGACTAGGTTGAAGAAACCCTACAAATTCAGGTTATTGCTACACTACTTCCACAATTGTTGAGCATAACATACTTTCAATAATGTGTAATGGCAATATAGATTAAAGATTCCGGTTTTGCACTGCATCATCTTCATCCTCATTTCAGATTAGAGTCTGTACAACAGAATAATTTGAATACCTTCAAAACTAATGAACAAACATCTTTTGGGAAAAATGCACTCGAGGCAGCTCCTGGCAGTCAGCCAATTTGCAGAAGATTTAACCTTAAAGGCTCCTAATAAATGGAGGTGATAAATGAAGACGCAGGTTGCAGTGGTTATTAGATAAAACACAAATCAACAATCAAATTAAGGACAGTGAATGAGTGTTGTGGAGCATGCTAATCAAGTTGTACACTGCAAAGTGGACTGGTGAAACACTGTAGTGGTGACTCAATTGCTATCCGTTTCCAACTATGCTTGCTCCTCTCCTCCCAATCCCTCCTTCAATATAGAATGATTTGGGAGTTGGATGACCTCAGGAAGAATTGGGCAAAAAAAAAAGCTCAACTGCCACTGTCAAGTGGTAAAAATAACTGCAGATGCTCGTTTACACCGAAGATAGACACAAAATGTTGGAGTAACTCAGCGGTCAGGCAGCATCTCTGGAGAAAGGAATAGGTGACGTTTCGGGTTGAGAGCCTTCATCAGATCCTTCATCCAGCATTTTACGTCTATCTTCACTGTTAAGTGGTAGCTGATGTGACTTCAGTATACAGGAAATAGATTAAAAACAACAGTCATTCCCAGCAAGGATCTTCAGAAGATCACAGCTTCACTAGAGCAGAATTCATCCTCAAGTTACTCCCCATTAACACTTGAAACTAGATATCATCAAATTCATTTTGCTCGCCTTCGTGACCATCCACAATTATAACGTTCCTCGACATTTTGTATTAATCAAATTGGTGATAGGCATAATCGTTTACTTGCTCGTCCAGTCACATAAGGTACAGAAGCAATTCTTAAGACCGGCAGGAGAAGAGAGCACAGGTAATTCGTTACAAAGTTAAGGGCCTGTCCTACCAGCATGCGATTCTATGCGGTGAGCGCGACCAAACCGGCAGCCGGGGCCGCGTGGAGGTGATCCCCGTACAGGGCCGGTCCCACCAGCATGCGCCTGCATGCGGCAACCGCGACCAACCCGGCCGCGCGGAGGTCAGGTGAGTGGCGCAACGCGGCGCAAAGTGAAGCGAACATGGAGCGAAGTCTCAAAGGTAAGTTCGCCAGGACAGAGAGGGACACACAGAGAGGGGCACAGAGGCACACACAGAGAGGGTCACGGAGCCACACACAGAGAGGGTCACGGAGGCACCTACAGAGCGGGTCACGGAGGCATGACGTCGAGGCGGTGTGTAATGCGTCGAGGTGACAGCGAGCCCACAAGCCGTTGCCGCGCGGAATTTTTGAACACGGTCAGTTTTTCGGAACCCCGCGCGATGTCGGGATGAACTCCGCAGAATTCCGCACAGCTCCGGCGATCGAAGTGGGACCGGCCCCGCGATGCCGGACGGCTCAAGCGACGTTAGGTCGCGCTCATCGCATGGAGTTGCATGGGGGTGGGACAGGCCCTTTACACTTCACATTACAACTACCACCTCTTGTGTTTCCTCTTGAAAATAAACAAAATTCCCTTTAATTAAAAATACATTGACATTGTTATGGATTCCAAATTTAAAGCAAACTCCATTTAGTCCTATAAACTCAATCAAAGCTATAAATAGAAAACAGTCGAAAAGTAATATGAAAATTCTGGCCGATATATCCAGAGTATCGACAACAGATTGCTATGCAATAAAAATCTTTTGCAAGTACAAAGACATATTTGAATGCAATTGTGTTAAAGCATTAACATGATCATGAAACAACTATATCTGCTGCACATAATATCAATTTAGAGATTTAGATTTTAGACAATAGGTGCAGGAGTAGGCCATTCGGCCCTTCGAGCCAGCACCACATTCAATGTGATCATGGCTGATCATCCCAAATCAGTACCCCGTTCCTGCCTTCTCCCCATATCCCCTGACTCCGTTATCTTTAAGAGCCCTATCTAGCTCTCTCTTGAAAGTATCAAGAAAAGTATCTTGAAAGTATCAACTCTCTTGAAAGTTTTGGGCAACATAATATCATAATGGGCAACATAAAGCTCTCACCAGAGCTCAAGTAAGGCACCTACCTAAATTCAGCAGCTGCTACATCCAGGGGAACTTCATCAGGTCGGAAAAAGCTGTGGCAGTTGACTGAGTGCTGAAGTTCGGGACTCATTGTTTTAGAAACATCGTAATAATGGCCAAATCTTGAGGAGGATGTCAAAGCTGTCTGTCAAGTGAAGAGCAACACTTTAAAAGTCATGTGGAAATCATTCAAAATGTAGTTAATTGAATGCGAGGAAAATATCATGATGGAATATTTAGAAGCAAATCTTTAGCTTTCCATTGTATAAATGCTATACTCCATTGTGTTGAATATTGGTTTCACAATATCAGAACCACAAAAAAACTAATAATCATTATAGTAATCATGGCAATGTAGAACAGTTACTGGTTTTACTTGAGATTGCTTTGTATTGGGTTGAGACCAGAAATGGTGATATTCTGGGTGGAATTAGCAGAACTGTCTCAGTCTGCCAGAGCAGAAAATGCAAATTATGTCACTGAACTGAGGATTGTCATACACAACTGCCAAACACGATGGGTGTAATTTTAGAAGATGTCATTCTTGCCTGAATGAGAATACTGTGGGTTCACAGCCTGCTCCATAGATATACGGTAAGCAAAAAATCTGGATTAAACTGGCCAAGAAAATATTTTCTAAATTAGAAATGAAAGGAAGCTGGCCTGCCCCTTCAGGTGAATGAAAACTATTCTGCAGCACTATTTGGAATGAATTCAGAGAGTTTGTACAATTTAGATAGCCAATCCTCATCTATCGTAAGTTTATGGCACCTCCTGGTGCACCAATTAACTCTCACCTTTCCTAAAGTATTTCACGATTACACCCAGAAACAACTTCATTGGCTGCAAAGCAATCTTGGAAATGTTATAAGGTTGTGAAATATGCAATATAAATGTAAGAGCTTCCCTGTATCCAGTTCGCCCATTGGCAGAAGTGTGGGCAGAGATGAGATACAATCCTGTGTATGTGAAAAAAACTAGTGGAACTTGCTGTCCTGTATCTCAAATGCAACAAATCAAGATGGGTTACAGATGTGACTCGGCCCTGAGCATCGAGAGAGCTTCTTAACGCAACTGGCATAAGTCTTCAAAAATAAAATCACAAAACCTAATAGTGGTTGTGTAGGATATTCAGAGTTTTAAGACAGAATTCGTACATTAGATGACTAGCAATGTTTTGTATCAATTGACATGTATTGTTTCAAGAGTGTTTCAAGTAAAAATAATGTGTAAGGAATAAGTAACTACTTAAACAGTAATTCTTCCAGTAGATTCTACTAGTAGGTTCTGAATAACATTATCTTCTGAATTCATACTTATTTCTTCACTATTGCAGTATCAATACAGAACATATATCCATGCTTTTCAGCAAGAAATGCTGTTATAGACAACCCAGCAAAGTGAACTTATTGACTTATTGTAGTGCAAGCTCTGAAAACAATTTATATTGCAGTTGTCCTTTGGGCTGTATAATCTGGCCTTTATCTGGATTACCCATCACAATGTTTTTATTGCATTCTCTGCTAGAGCTCATCTTTTCATTGTGTACATCCTAGTCTCCTCAACATTTTAGCAAGGCCCTGACTAACTGAACTTTGATCTGATGTCTTCATTCAGGAAAGCACCAGGTAGTCTATTTCAGATGCAAATCCTCACTGAGGCCCCAGTAGTGATTTCTAAGACAGCAAAGAGAAGAAACAACATTTCCAGGACCCACTCAGAGGATCCCAGGGCACACTGATGTCCTTAATCCACAACACTATATGGATTAAGGTGGAGGATAACTCTCTTTTTTTTAATTCACAATAAAGAGAACTGCTTCTACAAGCTGGGTGGGGACAGAACTTACTATAATAAAACAGTATGTAATAAAAGCATGTTCTGTGTTGGAGAATTGTGAATAGGCCTCACTTTACAAATTCCCAGGCCCTGTGGGAAGCTTGCCAAGGCCTACCTGAAATAACTAACTGCGAGTAATCTGGCTTAGTTGAACGGCTACGGCAGAGCTTTTCTTTGCTTCGAAGTTGCAAAGTTGATAAATTCATTATTAAAGGCAGTACTTGTGCTTGTCCCCCTCTGCTTCAGCATGGAAAGACTGGAAGAGAGGAACAGGCAGTAGCTGTCAGATAGCAGACTGCTGGCTTTCAGTCTACTGTCTGCTGCTAAATGTTTCTAATTGCAACACTAATGTGTTAGAAATCTCAGAT
Source organism: Raja brachyura (assembly GCA_963514005.1). Next base: position 11,296,540 of record OY740798.1, read on the forward strand.
TCAAGATGAACCTAGGCAGAAAATTGATTTCATGCTGTGACAGCTTATATATTGCCCCAAGTACACAAACATGTCATTGAGAAGCTTTTGCATCCCACAATTTTGTTTACAGATGAATTGCAGTTACTTTAGTAACCTGAGATAAAAGGACTTTTTTGGTTTTTAAGAGCTCCTGCAGAGTGGGCTACTAGTGGACGTTTCTGCCTGCATTATGGAGCCATCTGCAAGATAACAGTACAGCGCCTTTGCAATAAATGCCAATGAATCATTCACGTTTCAAGAGCTTATTTAAATTTTAAACCTGACATTGCTTCTGATTTGTGCAACTATCTGTAGAAATAACTGGGACTTACAAGCGTGGGAGAACTGGTGGGCCTTAAGGGGGCTAGAGCCTGCGGTCATTTTATGTCACTAGTACGTTATCTTCACAATGATTAGATTGCTATGACAATGAAGCTGATACATTCTCAAGTGCTTTCTTTACTCATTTAGCACATGGATAAGCAAGTCAATTGCTTGATTCAGTGCTTTCCAATTGACAGATCATACTACCTCTGTCAAATCTTGTTCAACCATATTTGATTCAGTAGCGGGTTTCGTTGTCTTGTGGCAGTACATGGATTTTAGATGGAATAAATACAAACTAATATGCCTTTCACATTTTAACCCCATGACTTGTGTCCGAAAACCTCCATGAGGTATTTTTTTAAATACCAGGAAAAAAAAAGTACTTATATTTGCCAGAAAAAAAAATTAAGATTGAAGACTTGCCAGTACATATCTGGCAAAACATTAGACACAATTATGTATTGAAGTTGTAAAAAGTAATATTTTTTAACTGAAACTGTTAGATATGGACTGGGCAAAGTTTATTATGAAGTGGGTAAAGATATAAAACATTTAGGTTGAAATCTTTATGTAATCTCGAGCACTGTGAAACACCAAAGATCTTGCTTCAAAGTTGAAAAATATAATGACACAATAATCTCACAGTCAGTGTAAAATTTAATACATATTGTTGAGGTGACATCAGGCAGTTCCACTCCACGGAGAATAAGTACGGATGGAGAAGGGAAAGCATGATGTACAACTGAGAGGCATTTCCGAGAAGCACTGAGACAAAGGCAAACACTTTTCTTTAGATTATTAAGGATCCTGTGACAATTCAGTGTAAAACATTTCTCTGTTAATTGTATTGAATGTTTTGAAGTGAAATTCATGTATTCAATTATTTACAATAGCCTTGTGGAAACACCCAGCATCCTTCGAGTTAAGATCAGAGTGCTTCAGAGGTTAATAAACCTTTTAAAAAATAAACTTATTCACTTAAAAACTTAGATGAAACATTTTATTTTAATTTTATAACATGCTGCTATATTAATAGGTCTGAACAAAGCAGATTATTTAGTTGGTATGCTTTATTTGATAATACACCAAGAAACCAAAAGCAATTTACATTTGAATAGAGCTTGTAGAAGCAGTACTCCTCTGCTAAATATGTACCAGTAATTTCACACTGTGAAATGGACTAAAGCCAGCACAAAGCAGGGATGAAATGGGATTTTGAAGATAAATTATGCTTGCCCTTGCCCTTCTTGCACTGTATTTTTGAACATTTTTTAAAGTTGTGTTATATCCTCCACCAGCTCCCAGAGAATGGACATATAATGGCTTTTAGTATCCTGATCTTTGACCTTGGAAGAATGCTTACCAATGTACAACCTGGTTTATTAAATCTTATTAACACAACAATGCCTTGTAAAGTGAATTTAAATTATAAATTCAAGTATGTGGAATACATTAACATAGTGTCTCATTCTGTTCCAGCCTGAAAAGGGGCCGGTTTGCTGCCACATTAAAGTTGGAAAGAAAGGCATCCACATTCACTTACTTGTCTCATGATTATTTCTAGTCGAGCTTCTCAATATGTGGAAGATGGTATTTGCCAGGGATTGTTTCCTTTCACCTGACTGATCAGTTTTTTTTAATGGGTGGGGAGGGAACAAAGTAGTTGAGGAAATTTGAAGATGTTGGGAGGGCTGTTCAAAAATGCATGGAACAGCAGCAGTGGGAATGATTCTATAAGATTAACAGTTTTTCATATAGGTCATGAGGAATTGACTGTTTTCATTATTTGTGTATAGCTCTAACATTGGCAATAACAATTCCCACTTACGATCTACTGTCTGAGTATACAATTGAAGTAGCTTAAATCAAACGTTTCCATAGAAAATACGAAACAATCTCTCTAAAAGTTACCCCAAATCCATAGAAGTGCTTCAGTCAGGAAAATATGGTATTTCTCTTTAAAATTAATCAGAACAAAGAATCAATCGCAGATCATGAAAAGCACAAGAGAGGATGCAGAAGAGATTCCCAAAGATATTGTGAGGGTTGTAGAATTTTAGTGCAGGAGAGACTGATTTGTTATTTATTTCAATTGAGGTGCATAAAATAAAAGGCTTCGACAGAGAAAATAGTGAGGATCTGTGTATTTACTGAGATTGAAAGCTTGGGTGCATGGTAGATGGACCGGGGAAGAAAAAGCACCCAAAGAATGATAAGGGACAGGGACCTACTGCCTGAAATGGTGGTAGAGCTTGAAACCTTCAATATGTTTAAAAAGATGGAATTTATAACTAAATTAGTGAGCAAATCAGATCTGAATAGTCATACATTTTTGAGTATTTTCTCATGTTGGGCCTGGTAATGGCATATCTTTTGTGGGAAGGAACTGCAGATGCTGGTTTAATCTGAAGGAAGACACAAAATGCTGGAGTAACTCAGCGGGACAGCATCTCTGGAGAGAAGGAATGGGTGACGCTTCGGGTCGAGACCCTTATCCTGTTGACTCAATTAACAACACCTATTGATTTCTTTCATTTGCTCATTTTTTAAAGAAGTCAAAACTGTACCTGTACTACTGGCAAGTTTTGGTATCGCCATGCAATTGACATGGAATCTTGGAGTGCGGCGGCAGAAGTAATATCCGCCATATTGTCCTCTGTCTCTTTGGTAGATTCTTTAATCTCTATCACATCATCAAGCAGAGGGGCGGGAAGGTCCTAATAAATCCAAAAAAAGAAAAAATATTAAAAAATTCATAATATTTGTTGCAAAATACACATAAATCAAACTTATCTATATTAAATACATTGGAAAATTCTATACAATTTAAATATAATTTGAAAATTCTCCAGGGGAGGGGCAATCTTCCAAAATAAAGGTAATCTTTTTCGCAGCCTGAAATATGATAGAAGAACACGAATAAAGTTGAAAAAAATCTCAATAAGGTCAGTCACCAGTCACAATTTAATTTCAGTACTGAAAGGTCTAGGAATGTAATGTGAATTAGAAACATTCATAAATGAAGTCAAGGGTTTAACATATTCACTCTTGCTTTAGTCCTCACTCTAATCTATAATATATAAAACTAGACAGTGAACTGCATTTCAGAATTTTGGAGAGAAAAACTTTGCATTGGTTTAATCTACTGCATTCTTCAATTTCAAAGAGTCTTAAAAAAAAGTTTCCGTGCCCTGAAATTCAGTAAAACAAAACAATGTCAACAGAAGCCATTGCCTTCAAAATAACACAATTTAACACCTGCAACGTTTTCAGGCAGTGTTGTCTTCATTAACCTTGATTATCCAATGCCAATCAGTGATCCTTACAGATCATTTTGCTGGCACAGATCATTAGGATAATTCCTGTTTAAACATTCACCTAACTCCCAGGGCTGTCTATTGTTTCAGCTTTTGCTACTGACATAATCAGTGGCACCTGTTGCTGTACCCTTGTACTGCACCAGGACAAACCAACGCATACAGCAAACAAATCTCAAGAGCGAATTAACTATTTCTCACCAGTCAACTTCAATATAACAACAAGATGAATCCAGTATCCCTCTGACAATGTAGCTCCCTGCATCCTAATGCTCCAATAACACTATAATAATTTCCAATGTACATCAACTTCAATGTGCGTACATGTTCATCTATATCATAAAAGCTATTTGACTATATTCTCTTAAAATTAATGGCACAGCCATGTTAGATGAAAAATGAATCCAAATGTGCTCACTCAAAATGTAAAATAAAAGTAGTTTTTCATAACAAATGTAGTTCTTTGGGTTGGATTTTTTTTAATAACAAAGCTCACTACAAAGTACTTTTACAAAGTACAAAACAGAAAATGCTGGACAGACTCAGCATGTCAGAGAAAACAAATCAACATTTCAGGTTGCTAAACTTTTTCTTTCCATTACCTCAACTTCCCTGTCAACATAAACTGCATGAATTGCTGAACATTTCCAGAAAAGTTTGTTTTATTTCACATTTTCAGCATTTGCAGTTTCCATTTATTTTTGTGGCTGAGATTTGAATATAACAAAATAAGAACATTAGAATTGGATCAGTAAGAGGCCATCTCTATCATTCACCAATTTCTGTATTTTTTTCCTACACTATCCCCATATGCTCAATGTTAAGACTGTCATTGCCGTCTAGCAAGGTGAATTAAAAACATTTGGCTCTTATAGAATGAAGACATTTCTTCTCATTTCAGTGGACATCTCATTGGACACAAAGTGCTGGAGCGACTCTGAATATAGACACGAAGAGCTGGAGCAACTCCGAAGATAGACACAAAGTGCTGGAGCTACTAAAGAATTATGTATGTTTCAGTAGACTTGTTATTTTTTCTCAACACGACGGAATACACGCCCTAGTCTACTCAAAATCTCTATGTTTGACAAGCCACCAACCCAGGAGCTACACTGGTGAATCTTCACTGACAATCCACCATGCCAAATATGTCCTCATTTAGCAAAGGAAATCAAACTGTACATTGCATCTAGCTGTTGTACGCTAAGTTACTATAAATGCAACAATGTTTCAAATTGCATTATCTAATAAAGTATCAGGAATAGAACAATTTTATAGTCAATAGCTTACAAAAAGTCCTCCATCCCAACTGGGGCTTGGCACCATGAAAAGGTCACGTGAAATTGGATTTAGGAAAATATTCAGGTCTTAGCTGAAATGTATTCTTGACAAAGTTCACTGCTCAGTCCAGTGTATCATTTACTGAATCTTATTTAATGACATTGATAAGATCGAACTGTTGATCTTAGCCTGACTGATATATGGCTGTTGACTTAATTTTGCACTTACTTTCCTGTACAAATCTTTCACAACTAAATCTATTTATTAAATGGCCCATCTGAATTCCTTCATTAGCCTTCTTTGTTTTTACAGGAAAGAAATGCACCACTACTGATACATGACCCTTCTTACAAGCAAAATTCTCCAGAGCCTAATAAAACTTAAAATACCCCACAATTAACGAGGCTTAACCTCACACCCTTCTAAGCTACCTTAATTGCTTGCGAATTAAGTGAAATAAAGACATTGCATACCACTCTACTCCATTTACAATAAAGGAGAAAAGATTATATTATGTCGCAGTTAAACTTCGATCACTGGCTTATGAGTGGGGGTAATTCATAATTCTTAAACAGCACCACTGAGAAAATAACTTTGATCTTCACAGTCACACACAGCTTTTCAGCAATGTAATGAATGAAAGACCTTTGAAACACCAGTTGATCTGCATGATAATCTTAGCATGGGATTAACAGCTAATTTATTAAAAATCAAAGAAGGAGTTGGATTTCTATCAAGGTAAACTCAACAAGTATATGCTTGCATTTCCTGAAATGTAATTCATTGAAACATTGTGTTAGTGTGTAACGAACTCTATGAATTTTCCCTATCCCCAAAAGATATATAACCATATAACAATTACAGCACGGAAACAGGCCTTCTCGGCCCTTCCAGTCCGTGCCGACCATTCATTTTCCCCTAGTCCCATCTACCTGCACTCAGACCATACTCCTCCATTCCCTTCCCGTCCATATACCTATCCACTCTACTTTTAAATGTTAAAATCGATCCTGCCTCCACCACTTCTGCAGGAAGATCATTCCACACAGCCACCAATCTCTGAGTAAAGAAGTTCCCCCTCATGTTACCCCTAACTTCTCTGTGGAGAACACTAACATATCCATGGAGAACAAAATAAAAATCCAATTCTGCCATCAGCTTTTTTCATTATAAACGCCAATAATTTCATTCTAGAATTATTACATTATTAGTTCAGAAATCGGAGTACAAATTCCACCATGACTGTTGGGGAATTTAAATATACTTTATGAGATATGTTTCTAAAAATATTGTCAGGGTAACTGAAATAATCGTAAAGTTGTTACAGTGAAGTAATACTCTTTTTCAAAAGATCGAGCACTTGTGGTAGCAATGTTACAAAATTTTGAGATTTAAAAAATCAAGTCTGCAATTTATCCCATCAGATAAAGCATAAAAAGAAGTTTAATTTGGCACCTAATTCACTTTCATATCTTCAGTATTAAGGAATTTATGACCATTTTCATACTCGGAAATTAGCATCTTGTTCCCCATTGCCTTTCAATTGACTTAACTCAAAAGCTGTGATCTAGAACCGTTAAAAGCCCATAACTTTCTTAAAAATTAAGAGAACTCAATGAAATTTTCAGTTATTATAGATTGAAGCATTCTGAAACAAATATGAAACATTCTTACTTGGATGACCTGAAATTAAAGCATATAATTAGTTAGTTATCTAATTGTAGCTAATTACAAAATTCAATGAGTAGATCTAAACATCTATCCATTTCTTAAGAAAAGATAAACTTTTTTTAAAATGCCTAAGTGTCCAAATAACATTCACACAATAATCCACAATATAACATAATTTTTAAATCTCATTTTGATTAATTTCTGGGCCAAATGGAAGGAATTTAGTGTTTAATTCATGTAAATTAATGGCCATTTAAATCAATTAGCGAGTGGGTTTTAGTGGTATGCGGTGGATTGGAACATTGTGGTTTGCGGTGAAGTCAGGAGGAAAAATACTGTTGGTCCATACATTTTTTTTGGACCCCATTTCGCAACATGAAAATATTATTAAAGCCTCCATAAAAACCAACTTTTAATATAAAAATAAACTGTGTACATTTTTTTCTCGCCTACGCAAAATCCTTCCCGTTGTCGGTGCTCACGGCTTTTGAAGGTGATTTTTAAATTACTCTAGATAATAAATAATCTAGCTTAATTTAAAAATACCTTCATTAATGAAATGTCGGAGTGATTTTTCTTCCGCAACGAAATCGCCCGACATGGATCGATTTGCCCAGTCGGTAGAAAAACGGCACTTTAAGCCCGCCCCCCTCTGAAAGGCGCCAAAGTCACGCACACGGGGAGCGGCAGAACTGCAGCGCTGCTCAAGGTAAGTTTTGTAACATACCTACTTGTGGCACAGCACAGAGAAGTTATTGACTATAAAAAATGGTTCTGTTCCTGATACTTTGTCAAATACATGATTCAAACCAGATCGACCACTCTGATCAGATTTGGACACAAGAGACAATAAGCCCAGTTGGCACACAAGATACTTCAGATGCGGGAATCTTGAGCAAAAAACATACAGCTGGCGGAACTCGTTTATCATCTTGTTTTGGCATCTGGTCTTTTGTGCCTAAATTTGTTGAGATAACCCACAAACCAGAGACAAGAACATACCAATTCATGGGCCGCAGAACCGGGGGGGGGGGGGGGGGGGTGGCTTCAGCCCCCCCACTTTTTTGGCTAGACATGTTTCAATGTCTCCGGCTTTGGGAGGTGCTGCTGTGCTCTGAGCAACCTGGTCGTTGGAGAGCCGGGGCGGAGGGAGAGATGGAAGCAGAAGCAGCAGCAGGGACAGATGCGGACGGAGAGCCGGGGTTGGCAAGTGTTTGCCGGGCTGGCGAGTTGCTTGCCGCAGCTCCGGTCATGGAGCAGCCTCAGAGCAAGAGTCGGAGGCGTCGGAAGCGTTGCGCCGCTGCCGTGAGAGTGTCTGCGCCGAATTCGCCCTGGTGAGCGGCATGGACTAGGCTGTGGCTCGATGCATCCTGGAGGACAACCAGTGGCTGCTGGAAGTAGGTACAAAGCACTGGGTAGAAGACCAGACCGTTGGCGCGCGAAGATTTCGTTCGCTACAAACATTTCGGAGCCCCGCGCGATGTCACGCACAACTACATACCCCTCCGTGCTTCTCAGTGAGACCGGCCCCGCGCGGCCATACGATGCCCGTGCGCCTCAACGTGACCACGAGGTTGTGTAAATTTTGTGCCAAGGACACATAAGTGGGACAGGCCCTTTACATTTAGCTCTCACCCGCCAACATGTCCCAGCTATACTACCTGCAGTTGGTCCATATGCCAACCTTCCCCCTCGTCACCCTTTTGTTTTTAGTGCAGGTATAAAAAGCCTTGTGATTTTCTTTAATCCGACTTGCCAGAGTTATTTTGTGGCCTCTTTTGGCCCTCTAATCATTTGCTTGAGTTATTTCCACCTTGCTTTATATTCCTTAAATACCCTATCTGATATCATCTTCCTAAACCTCGCATGTGCTTCCTTTCTGACCAATTTAATTATGCCTGTTCATCCAAGGTTTCTTTACTGTGTCCTACGTATCCCTCCTCCTTACTGGAACATGCCGGTCCTGAACTTTGATCAACTGGTCTTTAAATGACACCCACATGTCAAATGTGTAGTAACCGAAAAACAATTGCTCCCAAAGTATCCTCTCAAGTTCCTACCTTATAACATAATTTGCCTTACTCCATTTTAGTACCTTTCCACAAGGTCCCTATCAAAAACAATCTTAAAACATATGGAGTTGTGATCACAAAATGCTCTTCCACTTAAATAGCAGTCACATGGCCACTCATTTCCCAACACAAGGTCCTGTATGTTGCTTTCTCGGGTTGGACCGTCCACACACAGATGTATCCAGGAGGGTTTAAAGAAACCCTCCTGGATACATCTAACAAATTCCTCCCCATCTAAGTCTTTGGCACTGAGCAAGTTCCAGTTAATATTTGGTAAGTTAAAGTCACCCACAAATAAAAACCTGTTGCTTTGCATCATTTGGTAATCTGTCTACCTATCTATTCCTCTCTCTCTCCCGATTTCTATTGGACAGCCAATCGTACTATCCCATTAGAGTGCTTGTACCTTTTTTTATATTTAAACTCAACGTATATCACCTCAGCAGATGAACCCTCCAATATGTCTTCTTCGAGTGCTGCCATGAGAGTCTCCCTGGTTAGTGGAGCAATAGCTCCACCTTTTTTTCCCTTTCTTCTCTCACATCTGAAACATTGAAACCCTGTCTAGTTGTGTCCATCTCATAATCACATTTCTGCAATAGTATCAACATCTAGTTCTAAGTACTGATCCAGGCTCTAAGTTCATCTGCTTTCTCCATAATACTCCTATTACTCTCTTACATAATATTTGAGGTGCAATCTCATCTCTAGAATTGCAATCAACCAGTAATCTGGCATTCCTAATTGCTTGCTGAACCTATTTCAGAGACTTGCGTCCGAGCACCCGGATTGCTCAGAATATTTTCCAGTCTCTCAGCATTACAATAATATACCAACTTACTATTTTTAACCATCAAAATGGGTCACCTCACATTTTTACATATTACACAACATCTACTATATCCTCACCCATTCACTTTGTCTGTTTAAATCATCTCTGCATTCCCCTCACAACCCACACTGGCAAATAACTCTACATCATCAGCAATCTTGGCTGTCCTAATTAAAATCTTTAAACATTGATTCTGAAAAGTTGGGTCTCCAGCACTGATCTCTGTGGCACCCCACTGATCACACCGCACAAACCAAAAAAGCCTCCTTTGTTTGTATTCTCTATTTTCTGTCGCTTAACTAATGCCAGCATATTACCCTGCCTCTCATCCCCAAGCTCCAGTGCTCTAGTTTTGGTTAATAATCTTTTGTGCTCAGCAAATCAAAGGCGTTCTTGGATGTCCAAATATACTGCATTCATTGCCCTCTTCATATGTATTTTGCTGGTCACAACCTCAAAAACGAACAGGTTTGTCAAACATGATTTCCCATTTCATAAATTGATGGGGAGTCTGCTCAATCCTATTATAAGCAGATGGGTTGGTAAGTTTGCTGCTGACACCAACATTGGAGGAGATGCAGACAGTGATGAGCTGCAGAAATGGGTGGAGAAATGGCAGATTGAGTTTAACACGGTCACATGTAAGGTGTTGCACTTTGGGAGGTTGAATGTAAGGAGAGAGTATACAGTTAATGGCAAACCCTTAACAGCATTGACGTGCAGGGGGATCTTGGAGTCCAAGTTCATAGCTTCACTGAAAGAGGCAGCACGAGTTGATAGAGTGGTTAAGGCAGCATATGGTATGCTTCATTGCTATGGGCATTTAATATAAAAGTCAGGATGACATAATGCATCTCTGCAGGACTTTTGTTCGGCCATATTTAGAGTATTGCATTGCATCTGGTTGTCCCATTACAGGAAAAATGTGGAAGCTTTGGAGAAGGAGCCGAGGTTTATCAGTGCTGAATAGAGAGTTCCAGTTACAGGGAGAGGTTGAATAAATTTTGAATTGTTTTTTTCTGGAACATCAGTGGTTAAGGGGAGTCTTGATAGAGATATAAAGAATTACAAGAGGTATCTATAGAGTCAGAACCTTATTTCCCAAGGTGGAAATGTCCAACACTAGAGGGCATAGCTATAAAATGAGATGGGGAAAGTTTAATGGAGTGCAGGGGCAGGTTTTTATTTACACAATGAGTGGTAGAGGCCTGGAATGGACTGCCAGGGGTGGTTGAAGCAGATACTATAGTGGTGTTTAAGAGGTTTATGATTGGCTGAAAGTGCAGGGAAATGGATCGTATTCAGTTTAACTTGACATCATGTTTGTGGGCTGTTGTAGGCCGAGGAGGCCATTCCTGTGCTGTACTGTTTTAGTATTAGTTTTAGATAGCGTGGAAACAGGCCCTTCAGCCCACAGAGTACATGCAGACCAACAATCACCTATACGTCAGTTCTGCTATCCCAGTTTCACATCCTACACACTAAGGGCAAGTTAGAAGTCAAATAACTTACAAACCTGCAAGTCTTTGGAATGTGGGAGGAAATTAGAGCACCCGGAGAAAACCCACGAGGTCACAGGGAGAATGTACACACACTGTACAGACAGCATCCATAGTCAGGATTGAACCCGGGTCTCTGGCGCTGTGAGGCAGCAGCTCTATGTCACTGTCCCATCCCTGTTCTATAATCTATAATTATTATTTTCTAAGTGTCCTCTACCACTTAATGATTCTAGTATTTTTCTTGGTACTGATGTCAGGCTAACTGATGTGCAGTTCCCAGTTTTTATCCTTTCTCCTTATATTTGTGAACTTTCAATATGCAAGAATAATAATGTGGCCATTCTCCATCATGCTATGTTGTACTGTCAGTAGGTTAAATGGAGGATAGGCATAAAAAGCTGGAGTAACTCAGCAGGTCAGGCAGCATCTCTGGAGAAAAGGAATAAGTGATGTTTTGGGTTGAGACTCTTCTTCAATCTGAAGAAGTGTCTTGACCCAAAACATCACCTATTCCCCTTCTCCAGAAATGCTGCCTCACCCGCTGAGTTATTCCAGCTTTTTGTCCCTATCTTCGGTGTAAACCAGCATCTGCAGTTCCTTCCTATACAGTAAATTGAATGGGATGGCTTCAGGATGGATTTGTGTACTCAACTGATGATGTGGAACAGAACCAACAGCAGAATGGAATTCCCAATTATTAATCTTGTGGACTGGTAAATCCTTCACCATAAGCAGATGGGTTGCATTAATTATTTTAATAGATCTTAATTAAGAATGGAAAGTCAGCACAGGCATTGTTGCCAAATTTAAAAACGTTTGAGAAAAAGTCACAGTGCGAGATGCACGTGATAGCTAACACAGTATCTATATTTAAGAAGGGGCATAATACACATCCAGATAGGGAGATGGACTAGTCAACTTAGCGTTGGTGAGAAAAAATAAAATAATCCCTGCCAAACATAATTGATATACGGTAGCATGGTAAAAAAGTAAAATCTGGTCTGACGAGCCTTATTAGTTGCTTTGGAAAAAATATCAAGAGAGAATTGACGTGAGATTTTGCTTAGTATCTGATAAATAAGGCTTATGAATAAGGATGGAGAATGTGCAGATGCTGGTAAAATAAACCAAAAACAGAAAATGCTGGATGCGCGAGGTAAGTCAGTAGCATCTATGAAGAATGTTCTGAAGAAGATGAAGGGTCAGGACATGAAATATAGTTTCGTTTATTATTTCATGTGTACTGAAATACAGTGAAAAGTTTGTTCAGAATACTTTCAAATCACACTTTACACGAGTACAATAGATCCTCTTCTGGAACAGCATGCAGGAGTAGCCACGTTCCAGCGCCATCTTGCAAGTCTCAAGTCTCTGAAATATTCAATCGTCGCCTTAAGAGCTATGAAATTCTTATTTTCTTAGTTTAAATCCTGGCATCATGGGGACATTGCAACAATTAAATAAAGGTCAGCCTGACACACCACTATGCCATCAGCTATTTCCATCGCCGTTCCGTGCAGCTGTCACAAGTAGCCCTCAATTCGCCCGCTCATTTGGCTGCTGCAGGGCCTTCTCGGCCTCCACCAACATCATGAAACCGGACCACAGTAACTGCGGTTTCTTTCACTTTTAGCAGCCGCCACTCCGCTTCTGTTCACAAAGGCCTTCCGTCGTGCCCCAGTTCTCGAGCTAATCACAGAATTTTAGCGTCTTTTTCAGAGTTCCTGGGAGGCGACTTCGCTGACAGTCCGCTGCTGGCGATTTTCCCCTTCACCATCCACAGCAGCCACTTTGAAGATACCATCTTGGAGACATTGGAAATGTCGTTACTGAGAAGAGAAACGGAGTCAACATTTCAGGTTATGGACCTGACATCAGAACTGAAAAATAGACATGTTTGTAAAGCTGTGGGGAGATTGGGAAAGAGCATGTCTCTGAAAGGATATAACTGGGGTGACCATGAGGATTAGTTGTAAAATAGGTCATCTGGCCAATGAATAAATGGGAGCAGTTAGAGAGTGGGAACATAGACAAAAGAACATTGCATTTGCAACTCTCTACACCTTCTGTCAAGGTGGGAGGACAGGCCAGAAGATTAAGCTGGTCATGTCCTCCATTCCCAGAGAATAAAAGGAAGGAGACAACAACAAGCTAAGCAATATTAGGATGGATGACTGACAGTCTGAGATACCCAAGTACTTGAAATTATAGAATTCAATATTAGGTCCAGAAGGCTGCAACATGCCCAGGCAGAAGATGAGATGCTGTTCCTCAAGCTTGCATTAGCATTTGCTATGACAAAACAGGAGGCCACAGATCAGTAGGTCTGTGTGGGAGTGGGATGGGAAATTAAAGTGGCAGGTGATGGGACGCTCAAGGTCGCCCGTGGACTGAATGCAATTACCCAATCTGTGTGTGATTTCCCCGATGTAGAGACAACCTGACAACCTGGGCCTGTCCTCACACTCTGCATCTCTCAACTATCTTATTCTTTTTTTTCTGTTCACACTCTTTAACTTTTCATTACTTGATCCGATAATTTGTTTACAATTAATCCCCATGGTCACACTGTTTTTACCTATCAGACACATACCTGTCCCCCACCCTCCCTGCAGCTTTGTTAGCTTCCTTTGTCTCCTGTTCAGTTCTGACAAAGGGTCGCTGACCTGAAACATTGCATCTTTTTCCTCTTCCCAATGATGGAGCCTTGACTTGCGTAGTATTTCCAGCATTTTCTGCTTTAAACTAACATTTAGGTTTACCTGTTAACAAGTACCATCTGTATCATTAATGTGCCAGATATTGGCCATCTCCAACAAAGCAAACCACTTTCTCTTTACATTCAGAGTCTGAAGAAAGGTCCCAACTAAAAATATAATCTGCTATTTCTCTCCACAACTGCCCGACCATCCGAGGTATTTCAGCTGATTATTTTTGTTCCATATTCCAGCATCTGCAATATCTCATGTTTCATTTTACATTAAATTCTGTTACCTTGGTTAAGTCACACCCCACTAAAACTCAACATACTGGCGGATCATCAACAATCAGAGGCTTAGCTGTATCATGCTGCCATAAACTGCTTTGCAAATGTGGCAGCATGATGGCGCATTGGTAGAGTTGCTGCCTTACAGGGCCAGAGACCTGTTTGATCCAGACTATGCTGTCTGTACGTAGTTTGTACGTTCTCCCCGTGACCTGTGGATTTCTCTGGGATTTCCGGTTTCTTCCCACATTCAAAGACATATGGCTTGGTATAATTGTAAATTGTCATTAGTGTGTGCAGGATACAGTTAATATGCGGGGATCGCTGATCGGCACAGACTTGGTGGGCCGAAGGGCCTTTTCTGCTCTGTAACTCTAAACTAGACTAAACTAAATTAAATTCTTGCCTCAATTATTTAACAGGAACTTTTGAATCTCCAAGATGTAGAATTTCAAAATTTAGGCTTGTGGGAACACAGCCACCTTTAAGTTCTTCTCAAAATGCTCATCGTCTTGACTTGAAAATATATCACTATTTCAACATTATTACAGGGTCATAATCCTTGATCATCCAACTTAACTCATGAGAATAACGTAATCACACATACTGCAGTACTTTAAGAGGATTAGCAAGAACTTCTGCACGGCTACTGAGGATAGAGAATATCGTGCACACAATGTCATTAGATGATTAATTTGCAAACATTCCTATCTTATTACTGTGACCGTGCTTCATTAAACTTAAAGCATTTTCGGATGTTCTTGAGTCATGAAAGATACTATTTAGAGGCAACATGATCTTTGCAATTGCACATTCAAAGTCACAGTGCACAACACCCAGGATCATCTATAATAACTTACTGGCTAATTGAATCTAAAATTAGACACCGTATAGGTTTTGAGGAACAGAATGAATGATATTACTGACACTTTGACAATGGACCTGACATTATGCTGTATTATGACAGAATTGTATCATTGAAGAATTAAGAAGCACTATCTGTCTAATTTGATAATGCAATTCAATGCTATACAATTATAATCAATGTTATAATTTAAATGAACTGCATGATGAGGAACTTTCATAATCTCACAAAATGAGAGTTGTGTATGTGGATTAGCTGGTAGCACTCTTGTCTATGTCAGAAGGATGTGGGTTTAAATCATTATCTAGAGATTTGAACACAGAAAATGACTCTCTCTCAGTGGATTTCTTAGAGAGAGAGCTGCTTGATTGGGGGCAACATATTTCAAATGAGACTGGAAAATGAAGTTCCCTCTGCCCTTTCAGTGAACATTAAGGATAACACGGCATCATCTGAAAGAGCAGTGGAATTATTCCCCAAAATGCTGATGAATAGCTTTACCCCTTAACTAATGAAACAACATGATTATCACTCTCTTTTTCACGTACATTTCAGATAGACTATTGGCTACATATTAGAAGTACTTTAATGGCTTTAAAGAGTTCTGGGAAAACGCGACGCTGTGAAAGATGGTTTTTAAATTCCGCAGGGCACTGCATTTAATATATTTGGCCCGGAAGAGTGCAGGTTTGATTTTTTTTTAAAGTATTAATCCAAGAAGTTCCAAAGAACGTTTATAAATATCTATACGATTCAACCTAATGAGTAAACCTTACTAAACAACAACAAAGGAATAACTAATTGCGTACCCGGGATTACTTAACAATATTGTTGCCAGCTTTAAGAATTATTCACAAACATCTCAACAGAGCAGATCGACATCTCCTCCCCAACAATAGGGTAAAGTATTTTACTTCATCCCTTGTTTCCCTTTGCTTTACTAATAAAAGTATTATTTCAAGAGTGCAATTCAATAAGCAGGTATCGAGCTCCAACCTACTCATTCTTTGGTGATATTTAAGTTCAGTTTAATTTACAACTCACTCTTTTTTTATTTTGATCTAGTGTGTTATCAGTGAGGAATTAAAATGTTGACTATCAGCATCTTCTTACATACTTCCTGTTTATTTTAATGATGCTAAAAAAACTCTATTCAAATCAGACGAGGTGATGCAAAGATACCAAGTTAAATTGATCATCATTATTTGGAAGCAAGTTATATTAACATAAAATTCAAAGCCAAATGCTATTTTATAACATTTTTTACCCAAAGCAGTACCTGTAATATTTCTTCCGGATGATCTTTGGCAGATGCTATGAGAAGAGAATGTCCACAAACAATACCTTCTGCTACAAAATACTTCAGTAACATCCGTGAGTAACTTTCATATCTGTCTTCCTCTGTAAGTGTAAGCACATAAAACCATTTGGTTAGGTATTAATACATAAAATTCCAAGCTCTAAAATTACAGATATATGTGTCTGGAAAAGCTGAATAATTACTTGCTGAACAATTGCCACACTGTGCCTTATAGTTTCTGTAAGGTATTGAATTAAGTTCAATTTATCTGGAACCAAAAGTCAGTAATACATCTGACTTTTAAAATACTTTCCCATAATTTGCCTATCAGAAAGTCTTACACTAACAGAAAGCAGTCTTACAACAAGAATGATTTCATCAATATTTTGCAGAGTAAATTTGGCATTTAATACTTGTCAAAATGTCGAGTAAACATTTTCTTTGTAAAGTTGATTGTCAATAAAATTTTAGTCTAAAATTTTAATTTGTATTGTACATTTACTTGTAATTTCTTTCTTTCGTTTCATCTCCAATTTAAATTTGGGTAATTCCACCAATTATAACATATTTAAACTGTGATTACACCTTTTCTCCTGCATTTATATACCGTTGATCATTCAATTGAAAATTAACTTTAAAGTGATATTGGCAGTATTCACAATTAAATTTTGTAAGTATTTCTCATCTCTATTATCTTATTTATTTAGTCTGGTAAATTGTGCAAACCGACTTGCTTGCGAGTTATCAGGTCATTCCATTTGTGAAATATAAATTGTACCCAACTGTTCATTAGATATGCTCCATTTAATTTTCATTAGAGCAACAAATATCCTTTGTTAATTTAAAAACAGATTTTTTTGGACTACCACATGAAAAAATAGCTGGAAATTCATACATGTTTAATGTCTGAATGCAGATTTAATGAAATCCAAAGCCTCACACTTTTTGTTTATTTTGGGATACTCAGAATATGCCTAAAATGATGCATTCCCCTTGTGTGACAGAACATTGCTTCTGCATTGGAAAGGTTAACAATCAACTCAAAGTCAATCTTTTAAAATAAACTCTACAAAAACGTACTGACAATATTTTTGATGACTGTCAGCAGCTGCTGTAAAGAAAATGACAGCTCTACAATTTGTCATTTTATGAATTGTCTATAGTAATTGAATTTAAAAAAAGGTTTAATGACCTAGAAATCAGAGGACCAAGTAAGCCCTCAGATGGTATTCTTTTAGGCCGTTTGAAGATATCAAAGTTAACAATAATAGATCACAACTGAAAGCTGCTACAAGAGTCTGACACGTTTTTGGGTTAAAGGGCTCTGCTGTAGTCCTTTCCTTTTACAGACTGGCATTAAAGATATTTATTTCAATGAAACAACAATTGCTTTAAAAAGGTCGACAAGTTTACGAGTCATAAAAAATAAAAGTTGCAACTAAATGTTTGTAGTTCTCAACATTGATCTCAGAGTTCAGCAAAATATTGAGGTATATTTTAATATAGCCATGTTTTGACATTTAATTAGAACTGGGTTTCGCCTTAAGCCATTTATCCAAAAATTACTCTGGAGGATTCATAGCAAATCTGGGTAATTTTTGATAATCCAAACATCATATCGACAATTTAGATAAAATGCAACTTTAGTGTATTGGAAAGAGCATTTTGGTTTTGGATCACTGTCATAGTCAATGTGATATTCACATTACTTGTATTCAATAGGAAAGAAATGCATAACGGTACTCAGTGGGAGCACCAGCATTCAATGTTATATCAGAAAACAAGAAGTGAAACTGATGCTTCTTTTACATTGCACAAAATCAGTTTACAAAAGAGCGTATTTTCTCCCTATCAACATGGAAATTTGGCAAGTTTACTTTGGGGTTCCTGTTAACTATTGTAAACCCGCATTTAGCCCAATGAAGATGAAGATGCATGGCAAAACAGACACTCGGAGATTAAGAGAATATTGGAATGACCAAGCATTCCCTACATAATCATGGTAGACCCAACCTGTGCTTTATTTTCGTGATGGCCAGGGAGCCAAATTTAGTAAACGTGGAAACACTAGGTGCACCAAGAAAGTAATAGAATTGCTTTATCAAGCTATGTACTAATGAATTTAGTAATATTATTACCATAGCTTATTTAACAGTACTCAATCAAAAGATTGTGGCTTTCAGTTCACCATTAGGTGTTTGCGCTTATGGTACATCTGATGGTATAGTTGAGAATTAAAGCAGATTTTCACTGTTAAATAAACAATTGTTTCCATTAACCATTTGCCAGTTGTTTATTTCAGAGAAGCTACTGGGCATTGAAGATCACATGAGATGATTCATACAGCAAGAAGTTCCCCTTGAATCCTGGTCTAGATTGCTTCCTCAGCTATAATCAAAGCAGACAAACAAACAATTGTTGAATCCTGAGCTTAAAATGGCAACGGCATGTATTTATATAGTCCATTGGTACACCAGAATTCAAATTATTGTACAAAACAATGAGGAAGAAACTGAAACTAAGTTAAGATCCTCAGAGGACGAGGAGTATTATGGGGGTGAAGAAATTGAAATTGCTAAGATGTTGCTTAGTAAGTTTGCAGATGGCACCAAAAATTGGTGAAGTTGCAGACAGTGAGCAATGCTGTCAAGTATGCAGCAGGATATAGATCAGTTGCAGACATGGAGGAGAAATGGCAGATGGCGTTTAATCCAGACAAGTATGAGGTGTTGCAATTTAAGAGATCAAATATAAGGGGAAGATCATAAATGGCATTGATGAACAAAGGGATCTTGGGAACCAAGTTCACAGTTCCTTTAATGTTGTAACACAAATAGATTCACTGGTAAAGATGATGTATGGCATGCTTACCTTCATAGGTCAGGAGACTGGGTGTTAGGGTTAGGAAATCATGTTACATCTTTATAAAACTTTTGTCAGTATGCATTTGGAGTTTTCTTTGTAGTTTTCATTGGTCCATTACAGGAAGGATGTAGAGTCTTTGTAGAGGTCACAGAAAAAGATTTCCAATGCAGCCTGGATTAGAGAGTAAAAGGAGATTGGACAAACTTGGATTGTTTTCCCCAGAGCATCGGAGGCTTGAGGGGAGACCTGGTCGTTTATAAAATTGAGAGAGGTATGGATAGAGTAATTGGTAAGAACCTTTCACATAAAGTAGAAGTATCACTTGGATATGCCTTGAGACGAGGGTAGAAAGTTTATGGAGATGTAAACAAGTTTTAAGGAGATGTTTTTAATAGACAATAGACAATAGACAATAGACGCAAGAGTAGGCCATTTGGCCCTTAGAGCCAGCACCACCATTCAATGTGATCATGGCTGATCATCCACAATCTGTACCCCCCCCCCCCCCCCTCCTGCCTTCTCCCCATATCCCCTGACTCCGCTATCTTTAAGAGTCCTATCAAGCTGTCTCTTGAAAGTATCCAGAGAACCGGCCTCCACCGCTCTCTGAGGCAGGGAATTCCACAGACTCACAACTCTGTGAAAAAGTGTTTCCTCATCTCTGTTGTAAATGGCTTGCCCCTTCTTCTTAAACTGTGGCCCCTGGTTCTGGACTCCCCCAACATCGGGAACTTGTTTCCTGCCTCTAGTGTGTCCAAACCCTTAATAATCTTATATGTTTCAATAAGATTCCCCCTCATCTTTCTAAATTCCAGAGTATACAAGCCGCCCCATTCTATCAACATATGACAGTTCCGCCATATCTGGAATTAACCTGGTGAACCTACACTGCACTCCCTCAATAGCAAGAATGTCCTTCTCAAATTTGGAGACTAAAACTACACACAATACTCCAGGTGTGGTCTCACTAGGGCCTTGTACAACTACAAAAGGACCTCTTTGCTCCTATGCTCAACTCCTCTTGATATGAAGGCCAACATGCAATTCGCTTTCTTCACTGCCTGTTGTACCTGCATGCTTACTTTCATTGACTGATGAACAAGGACCCCCAGATCCCGTTGTACTTCCCCTTTTCACAACTTGACACAATTTAAATAATAATCTGCCTCCTTGTTTTTGGTACCAAAGTGGATAACCTCACATTTATCCACATTAAACTGCATCTGCCTTGCATCTGGCCACTCACCCAACCTGTCCAAGTCACCCTGCATTCTCATCGCATCCCCCTCACAGTTCACACTGCCACCCAGCTTTGTGTCATCTGTAAATTTGCTAATGTTACGTAATCCCGTCATCTCAATCATTAATATATATTGTAAATAGCTGCGGTCCCAGCGCCGACCCTTGCTGTACCCCACTAGTCACTGCCTGCCATTCCGAAAGGTACCCGTTAATCCCTACTCTTTGTTTCCTTTCTGCCAACCACTTTTCTATCCATGTCAGCACTCTACTCCCAATACCATGCGTCCTAATTTTGCCCACTAATCTCCTATGTGGGACCTTATCAAATGCTTTCTGAAAGTCCAGGTACACTACATCCACTGGCTCTCCCTTGTCCATTTTCCTTGTTACATCCACAAAAAAAATCCAGATTAGTCAAGCATGATTTCCCCTTCGTAAATCCATGCTGACTCAGGCCGATCCTGTGACTGCTATCCAAATGTGCCGCTATTTCATCTTTTATGATTGATTCCAGCATCTTCCCCACCACCGATGTCAGGCTAACTTGTCTATAATTCCCTGTTTTCTCTCTCCCGCCTTTCTTAAAAAGTGGGATAACATGAGCTACCCTCAAATCCACAGGAACAAATCCTGAATCTATAGAACAAAAATGAGCACCAATGTGTCCACGATTTCTCGAGCTACTTCCTTAAGTACCCTGGGATGCAGACCCACAGGCCCTGGGGAATTATCAGCCTTCAGTCCCATCAGTCTACCCAACACCATTTCCTGCCTAATATGGATTTCCTTCAGTTCCTCCGTCACTCCAGATCCTCTGGCCACTAGTACATCAGGAAGATTGTTTGTGTCCTCCTTAGTGAAGACGGATCCAAAGTACCTGTTCAACGCATCTGCCATTTGATTGTTCCCTATAATAAATTCACCCTTTTCAGACTTCAAGGGTCCAACTTTGTTCTTAACGAGGGTAGGTGTCGGGAACAGCGTGGTAGGTGTCGGGAACGTGCTGCCAGGAATGGTAATGGAAGCAGATACTATAGTAATGTTTAAGAGGCTTTTAGAAAAATACATGAATATGTAGGAATGGAAGGATACGGATCATGTGCAGCAGTAATATGACATAATGGTCGGCATAGACATCATGGGCTGAAAGGCCCATTCCTGTGATGTACTATGTTCTATAATTGCACAGATTTAGAACAAGGACGATAATCAAACCATATACAACTATTTTACTGTTTCACAGCCATACGTCAAAGATCTGACAATGGCAGCACAAACATTAGCTCATCCAGCTCTCAAGCATGCAGCGCCTCACCTCAGTCTGGCAGTAGCAAAAAATACATAAAATGAACACCATGCAGTTCCGCGCATGGAGAAGAAAAATAGATCAAACATTAATCCGCAAGTCTGAGTGTGTATGAGCCTGTCTGAATTATCATTGTGCAATGCAATTGCTTAGTGCAAGAACCACAGTGACCTGGTAGGAGGTTGGCTCTTTGCCCAAATTAAAAATAAATTACTGAACAAGAGCTGTAGAACTCAAGAGATCTGTGAATGAAGGAGATTGGCAGCTTTATCTGCTACAATAAATGCGTATACTGGGACTTGACTGGGTACCAAACTCTTTGTCAATCATTCATAGTCGTGCATGGGCAACTAAAAAAACTGGCATAGACAAGAAAAGCTTGGGTACATGCCTAATGATGCAGCAAAAAAAAAACAAAGAGCAGTAAGTCAACACAGCCACTTTGAAAGGCAAGTTAAAAAAAAGTGTACATTTATATAGCAGCCTTTATAACCTCAGGGTATTGCAAATTGCTTTACATGCAATTAAATGCTATTTTTAAATGTAGTCATGACTGTAGTACAAGAATGATGGCAACTGATCTGCATGCAGGCATATTTCAGAAGCATTATATTTTCAGTGATGTTGAATGACGTTAATTATGTGACATGATTATGATGGGACCATTGTATCCAACTGAGAGGCTGGATGGGGTCTTAGTTTAAGATAGACACAAAATGCTTGAGTGACTCAGCAGGCCAGGGAGCATCTCTCGAGAAAATGGATAGGTGACGTTTCGGGTTGGGACCCTTCTCCACACTTAAGACTTTGTTCTTAGTTTAATGTTGGATCCAAAAGACAGTAGCACCGCCTCAGTAATGCAGAGAACAGCAACCTAGATTTTGTTGGTGAAATCATTGACAGTGCTTGACTTCATGATCTGCTGATTTAGAAACCAACTTCTCAGATAGAAGTAAAAGGTTTTCACTGTTATCCCAGAATTGTTACTTTTAATGTTACAAAAATGGAATATCTGGTCATTTTCAAATCGATGTGTGTGAGCTTGCCAGGCACAAATTGGCTGCTATATTTCCAACTCTAGAACTACAAATGTATCTCAGAGCACTTAGGGAGCACAAAAGACACAATATAAACGTTATGGGTCTGTCCCATTTAGGCGATTTTTCAGGCGACTGTCATTCAGTCGCCTGAAAAAACAGCAACTGGAACGGCTACTGTCAGAGTGGAACACATACACATCACTTCCTTCATCAGTCTGTTATGCAGGCGGGGGACAGGGGAAGCGCTGTCTAAATGAAATTCATACGGTGCAAAGCCAAGGTGATACAGACGCACACCGCGATGAACAGGAAGGTTGGTGCTGTAATTGAGACGGCTAAAGCACAGTGTACCGTAAGTCCTTTGGGGGGGGGGGGGGGGGGGGAAGCGAGAAAACTTTATGCCAGAGATACACAGCTGTGAAGCTTGGTGGACATTAACATTACCGGTCGGCTATCCTTGGTTCTGAAAACTACTGCTTACTTTTTTTTTCCCCAATGAGCCAATGAAATTCACCGGTCAGCACCGGCTACAACCTACGAGAACCTTCGACCTCCTGGCGACCCACCTACGGCACGAGAATTCTCGCTACTCTCCATGGCGGCTTCATTCTGGTCGCCGCTAATTTTTCAACATGTTCCAACTAGTTCCAAGAATGCGGGAACTCCTCACTAC
Source organism: Raja brachyura (assembly GCA_963514005.1). Next base: position 11,319,840 of record OY740798.1, read on the forward strand.
CATGAAGGCGATTCCCCCGGCAACCACCCGCGAACATATGGCGACTGCGTAGTCCCCCGCAGTCGCCTAAATAATCGCCTAAGTGGGATAGGCCCATAAGGTCCTTCATTTTTTTTCAATGCTGCCTGTTGAAGCTTGGAAGTAAAAGTATGAATGCATGCAGATGTGCCCTAATTTCCTAAGATCTTCGGAGGAGAAATAAAATAAGCAATTCAGCAAGTTACGTTCCACCTGAAATGGGATAAAAAAATGGGAATTTTATTTTCAGGTTCAGAATCATAACTAAAATATGTTTGGCATGTTAATATAAAGTTTTGAACATGATCATAAAATCAAAGGCACGATTGATCAAAGTTATCATCGTGTGTGTGTGTGTGTGTGTGTGTGTGTGTGTGTGTGTGTGTGTGTGTGTGTGTGTTTTGACCTTTGAAATGTATCTTCTTGAAAACCAGACGCCGAAACGGGAAAATGTTTACATATTTCAGTAGCGATTTACCGTATGATTCTAGACCCCACTCCTCTGTAAATCTGGTTAATTATTTTCCGATTTATTAAATTAAAACAGATTACCAATCTGACGATTTTTTCAAATCAAACAGCTGCCCAGCTGTATGACGTCACAATGCCCTTGCTTGAGGCCTACCTGCCTCCTTACCCCGCCTCCCCCGCTCTGGATTAGAGCAGCTGCTGTTTTCCACGAGATTACGTCAGCACCCCCCCTTCCCCCGGTTCTTCAAAAGGCGCAGAAAGAGCGAGCAACTTCTGCGGATCCCGGAGGTCGCCCACATGGCTCAACACTAAGTACGCTCGTGCCTAGCTTCCCGCAGTGCCCAGCCCACCGGTTAAAAAAGTCCGCTCGCGCTTCGGCTACGATTCTAGAATATTGCAGCAGCCGTTACTTTCGCGCGGGTGCGGGACAGGGCAATGGGGAAAGTGGCCCTGGCTCTTGAGGAGAAGGGCTGGGTGGGAGGGGGAGGAGAAGGGCGGCGTGGGGGCGGGGTGGGGGGGAGGAGAAGGGCGGGGAGGAGGAGCAGGGCGGGGAGGAGGAGCAGGGCGGGGAGGAGGAGCAGGGCGGGGAGGAGGAGCAGGGCGGGGAGGAGGAGCAGGGCGGGGAGGAGGAGCAGGGCGGGGAGGAGGAGCAGGGCGGGGAGGAGGAGCAGGGCGGGGAGGAGGAGCAGGGCGGGGAGGAGGAGCAGGGCGGGGAGGATGAGCAGGGCGGGGTGGGGAGGAGGAGAAAGGGGGGGATGGAGAAGGTCCTTCCTCTCTGCCCCCCGACACTCTGCCACATCCCCTCCTCTCTGCCCACCTCCCTCAGGAATCCCCCTCTACTCTCTCCCCTTCTGCCCTGCCCTCCTCTCCCCTCCCTCTCCCCTCCCCCTCCCCATTCACCTCACCCCCCCCCCCCCCCCACATCCAACTCCCCCTCTCGGCCGCACTCTCCCCCTCCCCCTCCATCCCTTTGGTCTCCAAATCTGAGGAAGGACATTATTGCCAAAGAGGGGAGTGCAGAGAAGGTTCACCAGACTGATTCCTGGGATGTCGGGACTGTCTTATGAAGAAAGACTGGATAGACTCGGTTTATACCCTCTAGAATTTAGGAGATTGAGAGGGGATCTTATAGAAACTTACAAAATTCTTAAGGGGTTGGACAGGCTAGATGCAGGAAGATTGTTCCCGATGTTGGGGAAGGACAAGGGGCCACAGCTTAAGGATAAGGGGGAAATCCTTTAAGACCGAGATGAGAAAGACTTTATTCACACAGAGAGTGGTGAGTGTCTGGAACTCTCTGCCACAGAGGGTAGTTGAGGCCAGTTCATTGGCTATATTTAAGAAGGAGTTAGATGTGGCCCTTGTGGCTAAGGGGATCAGAGGGTATGGAGAGAAGGCAGGTACGGGATACTGAGTTGGATGATCAGCCATGATCATATTGAATGGCGGTGCAGGCTCGAAGGGCCGAATGGGCTACTCCGGCACCTAATTTCTATGTTTCTCCCCCCCCCCCCCCTTGGAGTTCTTGTGATATTATCGGCAAAGTATGATCTTGTAAATATGATTACGTCAGGCTGTTAGCTTACTGGCCTGTGGGGTCACTCTCTTAATTTTTACACCAGTCCTCAGATGTTTCTGGGAGGACTCTGCAAAATGAACTAGCCTGGGATAGACTTTACTATGTGTGAACTTGATGCAGTTAAGGCCACATCTGTGGAAGAAAGAGAGTGCATTTTCAGGTTGAAGACCCTTTATCAGAACCGGAAAAGAGGCAAAAAGAAGCTTGTTGAGATGCAGGGTGAGCAGGGGAGAGGGTATTGTTCTGATACGGTAAACCCAGTGTGACCATTGGGAAATAATAAACAAAGTTATTGTGGTCAATGAGCAGTTTGAAAGGGCCCTCATTTCTTGTAGTTTACATCTTGGGACAGCTTTGCTATGTTAAAGACACTTGATGTAAATGAAAATTGGTGCTGCAGTAGAACAAAATTATGGTATTTTTATGTCCATGGTTCAGTTGGTAGCATTTTCAGCTCCGAGTCAAATGGTTCACGGTTCAAGATCCACTTGATTAGCAGAAATGAGCGAACGCTACAATATTAGCAATGCCTTCATATACAGTGCCCTCCATAAAGTTTGGGACAAAGACCCATCATTTATTTATTTGCCTCTGTACTCCACAATTTGAGATTTGTAATAGAGAAAAAAAAAATCACATGTGGTTAAAGTGCACATTGTTAGATTTCAATACAGGCCATTTTTATACATTTTGGTTTCACCATAGAGAAATAACAGCAGTACCTATACTGAAATTTCAGCAGTTGTATCGTCAATGAAGATACACGAGCCAGTACCTTCAGCAGCCATACATGCCCAGGCCAAAACACCCCCACCACTGTGTTTCACAGATGAGGTGGTATGCTTTGGATCTTGGGCAGTTCCTTCTCTCCTCCATACATTACTCTTACCATCACTCTGATATATGTTAATCTTCTTCTCATCTGGTCCACAAGACCTTATTCCAGAACTGTGGTTGCACTTTTAAGTACTGCTTGGCAAACTGTAACCTGGCCATCCTATTTTTGCGGCTAACCAGTGGTTTGCATCTTGCAATGTTGCCTCTGCATTTCTGTTCATGTAGTCTTCTGCGGACAGTGGTCATTGACAAGTCCACACCTGACTCCTGAAGAGTGTTTCTGATCTGTCGGTGTTTGGCGATTTTTTTTTATTATAGAGAGAATTCTTCTGTCATCTTCCTTGGCCTGCCAGTCCCTTTGCGATTAGTAAGCTCACCAATGCTCTTTTTCTTCTTAATGATGTTCCAAACAGTTGATTTTGATATGCATAAGGTTTGGCTGATGTCTCTAAAGGATTTATTCTTGTTTCTCAGTCTCATAATGGCTTCTTTAACTTTCATTGGCACAGCTTTGGTCCTCGTGTTGATAAACAGCAATAAATGTTTCCAAAGGAGATGGAAAAGCTGGAAGACTAGGTGCTGAGAGATCTCTTCTAACTGCATTAAGGAGGCAATTAAACACACCTGAGCAATTACAAACACCTGTGAAGCCATGTGTCCCAAACATTATGGTGCCCTGAAATGGGCGGGACTATGTATAAACACAGCTGTAATTTCTACATGGTGAAACCAAAATGTCTGAAAATACCCTTTAATAAAATCTGACAATCTGCAATTTAACCACATGTGATTTTTTTCTATTACAAATCTCACATTGTGGAGTAGAGGCAAATAAATAAATGATGGGTCTTTGTCCCAAACATTATGAAGGGCAGTGTAATTCAGCAATGTAACTGAGGAAATTATGTCCCTCTCAGGTTAAGATCCTATTGCACTATTTCAAAGAACAGCAAGGGAGTTACTCTAATATTCTGCCCAATTATTTATTCTAGAATATTTTTTTCTTAACTGGTCATTATCACACTGTTTGTGGGAATGTGTTGCATGCAGATTTGGTGTGGTAGATTCCACAACAGTACCCAAACCAGAAATACTTCAGAAGAAACGTGCTCTGGGAACTTTTTATATATGGCATATTATATACAAAATATATAATGGAGAACAGGCAGGAAAAGTCAAATTGATGCTTAGATCAGATTAGCCAAGATCTTATTTCAGAGCATGGCACAGTCACAGAGCCTCTGCAGGTATCTATTTCTTATTTGCACCCAGGAAGCCACGGAGAAGCTGGGAGGCGAATCCCCGCGGCCAGACTGAGTTGGGGCGGTCTGGAGTGGATCCGCGGTAGAGAATGGCGCCCGCGGTCGTGAAAAGTCGAGGCCGGGGTGGCAGACGGGGTCTGGTTCGAGGATGGTGCCGGCAGTCGAGGACGAGGTTGGGAGAAGGCGGTCGAGACTACGGGGCACTGGCAGGTTGAGGACAGGTCAGCGGTGGGTATCGGAGGTCAGATGGGTCACATGGGTGCCGGATGTTGGACACGCTGCCGAGAACAAAAGAGGACCTGGCGTGGGGGAACCACGCAAAAGGTAGAACAAAAGGAGACCCCCGGCATGGGAGGAGGGGGGGGGGGGGGTGGGGGGGACACCAAGAGGGAGAACAAAGGAGGACTTGCCGTGGAATGGCTGCCGAGAGGGAAAACAAAGGAGGACCCGGCATGGGGAGACTGCCGAGAAGTAAATACTTTGTGTTGAAAGGGAATACTTTGTAACTTTGTTGGCGTCCTTAATTATGGCAATCTTTGTATACCTTGGATGTGCAAACAAAGAATCTCACTGTGACATGTCACATGTGATGATACAGTATCATTCATTCATATTGCTCATACAACCCGTGACAGATGAGCTGTATAACCAAGGCAATGATGATTTCTTGCTTAAACTCCCAATACACTATGTAGGGCAGTATTTCATTTTATATATACACATACAACAGTGAAAAAGAAAATAGAAAGTACTCAATAAATCAGACAGCAGCTATGGAAAAAGAAAAATTGAACTAATATCTTTCATTAGATCTGCTGAGTTTCTCTAGCATTTCTATGTTAATTTTAAATTTCACAATCTGCAGCTATTTGCTTTTTTAAGTTTAAATAATTGTAATAATGTGCCCAGAATTATCATAGATTATTCAGTCTAGGTGCCATGATCTTTTGGATGAAAAAAATGAATTATTATAATTTTTTTTTTTAAACCTCTACTGCATGTCTGATCTTATCACACAAAAACACCACACTTCTTTCTTCTCTCACTCTAAACAATCCATCTAGCCCTGTAGGGTGAACTGGAATGATTCTATAACATGGCATCACACTTTATGGATAATTAAATCCAATGAGTGCCATCATTACAAGTGCAATCGTGTTTCTTTTTCAGATGCAGTCAAAACGTACTAGTTCTTTCACCTGCTCCTTATCCAATAGCACTGGAGAAAATGCCTCCAATTGGCAGAGCTGGGATTTGTAGAAGTCAAAAACAAAATAAATTCAAGAAAATGTAACAAAACAATTTTAGGTGTGCCTTTCTCAGAAATAAATATGAATTGCTTATCATTTTTGATGGACCACCGAACCACAAACTAACCGATTGGTATGAGGATTGGATTTATATTTAAGGGACAGAAATTCAGTGCTGTGACATACAAATAATAAAACAGGATGAGGCTATCCAACCCTTTGAGCCATGTGTGCTATACAATATAATGGCTAAGCCTACACTACCACTCTCCTCCCTGATCAGCAAAAAATTACTAATCCCCTCATGTCCAAAATTTTATTGATCTCAGCCTTGAAAGTACTCAATGACTAAGCATCCACCTGACTCCAAATATTTACAAACCTTTTGAGGTAGATACTTCCCATTGTCATCTGAAATGCCTGACCTCTCTTCTTGGCGGCGTGCCCATTGTTTCATACATTCCACAAAGGAACCAATGTCTTGACATCTACTTTGTCAACTCCGACCTCCTCTCTCAAATTCTTCTACATTGCAACGGCAAACAATGAGAAGTAATTGTGGATGCTCATATGAATGGTTCTGGAACTATTTACCTCAACAGGGTCATCGTATGTTAGCAGTCCTTTGCTCCACTTCCTCTCCCACAGACCTGTAATGTTCTGCTATCAATCTTGTTGCCTTTTAAGCAACATAATTAAATTAGTATTCCTACTCTCCCTGGCAGTGCATTCCAGATTCTCGCCACACAATGCCAAAAAACTTATTTCCATTATTTTTGTTTTCTTTTGCCAATCACCTTTCTAATTCCTCTTGTTCTTGACCCTTTGACACTAAGGACAGTTTTTCTCTGTCAACCCCCCCTAGATATCTGATGATATTAAATAACTGTCAGATTCCCTCTCACATCTGAAGAACAATCCCAGTTTCTCCAGTCAATCCAGGTAAATAAAGACCTTCATTCATCAAATCAAACTGGTAAATCACTTCCAAAGTCTTCATATCCTTCCTGCAGTGTGGTGTCCAGAATTTGATAAGGCTAAGAGTACACGAGTTGTCTTTCATGCAGTCTGCCACTTTCATAATTATATTGTGGCCTCTCAAATGGCACTTTCAGATCTGTTTCCACTCCCACCCTGGCAGCTCATTCCAGGCACCCACCACTTTGTGCAACAAAAATTAACCCGTATATCTGCTTTAAAATTTCTCCCTCTGTCGTTTAACCTATGCCCTCCATTATTTGACACTTTTACTCCAGAGAAAAAAAAACTATCTACTCTTTCTATGCTTGTTATAATTTTAAATACAACTACCTTGGAGTGTACCTGGACACTAAACTGGACTGGTCCAGGAACGTCGAGGACCTGTACAAGAAGGGACAGAGCCTGCTCTACTTTTTGAGAAGGCTCCGCTCCTTCAACGTCTGCAGTAAGATGCTGCAGTGCCATCTTCATTGCTGCCATATGCTGGGTCAGCAGGACGAAGGCTGCGGATGCCAATAGGATTAACAAACTCATCAGGAATGCTGGGGGAATCAGATTCATGGGAGGTGATCTTGGATGGGAGGATGCTCCTCAAACTGCGGAGCATCATGGACAATCCAGCTCACCCCCTCCATGACACACTTGTCAACCAGAAGAATACCTTCAGCAACAGACTGGTTCCACCAAGATGCAGGACAGAACGCCACAGGAGATTCTACTTTCATGTGGCTATCAAATTGTATAATTCCTCCCCCTGGGATAGACTGAGACTGACTCTCCTCCCCACTTCTAAATCTTTGCACATCCCCAATCATTTCCACTCACTTTAATTTCATGTTTCATGTATTTTGTGTTTTTATGACTGCTGGCAGATCAATTTCCCTCGAATAAAGTTCTATTGTATTGTACCGATCGCTAACAGGTCTCATCTCAACCTTCGAAGCTTCAGAGAAAACTACCCAGGTTTGCCCAACCTCTATGTCAAACCCTCTAATCCAAGCACTATTGTGGCAAAACTCTACGGCACCCTCTTCAAAGTCTGCATATCCTTCCTGTAATGGGGCCAGAACTGCAAAAAATACTCCAAATGCCCAGCAAATGTTATCTAAATGGGGGAGTTGATGGGAATATTCAGGGAAATTTTGTGATGAATGGGATTCTTCTGTGCTTGAAGAACTGGAATTGCTTCCTTCCATATCATAATCAAATATTGTACCGATTATATGATCAATTTTAGCCTGCCAGTTCCACCCAGATCTCAAAAAATAATTGCGCATACTACCTTGAATCTCCCTTTTTCTTGTGCTGAATTTTTGAATTACCTATTAATGGGAATACTTTAACCTCCTCTTTACTTTCTTTCGGGCATGGAGGTTCACCCTAGCTCCACCAGTTTAACATTGAAATTTCTAATTCATGAATTTGGAAATTAAGCTAATTTGTCCTTTCAGTTCACAACAGACATTGTTAATGCTAAACTATAATCGTACTCCTTCAAAGCACCGGAATCTGACAGATTTAAAGCAGTAATTGGAGGGGAAAGTGGTAGTAATTCTGATTATGTTATTATACAAGCGTATGCGATACAGGAGAATGGATACTTAGGAACATATGACAGAACTGTAATTTTTATTTTGATTGGTGATGGCATTGAAATATTTGAGTTTTCTTCAAGTTTCAGTCTGCTGTCTCACTATTGTTGGCCCCTTCAATTCCACAACAATCATTCATCTGGAATTATGAGTGCAAGAACATGCACCATATTAACTGCCACACCATAACCTTTTGGTACAGTGAAGGCATCTTATAATTATAGTGATTTCATTTAGAATAATCAAGTAAGAGTTGGTGAAACAGACACATAGTTAAAATGTAACCATCAATACAATGCGTTGAGGCCGATTCTAAACAGCTATGGTAATAAATAAATCTGCGTGATGCTTTGGCTTCCTCCTACATCCAAAATCCTGTGCAAGATAGTAGGTCACTTTGCCAGTGTAAATGTCCCCTAGTGTGTAGTTGAGTGGTAAAATAAGGAGGGAGTTGAGAAAGATGTGGGGAGAATTAAAATTACATTAATGAAGGATGAGTGTGGATGGGTGGTTAACGGTAGCACAAATGTGGTAAACGGCATTGAAATATTTGAGGGCCTGAAGGGCCTGATTTCATGCTGTATTTCTCTATGATTATAAATTAAAGAATGACTAAGTATGTTACCAAACAAATTCTCAAAATACCATGTAGTTTTTAAAATGCTGAATTTTGGATTCATTCTGGAACTAAATATGTACAACTCCCTATAGTATTCAAGCAAGTTTAATAACACTCAAATTCACTGTTACTTGATTTAATTAACTAGTTAATGCATTTGGAAGGTTGAACACAATAATTCCTCCATAGAAACTCATTTGACAAATATTGGAATTGATTAAAGAGGAAGTTTACTCACGAAAGTCTAATGTTTCATGAAAAGGTAAGCATTGCTCTCTCTGACCTTCTGCAACGCACCTGAGCTCACAATACAGCAGAATGCCATTGCACCAAGAATAGCAAAACATGAGGTGTGTTTGAGACCATTCATAATTAATGTTCATTCAAGTTCAAAGAGTCTGGTAATCTGGGACAAAAAAAAATGATTCAACAAACTTCTGTGAAAAATTTACTGGGTATTTTTGTCCTTTTTTTTTTGCAAGTTGGAAGGAATCTTGTCCTTCTTTCTCAACTTTATGGGCATCCAACAACATTGAGGTTTACTTTTCATTTTGATTATTCGGTGCAAACTGAACAGCATAATCAGTCACATCATTTAACCCTCTTTTGTCCAGCTTATTTCATTTCCACTTATTGTGACAGATCTAGACCTACTTTTTGGACCATCTCAGTTCCCACTAATGCAACGAACTACAAAATATGAGTTTCTTTCTCAGGGGTTTTGTGAAGAATTAATTGACCTCTATCCAGCATTTACTTCCAGTGGTATGTAACTGAGCAAATGGAGGACCACATAAATTTACACCGTAGTGCTCAAGGATGGAGTATATTGTTTCAGCAATATTAAACTATTAAAAACAAAATCAGTGACCTCAAAATCAACTTCAGAATTGATTTGGAAAACAGAATTGTAAAATCCACAATTCTTTTCTATGAATGTTGGTTGAACACTGAAGATATGATACCTTTTCCACTTATATAAACTGAACCTATTAAATATGGATGATTTTGCGTATACATTGCAAGCAATTTTACATGCCAGTGATGCGATACTTCACTACAGTGGAATTAAAAAGACTGCAATGCAGTGAATAATCACTTAAAGCAATGGGCTGATCTACCAGGCGTGTTTCCAAACACATTCAAAATCAAGTCCAGTCAGCCATAGAATAAATGTGTTATCAAAGCATCAAAAGTCAGCAATTGACATCCATGTGGAAAAGAGACTTTGGTGCCTGTGGGTTGTGGATCATTCACATGCATAAATAACTTTTAGCAGTCACCAGGAAAATAACTTACATTCTTTTTTCAAAACTGTCTAAATTTATCCTCACCAATCCCAAAAGTAAGCATGTCTTTTTTTCTATTCAAGCAGCTATATTCTGAATTCTGCTTTACAATATTGATGTATTATGCAAAACAAATTGCAAGAGAAAAATTACAACAAAAAAACAGTACAAGCACAGCTGGTAGAGCTGTTCTCTCGCAGCACCAGAGGCCCGGGTTCCATCCCGACCTTGTGTGCCATCTGTGTGGAGTGTGCATGTTCACTGTGATCGCGTGGGTTTCCTTTGGGTGCTTCGATTTCTTCCCACATCCCAAAGACTTTGTATGTTAATTGTTCTCTGTAAATGGTGTAGGGAGTGGATGTGAACATGGGATACCATAGAACTAGTGTGGACTTGGTGGAGTGAAGAGCCTGTTTCAATGCTGTATCTTTCAATCAATCAAAGTTTATTCAAACTATTAACATAATGAACTGGAAATTAAATAATTATTTCTTTACCTTAGAATTAATTCTCCTGCTGAATTCACTAGCTGAAATTACAGCACTTATTTTACAGTCTGCTGGCCAAACAATATTTCTATGTGGCACAGTCAAGTTGACCTATTATAAATGTTCTATTGCGCTAGGAATATAGGAGTAGTCCTTTTTCATTAGAAAACATAATTTTCCACTATAGTATAAAGCAATGCCAATATAGTAATACAATATTTATATTTGTTATCTAAAAAGCAGGAAATCTTTGAAGAATTTCATCTGTACAATGTTAAAAACATATACTGCGAACCAATGTGCTTTTTAGAAATTAAAGCAGAAAACATTGGAGATACTCAACTCGGGCAGCATCCGTGGAAAGAGAAAACAATGCTAATGTTTCAAGCATCTGTTTCGTCAGAACTAGAAAAGGAAGCAAGCATATTATAAATTGCGGAGAAGTGTGGAGAACAAATTGAATGGTGGTAATAAGGCAGAGACCAAGCAAATCCAGATGACACTAATGCTGATGGTGCTATCCAGGAAAGGGTGGTTAATCATACCAGGCACATGCCGTGAGTAATTAGCAGTAGGCAGTGGCTTTTACAAAACTTGAAAACCGCGCATGCGCAGATTATTCTCTCCCCGGTGAGCTGTGTCGTGTTTTTAAAAAAATCGTGGAAACTGCGCATGCGCAAATTGTTCTCTCCCCGGAGAGCTGTCAGTCGGCTTTAAAGAAATAGTGAAAACCGCGCATGCTCACATTGTTCCCACGACTTTTATCAAGTAATTTGTCTTCAATAGGTCCAACTCTTAATAAAACATATAGCTCAAATAAATTTACTTACCATATTATTTGTACACAAAATCCATTCTTCTCTCTTTGTTTGCAGCAAAAATATACAGAACTTTTTCATGGAAATTAGCAGTAGGACTTTGCTCCATCTAAGTAAATCGTTCCTTTTCAATAGAAATTAAAGCAAGTGATGAAAGCCTTTCATTGGACATTCTATTCTTGGTGAAGCTTTTTATTCTTTTCATAGCTGAAAATGATCTCTCAACAGAAACTGTTGTAGCAGGAATTGTTAAAATTAATTGTAGCAGCTTCACGGCTTCAGGGAACGTTTGTTCCAGTCCAATTTGAAATATAAAAACAAGTAAATCTTTAAATGATTTATCCCGAAACACTTGTGCATTATAAATTCCAGCTAGATCCGCTTTCAGTCTTATGACGTCAAAGAAGTTACCGTAGTTTCTTTCTAAACTTTCTTTTGCCTCCTGATCAATTTGACAAGCAAGTTTTTGAAACTTGTTTCCTTCAACTAAGGAAATTAATTGTAAATTTTTGAAGTCGCTGTATCTTGCTTCCATTGCTTCAATATATCAACCAATATCAGATCAAATATTCATGCTCTCTCTTCTTTAATTGGATGTTTTGAACGAGATTGATTCAGTCAGGTCATTTTCTTTGCAATATTCTTCAAACTTTCATGAATGTCATCAAAATATTTACGCAGGTCCTCAAGCGAATGTATTGTTTCATTGATTCTTTCAATGCAATAAGGAATTATTATTTTAGTTTGCAAAATGTTGTAGAGAGTGTCCGTTTTAATGAAAATGTCATTATAAACCATGAGAGGAAAGTATGTAGAATCTTTCGTTAGCCAAGCACAAAACCCATTGCTCCTCACCAAAGTTTTAGGATCCCACATAAAGGGTTGCTGTTAATGCTGTCAAAATGTTTACAGAGGTTTCCATGATATTGCAAAATAGTTTGGATTTGCTTTGAGTTTGAAGTCCATCTGGTTGGTGCCGCATTTGGAATGCGTTTCTGCACTATTTCATCAAGAAATTGTGTTCGTTTTGTAGAATGACTAAAAAATGAGGCAAGAGCGTCAATGGTTTTGAAAAGGCCTGTACATTCAGGTATGAATTTAGCTGACTGAGACAGAACAAGATTCAACTTATGAGCATAGCAGTGGGTAAATAAAGCTGATGGTGCCTTTTCTCTTACTTTAGCTTGAACACCATTTAAGTTTGATGCCATTACCATTGCTCCATCATATGTCTGTGCTACAAGTTTCTCAGCACATCTGTGTAAGTTATTGAATCTGCATTCTGTTACACTAGTAGCAGTTCTCTCCTTAAGTTTGTCAAAGCCTATAAATGTATTTAATATATACTGGAATACTGTAGAGCACTGAGCTGTATTTGAAATATCAGTGGATTCATCCACTTCTATGGCAATGAATGGGGCTTTTGTGATCTCTTCTTTAATATTATTTTCTACAACTGTGCCTACTGCTTCAATCAAGTCATTTTGTATCTTGTTAGAAATGCTAGAAAAAACAGATGAACTGTAAATTATGTGCCAATTGTTCATCAAATTTTGCTGTATATTTCAGTAATTCAAAATTACCATGATTTAGCGATTCTTTGTTTTCATTATCACCGCGAAAAGCAAATTCTTGTCTGATCTAAAAGCAAGTAGCACATTTTAACTTTTTTAGTATCTCTCTGTTCTCCTTAACTTTTTCATGGTGAATATCGATGCTAAGTTTCTTCTGCTTATCTATGAGCAAGTCGATCCGTGTAGATCCAAATGTCTTCAATGCTATTTGGCTTTCATAATGCGCAGCAGATCTCTCGTGCTTGTTTAGGCAAATTATTTCAATCACTGTATCCACCTGCTACCCATACAGTTCCACTAGATACATAAATTAAGAGGCACGGGAAACAAAACAATCTATTTTTTGAAATGCAACCACATAGCCAATCTTTCCTGTTGTACCAAGCCGTTTTAAATGTTCTAATTATTTTTGTTCATTTACGCTGTTGAAGTACTTTAAGGTCCAGCGTTGGTCTGCCATTTTAAATTATTATTTAGGTCTTTTCCTCGTAAGTTTGCTTCGAGAAACTCTTCAGATAATCACTATCCATCTTTGAAAATCCCGCCAAGAAACTTGCGCATGCACAGTAGGCTGGTGCGCATGCGCAGTGCGCAACGCATGCACGCAGTCCAAGGTGTAAAGGCAGAATTTCAGCTGAATTTCAGTAAGCGAGTAGCACCTACTTCCGCGTTTAAAACGTATTGCTGATGAGAGGCACGGGAGAATTGTGCCTCCCTAAGAGATTGATCTCTTAGGGAGGCATAATTCTCCCGTGTCGTTACTATTTATGATCATTTTATATCTCTTTTATATATATTTTATATATATAAAATAATCACCATTTTATAATTTTAGTCAGGGTAGGCACTGCCTACCTTGCCTACCCTAACGGCACGTGCCTGAATCATACTTATTCTGTCTAGCGGTGCTATAAATGGAGGAAGAAGAAAGTGAGCAGAAAAATCAATGCTGCAACTGTCGGCTATAATATAATGTAGTTGCCGGAATTCCAAAATAAAACAGAAAGCTGCTTATGTAGCATCTGTAGAGATGTACAGTGCATTCAGAAAGTATTCAGACCCCTTCACTTTTTCCACATTTTGTTGTGTTACAGTCTTACTTTAAAATGGATTAAATTCTTTTTTTAAAAATCATCAATCTACACACAATACCCCAGAATGAAGAAGCGAAAACAGGTGCTTCAAAATTTTTGAAAGTAATTAAAAATAAATAACTGAAATATCACATTTACATAAGTATTCAGACCCTTTGCTATGACACTCATAATTGAGCTTAGGTTCATCCTGTTTCCATTGATTATCCTTGAGATGTTTCTGCAATTTGATTGGAATCCACCAATGGTAAATTAAATTGATTGGACATGATTTGGAAAGGCACACTGACAGTGCATGTCAGAGCAAAAACCAAGCCATGAAGACGAAGGAATTGTCCGTAGACCTCCGAGACAGGATTGTGTCGAGACACAGATCTGGGGAAGGGTATAAAACAATTTCTGCAGCATTTCAGGTCCGGAAGAGCACAGTGGACTCCGCCATTCTTAAAAGGAAGAACATTTGGAACCACAAGGACTCGGCCAAACTGAGCAGTCGGGGGAGAAGGGAATTGGTCAGGGAAGTGACCAAGAACCTGATGGTCACTCTAACAGAGCTCCAGAGTTCCTCTGTGGAGATGGGAGAACCTTCCAGAAAGACATCTATATCTGCAGCACGCCACCAATCAGGCCTTTATGGTAGAGTGGCCAGACGGAAGCTACTCCTCAGTAAAAGGCACATGCAGCCCGCTTGGAGTTTACCAAAAGGCATGAGAAAGATTCTCTGGTCAGATGAAACCAAGATTGAACTCCTTGGCTTGAATGCCAAGCATCACGTCTGGAGGAAACCAGGCACCGCTCATCACCTGGCCAATACCATACCTACGGTGATGCATGATGATGGCAGCATCATGCTGTGGGGATGTTTTTCAGCAGCAGGAACTTGGAGACTAGCCAGGATCGAGGGAAAGATGAATGGAGCAAAGGACAGAGAGATCCTTGATGAAAACCTACTCCAGAGTGTTCTGGAGCTCAGACAGGGGTGGAGGTTCACCTTCCAACAGGACAACAACCCTAAGCACACAGCCATGACAAAGCAGGAGTGGCTTCATGACAAGTCTGTGAATGTCCTTGAGTGGCCCAGCCAGAGCCCGGACTTAAACCCGATCAAACATCTCTGGAGGGACCTGAAAATAGCTGTGCATCGACGCTCCCCTTCGAACCTGACAGAGCATGAGAAGATCTGCAGAGAAGAATGGGAGAAATTAACCAAATATAGGCGTGCCAAGCTTGTAGCGTTATACCCAAGAAGACTTGAGGCTGTAATCGCTGCCAAAGATGCCTCAACAAAGTACTGAGTACAGGGTCTGAATACTTCTGTAAATGTGATAGTTCAGTTATTTCTTCTTAATTGCTTTGTTAAAATTTCTAGACACCTATTTTCACTTTTTTATTATGGGGTATTGTGTGTGTAGATTGATGATAAAAAATTTAATCCATTTTAGAATAAGGCTGTAACGTTAAAAAAACAAGGGAAAAGGTGAAGGGGTCTGAATACTTTCTGAATGCACTGCACACCGAATACCAAAAAATGGTAAAGTAAAATTGATATGAAAAAATAAATAATGGCAGTTTATTCAGGACTGCCAATCTCTAAAAATCAATGACATTTTAATGCAATAACATTGGTTGACTACAAGCTGCCAAGTCTGCACTCGCTGCAGCCTTAAGTTCTGGAATTCTATCGCTAAGCCTCTCACTATTTCTTTATTTTAAAAAAAGTCATTTTGGACAAAGTTTGGCCAGCTAATATCTGGTACATGGCCAAATGTCAAATTGTGTTTGTTCATACTTTATGACTTAAAATGTTAAAAGTACAAATAGTCGGCTGTGACAAAACTTAACATAGGGACACATAGCTGCAAGATTGCTTAAGTAATTGCTGGCGACAAGTGTCCAGAGGTGTTGATGATTGATCTGGCGATCAGAGTTCCACTTCCACCACGGTAGCTGAGGAATTCATTGGGAGAAAATCTTATCTCATATGGTATATATCCAACTCAAAACTTCGAAGTTGTTGCCTCTAAATTGAGCTAAAAAAATGCCCAGCAAGGCATTCAATTCAATACTATGTAATCCAATAATTTGAAAAAAACAATAATGGTGAAATACATTAAAAAAAATCTAATGTCACTTACCAACCAGGAGAAGAGTTCCAACAGCCAAGCCTCCTCCTAAAAAAGAAAATTAAGATTATGAATGCATTTAATTTCAAAGCAACAAAGGATGGATTGGAAGGAACAATATTTACATTTGAAATCAAAAGAAAAAATGATACCACAGGTCTCTTCTGATGGGAAAAAATATAAAAGAATACACAATGGGGCACTATATTACCACAATTTGTTCTGATTCAACTACATTGACTTCCTCTGAAGACTAAGGCCTCAGAGATCTTTACTTCCTCAGAAGACAAAGGAAATTCAGTACATCTCCAATGGCACTTAATATCTAAAGATGCATTAAAGAAGGCATACTATTGTGATGCATCACAGTTTGGTATGTCAACTGTTCTGCCCAAGACTGCAAGAAACACAAATCAGCCGACAACAATCCCCCCCCCCCCCCCTCCCCCGACTCATCAATACACATTGCCTTCAGTAAGCAACCAACATAATCAAGGACCACTCACACCCCCGTCATCTCTGTTCTCACCTCTCATTCTACAGATGGTACAAAGAATTGAAAGAGCAAGCCACCAAATTCAAGAATAGCTTCTTCCCTGCTGTCATCAGACTTTTGAACGACCTCTAAAGATGAATCTCTGATCTTCCAATCTACGATGTTGCATTCTTTAAAAAAAATGTTTTTTCCTGTAGCTGCACTCCATTTATTTTCTCAATTGCATTACCCAAGGTACTCGCATATGATATGTTTTGCCTGGATAGCACAAAATACATTTGTTTTTACAGTACATGTGACAAATATGAACCAATACAAGAAGCAATGTTACTGGATAAGGACCAATATAATATGAATAATAATGATTAGATGGGGAAGTAAATACCAAGGTCTGTAATCTAGTAAATGTGGGAGATCTTTATCGTAAAAATGAATGGATTTCAATATGGGAATAACATACCTATCGCCTTTATGCCTTTCGCAAAATCTTTGGCAAGTGTTCGCTGTCTGAATGTGAAGTCAATATTGAACTTGTTCAAAAAACATGAGGCGTCACTAGACTTCCACAAAACATACGACTTCTACCAACCTTCCTCCGCAGCACAATGCCACTCCTTAACATGAAAGATTCAAGTTGAGATCTTGGACAAACAGACTATGTCTCAGGGACTATCCCTCAACAAAGGCTTACTATGAAGATGCTTATGCCTGCTCCTTTTCCCTCCTTCGCACAATCATTTCCCATCCCGGAGTCCCATATTTCCCTCCCTTTTCTTTCCCCATCACCCATATCCTTCCCTCCAGTACTACATTTCACTCCGCCTCTTCACTCATTAACTGACACCCTTTGTTTCCTTTTCAGCTCTAGCCTTAGTCACCTACTCCATCCACTTGCCAATCATCCCCCCTCACCTGTATCCGCCTATCACTTGCTGCCTGCCTCCCTCCACTCTCTTCCCCACCCACCCCAGAAAGGTTCACGTTAAGATCTTTGACAACACAAACTATATCTCAGGGGCCATCTCTCAACAAAGGCAAACGATGAAGATGCTTGTGCCTGCTCCTTTGCCCTCCATACGATCATTTCCCATCTCAGTCCCATATTTCCCTTTTATTCCTCCCTTTTCTTTCCCCATCACCCATATCCTTCCCTCCAGCGTTACATTTCACACTGCCTCTTCTCTCCTTAACTGACATCCTTTTGTTTCCCTTTCACCTCCAACCTTTGTCACTTGCTCCATCCATTTGCAAATCATTCCCTCACCTGTATCCACTTGCTGGCTCCCTCCACTCCACTCCCAGGTAAAGGGTCCCAACACATCATCTGTATATTCCCTCCACAGGTGGTGCCTGATCCACTGAGACCCTCCAGGGTCTTGTATGTTTCAACTTGTTTTGATAAGATGATATATAGTAACTGAGACGTACAAGGTCAGAGTATTTTATTTCCTATTCCGTTTACTGAATCCAATCACTCACTAAAAAATGCATTGTTCAAATATGAAGCACACAAAAAAGTGAGTAACGTTAGGTAGTCTGTAAAATATGTTGGTCTTCAATCATATAAATCCCAAGGGAACCAGATTATGAGTGTGTAGATTAGTTTCGAAGTACAGCATGGAAACAGGCCCTTCGGCATACCAACTCCATGTCGAACATTGATCACGTATTCACACTAGTTCTATGTTATCCTGTTTACTCATCTACTTCCTACACACCAGGGACAATTTACACAGGTCAATTAATCAGCATGTTTTTTGGAATGTGGGAGGAAACCAGAGCACCTGAAGGAAATCCACTCAGTCACAGGCACAACGTGCAAACTCCACACAGACAGCACCTGAGCTCGGGGCAAACCAGGGTCCCTGGTGCTTCGAGGCAACATCTCCACCAGCTGTACCACCATGCTATCAGAGTTGTAATATATAATAATCAGAGGGTTGTGGGACCACGGGAGATTAGAGGTAAGAGGGATGTGAAAATTATATTGGAAATCCTAAAACATGCCAATCTTGGGTTCATCAGGGTTTAGGATAAAATCAATTTTACAACTTGTGAAGATGCCTGGGAATAAAAAGCTAGAAGTAACATATGCAGGGAAACGAGGCAAGAACAAAATCAAGTGGTCTTATGAAGACAGTCTTAGAAATCATTTCAATAGCTGGAGATTATGACTTATCTCAGGGCCAAATGCTAGTAAGTTTGCCAACTGTCTGCTCTAGTCCAAGAGCGATCTCTCAGAGGATCTGGTTCAGCCCCAATTGCCTCTTTCGATACTGTGTCCACTTCGTAATCCTGTGTAGATGCTGAACTTTTATCATTGCAGGGCTGATGATGGACCAGTTACCGAAGATGGACATAAAATGATGGAGTAACTCAGCAGGACAGGCAGCATCTCTGGAGAGAAGGAATGGGTGATGTTTCAGGTCAAGACCTTTCTTCAGACTGAGAGTCAGGGGAGAGGGAGATTACAGATATATAGACTAGAGTTACAATGGGCTAAATGGCTTTTTCTGAGATTCACCAGAATCTCACCGTAACATTAACCTTTAAGAGTTTCTAGATTTAAATACATGTACTCAAGATTCAGGGAGTTTCTTCACAGCTGTCACAGGCAACTGAACCATCCAACCAACAACTAGAGAACAGCCCTGAACTCAGGTGCCTCAATGGTAACCCTCAGACCTTTCTTTGATTGGACTTTGCTGGCTTATCTTGCACAAAACGTTATAGGGAGGTTTCACGGCAGCCAGGTCACGACCCATGAGCCATACTGTTGCCACGCTATGTCAACTGGTGTATACGCGATAAACTGTAGGTAAGCACTTACTATTGTTTCCAGTGTAGCGGACCCGTTAAAACCCGCTGAAATTGTCAATTTTTGCGCTGTAAATAATTATGGAAATCGGGAGAAGCGAGAGAGACATTTAGCCTACTTCAGAATTCCAAAAGTGAGGAGAAATGACAGTAGATGGAAGCGAGAGCTGAAGGGACAATAACAGCCAAAGTGCTTGGCGAACATTGCCTGCTCACTGTATTTCATCAACTAAGGCATTATTTGTGTTTTTTCTTGATTCCTTTGGCATCTAAAAAGTTTCAGAAGTGATAAATCTGGCTGTAAAATTTTAAAATCGCCCATGGTTCTCAAGTGGGGTTTTACATACAAAAATAAAACCATGTATTACCATATAACCATATAACAATTACAGAATGGAAACAGGCCCTCTCGGCCCTTCCAGTCCGTGCTGAACATTTATTTTCCCCTAGTCCCATCTACCTGCACTCAGACCATACCCCTCCATTCCCTTCCCGTCCATATACCTATCCACTTTATTTTTAAATGTTAAAATCGATCCTGCCTCCACCAATTCTGCTGGAAGCTCATTCCACACAGCCACCACTCTCTGAGTAAAGAAGTTCCCCCTCATGTTACCCCTAAACTTCTGTCCCTTAATTCTCTTGTCATGCCCTCTTGTTTGAATCTTCCCTACCCTCAATGGGAAAAGCTTATCCACGTCAACTCTGTCTATCCCTTTCATCATTTTAAAGACCTCAATCAAGTCCCCCCTTAACCTTCTGCGCTCCAAAGAATAAAGACATAACTTGTTCAACCTTTCTCTGTAACTTAGTTGCTGGAACCCAGGCAATATTCTAGTAAATCTCTTCTGTACTCTCTCTATTTTGTTGACATCCTTCCTATAATTAGGCGACCAAAATTGTACACCATACTCCAGAATTGGTCTCACAATGCTTTGTACAATTTTAACATTACCTCCCTACTCCTATATTCAATGCTCTGATTTATAAAGGCCAGCACACCAAAAGCTTTCTTTACCACCCTATCTACATGCGATTCCACCTTCAGGGAACTATGCACACTATGCACAAACACTTCTGAAGCAAAATTTACAGCCAGATTTATCACTTCTGAGACTTTTTAAGATACCAAAGGAATCAAGAAAAACCACAAATAATGCCTTACTGTTGATGAAATGTAGTGCGCAAACGCAATAATTCCCAATATTATCAATTCTGATATCTGCATGGCCAATGTTCGCCAAGCACTTTAGCTGTTGTTGTCCCTTCAGCTCTCGCTTCTCTTTAACTTAATTTCACATCACTTTTGGAATTCAGAAGTTGGGTACATGTCTCTCACGCTTACCCCGACTTCCACAATTTTTTACAGCGCAAAAATTCAACATTTTGGCGGTTTTTAACAGGTAGGAAAGTACGCATTTCTTGCATTAATAACATATACTGGAAGTTACGGATGTCCTCCAGATGGATTGAGCGGCTCCGTGCGACCCAGTGACCTTACGTGCACACCCCCTATTCCCTTATCATGTATCTGTACAGTGTGGCCGGCTCAATTGTAACCAAGTATTTATTGTCTTTCCGCTGACTGGTTAGCAGGCTACCAAAGCTTTTCACTATACCAGTTCAGTTTGATTTGTCATATGTAGGTTAACACAGGGTCAACGGTACAATGAAATGTGTTTGACAAGACAACGGGTCACCTCAGCAATATTACAAGGATAAAATTAAGGTAAAAATGATAAAAGTGACATTGGTAGATAAAAGACAATAATAAATAGAAAAATCAACATATATGATGCGTTTATGAGTTCAGAAGCCTGATGGCATGATGATAAAAACTGTTCTTGTCTAGTGGTACGTGCTGCCATGCTCCTGTATCGTCTGCCTGACAGTAGCAAGGAGAACAGTCTGCGTGTTGCGTGGCTGTGGTCCTTGATGCTTCGGTACAAGTGGCCATAAACTAAACTGTGTATGAAGGAATTGTAGATGTTGGTTTACACCGAAGATAGACACAAATTGTTGGAGTAATTCAGCGAAACAGGGCAGGCAGCATCTCTGGAGAGAAGGAAGGAATGGGTAATGTTTCGGGTCGAGACCCTTCAGACTCAGCCTGACTGCTGCTTGTCCCGCTGAGTTACTCCAGCATTTTGTGTCAATGTTCTGGTTATTTGCCGCTTGGCCAAGCACACTGACCTATGAGGTAGTCAAGGGATGGCACCCCGGTGGAGAGCAGCAGCTGCCCATTTTGCAGCGACGGCCGGGTTCCCGGCACCGGCGCCCGTTTGCTTCGCGCTCTCCTCTGGAAGCTCGTGCCCGCGCGCGTCGCCATCTTCCCGCGACCGTTGGCGCCGCCCGTTGCCTTCTGGGTGAAATGTTTCAGTAACGCAGAACCGAACCGTCGGGCGTCACGTGAGCATTCCGCCCAATCAGACCAGATTTTACAAACCGGCCTCGTCAGGAGCGCATCGTAGCTGTCTTCCGATTGGTCGCTATGCCCCACCCCCCCCCCCCCCCCGGTACTACCGGCGTCTTTTCAGGGAGAGTACGCTTGAATTTGTTAAAAGCATTATTTATCTGACGTATTGGAGGAAAAGGTACTTTCTCTCTTTTAACGTTCGAAAGCACTGTGATTGGGTGTGTTTACAAGTGACAACTTTAAATACGTTGGAACCATGCACTGAATGGTTATGAACTATCAGTGGAGGTCGGCCGGGGCCTATTGTGCACGCCTGAGGCAATGAATGATGGGAAACTAATGAACTACAAATCCCACAGTGCACCGGTCTGTGCACAAATGTGAATCTCAAATGAATCTACAACATTAAGATTTCGTCCATTAGAAAATACATGGACTGGTAAACAATTGTAAATAAATGCAATGGGTAATAATGTTCACTTTCAGTATTTGAAAGTTGGACAGCATAGTTTGGAACTGGTCTGAAAATATGTCAAATTAAGGCAAGTGTGGAGTGACAGTAGTTAAACATTTAGCTTGCATGTGCGTTAACAAGTAGATAACATATTACTGAATATTAACATAATTATTGTCCGATAGCATAAGTGTGTATAGGTAGTTTAAACCGAAGATAGACACAAAATGCTGGACTAAGTGCATCAGGCAGCATCTCTGGAGAAAAGGAATGGGTAATGTTTCAGATTGAGATCCTTCTTCAGAAGAGGGGTCTTGACCTGAAACGTCACCTATTCCTTTTCTCCAGAGATGCTGCCTGACCTGCTGAATTACTCCAGCATTTTGTGTCTGCCTTCAGTGGAAACCAGCATCCGCTGTTCAAGAGTCAAGAATGTTTTATTGTCATATGTCTCAATGAAATTCTTATTTGCTGCAGCACAACAGAATATGTAAACTTAGTACACTGTAAACAATATAATAAATGAGATTAAAAAAAAGTTAATGTGTATATACACACACAAACATATATGTATATATAAATATACATACACACACACGCACACATTCATACACACAAAAAAACAAACAATAGTGCCATAATAATAATAGTCTATTGTAGTTCAGAGCATATTTGAGGTTGTCATGTTTAATAGCCTGATGGCTGTAGGGAGGAAGCTATTCCTGAACGTGGACGTTACAGTTTTCAGGCTCCTGTACCTTCTACCCAATGGCAGGGGTGAAATGAGTGTGTGGCCACGATGATGTGGGTCTCTGATGATGCTGCCTGCCTTTTTGAGGCAGCTACTCCGATAAATCTCTTCGATGGTGGGGAGGTCAGAGCCGGTTATGGACTGGGCAGTGTTCACAACTTTTATAGTCTTTTTCGCTCCTGGGTGCTCAAGTTGCCGAACGAGGCCATGATGCAACCGGTCAATATGCTCTCTAAGGTACACCTGTAGAGGTTCAAGAGAATCTTCACTGACATACCAAATCTCCATAATCTTCTCAGGAAGTAGAGGCGTTGATGTGCTTCATTTATAATTGCATCAGTGTGCTGGGTCTAGGGGAGATCTTCGGAAATATGCACGCCCAGGAATTTGAAGTTTTTGATTCTCTCCACCATTGTCCTGTTGATATAAACGGGATTATGGGTCCTCATTCTTCCTGTTCCAAAGTCCACAATCAGTTCATTGGTTTTACTGATATTGAGAGCCAGGTTGTTGTGCTGGCACTATTTGGTCAATCGATCATCTCACTTGCATACTCTGACTCATCACCATCTGTAATTCGTCCAACAATGGTGGTTACGTTGGTGAACTTAAAGATTGAGTTCGCACTGTGTCTGGCTACACAGTCATGAGTATAGAGTGAGTAGAGCAGGGGCTGAGCACGCAGCCTTGGGGTGCTCCCGTACTGATTGTTAATGAGGAAGAAGTATTTCTGCCAATTCGAACAGACTGTGCTCTGTGGATGAAAACGTCGAGGATCCAATTGCAGAGGGATGTGCAGAGACCCAGTTCCGTGTGCTTGGTAACCAGCTTGCAGAGGATGATGGTATTGAACGCCGAGCTGTAATCTATAAACAACAGCCTGACATAAGTGTTTTTATTGTCTAAATAGTCCAGTGCAGAGTGGAGAGCCAGTGAGATTGCATCCTCCGTTGACCTGTTGTGACGGTAGGCAAACTAGTGGGTCAAGATTCTTGTTGAGGTGGGAGTTGATATGCACCATAACCAACCTCTCAAAGCACTTAATCACCAGGACGTTAGTGCCACTGGCCGATAGTAATTGACGCACGTTATCTTACTCTTCTTGGGAGGCAGTATTATTGATGCCCTCATAAAGCAGGTGGGAACCTCAGACCTCAGTAATAAGAGTTTGAAAATGTCTGCAAAAACTCCAGCCAGTTGGTCTGCACAGGTTTTGAGAACTCAACCGGGTATACCATCATGTCCCGAGAGTTCACCCCCCCTGAAGGATCTTCTGACGTCGGCGACTGTGACTGTAATGCCATCAGGGCTTATGGGGGCTCGGGAAGGCACATCGGTGTTCTCCCTATCAAAGCATTGAGCTCGTCAGGGAGTGATGCTTCACTGGCGCTTGAGCTGCCTCCTGATTTTGCCTTGTAGGAGGTGATGGCATTCAAGCCCTGCCACTGTTGCCGAACATCCGCCTCATCCTCCAGCTTTGAGCGGAAGTCCCTTTTGATGGCCTTGTCAAGGTCGTATCTGGATTCCTTATAGACCAGAATACCTAGGATCTGGTCCTCTGAAGACTACGGATCTCCTGGTTCATTCAAGGCTTCTGGTTAGGAAACACTTGGATGTTTTTCGTAGGAACACAGTCCTCCACACATTTCCTTATGAAGTCTATAACGACAATGCAGTATTCATTCAGATCCGTAGCCGAGTCCTGGAACATTGCCCAGTCTACTGACTCCAAGCAGTCCTGTAGTTGTTCCTCTGCATCCCAAGACCAGCTCTGTGCACGCCTCACCTCTGGGGGTGTGCTCTTCAGTTGCTGCCGGTATGCAGGAAGAAGCAGCACCACTGAATGGCCGGATTTCCCGAAGTGAAAGCGAGGGATAGAGCAATAGGCATCCTAGATGGTCGTATAGCTGTGGCCAAGTGTGTGTAATCCTCTGGTGCTGCAGGAGACATATTGGTGGTAGTTTGGGAATTATTTTTTCAGGTTGTTGAAGTCCCCGGAGCTGGTAAAGGCTTTGGGGGTACGCAGACTGGTGCTTGTTGACCACGGCGTGCTGCTCATCCAATGCTGAACGGACGTCTGCCTGGGGTGGGATGTAGATCGCCTTCATGATGATGGAGATTAATTCCCTCGGGAGGTAGAAGGGGTGGCACTTCATGTTCAATAATGTTCCACCCTACACATAGTTTAGATTTGACATTGGGCTTGGTTTTCTTGGTTGAATGCTCACCCTGGTATGAAAACACAAGTACTTTGTATTTTGACAGCAATAATGTTTATATGAGGTAGGTTCTTTGAATCAAACGATAAACAATAACTAAGGATACAAAATGTAGACACAATTAGACACAAAATGTTGGAGTAACTCAGCGGAACAGGCAGCATCTCTTGAGAGAAGGAATGGGTGACGAAAAATGCTGAAGTAACTCAGTTGGACAGGCAGCATCTCTGGAGAGAAGGAATGGGTTAGGGCTTATTTTATTGATCAGACTGCAAGTTTCTTTAAACATATTACATTTATTTTGGATCATTCTTTAAAAAAATTGGGGTAATATCGCATTTCTTAAGGTTCAGATTAAATTCTCTACTGAGTTTGTTCAGGCCTGAGATGGATAGCTTCTTGGAAGCTGAGGGGATTGAAGATATGGTGATTTGGATGGAAATTCAATGAGATGCAATAATAATTATGATTAATTTGAATAGTGAAGCAGGTTCAGAATGCACTTGCACCTTTCAAAGTTATTTTTGTTTGTTTTTATTCAAATAATTAAATAGTGGATTTTTCTGTGCTAATTGTATGTATAATAAAAATTGGATCTCTTGCGGTGTACAAATTATATTCAGATTCATATTATATGAATGTGAAATTGATTTGTTTTAAAGTTTCTGCCCATTATGGTTTTGGACTAACTGAAACAAGTTGGATAAATGTACATGTTGTGAATTTAACAGGGATCAAGTTTGCAGAAATGGCTTTGGACATCAATGGGGTGATATTTATAAATTTGAGTCGACCTTACGCATATTTTGATGTATATTCATGACTTTAAAAAAATCAAATATTGACGTAGAAACTCATAGAGGAGTTTGAAAAGATCAGTTTGGAACTGAACCTTAAAACAATCAAAGCAGCTCTTAACATTCTCCCTGCAAAACAAAAATAGTGTTATATGATTTTCGAAGCAAAATAATATGCAAGCATTTATCAAGCTGTTAATATTGTGTCGTTTTCAGAACATTGCTTAGTTATTGACATGATTAATTGTACATGAATAGGAATGGTTTAGTAGGATATGGGTCAAATGCAGGCAGGTGGGATTAGTGCAGATGAAGCATCCTGGTTGGCATGGGCAAGTTGGGCTGAAAGGCTTGTTTCCATGCTCTATAACTGACTATATGGCGCTCGTTAAGTCCAATCTCCCAGAAAGTTTTGATACACTGTAGATACTGGAATCTTGTGCAAAATACAATCTTCTGGAGTAAACCAGCCAGTCAGGTAGCATCTGGGAGGGAATGGATAGGTGACATTTTGTGTTGGGACCTATCTTCAGACTTATTGTAGGGGGGGGGGGGGGGATGAAAGCCTGAAAAGAGGTGGGTGTGGGATAAAGCCTTGTGGATGGGAACGGGAATGGAGAAGAAAGGGAGGGCAGGATAGTGGAAGAAATGAGTGAGGGCTGGGGTAGGAGGGCACAGGAGAGAAAGATAGTGAAATAAGAGGGGGAGTTACCTAAAATTAGCGAATTAAATGTTCATATTATTATGTAGTAAGCTACAATAGCAGAATATGAGATGCTGTTCCTTCATTTTGTATGTGGTGGCATACTGATAATAGAAAAGGCCCAGAACAGAAGGGTCAATATGGGAATGTGAAAGGAAATTAAATAGGTTAGCAACCAGCAAATCTAGGCAGACCAAGAACAAGTTTTCACCAAAACAGTTGGTTAGTCTCAGCTTGGTCTCACTGATGGATGTGAAGGACGAGGTGCAGGGATTGGTGTTACATTTCCTGCGATTGCAGGGTAAAGTACTTGAGGAGGGGATGGTTTAGTTCCTGTTCCCATCCCATTCTATAGAGACCATTCCCTCCACAATTCAGTTCACTCATCCCTTCCCAACTTAACCCCCCCTCTCAAGTACTTTACCCTGCAATTGCAAGAAATTCCAAACTCCTATTAACTGTCTTTTGCTCTGCCTTCAACACCATCATCCTAACCAAATTGGTCTCTAAACTCCTGGACCTATGAGTCTGCACCCCCTCTGCATATGACTTCCTGATCCATAGACCATCAATAGTGAGGATAGGTGACAAAACATCCTCTGTGATAATTCTCAACAGCAGTTTCCCGCAAGGATACAATCTCAGCTCCTTACTACCTATACACTCACAACTGTACAGCCAAATTCTGCTTTAACTCAATTTACAAGTTTGCAAATGACATCATTATAGTGAGCCCGATCTCGAACAGTGAAGAGAAGGAGTAAAGTTAGGAGCTGGAGAAGATTGACACAAAACACTGGAGTAACTCAGCAGGTCAGGCAGCACATCTGGGGAAAAGGAATAGTTGACTTTTTGGGTCGAGACTCTTCTTCAGACATGGAGTCAGGGGAAAGGGTAACAAGAGATTGTGGCATCAGCCTAAACACGGGCCACTTATGCTCGAACCCTCGTCAGGAGATACAAGGACGGGCACGTGACATCATGGGCTAGAGGGAGTGGCCTGGTACTTAAGGTCTCTCACCTCGAGACCTAGGAGGAGTCAACAGGTAGCTGAGCCCGAGAGTACACACTACGCTCAGCTACAGCAAGATTGTAATATGGTTAGCGCACCAACTTACCATGTCACCACTGAATAAACAACACTTTGAATTGGCCTGACGTCTCACCTTTATTCACCACATATGGTGCCCCTACATTGGTGACCCCCGGCTGTCCGAATTGAAATTTGGACTCACCTGAAGCACGCAACCTCGGGAGAACTGATGTCTGCAGCCGGCTGCCCAGCCCTGCAGAACTATGCTGCCGCCAACCCGGCCGTACAGTGAGGTATGCCGCCTCTTCCCCACCAGCTGCTGCTCACCGGAGTTGAGAAGTCGCGGCTGCCGCCGCTCTCCCGCTCCCAACAACGGGGCAGGCCGCCTTATGTGACGGCCGCCGAGCACCTCTGCTTGACCTGCCTGGAGTCGACCACCGGAGCGGAGCGGATGTACGTGCCGCCGCAGCCCCACCAGCTGCTGCGGGAGCTGCGAGCGTAGCAGCCTCGTGCCCACAGCAAGGCCGACACAAGTCCGACGGCCCTGGGAGAAAAGAGAGAGAGTACCTGCCGCGCTCCCACTCCCGACAACGGACCCGAGCCCAGCCTCGCACCGCGAACATGGCTCCAGGCCCTGCACTGCACCGGGCCCACCACTCCAGGTCCGGCACCGGCCTCACCTCACTCGCACCACACCGGGCCTCATTGCTCCAGACCCAGCACCGCAACAGGCCCCGCCACGGCTCCGCGCCCTGCCCTACACTGCGCCTGGCCCCACCGGCCGTTGCCCAGGGCCTAGCCACCCGATAGGGCGGGCCAACCTGGGGCACCTGCCGAAGACGCCCTTCTGCTCCTCTTGAATCGCTAGTGAACGCCGCCTCAGGCTGCTGGCAAAATGGCCGCCGGGGCCTCCTACAACAAGTGGCCGACCCGACTACAAAAATGGCCGCCATGGCCGGCCGGAAGAGAAGCTCAAACTTACTGTCCACAGTGTCACCTTCCGGCCGGAGCCGTCCCTACACCCTGACCACCGGCAACAGCGCCACCGTCAGAGCGACTGCCATCACTGCAGCCTCACCGCCGTCCACAGCGCTACCTCCCAGCCGGATGCCGTCACTGCAGCCTCACCGCTGTCCACAGTGCCATCTTCCAGCCGGATGCAGTTCCTGCAGCCTTACTACCGGCAACAGCGCCTCATTCAAGCCGGAGGCTGTCACTGCAACACAGCTTTCCTATCCTGCACTATTGAACTTTGAACACCGATTGCACTGTAATTTGTCTTTTTACTGTTCATTTTTATGTTCACTGCATTTCCTCGCTCCGTTCAGAAATTAGTTTGTTTATTTTATTTCGTTTTTTTTCCCCTCATCGTTGCTGGGGGCCGTATTTCACAGGACACTCTCCCTTAGCTGGTCAAGGAGATGCGACCGTGTCTCTTCCATCTGGCGGCTTCTGCATTGGTCTCCTCGCACCCCTTGGTACCTCGGGATCTCCCACGCAGAGCATCACTGCGCCCGTGGAGAGCTCTGTCCCGACCCACACCAGGGGTGTCCCAGACCCCTTCTGAACCTCTGTACCTTTGCAAGTAATCCCACCTAATCCAAGCAGCATTCTGATAAACCTTTTCTGTGCCCTCTTCAAAGACCCCACACCCAGACCAGGGGCCACAGTTTAAGAATAAGGAGTAAGCCATTTAGAACGGAGATGAGGAAAAACTTATTCTCACAGAGAGTGGTGAGCCTGTGGAATTCTCTCCCTCAGAGAGCGGTGGAGGCGGGTTCTCTGGATGCTTTCACGAGAGAGCTAGATAGGGTTCTTAATAAATAGCGGAGTCAGGGGATATGGGGAGAAGGCAGAAATGGGGTGCTGATTAGGGATGATCAGCCATGATCACATTGAATGGCGGTGCTGGCTCAAAGGGCCGAATGGCCTACTCCTGCACCTATTGTCTGTTGTCTAATGTCCTATAATGGGGAGACCAGAACTCCACACAATACTTCAAATGTGGCCTAACCAGTCTTACACAGCTGCATCATGACTTCCTGACTCATAATCAATGTCTTTGCCAATGAGGGCAAGCCATACTATATGTTTTGATCACCATTTTATCTACTTGTGCTACTACTTTCGTGGTACTATTGACTGTGATCCCAATATCTCTCGGCACATCAATGCTGTTAAGAGTCCTGCCATCAACTGCATAACTTCCCTTTACAATTGTCCTCCCAAAGTGCAACAGCTCACACTTGCTTGGATTAAACTCCATAGGCCATTTCTCCACCAATTTCTATAGTTGATCTACATCCCGTTGTATACTTTGAAGGTAGACACAAAATGCTGGAGTAACTCAGTGTCAGGCAGCATCTCTGGAGCGAAGAATGGGATGGAGAGAAGAAATATACTTTGACAGTTTCCCTCACTGCAACTACAGTAATCTTTTTGTCTACTGCAAACCTACCAACTAACCCATATATATTTATGTCCAAGTAATTTATATACGCTATGAAGAACAAAGGTCCCAGCATATGTAGCTGAATATGCCTTCAAACATTTGCAATTTTTATGTGACAATCCATCACTGAACCATAACCTGATTTAAAAGTTAACGAAAATAACTTAGTAGAAAAACAATTTCTCAAAAAAATAATTTACTCAGCTTGTTTCCTATATGAGCAATTTTCTTATGCAATAAACATATTTTGACATGACAATTTTGTAATGGTGCCTATGTACTACTATCACCAACAATTCTCAACACCAGTGCCTGTGAAGGTTGCAATGTCAGCTCCTAACTACCTATACACTCACAATTGTGCGGCGGAATTATGCTTTAACTCTATTTACAAGTTTGCAGATGACATCATTCAAGTGAGTCCAATCTCGAACAACTGATTTAGCCTGATTTTGTCCTGATTTTCCTGGTGGAAATTCTGATCCTTTTAACCATCCCAAATAACATATTTCATACTGAGATAAAAAGCCATTTAAGCAACACAATTAAACAAATCGTGTCCCAAAGTGCACGTTCCTGTGTTTACTGTGACCAGTCAGGGTCTGTTTGGTCATTCATCACAGAATATCCAGTCTCTGATTCAGGCACGTGCCGTCAGGGTAGGCAAGGTAGGCACTGCCTACCCCGACTAAAATTATAACATAGTAATAACTAAATATAAATAATAAAGGCATGGGAGAATTATGCCTATGTAAGAGATCGATCTCTTAGGTAGGCATAATTCTCCGTGCCTTTCATCCGCAGCGCTTGTAACACGGGAAGGTCTGTGCAGCCCACGTGCTGCCTGAAGCCGTCAGTTTCAAGCGGGGCTGAAGGCAGCTGAAATTCTGCCTTTGCTGCACTGCGCATGTGCATCAGTCTACTGTGCATGCGCAGCGCAAGTTTCTTGGTGTAGTTTTCAAATATGGGTTGTCAATATTTTAAGTGTATGTTAGGTAACAGCGAGAGAAAAATGGAGCTCGTGTACCAATAATGTGGTAAGTACATTTTGTGTTTATGTTTTTAAATACTGTATTTCCCGGGATGTGGGGGTGGGGGGAGAGCTCCTTTCACAGCGTTTGGGGAGTCTGGCTGGGGTAAAGTTGCGGGGAGGGCACGAATATTATGAATGAGGGGATTGGGATAATGTCACTTGCGACACTCCTTGCACGGAGGTGTGGAATACCACCACATTGAGGCCGGGGGGGGGGGGGGAGAGTAGTAGCTCGGGCGGCTGAGCGGCCGCTGGGCCGGACAGCGGAACCAGCCGCCACCTTAGCTCCTTCTGCCGGTCCCCGCTCACCTCTGGCAGCTCTCCGTCTAAAAACCTCTCTCCTGCCGCTCGCTGGCCTCACTCATGTCCTTAAATTCCAACAGCACGATTGAGGTTACTCGGCTGTGGGAATTTAAGGATTTGCAGGAAGCCGCTGACATGAACGAAGTCGGCGAACGGCAGGTAACAGGTGTTCCGACGGAGAGCACTGCCAAAGGTGAGTGAGCCGGCAGAAGGTGCTGAAGTGGTGGCCAGTTCTGCTGTCGGGTCCCGGTGGCCACTCCCCGAGCTGCTTCTATCCCCAGCTACAGTGTGTGGCTTTGCACCCGGAGAGCTGCGGTAGCGGTGAGTGAGTTACTGGCAGTATCCCCGACCCCCTCCTTCTCAACACTCGTGCCCTCCTCACAACTTTACCCCTGACACTCCACACGCTGTGAAAGGAGCTGTTCCCCCAATTGGTCTAGGACTAGGGAGCCTAAGAAGGACAAATTGAAATGTCACTGCTTTTAATTTATTTATTTATTTAACGGAGCGAACAATCTACGCATGCGCTGTTTAATTTTTTTTTAAGTGGACTGAGTGCCTATCCTGAGTAACTACTCATGGCACGTGGCTGCTCTGATTCCCTCAGGCAGGTTAGTTATGTGACTAGTCAAGTCTAGTTTCTGATGTAACTCATATTGTGCAGAGCTATTCGAGATCTGCTAATTTATTAAAGTATTATTTGGTATTCAGTTTTCTTTGTACTTATTTGTTTGAACCTTTATTGTTAAACCTTCTTCATAACATTTCTGTCCATGCACGAGCCATTAAATTGGAATTTATCTTGTTGTTTCACAAATTCTTGTAAGTAATTCCATGGTACTGTTTGAAGAAGACCATAGTGTTCAGTAATTTTTCTGTTGAAATCCCTCCTCATTTATAAAAAGGTGTAAAGTAACCAGTAAGGCAATGTCTAATGCAATGCCTTCCTAGTCATTAACAGTGTCTAATAATTGCTCTGTAGATATTAAAGGATCATTTATAAGTTTCTAAAAAAAAATGACGTTCCTTGCGATTTACTTTTCCTATGACCATTTGTCTGACTGCAGGTAGAAAAGGGAATCGTATTGGAATCAAGGAAACCAATATATTCATGATGTTAATGGAAGGCAAAATTAAGGAAAATTGTGTAAAACTCATAAGATCGTATTTTACTTTAATGATCATTTACGTTATAAAAGAAGTTTGTGTAATTGTGGATTGCTTTAGACCACATGTTATAATACATGTTTCAAGGCACTTGCAATGAGGTCATTTGTAATTATATAGTTCTGTACATTATGGTGAGGGATGTTAATCTTGTCACTCGTCAACAGTAAATTGAAAAATACAGAACCACAGGCAAAAGGATAATGACATTTAGAATTCATTATACAGACTACTCTTGTCAATTCTAAATCACTTAATTTGAATCACTGGATGATTCAAACATGCTCAAAAAAAGCTTCCAGTGCTCGTTTATTCCAGCTGCTTAATTCAAATTACTGGACAATTCCATTTTCTTAATGCATAAATAAAAGGCTGTAAAAAGTGAATGTGCTCTGTAGAGAACCACATTAGGTTGCATTATGTTGTGCATTGACTATGTGATAGTACACCTTTAGGGGGCAAGTATATCCAGCTTTGAAATTTTATCGCGTGGATTGTGAAAAACACATATGACATTCATCAGAACAAAAACAATTGTTCATGTTTATTCATCTTATGACCAACTAAAATAAACAATGAGAAAATGATGCTGCAGTGGTTTCCAATGTAACCAGTGCAGTTTGCAACTGAGTGACTTTTTTTCCTCTTCAGATACATTTGGATTTTATAGGGGAATGGGAATATAATGTTGCTTCATATTTTCATCTAGGAAGTCTGGATTCCTGTCATTTTCACTGCTAGGGACAATCAATAATCAGAGTTTACTTCCAATTAGACATTTGGATATGTGGAGAATGCAGGGATACTGATTTTGGATGATCAGCCATGATCATATTGAATGGCGATGCAGTCTAGAAGGGCCGAATGGCCTACTCCTGCACCTGTTTTCTATGTTTCTATTTCTTGCTATTTTGTAACTAAGACCAATCATTATAGCCTGAACAGGCTCTTTGGCCCACAATGTTTGTGCTGAACATGTCTAGCTGCCTGCAAGTGATCCACATCCCTCCAATCCCTGCAAATCCATGTGCCTATCTAACAGCTTCGTAAAGGCTACAATGGTATCTGCCTCCACCATTGTCTGTGTAAAAAAAACTTGCTCCGCACATCTCCACTATATTTTCCCCCTCTCACCTTACAGTTATGCCTTGTGTTGGTGTTTTTCTTTTTAATATTTCCTGTGATTTTGTTATTCATGTTTGGCAGTAAGATAACTTTCTTAATTTTCCTGTATTTGAAGTTCACAACGTGGTCTCTACTACATCAGAGAAACCAAACCAGATCAGGTAATGGCTTTGTGGAGCACCTGCATTCAGTCTTCAGGAATAACCTTGAGCTTCTTGTTGCCTGCAATTTTAATAATTGATCATCCCATTTCCACTCAGACTCATCTGTCTCTGGTCTCCTGTTCTGTTAAAACATAGCTGAATGCAAGCTTTAGGAATAATCTTCTGTCTAGGCATTTTGCAACTTACAGGAATTATCTGACTTCAGATAACTCGCTCTGCTTGAATGAGAACTAGCGATTTCTGCCTCATAATTTTAGCTTCCTTTTTTTAAAGAATCTGGGTTGCAAGGAATGTTTCACAGCCTTGCCACAATCAACACATCACACAGACAATTAAGCTTAACTTGACCTTAACTGCTCCATTACACTCATCCTATCAGGGATATTCCCTTTATTCATACATAGTATATAGAACAGTATGGCATAGGAACCGGCCCATTCAGCCCGCAATATCTGTGCTGTACATGATGCCAGGTTAAACTAATCTCCTCTGTCTGCAGTTGATCCATATCCCTCTATTTCCTGCATGTCTATATACCTATTTAAAAGCTTCCTAAATGTCACATCGTATCTGTCTTCATCACTATCACTGACGGCGCATTTCCAGGTATGCACCACACTCTGGAAAAATCTTGTCCTGCACATCTCCTTTACGTTTTGCCCCTTTCACCTCATACCATGCTGTCTAGCCTTTGATGTTTCCACCCTCTCATATATAACTCATTTCCCTCCACATCTTCTTTGCTACTCTCTTTCCCAGAAATGATGAAGAGACCAAGATGTGAAATGTCAACAGTTTCTCTTTCCATATAAACTGCTGTGCCTGCTGTTTGTATCCAGTATTTTCTGTTTTTATTTCAGATTGACAACATTTGCAAGGAGGGGGGTTATTTACATGGGATTCTTGTTCTGCGTTCAAATATCGGGGACTGAATAATAATATTACCTGCAGATGGGAACTCCTGAAAGCCTTTTGTCTTCTTAGTCTTTTTAAATGCTAACAGTTAGACTGTCAATTTCGCACTGGAACTGTGCTGTCTTTGGAATACTATTAAGTAGTATTATTGCTTTAATGCCTAACAATAAAAGTTAGTGAGGGAAATAATTTTATTTAGAACTACTGAAGTTTATCAAATAAGGGAAGGTCCTTTAATCCATCGTTACTAGAGCAACCTTGTATTTATCCACCCTTGTATTTGATTTGGGATTTTTATCTTATTTGGTGTCAATCATCTCTCTGCTTTGCTTAAAAATGGTGTTGTGCCTATTGCTCTCCTGCACCTGTGTAAATTATTTTCTGGTAACTCTTTTTGCTTTTCTCATGATAATTGACATCTCTTGCTACTATTTCTCCCTTTCAGAAGAAATATATTTACCTATTTAATAGCAAAACCGACTCAATTTCAACTTATCAGAGAGGAAGATTAATCTGTAAATTACTTCAACCATCACTCTTTGAATAAATCATCAACAAACTTGGAAGTAATTGATGATCATTTTAAAGAAGTGTCAAAGGGAATGCGGTCCTGCTGCTAAATGTTTGGTTCTCCATGCAAGGTTAACAGCACATTAGCTGCTTCCTTGAGGTCCAATTAGGCAGCACTTGTGTCAAATCAGCATTGTGCACTGATTGACATTAAGATTTCCCTATTCTACATTGCACGTGCTGTCATCTTTCCAATATGGTGGACACGTAAATCATGCTACAAATTTGCAAGTGCACAGCATGCAGCACAATGGCAGAGAATCAACACTTTACCAGCCAAACAAAAGATGCAATTCAAGCTGGAGATTCTTAATCACTTGAATTTCTTAATTTTCTGTTATATTTCCACTTTCCCAATATCATCTTCTCGACCAATATTTTCATGTAATTTCCTTTCTTTTATTCTCAGACGACGAATCATATCTGACTGAAAGGATGGCTGGAAAGCTGCTCCTGTGTCTCTGGTAGATTGCTGAGAAAATTGAGGAAATGCTGATGGTTGTCTTTACATGACAATTTAAGCTTTGGAGTAGTGACAAGATTGTTAATCCTGAGAGACCAAAATGTGGGACAAAGGACTGAAGAAAGAGAGGCGTGCCACATTCCCTGGTTCTGAAAGATACTAATGATCCAGTTATGTGTCTACAACTGTGCTTTGCTAAATATGCATGCAGAATAGCCACTGAGACAGAAATTCAAGCGATTGCAAAAAGGCTTTGAATTTTATAATGTGCCTCTGTCACGAATAGTTGGACAATTTTAAATATAGTAAGGACAGTGGGAAAATAAATAGAGAACATTTCCACAGATGACAGATAGCTAACTGCTGTAGCCGTAATGCTTCAGCAGCTCACAAGCTCATTCACATTCATAGATTGTGATTTTGAAAAATGGCAGAAAATTGAAACCTATGGTACTTGGTTTCAATTGCATACAAGGACACTGGAAACTGAACAAAAAATAATGTTGATGGCCTTAGCGGTAACATCCTAGAGCCTTTTGAATTTTACAGTCACTGGCAAATGCTGCATTATTAAAGAATTATGTTCATGAAACACACATATAAGTCAGGATCAGCAAGTTGAGTTATTAAAATAATGTTTTGATGATCTATCCAGTTTCTAACATGAATTACAATGAGTATATATAGTGTTCAGCTGAATATGTATCTAATAAATGATTGGAAACGTTATATCATGGATATCCTAATCCTCATATATTTTGAGAAGCTTCTATTAACTCTGCAGTGGTTGATAATTAAAGGGGAAAGAATTACACTGCCATCAGTGCTATTTGTGCTCCTAATCTTCTTAATGGCATCTGCCATTGTACTACAAAGCCTCTTTTCCTCCTCATTCCTGGTATGTGATGGTATTTGTGTCTGACGATTAAAGTTTTATACTCTGTAAATCAGATTAGCTGTGGCATCACCTGATAGTAGAGTGAGTTATCATGTGTTCCAACTTCATTCTGTGGCATGCTGCGCAGTGAAACAAAGTATTTTGGTTCTTGGGATACTCAGAAGTATCTCTCAGCATGTGTTAGAAACTACGATCTCAAAGAAGATGATTCAATTTTCCCCGCCTTTATACTGTTCATAATGAGATTCTCTCTGGAATTGCCTCCCTAAACCCTTCCACATTACTTTATCTCTTTCATGCTTTAAGATATTGATCAAAACCCATCCCTTTGATGAAGATTTTACTCATCTTGCCTAATTTTGTAAACCACCATCTGTAGTTCCTTGTATCCACTTGCCTAATTTATTGTTTGTTTGGTGTCGAATGTTGTTTTGTATACTCATCTAAAGTACCTTGCAATGGCCTGTTATGTTAAAGGTGCTATGTAAATTGTTAAATGTAAAATGTAAAGTCTAATAACAATATTTAACTGTTGCAAGCGGTTTGTTTCCCAACTTAATTCAAGACATGTTTTAGATGATTAGTTGCCTTTTACAAAGATTGAAGGTTATGCTCTTGAGTATTTTTGATTGATACAAGATTTAACTTGAAGAGAACAGAATGTTTCAAAATAGGCCCGTGTGATTTTCCATTAAAGTGACAATAGAATTTATTTCTAATTTCAATGTACATTTTTTAAATTCTGGATTGCTTTAATAAAAGGTGTAGCAGTGCCATAAGTAAGTAAAAGAGACAGTGAAAATTTTGTTTATCTGTTTATCGAGGCACTAAAATGTTTTTGAGGAATTTGCCTCATGGTAAAATATCTGAATGAAATTGGAACCTTATTGTTTTTAAATAGTTTAAAAAAACATTCAAAATACAAATGCAAAAAAATGGCAATTTATTCACTCAATCTCATCATTAAATTGTGAATATGAATACATTCCCAGTTCTGCCTTTTCATTACTTTGCACTGATGTGACATCAAAAACAGTTTTGATAAACAGGATTTATAATTTATTTGTATTCTGTCATGATTTTCATTGGAAAAATTAAGTTAAAAATGTCTTTGATCACTTAGTCACAACTAGTAATTTGGGACATTCTATTTTTTTAATCTGTACTCTCCAACGACTTAGCATAGAGTCAAAGAGCTATACACTACAAAAACAAGCCGTTCTGCCCAACACATCCATGTTGACCAAATTCGTTAACCGAACTTGTCCCACTTGCCTGTGTCTTGCTGATATCCCTGGCCCATATCCCTCCAAACCTTTTGAATAGATGAACCTACATAAGTGAAATGTTGTAAGTGTCCCCGCTTTTATCACTTCCTATGTCATCTCGTTCCATGTACACACTAATGTCTGTGAAAAGGCCAGCCCTCAGTTCCTTTTTAAATCTTTCCTCTGTCACCTTAAACTATGGCCTCTAGTTTTTGTCTTTCCTATCCATGGAAAAGATTTCACCTTATCCATGCCCATCATGATTGTATATACCTCTATAAGGTAACCTCTCAGCTTCCTATGCTCCAGGAAAAAAATCTGAATGATTGGTTGGGAAATGCCCCCAACTGCTCTGTTGAGATACCAAATGTTGAATAATTTTGGCTGTTATACCTTGAAGGCTTCATGTGATGCCATTAATATGTGCACTGCCGATATGCATTTTTCTTCCTCTTTACTGGCAGTTACTCAGCATTGAGAATGACTTTCTTCTTCTATGGTTATGGGTGGGAAGATTGATTGGCTCTTGCACGCTTCTTCCACTGTTTATGCTTCACCACCTTATTCATGTGTCAGGCCAATTTTTGAGGTGCTTGACGAGTTACCGTGTGCTTCAAACCACTTGAAGAGCCCTTCTGCAGGAGATTTGCAAGAGTTAGTGTAGATGCTATGTTTCTTCAAGGAGATATTTGAGAAATTGTTTTCTTGATCTTCCTAAAAATTGCTTGCTCTGATGGAGCTCAAAGTAGTGTGTTTGCTTCTAGATCTGCTGACAGACGAGATGATGTGTGTTCATCAAAACTGATTCATTGTAGTCGGAGAAACAATGGCCTATTTGTGGATTTGAAAGATTTCATGAACATGGCATTGAGTCCTTCTAGTCCTTGAATACTGCATACAGTTCTGGCCATTGCAATATAGCACTTGGGAAGTGAAAATATTTGTTTTGAGAGGCACTTTGTCCCAATAGCTGTTCAATTGTCCACCATCATCCACAACTGACTCTGACAAGTCTGATTTGCTGTTATAGAAACATAGAACATAGAAATTAGGTGCAGGAGGAGGCCATTCGGCCCTTCGAGCCAGCACCGCCATTCATTGTGATCATGGTTGATCGTCCCCAATCAATAACCCGTGCCTCCCTTCTCCCTATACTCCTTGATTCCACTAGCCCCCAGAGCTCTATCTAAGTCTCTCTTAAATCCATCCCGTGATTTGGCCTCCACTGCCCCCTGTGACAAGGAATTCCACAAATTCACAACTCTCTGGGTGAAAACTCTTTTTCTCACCTCAGTCTTAAATGGTCTCCCCTTTATTCTAAGACTGTGCCCCCTGGTTCTGGACTCGCCCAACATTGGGAACATTTTTCCTGCATCTAGCTTGTCCAGTTCTTTTATGATTTTATATGTTTCTGTAAGATTCCCCCTCATCCTTCTAAACTCCAGTGAATACAAGCCTAGTCTTTTCAATCTTTCCTCATATGACAGTCCTGCCATCCCAGGGATCAAATTCGTGAAATTATAATTTATCCTAGCAAATTAAAATATCTTATGCACTTAACAGAGACAATGTTGATAAAGATGAATACGTATCCTTTGTTCTTGACGGTTTGTGTGCAGATGGCATTGTTTATTTAACCTACTTTCTTTATTTGCTCCTTTACTTTCAGAAATATATACCTTTTCTTGCAATGCCTTGTAGTGTCTTAATTTAAAAATGTCAATACTTTTCTCAATTTGCCTGTAGGGTACTATAACATTTGCCCTTTGTATTTGATATGTTATAATTTTTATTTAGCACGTTAATCCTTTTTCCAAATAATATTTGTCTGCAATACATTAATAAAGGGGAAAAAAAGTGTAACACCTTTTAATCTAGGTTCTTGGCTGGTAGCAAATGTGAAAATTGTGACTAGCTCCTGTTTAGCTGAGCAGGCTCTGGGCCAATGTCATTAAAGCCATGACATTCAGCAGGTCTCATTTCGCAGAGTGACAATCATTCTCCTTCCCAGACCTTATTTCAGTCCTGTGTTTTGCTTTATCACATAGCCATTGCCTCGTGCTGCATTTAACTTCCACCCCACTTTCCGTTGGCCCATTTTCTCTGAGATTCCTAACACTAAGAATAAGTACTTCTTCCTTCCAAGACATCAATTCACTTTTTTTCTGTGGAATTAATCAGGCGAGATAGCAATTGTTTGATTGAACATTGTGTACCAATCAAACGACATGGATTTCCTTTTATACAATGAAAATCTGAATTAATTAAAAAAAAATGTCCAAATGCTAATTTGCCCCTTAATAATATGTCATTGCTTTAAATTCGGTACCAGACACACCATCTTCTGTCAGCCCATTCATAAATGTACATGTAAAGGCCAAAAATTAGGTTTTACAGGGAAAAGAAAAAGAGCAGGGTCGTAACAGGGTTGTATTTGGAATGTAATTGATGATGAACAGATAACTCTTCCTTGAATGTATTCATCAGTTAAACATACAGTAACATCCTTGCATTAACAAGGGTAGTCTTGCAGGCAGAGGGTGTAGATAGACTAACAGGCTTAAATCAAACCTGGAGAGGAGACAGATGGAATCTATCTGAGGGTGCAGTAAGTGTGTTCACACAATCTTTAGAATGGGCAAGGCAGTTTCAGTTTTAATCTAATGCTGTAGATGTAGTGCAAACAGGGTCACTGGCACCTCAAATGATTTTCAAACAAAAATGTAGAATGGCCAGCACCTTGTGGTTTCAGACTGAAACTGCAGGTAAACGTTATATATTGCGGTTCAGGTTACAAAGGGAAAGAAAGTTAAGCATCAAAAGAGAGAAGCATTTTACTTGCTTGTCTTCAATTAATCTTCGAGTCGCTTCATCTACAGAAGGTAATTCTGGAAATGCTATTAACAATTCAAATTGCTGTGAACAATACACTGTAATAATATTGCAAAAATATTCAGATTGGTATGTAAAGATACTTGTTTGATTCATTTTTACAATCTCAAAGCCAACTATTTTGTTCCAGGTTTGCTTTAGTGAAAGGTCTGTACAAGGGAATAGAAATGAAATGTATTGGATTTGTGCGATAGGACAAAATGCCGAGGAGATTCCCAGTAGAGTGACAAAGAATAACAATTGGAATTCAGAGAAAGACAAAATCTTATTTTTCAACATTTCATCAATGCCATTCAATCTTACATTTTTAGCTGATAAAATAATGATATTGATTATAAGAGTCAAACTTATTGACAGTGAATAGGAACATCTATTCCATTCCTGGTACTTCTCAACTCGCCCCCTCTCCTCCAACTCGGAGTGAGAATTGGTTTCCCCTTCTTTATCACCCAAGCTTTCATATTCCACAGATTACTCTTCATAATTTCCATTACCTTCAATAGAATTCAACCACCTGACTCTTCTTGCCCGCCCTTCATTTTGGAATTTTGCAGTGTCAATTCCATCTGCTCCTTCATCTCCACCAATTACACCTATCTCATGGCATTTTCAGATGTACCCAAAGGAGATGCAACATTATTTCTGACGTCAAATGGCCAACACCTGCTTCACACAATTACAGCATTGTTTGTCTTTTTTTCCTGCTCTTCTGCACTCATTGATCACCCTTCATTCACAAATTCACCTGACAGATCAGCTCTGATTTTACTTCGGAGTCACGTGAGTGACTACGTGAAGACCCCGCCAACACGCATGCGCGACATATCGTCGAATGCATTGCGGAAGCGACAGTCGGGAGGAGCGCTGCTCCTCCAGCGTAAGTTTAAAAAACCTACCAAAGGTAAGTCTTACCATTCTGGTGAGCGTGGCGACTGGGTGTTCTTTGTTTTCCAGCTACGAAACAAGCACCATGGAGTCAAGAAAATCCAGGAGAGCAGCGGCAAAATCCGCTGCTGTGGAAAGCAGCCAGCAGCGTGCCGTCTCTCCAGAGCTGCAGGTGCTGCCAGCAACTCCCGACCTCTCGCCGCAACAGACCGCAGGTGCGCCGAGGTCCGCCGGCAAAACCACCCGGAAGTCGGACAGGTCCGTTGACTCGGCTGGGTCCGGACCTGAGGACACCCCGTTCGCGGATAGTGACAGCGAGCGGCTTTCCCGCATGGAGCGGATGGTGGAGCAATTGCTCCAGCGTGACCTGCTTATGCCGTGGGTCCTCGTAGACCCACGGCAGCATCCTATTAAGGACTGCCAAATGTCTCACCCTCTTCGCAGGGGAGCAATAGGGGTCAGAGCTGGGCTGACCCTGAAGAAGGGGCAATGGCTGAAGAGTTACCTGTGTCAGGGGTGCCAGAAGAGTTGTTGGGCATGGTTAATAAACATGCTGTATCAACCCAGAAAGGACTGCCTATACATCCTAAGCTGGCAGCCAGTATTAATTACATGGCCACCAACCAGCTGCAGGAACAAGCCATAAACAACACGGCAGAGTAATACCTTGCTCCAGAGAACTGCATTTCTCTAAATGTGCCTGCAGTCAACAACCCCATCTGGGGCAACATGAGCCCTTCCATAAGGAGCCAGGAGGTGAAACTCCAGAGAATCCTTAAACTGCTGGCTGCTGGTATCACAGCAGTAGCCAGAACAGCCGATGGGG
Organism: Raja brachyura; assembly: GCA_963514005.1. The sequence continues at coordinate 11,362,482 of OY740798.1, forward strand.
TTGAGATTCCTGAAGAGCTACAAGATGCTCTAGCACTCCTGTGTAAAACTCAATTTGAGATTAACAGCTACAGGAAGAGCATCATCAAGCCTGCACTTAATCCCAAATTTGCGGGATTATGCAGGACTAGCAGCACAAAGCCGCCAACGTTGCTGTTTTGGGACAACCTCCCGAAGCAGGTAAAAGACCTGGATGAGGAGGCCAAGGCTATAGGCCTGATCAAGGTGCCAAACACCTCCAAAACCCATTATCAGCAACGGCAGCACCCCTACACATCCACCAGACATCATTACAACGAAAGACCAACTGGTGGTGAAAACTCGAAGGCCGGCCCACCTGCATAGCGGTCTTTTTTAGACCATGGCCCAGCCCGGCCTTCTTGGAAAATCCTGCAACCCCACTACGCAGCAACACAATACAACAAGAAACAAGGACAGGGACAACCAACACAGCACTGGCGGTAACCATGGAGGTAGGTGGGTCTGGTTGCCTCAAAAACATTGCATGCCTAGATTCATCAAGGGTTTGTGGACGGTTGCACTTGTTTCATCATGTGTGGAGCCCTTTACCTCTGATCCTTACATACTCGGAAGTATTCAGGGTTACAAAATTGAATTTGTGTACGAACTCCCCATCCCAGTTCACCATATGCCCAGCTCGAAGTTCATACTTTCACAAAAAGAGAGAACAGCAGGCCATGCTGAACTGTTAAGACTAAACGCAAAAGGGGTAATTGAGAAGACAATCAGAGAATCTCAAGAGTTCGTATCAAATATATTATCGGCACCCAGGCTGTTTACAAAATTGTTAAAACAAGCTTTAGCATACTTAAGGAAACATAACCATATTGTCATGGCTTACCTTGATGATATTCTCATTGTAGGTGAGATTTTGGAGATGGCTACATTGGCAGTATCAGCCACAAAACATCTTTTTCAAAAGCTGAGATTTATCATACATCCAGAAAAATCAAAATTGAAACCCTCCACTACCATGGATTATTTGGGGTTCACTATCGATTCTGTTCAAATGTCTATTACCTTGCCACCAAACAAAGTGACAGACTTGACGGAAGCATGTAAAAGCCTCACTGGCATCAGGGAACTATCCATTCGGCAAGTAGCCAGAGTGATTGGGAAAGTAGTGGCTGCATTTCCAGCAGCACAATTTGGATCACTCCATTACCAAAACCTGCAAAGAGCAAAAATTCTAGCTCTCAAAAATCATGCTGGCCATTTCGATAGGCCTATGAAACTACCAGGCAAAGCTAAATTAGAATTAAATTGGTGGATAGAAAATGCTCAGCATTGTTCTAACCCCATCACTATCATGAATCCCTCGGTTACATTACAGACTGATGCCAGTGCTAAAGGTTGGGGAGCAACTAATACCACCACAAGTTGTGGTGGCAGATGGAGTGCACAAGAATTAACCCTGTTCAAAGCACTAGGGATTAATTATCTAGAAATGCTGGGAGCATTTCATGGACTCGGGGCCTACTGCTCAGATATGCACCAGTTGCATGTACGGTTACAAATTGATAATACCACAGTGGTGGCCTATATTAATCATATGGGTGGAATAAAGTCGATATCATGTGATGAATTGGCTAATAATATCTGGCACTGGTGTCTGGATAGAGAGATTTGGATCTCAGCCACTTACCTCCCAGGTAAACTAAATACAGTGGCGGACACCTGGTCAAGTAAATTCAACGACAACATTGAATGGATGTTGGATCGGAAAGTGTTTACAGATATTATAGAACGGTATGGAACACCAGATATCGACCTTTTTGCATCCAGACTAAATCATCAACTAACAACATATGTCGCTTGGGAACCAGACCTGGGGGTAGCAGCGATGGATGCTTTCTCGCTGCATTGGGGGGATTTGTTTTGCTATGCATTTCCCCCTTTCTGCCTTATCAGTCGGGTCTTACAAAAAATTAAACAAGACTCCGCAACGGGTATTTTGGTTGTTCTCGACTGGCCTGCCCAACCATGGTTCCCAGCAGTACTAAAGATGACCGCAGAACCCTGCATTCGGATCAACAAACGGCTGAGCTTGTTGGTACACCCCATGACAGGGGAAAGTCATCCGTGCCATGATCGAATGAACCTATTGATTTGCAGATTCTGAACAGGCCATTTCTGGACTACGGACTCTCCGACAGGACGATCAATGTCATCACAGCGTCGTGCAGGGAGTCCACCAGAAGACAGTACCTGACATATGTCAGAAAATGGGAAGTGGTCTGCACCGACGAACACTTCATATAACTCAGCCACCATCACTGAAGTGTTGGAGTGCCCTATCTAATTACCTGGGCCGAGGGAGTGATCACCTGGCTATAGGATCACACCCACTAGTATCTAAACTGATGAGGGGTATATTTAACTCTAATCCCCCCAGGCCCAGATACACCCATACATGGGACATAGGCATAGTATTAACTATGCTTCGAGGATGGACACCTATATCGGGGCTCACTCTGGATAAACTAACATATAAAATGGTTATGATAATGGCACTTGTAACAGCACAACGGGTCCAGTCCTTACATAAGCTAAATATGGACGCCATGTATATCACCAATGGCACGATAACCTTTCTGATACAGAGGTTACTCAAACAAGATTGACTAGGTTCCTCTGGCCAAAAAATAGAATTACTGGCCTATCCTGCAGATGGTCAGCTCTGCATTGTGACATATATTTTACGATATATAGAAGTCACCAAGAGTCTAAGGGGCACGGACTGGGCTTTACTCATAAGCCACAAACGCCCTCACCAGAAGGTCAAGGGTGGTATTGGGTGCAGCGGGGGTGGATACTGATGTTTTCAAATCTCACTCCACCAGGGCTGCATCCACATCGGTGGCTAGGATGATGGAAGTTCCTATGGACCACATCCTTGCCACAGCGGGTTGGAGCAATGAACAGACTTTTCAGTGCTTCTATAATAAACCCGTGGCCGCTCCCGAGACATTTGCAGGAAAGATTTTAAGTTCTGTTACATAATTTACCCAATGTGGGGCATTATTTTAGGTATGAATAAATACCTTCTTTGTATTTCAGCACAGTGTCATGTCTGAAATACATTCATCCTCCTTTCCTAGCATTGGCAGTGTGTGAGCATGGACTCGTTCCAGGGCATGAAATCACAGAGCTTTGAAATCTTCACGTAGTCACTCGCGTGACTCCGAAGTAAAATAGTAAGAGTAAATGAGAACTTACCAGTTTGAAGTTTGATCTTTATTTTATGAGGAGTTACGATGAGGGATTACGTGCCCTTCGCTCCCAAACCCTCTATTATAAAGTTCAACTGATATATAAGTTCTCTCTTATCTTCCTATGTTAGTCTACTCTGGTATCTGTGATTTCACACCACTGATTTGAAGAATGTCATGCATGCGTGCTGGCGGGGTCTTCATGTAATCCCTCATCGTAACTCCTCATAAAATAAAGATCAAACTTCGAACTGGTAAGTTCTCATTTAATCTTACTATTAACAAGCATTAACCACCCTCTCTTAGGAAGCACCAACAAGATTTGTTTGATGGCACTGGGCCTATATTTGCTGGAGTTTAGAAGAATGAGGGGGGACCTCATTGAAACGTACAGAATAGTGAAAGGCTTGGATAAAGATGTGGAGAGGATGTTTCTACTAGTGGGAGAGTTGAGGACTAGAGGTCATAGCCTCAGATTAAAAGGATGTTCTTTTAGGAAGGAGATGAGAATCGGTGATGAATCTGTGGATTTTCTTTGCCACAGAAGTCTGTGGAGGCAAAGTCAGTGGATATATTTGAGACAGAGATAGATAGATTCTTGATTAGTATGGGTGTCAGAGGTTATAGGGAGAAGGCAGAAGAATGGGGTTTGGAGGGAGATAGATCAGCCATGATTGAATGGCGGAGTAGGCGATGGACCGAATGGCCTAATTCTACTCCTTTCATTTATGATCTTATGATTTGTGTTACTTGGATCCTCTTGGTCCCCCAAATGTTCTATTTGTTCTCTGCAACTGTCCTTACTAGCATTTTAAAATATATTTCTTTCATCAACATGAAATGATAGTTTTGCTTCTTGATGCTTGGATTTTCCTTCACCTGCTGACTACCTCTGCTTTATCTCCGATTTCCACCATCTGCAGTTTTATTTGCTTATCAATGACTTTAGCAAGATGAGATCCTATTTGATTATCCAAGTTAACTTTGGGAATTTAAAATACCAAATTGGTTGCAGAACCATTGAACACGGCCTATTTAGACCTTGATAAAGTTTCTCAGGACCATGATTCCTAAAACTGAAAATAGTAGGAACTTTTGATATTGAATTTCCTGTGGGAAATAAAAAATATTTATGAGTGGAGTTTGCAAAAAAAATAATGTGCTCATGATACTCATGTGCCCATGTTCATTTTTTCAGTTCATAGGATTGGTCACAACCTGAAATGCTGACTGCTCCTTTCTCTCCATAGCTGCCTGACCCACTGAGTTCCTCCAGATCTTTGCTACTTAGTCAACCCAGGAAAGCTCTGGAGTATTGCCAGCAATTTAGGCATATCCTTTAAGCATAAAATGATGAAGTATTCTCAGTTATTATAGTAAAATGTTCTTAATTTGTTTCTTTTTCTGATGCATTGCTGAACCCATATACTTTCTTTCAATAATTTACCTATAAATTAATTTAGATCAGTCTGCATATTTGCATTTAATAATTGTTTTTGATTCAAAATATTTTCTGAAGTGATTACTTCACATTTCGTCCACCAAGTTTTTCCCACTCAAGTTCAAGTTCACATTTATTGCCACATGCACCAGTTAAGGTACAGTGGAATTTGACTTACAATCAATAAGAGCACTTACAATCAAAAAGAGCTCAATACACAATAGAATACAACATGAACATCCACCACAGTGGAATCAACATTCTTCACTGTGGTGGAAGGAAATAACGTTCAGTCGGTCCTCCTCCTTTGTTCATCCGTGGTCGGAGCCTTGAACCCTCGTTCTACCTATATTTCGATTTTAAGAATCTTAGTCCTAACTAATCAGACTAGCAGTTGATATTAAACAGCATTGGACATTAAAAAAGCAAATTGGATTAAGGAGCTTGTTACTTGGATAAAATGGATAAAACAAGTCCATAAAATCTGCAAGTCTGTAAATTATCGCAGACAAGGTTCAATGCAGGAATTATAAACTATTACATTATTGGAAAAAAACATGGTGTTTAGACAATAGGTGCAGGAGTAGACCATTTGGCCCTTCGAGCCAGCACCACCATTCAATGTGATCATGGCTGATCATCCCCAATCAGTACCCCGTTCCTGCCTTCTCCCCATATCCCCTGACTCCGCTATTTTTAAGAGCCCTATCTAGCTCTCTTGAAAGCATCCAGAGAACCTGCCTCCACCGCCCTCTGAGGCAGAGAATTCCACACTCACCACTCTCTGTGAGAAAAAGTGTTTCCTCGTCTCCGTTCTAAATGGCTTACTCCTTATTCTTAAACTGTGGCCCCTGGTTCTGGACTCCCCCAACATCGGGAACATGTTTCCTTCCTCTAGCGTGTCCAAGCCCTTAACAATCTTATTATTCCTTGGTACTAAAATCTCTATGCTCATATATTTTAATGCTCTGCTTGCTACCTTTTCCTGTGCCCACTCACCTTAAACTCAGGTCTAAAATGTAGCTACTCATAATTCATCCACATAAAACTATACTGTCTTCTGAAATAATATAACTTATATACTCGTCCTTCAAGACTTTACCACAGGAATCAGTATTTGGGCCCCACTATATGTAATCGCTATTGAGCTGAGAGAACCAGATGTCATATTTCCAAATTTGCCAGTGAAACAAAACTTAGTGAGGTTGTGAGTGGCGAAAAGGATATATGGGTCAAGAGTATTTAATTGTTATATTTACTGGGAAAAGAACAATGAAATATTGCTTGCTGCAGCTTCAAACTATTCTCTAACTTAGTGTTCCCTGCTCTGAGGCACTAGTTTTAGAGATATTTTTTAATTATGTAGGGCTCTTAAAAAATGTTTTGTTAGTCAAGTCTCAGCGATATTTATTAAATATTGTTTGCCACAAAGATTGTTCTTGAAAAAACACATACCACTTAAGCAACAGGAGCAAACTGCTCTTCATTTCTGGCAAGAATTTTACTGTGCCTTGTCCCATGTGACAATAAAGTGTTCAATTCCAATGTTGTGCCCATTCAGTATTGCAGTGTAATATAAACCAGAATCTGGTGCTTGGAGTTGGAACTTCAAGCACAGTCATGAAATTCAAAGAGTCCTGCCAATCATTATTAACACTGACACAGAATATCTTTAAAAATAATGTATTCCATTATTTGACAACAGCTTTTAGCTCTAAATTTTCTAGGTTAAAGAAATTGACTGATAACCCTTCCACAATAAGCTGATTTTCAAGGCCATATAAACTATGGTTTATTGTTAACTCAATCATAATTAACAAATTTCCCAAGAGTATGTTATATCTGGAAGTGAGTGTCACTGGTACTGATAGCAGATTCCCATTTCAAAGTAAACCCAATATTCAAGTAAAACTGTTAATGGCTTTTGATATTCACTGTTATTTTTGCAGTGTTTAAATTTCATGAGACTTTATATCTAACACTGTTTTGATAATTTGTAATGTGGAAAGTCAGTCTGTGCATTTTATAGTATTTTTGTCAAACAGCATCGGGAGACAGCAGATGAGACTTTGGAGTTTAATTTTAACCCCATAATATTTTTCTGCATGTAAATCCTCCTGACAAAGACTGCCATTCAGGGGAACCATGAGTGCCACAGTTATCTAGTAGTAAATTTCATTTATTGCAACTACTACAAGATAGAGAATATTGACCAAAAGAGCTCTTACCCAAGTGCAAAAGTGAAGAAAAAGTATTTACCCGGGAGATTATTACTGCAGTGCAAATAACACTCTGCAAATTACATATGCAGAGCTGCTTAAGTGCAGTTACAGATAATTCCATATGTTTAAAGTCTGCAATAAATGATAATGAAATGAGAGGTTACAACTTTCACAGTGAACAGTAGGTCCCTGGGGAAGTTGTAGAACAGAGGGACCTTGGAATACAAGTTAATAGTTTTCTGAAACTGGTATTACTTGAAGACAAAGCAATGAAGAAGGTCTTTTGGCGCATTGGCTTTCAACAGTCAGGGCATTGGGTATAGAAGTTGGGAATGTTATGCTGCAGTTGTATTAGATTTTGGTGAGGCCACAGTTGGAGTAATGTGTTCCGATTTGGTCACCCTGCTATATGAAAAATGCCATAAACTTGGAGAGAATGCAGAAAAGATTTACAAGGATTTAGCCAGGACTTGAGTGACTTAGTTATGGGGAGAGGATGTCAGGGTAGGACTTTATTCCTTGGAACGTAGAGGACTGAGAAGATGAATTTACAGAGGTGTATAAAATCACTAAACGCATAGATAGGATCTTATTCTCAGGGTTGGGGAATTGAGAACTGAGTGCTAAGGTTTAATGTGAAAGGCGGAAGTTTTAATAGGTGTTTGAGGCATGGACAATAAAAAAATAAATAAATACATTTGGATAGGTACACGATATGAAAGGGTTAGAGGAATATGGATCAAATGCAAGCAAATGGAACTAGCATAGATGGGCATGTTGGCTGGCAAGAGATCAAAAGGCCTGTTTCCATCCTGCATGACACTATGGAAATAAATATAATGGAAGCAAAACTAAGTACTGCAATTGAATTTGGATATATGGTTTTGCAAGCCTTTCTTATTGAACATTATCACATGATATAGATAAAATATTTATCTGTAAATGATTACGAGTAGTAATCTAATTTGAGTGCAGATTAAATTATAACTACCAAGCTTAGTTTATAATCATATCTTAAATCCTATGATGTGCTTGTAGTTTTATAATTAGTTTCTAGTTAGTGTCTGTTAAATTTTTAGAGTGTTTTATTTCTATTTTACATGCTGTATTTATTTCCAATTAACAGCAGCTATCATTGTTGATACTGACAGTTTGAGACTGCATGTTCTTAATTCATGATGATGCTTTTACTATAGGATTAGTGATCATGATATTGTTACTTCAGATTTAGCAGTAGTTGGTTACTGAGAAATTTCATGTCTGGTCTGTGTGTATACCACTTAACAGATGGTGGAATTTTTGAAATATGTTAGGAGTGATTTTAGGACTCATCCAATCGAGTAAAAAATCATAGTTTAATGATTTGATGACAATGTCTAGCCTCACCATTTAGAATTTAGATGTTAAACAAGTTTATTTCTTATAAGAATTTTTTTTTACCAAATTGCTTTAATTGTTGTGATGATCAAATCTTGTTCCTCAGCATCTTATTAGCAATTACTGCTGGATAAACATTGTACAATCTCTTTCATTAGACTTAAACGCTCTCAAATTTGTCCTTAGTCAGTGCCAGGCCTAAATGCTACTTCTGCTTTCCAAAATTCTCTTAGCATTGTAGTATGGTGTATCATAAAGTTGAAATCGGAGGCTTAATTACATTAAGAGTAATAACACAGCAGAACCTATTGAATTCACAATGGATCACATCACTTTTATCCTGTATTAAATGAGCTAAGCAACACAAACAGAATAATCAACATACTATTTGGCTGTCATCTGCAGTGTAGAGAGTGGAGATCACAAGGAGTTTTCCCTTGCTACAGTGATAGCCTTTTTTATTTCAGACTCCCATCTGGGAGGCCATGAACACATTATCATACTGAACGCAGGGTTTTGTGTAATCTGCTTAGTGGCACTGCAGTCCAGATCCTTCATTGAATATTTTGCAATTTATAATTTAAATGAGAGTGCTGTTCTGACAGGCTTTGAAATTTATTAAAACTCTTTTGTGCATATGCTTTTGTTCTTGTCTAATAGGCTCAGCATATTTTGGATGCTCAAGTAAAATGATTAATTTTTATTCATGAGTTTTGAAGTCTGGGGATTAAAAATGGATAGATATTGCTGTTCGTGTTTATGAGAATGAGACGAAAGGGTTTTTTTGTTAAATAAGGAGGAAGGAAAACAGTAGACTTCCCTGTCATAACTGATCAGTAACAGGAATACAATTCTATTACATAATGTCTTGGATTGAGACACTTGCAGGCTTATTTGTCCAATTTTGTAAGCTGTCATGTATTGCTGCTGTTTGTTGATTTTTTGGCTAAACATGAAAGTATTACCATCAGTGTTAAAATCGATAGATGAAATCAATAATGAGAAAAATAAATAAGTTTAGAAAATGACATGAGTTGAGCAAAAAAAAGTTTTAACTTTTGGAATGGAATTTTACCAATACATTATTTTTAGAATTCAAATATTGCATCTTTAGTATTCTCTCAATCATTGCAAAGTGATTAAAGGTGCATTTGGTAGTATTATTAGATGGCACTCAACACCAATAACCTGCTGATCGACACTCAGGATTAAGTAGATTACTTAAAGGAAGTATTTGACTGCCTAAAAACTAAGCTATGATGCAATCCAAGGAATACATTGACTTCAGCTCAGCGAAACCCAATAATATAGTTTAGTACATTGATACAGCATGGAAACAGGCCCTGCAGCCCACTGTGTCCACACTATGCATTGATTACCCGTTCACACTAGTTTTCTGTTATCCCACTTTTGGATCATTCCCTGCACACCAGGGGCAATTTACAGAGGCTAATTAACCTACATACCTGCACGTATTTAGAACATTGGAGGAACCCTGAGCACCGGGAGGAAATTCATGTGGTCACAGGGAGAACACGCAAACTCCACACAGAGAGGACCCAAGGTCTGGATCGAACCTGGGTCTCTGGCGCTGTGAGGCAGCAGCTTTATCAGCTGTGCCACTATGCTGTCCTTCTCTCTGCACTTTTTTCCAGCTAAATATCTTTCCTAGAGCAGGGTGACTAAAATTAGTCACTACAAATTCAGCATTACCAACATCTTGAACAATAGTAGCATTAGGTTTTGTACATCTGGAAAAAACAAAGGCACACTTGCAGTAGGAAGTTATGGCGGACGGTGATTAATAGTAGAAATCCATTTTTAATAATAAATCCAATTCGGATTTATAAATATGAAAGAAAACCAGTACCATTAACTTAAATGTACTGAAATTGCAGATTTTTCCACCATGGCTATCTGCAGGTATCAATGATTGGAGAGACATTCACTGTTTAGAGATCATACTGCAAATAAATGGCATAGATAGGCTAGACATTCAGAACTTTCTTCCCAGGCTGGAAATGCCAATGACTAAAGACAAAGCTTTGAGCTGAGAGGAACAAAGTTTAAAGGAGTTGTGTAGGGCAAGATTTATACAAGATGAATGGTGGTTGCCTGGAACGTGGAGTGGTGCTGGAGGCAGATATGACAGTGGTATTTGAGAGGCTTTTGGATAGACACATGAATATGCAGGCAATGGAGCGATATGGATCATATGCAGGCATAGGAGATTAGTTTAACCTGCCATTATGTTCGGCAAAAACATTGTGGGCCAAAGGGTTTGTTCCTGTAATGTACTGTTCTGTGAATGCAAATGCACAGTACCAATTGATGATTATGGTATGATATTTATCCTTCAATTCAGGACATATTCACCAGAAGACCAAAAAAAAAGTGTAACTACAAGAAATAAACAATCTCAAATAATTTAGTTGATGATTTTAATTTGATTGAAACTAAATTTAAGCTTGGTAATGGTTTTGATGAATTTTGAGGAAAGTTGATGACCTGTGGAGCGATATCTAAATCCAACTACGAGATGATGAGTATTTAAAAAAAAAAAAAAAATCAATTTCAATTCTTTATGTAAAAATATTTTGTTTCGACGGGTTACACATTTGTTGTTCGCAATGTGTTTTTAGAAAGATTTTTAAAATTCTGAAAGATATTTTGTATTGAATTTGTTTGAAAAATATTTTGCTTTTACATTTTCTGTATTGGAAATTAATTGTGTAAGCACTTTTAATAAAGAGTTGTAATTTAGGAAAAACAGGTGTTCTGATTAATAGACCTCATTGGTTTTTCTGCAGCATTGTGTACACAGCCATTTGTAATCCTTTGTAAAGTCAGCTCAGGTGTAAATTTATAGCATATCTTTGTGAATGTAAGTTGAAATCAGAATGACAACAGTGAAGTAATAAAAGGGAACGATGCTCTGGTTGGCAAAAGAGCGGTCAGTAAATGAGATATAATTGGAGATGCATTAAAGCTTGAAATGATCAACTAATTTATGTGAATCCTTATCATTTCCAACAGAAAGAAACATGTTTTTTTAGTGTGTAGCAAAGCCTAGCCACACAAAGCAAGACAAGTACATATGGATAGTCCCTTGATATCGTTCACTTGCCGTGTAATCTTATTATGCAAAGTTCTAATCTTCACCTAGAATGAATGCCCTAGGGTCACAATATAGTCATATCAGGGTTTTTGGGGTCATGCTTTGTGATCCTTAGCTTATTCCTCCTGGCGGAACTGGGATTTGAGAGCATCCCCAGACACTTGCAAATATCAGTTGCAGAATCAGCCAGAACCTGCTGCAGTGTTTAGAAGACGAGACCAACATGAGGTCCCTGGTAGGATTAAAGATGATTTGTCGCTGCAGGATTTTCTAACAGATGTATTATTGGATAGGGAATAGAGGCCATAGGCACAGTGAAATTAGATCACATTTGCCATTCTCACTGCATCCACTGGTGGCTAAAGTAGCAGCTGCATGTGGATTTTATTTCTTTCAGGTAAAGCGACTTGTAAGTCATTTTGAAGGAATGAGATGAAAGCAGCTTTGGTGACATTTCTGATGTCTGTAAGATTTAGTGGAAATGTAATGCGATTATTGATGACACCTTCAATATAGGGTTCCACATGGCAACATCACTGCTTGGCCCTGGGAAATAAGCCTTTCCCATCTTTTTACTCACAGTTGGAGGCTCAAAGTGATTTTTTTTCCTATTTTGGGTCTTATACTGAAGTGGAGTGGTTTTGGTTAATACTGAATTTAGTCTGGATACACGTTGGGTTTCAGTAATTTAAAAAGAAAAAATCCAGTTTGGTTCCAAAGTTCTAATTGTAATCAGTTGTGCTTGGGGCATGCAGATAACATGTATTTTTGCACATAATATATTTATTTTATGCAATAATTTTTAATAAACCCTTGAGTAGAATACAGACATTATATGCATACTGTGCTTAAACTGAGAATCACAGAATAACGGGTGTGGAGTGAGACTACTGGGGATGTAAATAAGATGTAGTTGGTCATGGGCAAGTAATATCAGGTGCAGGGAGATTGGGGTACAGAGCATTATTAGGTGAAAAAATGAGAAGGGATGCAGCATAATTGGGAGAAGGCAGCATCAGGGGTCAGGCACATAATTTGGTGGTGGAGAAGGATTGGGCATGAAATTGGGCCAGCGTGGGGAGGAGTAAGGGGATATGAATTTGCATACACTACCTTCAAATTCCCTTTACACATCTGAGGATTTTGTCATCCCCTTCCATAGTTCTATCTTTTACTAAGCTGCATATGCCTTCATATACAGTGGCTTGCAAAAGTATTCATACCCCTTGAACTTTTCCACATTTTGTCACGTTACAACCACAAACATAAATGTATTTTATTGGGATTTTATGTGATAGACCTACACAAAGTGGCGCATAATTGTGAAGTGGAAGGAAAATGATACATGGTTTTCAAATTTTTTTACAAATAAAAAAACTGAAAAGTGTGGCGTGCAAAAGTATTCAGCCCCTTTTACTCTGATACTCCTAAATAAAATCCAGTGCAACCAATTGCCTTCAGAAGTCACCTAATTAGTAAATAGAGTCCACTTGTGTGTAATCTAATCTCAGTATAAATACAGCTGTTCTGTGAAGGCCTCAGAGGTTTGTTAGAGAACAGTAGTGAACAAACAGCATCATGAAGCCCAAGGAACACACCAGACAGGTCAGGGATAAAGTTGTGGCGAAGTTTAAAGCAGGGTTAGGTTATGAAAAAATATCCCAAGCTTTGAACATCTCACGGAGCACTGTTCAATTCATCATCCGAAAATGGAAAGAGTATGGCACAACTGCAAACCTACCAAGACATGGCCGGGCAAGGAGAGCATTGATCAGAAAAGCAATCAAGAGGTCTGTGGTAACTCTGGAGGAGCTGCAGAGATCCACAGCTCAGGTGGGAGAATCTGTCCACAGGACAACCATTAGTCGTGCACTCCACAAATCGGGCCTTTATGGAAGAGTGGCAAGAAGAAAGCCATTGTTGAAACAAAGCCATAAGAAGTCCCGTTTGCAGTTTGCCACAAGCCATGTGGGGGACACAGCAAACATGTGGAGGAAGGTGCTCTGGTCTAATGAGACCAAAAATTGAAGTTTTTGGCCTAAATGCAAAACGCTATGTGTGGCAGAAAACTAACACTGTACATCACCCTGAACACACCATCCGCACTGCGAAACGTGGTGGTGGCAGCATCATGCTGTGGGGATGCTTTTCTTCAGCAGGGACAGGGAAGCTGGTCAGAGTTGATGGGGAGATGGATGGAGCCAAATACAGGGCAATCTTGGAAGAAAACCTGTTAGAGTCTGCAAAAGACTTGAGACTGGGGCGGAGGTTCAGCTTCCAGCAGGACAATGACCCTAAACATACAGCCAGAGCTACAATGGAATGGTTTAGATCAAAGCATATTCATGTGTTAGAATGGCCCAGTCAAAGTCCAGACCTAAATCCAATTGAGAATCTCTGGTAAGACTTGAAAATTGCTGTTCACAGACGCTCTCCATCCAATCTGACTGAGCTTGAGCTATTTTGCAAAGAAGAATGGGCAAAAATGTCAGCCTCTAGATGTGCAAAGCTGGAAGAGACATACCCCAAAAGACTTGCAGCTATAATTGCAGCGAAAGGTGGTTCTACAAAGTATTGACTCGGGGGCTGAATACTTTTGCACGCCACACTTTTCAGTTTTTTATTTGTAATAAAATTTGGAAACCATGTATCATTTTCCTTCCACTTCACAATTATGCACCACTTTGTGTTGGTCCATCACATAAAATCCCAATAAAATACATTTACGTTTGTGGTTGTAACGTGACAAAATGTGGAAATGTTCAAGGGGTATGAATACTTTTGCAAGCCACTGTATCTAGCATTTAGAAACATAGAAAAATAGGTGCAGGAGTAGGCCATTCGGCCCTTCGAGCCTGCACCGCCATTCAATATGATCATGGCTGATCATCCAAATCAGTATCCCGTACCTGCCTTCTCTCCATACCCCCTGATCCCTTTAGCCACAAGTGCCACATCTAACGCCCTCTTAAATATAGCCAATGAACTGGCCTCAACTACCTTCTGTGGCAGAGAATTCCAGAGACTCACCACTCTCTGTGTAAAGAATGTTTTCCTCATCTCGGTCCTAAAGGAATTCCCCCTTATCCTTAGACTGTGACCCCTTGTTCTGGACTCCCCCAACATCGGGACCAATCTTCCAGCATCTAGCTTCTCCAACCCCTTAAGAATTTTGTAAGTTTCTATTAGATCCCCCCTCAATCTTCTAAATTCCAGCGAGCACAAGCCGAGTCTATCCAACCTTTCCTCATATGAAAGTCCTGACATCCCAGGAATCAGTCTGGTGAATCTTCTCTGTACCCCCTCTATGGCAAGGATGTCTTTCCTCAGATTTGGAGACCAAAACTATACACAATACTCCAGGTGTGGCCTCACCAAAACCCTGTACAACTGCAGTAGAACCTCCCTGCTCCTATACTCAAATCCTTTTGCTATGAATGCTAACATACCATTTGCTTTCTTCACTGCCTGCTGCACCTGCATGCCTACTTTCAATGACTGGTGTACCATGACACCCAGGTCTCGTTGCATCTCCCCTTTTCCTAATCTGCCACCATTCAGATAATAGTCTACCCTCATGTTTTTGCCACCAAAGTGGATAACCTCACATTTATCCACATTATACTGCATCTGCCATGCATCTGCCCATTTACTCAGCCTATCCAAATCACCCTGCAGCCTCCAAGCATCCTCCTCTCATCTAACTATACCCCCCAGCTTGGTGTCATCTGCAAATTTGGAGATGTTGCATTGAATTCCCTCGTCCAAATCATTAATATATATTGTAAATAGCTGGGGTCCCAGCACTGAGCCTTGCGGTACCCCACTAGTCACTGCCTGCCATTCTGAAAAGGACCCGTTTACTCCTACCCTTTGCCTCCTGTCTGCTAGCCAGTTCTCTATCCACATCAATACTGAACCCCCAATACCGTGTGCTTTAAGTTTGTATGCTAACCTCTTATGTGGGACCTTGTCGAAAGCCTTCTGAAAGTCTAGATATAACACATCCACTGGTTCTCCTTTATCGACTCTACTAGTTATTTCATTTCTATTTTGTATTTACTCATTCTTGGTTGCTTCTGAAATGGAACCAAACAGTAGATATTGAGACTAAATGGCCACTACATGCTTACACGAGTAAATTTAATTCAATCCATGCGGGATCAATTTCTAAGCAAGATCTCTAATGTAAATCACTCCATTCTCAATATTTTTCACTATTGGACCCAAAGATCCCAGTTCATCCCATTTCATCAGAATTGAGAATCTCAAGATATACCATTTTTTGACACATGGGATAAGCAGAATTTGTTATAACTTCATCCACAATACTGACACAATGAGGGTTTCAAGCTTCCCACACACTAGTCTCCACTGAACACGTGCTTTTTCCAATACGTGCCTAGCACAAAACTACCATTAGTTAGCACTACATTAGTCTTTTCCAAAAACACAAAGATATGGGAGACTGAAATATAGATTGGGAAGCCAACCCCTTCTGATTCTAGCTATAAAACTTGTTATTGTTAAAGAATACAACGATCTGGAATTTGAAGCTTCCTGAAGATTATCCAGGTGTGTGAGAGTGCCATATGTAGGAGTTATAGTGAGGTGGTCACGCCCAAGGTGCAGGAAAAATGTAGATGGGTGACCACCAGGAAAGAGAATAAGAGAATAAAGGAATCCCCTGGGGCTATTCTCTTTGACAATAGGCACGCTCCTTTGGATACTGTTGGGGATGATTGGTCAGGCGGGAGCAGCAGCAGCGGTCAGGTCTCTGGTGGCAGGCTTGATACTGAGGCATAGCGAGGAAGGAAAAGTCAAACACAGCCATAGTGATACGAGATGCATTTGTTAGGTGGACAGACAGGAGATTCTGTGGCAGCTAATGAAATTTTGGGATGGTGTGTGCTGCCAGAGTCCAAGATGTCGCTGAGCGGCTGCAATACATTCTCAAGGGGGAGTTCAAGCAGCCAAAAGTGTTCTTTAGCACAATGACATGGGAAAGAAAAGGGATGAGATCCTGCGGAGTGAATATGGGGAGTTAGTTAAAATATTAAAAAGCAGGGCCTTGAGGATAGTAATCTCCAGATTACGCCATGTCCTGATGAAGGTATAAATATAAAGATTTTAATGTCTGGCTCAGGGGTTGGTGAAGGAGACAGGGTTTCAGATTTTCGGACCATTTGAGATCTCTTCTGAAGAAGAAATGACCTGGAAAACTAAAATCAAAACTCAGATACTGTAAATCATCCCTAGTGTAGGTGGTTGGGAATATTCTGACAGTCTTCAACCTGAAATGCTAACTCTGTTTCTCGTACCACAGTATTACTAGCATTTTCTGCTTTTACTTTAATGTTAAACCTTGCCTCATTGCTTGGGCGGCTGTTTCTGAATTGAATAGACAGAGAAGTCACTTGATACAAATCATTGCACAACCTTAGCTTGGAACATTAATTTCTGGTTTGATTTTTTTTGCGAAATCAATACTTCTGTAAAATGGTTGATTTCTATAGTTATTTGGCATCTTGCTGGCTGGATATATCAGCACTTGTCTTTGAAATATATGTTCAATGTGCTTTTGAAGAATTTGTTAAAAAGAGAAATTGTTAATTCTCATTTTGTCAACTTGAATCGTAAATATACAAATAATGAGTTAACTTCTTAATAAAGCATTTGTTTTAATGATCCTTACTAATTGTATTGGAGAGAGTTAGAAATGGTGCATCCAGGCATTTATTGTAATGATGCTTTTGGTCTATTTCTAAACTATTTAAGCCATGAGCATCCGAAGGGGGATATTATTTACTAGAACTGTTAAATATTTAAAAGAGGATGTAGACTGTGAGGCAGTTGGAAGTGGAAGGTCATTCTGCTACTTGTAAAATCACGCATATCTTGTGGAATTTGATATTGAAACAACAAATAAGTGTTTGGAGATGGAAAAATGAAGCAGAACGAATAGAGAGTAGTTTAAATCCATAATTACCTATAATTATGTTCAGATTGATAAAGACATAGAAAAGACAAATGGCATTTGGAGTTTTATGAAATAAAGACAGAGAGTCTGAAAAATGAGTTAATCTATATATTACTAAGACTCTCATCGTGTTTGTTTGTTTGTATGCGTGTGCGTGAGATCCCAAAACCCCGCCAAAATGGTACATGATAGCGCTACAATTTTTGGCCCACCTTACTCACCACTGTCCTGTGATGTAAATCAAACAAGTTTCGTTCAGATTGATGGTATATTTTACAAGTTATTGACATTTTAAACTTTATAAAAATAAAATTTCAAACCACTTTTCCACATGCCCTGCCCGTAAGCCGTGTTAGACGTCACAATTACATCACAATGGGATCCCGAATCTCATTTACATTAAAAATCATGATTTTCAAAAAAAAACTACGTTTTAACCAAATTCTTCAGTTTTCATTGACAGCGAACATTGTGTTTGGCTTATTTTTTTTTAAAAAACGCAATTTTAATTGTGAATTTAATTTTAAAAAACTATTTTCATTGTGGGCGGGGGGGATAGGGGGGAGGTTTCATTTTAAAAACATCTCAATTTTCATTGTGGGTAGGATAAGGGGGAGGTGAGCAGTGGGGGAGTAGCAGGATAGAGGGAGAGGAAGGGTAGGAGGAGAGAGTGAGGGGAATGCGGGGAGGTGAGGAAGGAGAGTGGGGGAGGAGGGGGTAGGGGGAGGTGAGAAGGGAGATGGGATAGGGGGAGGTGAGGAGCAGGGAGCAGGAAGATAGAGGGAGAGGAGGGGGGTAGGGAGGGGAGAGGGGTTATGGAGGGAGGGGACTGAGGGTATGGGAAAGGAGAGTGAGGGAGAGTTGGAGGGAGGGAGTGGGGAGGCGAAAGACGAGGAAGGGTGAAGAGGAGTTGGAGGAAGAGGAATGGCGAGGTAATGGAGGAGGGGAGGAGGAAGGGAGGGAAGCAGAGGAGGGTTAGTGGAGGGTGGGGAGAGGTGGGATAATGGAAGAGGGGAACAGGGGACTGGAGAGGGAGATGCATTCACGTGTTATTGCCATTTTAAACTTTAAAAACGTCAGCTGCGCCTGTGTAGTTGGGGGCTATGGGTGAGTGGTGGAATATTGCATTGGTGGAATGAGGCCCAAAGGGTCCCACTTGGTCTAGTTATGAAATAAAAACAGAAATGCTAGAAAATGAACCAGTCAAGTAGCATCTGTGAAAGGAGATACTGGTCAACATTTGGATCAGTGACCCTAAATCGGAACTGAGGGTAGAGTAGAGCGTGTACAGTTTTCAAAGCAGAGCTAGAGTTAATTATGAGTTTGTACAGAGAATAGGTAGCTCGCATTTAGATTATTGAGCTTAAATGTGGAGCGTGAAGAGAACTTGGTGGAACGCAAAACTGGTGATAATGAATTGGCAGCCTTGTTTCTTTTCAGTGGATTTTAGTGGATAAGTAAATTGGAAAATATTTGCAATTGCCAGTTTTGTTCTTCTGATGAAAACCAATTTTAACTTGGCCGGTTTACAGTTTTGCACACCCCATTATTGAAAGAACATTGAAGCCTAGAAAGTGTAAAGCATCAAGTGTCAGAAAATGTATTTATATGAATGATGTGTTACGAAAGCAATTTTCACTGGAGTCGAGAAAGCCATGAGGCAACTGTGAACGATTATGATAGAGAAAAGAATGCTTCCACATATACCCTGAAAAAGAAATTTAAACTTGACAGGAGGCGGTTGGAGACTTATTGGAGGCTTTGCTTTCAGGTGTATTTGAGACCCCAACTTTTAAGGCAAGAGCAAATAATTATTTTGTTTAGAAAATTACACAGGGCTATGGGGAAATAACAGTCTGGTGGCTTAGATTTAGATTATGTTGTCATAGCATTGCAAAAAAAGACACACAAGTGCTGGAATAACTCAGCGGATTAGACAGTATCTCTGGAGAAGATAGATAGGTGATGTTTCGGGTCGGGACCCTTCTTCAGTCTGCTATGCATGTCCAAAGATGCATGTCCAAAGATGCTGCCTGAGCTGCTGAGTTAGTCCAGCACTTTTTTTGTTAACAGGCATCTGCAATTCCTTGTTTTTACATTGTATATTGTTAGACTTTCATGATGTGAGCACTGTCTAGGAGAGTTTTGTAATGTAATATAACAATCTGAAGTGGAGCCTATTTATTGAAAGATTATTAATTTCATTAAGATGAGATTCAATATTGGTAATTGATAAGGTTCCAGAATAGCAACTACCATGGAAAGGGCTAATTTGGAGAGGATTCATTTAGTTATGGTTAACTACTGTAGCTTTGTTCAAAAAAAGGGTCAGATTCGATTAATTTTATTGAATTTTTTGATGAAGTATTTGGGAAAGTTGATGAAGGCAAAACAGCAGATGTGGGTGTATATAAATTCTAAGAAAGTTTGCCAAAGCATCACATAATAGGGTGGATACCAAAACTGAGGCGCATGGAATGAATATGCAGGTAATGGAAGGATAGGGATCATGTGTAGGCAGAAGTTTAATTTGGCATTATGTTCGGCACAGACGTATAAGTAGAAGGGTCTGTATTGTGCTGTGTACTGCTCTATGTTCTATGAGAGAGAAAGAAAGAGAGAAATTGATGTATTTGATGCACCTTATAAGCATTCATGTACAGTGCCCTCCATAATGTTTGGGACAAAGACCCATAATTTATTTATTTGCCTCTGTACGCCACCATTTGAAATTTATAATAGATAAAATCATATATGGTTAAAGTACACTTTATCAGATTTTAATAAAGGCCATTTTTATACATTTTGGTTTCATCATGTATAAATTACAGTAGTGTTTATACATAAATCCCCCATTTCAGGGCATCATAATGTTTGGGACACAGCAATGTCATGCAATTGAAAGTAGTCATGTTTATTATTTTGTTGCATATCCTTTGCATGCAATGACTGGTGGAAGTCATGGACATCACCAGTTGCTGGGTGTCTTCTCTGGTGATGCTCTCCCAGGCTTGTATTGCTGCCATTTTTAGCTTATCCTTGTTTTGGGGGCTAGTCCAGTTTTCAGTTTCTCTTCAGCATATAAAAGGCATGCTTAATTGTGTTCAGAGCAGGTGATTGACTTGGCCACTCAAGAATTTACCATTGTTTAACTTTGAAAAACCTCTTTGTTGCTTTAGCAGTATGTTTGGGATCATTGTCGTTGTAGAATGAATAGAATTTTGAGGCATTTGTTTGAACTTGAGCAGAAGGGGTGTATCTATGCACTTCAGACTTAATTATGCTACAACCATCAGCAGTTGTATCATCAATGAAGCAAAGCGAGCCAGTACCTTCAGCAGCCATACATGCCCAGGCCAAAACACCCCCACCACCATGTTTCACAGATGAGGTGGTATGCTTTGGATTTTGGGCAGTTTCTTCTCTCCATACTTTGCTCTTGCTATCACTCTGATATAAGTTGATCTTCGTCTCATCTGTCCACAAGACCTTTTTCCAGAAGTGTGGTTGCTCTTTTAAGTACTTCTTGGCAAACTGTAACCTGGCCATCCTATTTTCGCGGCTAACCAGTGTTTTGCATCTTGCTGTGTTGCCTCTGTATTTCTGTTCATGAAGTATTCTGCGGCCAGTGGTCATTGACAAATCCACACCTGACTCCTGAAGAGTGTTTCTGATCTGTCTGACAGGAGATTTATTTGAGATTTTTCTTTATTATAGAGAGAATTCTTCTGTCATCAGCTGTAGAGGTCTTCCTTGTCCTGCCAGTCCCTTTGCGATTAGTAAGCTCACCAGTGCTCTCTTTCTTCTTAATGATGTTCCAAACAGTTGATTTTGGTAAGCCTAAGGTTTGGCTGATGTCACTAACAGTTTTATTCTTCTTTCCCAGTCTCATAATGGGTTATTTGCCTTTCAATGGCACAACTTTGGTCCTCATGTTCATAAACACGTATAATTGTAATTATCATCACTGGAAGCTCCTGGAAAAAAGGCTGTCTGTAAGAAGCTGTGGTTACCGTTGGCAATGTCCCATTGTGATGTCATTGTGGCACTCGGCAGCTTGAGAGGCCATTGTGATTGGTGCACTGTGAGTGGCATTGTGACATCATCAGTGGAAAGTCATGGGAAAAGGCTGTGTGTGAGAACCGCTTTTTGCCTTTTTTAAAAAACTTGAATCGTCAATAACTTGTGAAATAAAGGATGAAATCTTAAGTGAACCTGATTACTACGTGGAGTGGAAACGTGTGTCAGAATATGTAAAAATGTAAGCGCTAGCATGTAGCGTTTTGACGTAGGTAGAAAAACGCATACATACACATGCGCACACACGCACACGTATACATACATTCGTTCCACTGATGGAAGTCATTCATTTGGTGTGTTCATTTAATATAATCAGTAATTCCTTTCTTTAAAATGTTAGCATTCAGAATTGGAAATTGTATGTATTTTATACAGTGACCAAGCATTTTTGCATTACAGATAATTTTAGATTAACAATCAAGTCAATTAATAATTAATATTTTTAAAATATGTTTGGCATTGACGTGACAACATTGTCTTCATTCTTGCAGGATTCTAAGGGGCACGTCTGTCGAAGAGAACTAATATGCTCGGACGATTCTTTGGCAAACTTTTGGGATTTACAGGCTTCACTATTCAGTATGGCTGTATTGCCCACTGTACTTTTGAATACTTAGGAGAAATTGTCGTGGTATGCTTTTTTTTCCCTCTCTTTTGCAATCCCTGTTGTAATATTATGTAATATTTTATCTAGATTTCCAGAAAATCAATCAAACCATTTGTAGAGCCTAGTAAGTTATTTTTAGAACATTTTTTTATATTGCTCAGTCACAAATTGCAGCTAGAACCAAATAAAATTTGTTGTAAAATAATTTGTGACAATATAGCAAATGTTTTAAATTATAGTTTGATATTACTTTTGATAATTTGCTTGAAATGTTAACATTATGCTTAGATTATTACAAGGGTAAAAGCAACTTAATTTTTTCATCATGAAGATTGATAATTCACCATTTGTACTTATTGTGTAGCACATTTTCTCTCCGGCATGCCACACTATCCAGCACTTTAACAATGGGCTATTACAAAAATATGTCAAAGGCAAGCATATGATTGTGAAACGGTTAAATATGACAGTTGCTGGTGTGGAATGAAGTAAAGATTTCTACCTTGCCCTTTTGCTGTTTTTAGGTATTTGATAAAGATTTATTTAATCTGGCTAACATCAGTAAATAAACCACCTTCCTGTTTCAAAGTCTGCACATTTGGACTTTTCATGGGCCTTATAAATGGAATAATCTTGCTTATTGTAGTCACATGGTTTAGTTTTGGATTTGGGTTTATTATTGTCACGTGTACCAAGGTAGAGTGAAATGCTTTGTTTTGCATGCAATCCAATCAAATCAGATAACACTATACAAAAAAATAATCAAGTCAAACTCAAGTACAATTGGTAGGGCAAAGGGAAGATGCAAAGTGCATAATATAGTTCCTAACATTGTAGTGCACCAGTTCCAGAGACAAAGTCCAATGTCTTTAATGGGGTAGAGTTGAATTGGACAGTATCCTAGCTTATAGAACTGACCAGAAGCCTAATTACAGAAGGGAATAAGCTGTTTCTGAGTCTGGAGGTGCTCGCTTTCAAGCTTCTGAATCTTCTGCTTGTGGGGGGAAGAAGGACTGTCCAAGACGGGGAACTGATTGCTTTTCCAAGGTGAAGTTTAGATGGAGTCAATGGTGTGGTGTCTGGTTTGTGTAATGGACTGGGCTGCATCCACAAGTCTCTACAATTTCTTACGGTCTTCGAGAGTTGTTCCCTAATGATGCTGTGATGTAACCCAACAGTATGCTTTCTATGGTGTATCTATAGAAGTTGTTGCAAATATCAAGAGTCTAGGGTGTTCAATTGTCATATGTACCGAACAATGACATTCATATTTGCAGCAGCATAACAGGCCAATAAATGCAATGCACACAGATAATATAGAGATTAAAAAAAATCTAAAGAATGAATAATTACAATACTGCCAGAAAAATCTGCCATCCTTAGTGTAACAAAAAGCAGTCCATATAAGTTCATAGTAGAGGTTTGTGTTGTGTAGTTTTCAAGAGCTTGATGGTTGTTGGGAAGAAACTATTCTTCATCTTGGTGGTCATGATATTTCCTGATGGAAATATCCTTCTAATATCCTTTTGCAGCGAATATTTTGCCATTTCTTTGGGAAGATTCCAAATATAGTTTTGTGATTGGCCAAATGGTTCTTTATAATTCAACTTTAAATGTTTCCATTATTAAGCTAAATTTTAAAGAATTAATGTTGGTCTAATACAAGAATTATTATACAAATCCAGGTGTAAACATTATTTTCTGCTTATACTGGAAATAGTGTCAGTGAATTATGCTCGTTCAGGAGATTTATCTTCATGGCATATGACCTAATACTGCAGCAATAACAAATTCATAGTCCGCATTATTCAGTATTAAACATTTTAATACCTCTGTCTTGCATTTCCTCAATATTTGTGAAATATAACTGCATTGTTGTTTGATGAGACCATTTTTATGAATTTTGAGAGGCATATGCAATATTTTATCACTAGTTCTGAGAATTATGAATTTACAGGGCTAGGGTACTGAGAATTTTTAAGATGGAAAAGTCTGGATTTTCCTGCCATGAACTGCTACTGACTGTGATCACTACTTGCCCAAAATCATGTAAATAATGTGGAAGGCAATTTTGTTTGCCACTTAATCCACGATTTGACAGAAGGCCCTGAACATAATAGAATGTCATGGATGGGCCAAAATAAAGCCACAATCCAGATTTAATGCCTTTTAGTAGGCAGTTAAGAGTCAACCATATAGGGTAAAGGGCTAAGGACGATTTCCTTCCAAATAGGATGTTAGTGTACCATTGATACTACTAATGTCAGCTTTTTAATGCAGATTTATTTAATTTATAGATTTTAAACAAGTAATACTTGAACATAGATCAACACCTCTGGTTTACTGGTGCTGGGAGATAATTCTATGCTGCAATAATCTGCATCTGTTATCACACCATTTCAGAGTCACATTTAGGACAGACGAAGCAAAGATAATAGATTTCAAAATTGTTAGCGGGAGTCCATGTGGATTGTAGCAGGCTAAATAAATCGCTCAGCAAGGATAACTTAAATCCTGATGTTTGAAGGCCAATGTAAAGAAAAATTCCTTTCCTGAAACAAAATATTTCATTGATCCATCACCGTGTCAATGCTGAACATATTGTTGTCCTTTAAATTAAGAAAGTCAATTTTAATAGGTCACAGAAGCAAAATTATATTTGGGCTAGTGATCTTCCAATATAATAAGGAGTTATTGTAACAGTTGTATTAGACAATAGGTGCAGGAGTAGGCCATACGGCCCTTCAAGCCAGCACCGCCATTCAATACGATCATGGCTGATCATCCACTATCAGTACCTCATCCCTGCCTTCTCCCCATATCTCCTGACTCCGCTATCTTCAAGAGCTCTACCTAGCTCTCTCTTAAAAGATTCCAGAGAACTGGCCTCCACTGCAGAGAATTCCACAGACTCACAACTCTCTGTGTGAAAAAGTGTTTCCTAATCTCCATTTTAAATGGCTAACCCCTTATTCTTAAACTGTGGCCTATGGTTCTGGACTCCCCCAAAATCGGGAACATGTTTCCTGCCTCTACCGTGTCCAAACCCTTAATAATCTTATATGTTTCAATAAGATCCCCTCATAATTCTAAATTCCAGAGTATACAAGCCCAGCCGCTCCATTCTCTCAGCATATGACAGTCCTGCCATCCCGGGAATTAACCGTGTGAACCTACGCTGCACTCCCTCAATAGCAAGAATGTCCTTCCTCAAATTTGGAGACCAGAACTGCACACAATATTCCAGGTGTGGGCTCACTAGAGCCCTGTACAACTGCAGAAGGACCTCTTTGCTCCTATTCTCAACTCCTCTTGTTATAAAGGCCAACATGCCATTCACTTTCTTCACTGCCTGCTGTACCTGCATGCTTACTTTCATTGTCTGATGAACAAGGACCCCCAGATCCCATTGTATTTCCCCTTTTTCCAACATTTAGATGATAATCTGCCTTGCTGTTTTTGCTACCAAAGTGGATAACCAAAGTGGATTATCACATTAAACTGCATCTGCCCACTCACCCAACCTGTCCAAGCTACCTTGCATTCTCATAGCATCTTCCTCACAGTTCACACTGCCACCCAGCTTGTTGTCATCTGCAAATTTGCTAATGTTACTTGTAATCCCTTCATCTAAATCATGAATATAAAATGTAAATAGCTGCAGTCCCCAGCACTGAGCCTTGCGGTACCCCACTAGTCACTGCCTGCCATTCTGAAATGGACCCGTTAATCCCTACTCTTTGTTTCCTGCCTGCCAACCAATTTTCTATCCATGTCAGCACTCTACCCCAATACCATGCGTCCTAATTTTGCCCACTAATCTCCTGTGTGGGACCTTATCAAATGCTTGTCAAATATCAAATATTGTGAGACTTAGGTGTAGATGAATTATTTCACCAAGGTAGAAAGAAGATCTGAGAATAGCATCTTCAGAAAATGTCATGAGGTATCTAATGGCCATTTTATAATCTGTATTGGGGGTATATTGGAGATTAAGATCTTTTTGTGGAGAATTTAAAAATAAAATGCAAAGCAATTTTTCCCCATGATAATAAAAGATGACAATCACATTAATGTTTTCAGGAATACATATACAATTGTAATTAGTGATCAATATGTTTTTGTTAATGTTTTAGGAGTGATTCTTTAGGTGCAAATAAATACATTAAACAAAATAGCAGCAGAATTATCTTTTTCATTTCCCAGTGTTCTGGTCCTTCGATGGAGCCTACAATTAAGACCTATGATGTGATCATTTCGGAGAAACTTAGTCGTCAGTTTTTTCGCATTGAAAAGTAAGCTCCAGGAATTTCTAAAAAATATCTGAATATTGCATACTTTAATTCTAACCCTTATCTTTGGGTCAATTTTTTTACTTTAACTGTTCTGAATCTGCACATGAAATGGTTCCTCTAACCTCATTCAATATTTATCCGCAGGGGAGACATAATAATTGCTAAAAATCCCAATGATCCCAAGATGAGTATCTGCAAAAGAGTGATTGGTCTGGAAGGGGACAAAGTGTGTACTAGTGGTCCACTAGATGCTTTCAAGAGTCACAGATACGTGAGTATTACTATGTATGTTATTTTGCTAAACCTATTGAAAATGAAAGTATATGAACTCAGCTGAATCTTGTTTTGTCACTATTGCAAACGAACGATCATATCCATGCTGATCTAAAATAACTATTTGTGTAAGAAAGAACTGTAGATGCTGGTAAAATCGAAAGTAGACACAAAATGCTGGAGTAACTCAGCGGGTGAGGCAGCATCAATGGAGAGAAGGAATGGGCGACGTTTTGGGTCAAGACCCTTCTTCAGACTAAAATAACTATTTGGTCTATTCCATGGTCCCCAGCTTTTCGTCAGTACCTTTTAGCCCTAGGTCTCGAAGTGGTAATCCAGATATCTTTTAAAGGTGTTGAGTATTTTCACCTCTCCCATTCCTTCAGGCAGGGGTCTCCTATCACTATTTGGGTGAAAAATCTTTTGCTAACTCACCTCTACTCCTATACCATAAATTTATGTTTCCTAGTTATTGTCTTTGGTTAAGGGAAATGAATTATTGTTGTTCATCCTGCACAGACCGTTCATAATTTTTTGGTACTCTGTTAAATCTCCCTTCGGTTTTGATTATTTTTTAAAAAGCAGTCACAGTTTAGTCAGTCTCTCATAACAGTAGTGCAGTAGCCTGTGCAGTACTTGGTATTCTCGTTGTGACCAGATTAGTGTATTGAACAGTTCTGGCATGACTTCCCTATTCTTGATAAGGCAAGTATCCTATATGCCTTCTTGATACTTTACTTACCTGCTGTTTAAAAGGATTTGTGGGTATGCAATCACTGATCCGATTTTTTGTTAGTTTTCCTCCATTTATTATGTGTCCCCTTGGCCTGGTCCTAAGAGTTTAGACAAGCAAGCGGTGACATATAACATCCCGAAGGGGCTTGGCAGGGTAGAAGTTAAAATGCTTTCACTAGTAAGAGAGTCACAAACAAGTAGAAATAGCTGCAAAATAAGGGGCTAGACATTTAAAAGTGAGGTGTTTACTGAGATTTCTTCTCTCGGAGGATGGAACATCTCTTGAATTATTTGCCCCCAAGGGGATGGAGTCCAGTTATTAGAGATGTTTATGGTGGAGATAGATAAATATTTGAAAGATTGAGGTATTGAGGTTGTGGAGAACTGGAATAGAAGAGGAGTTGCGCCAGGGATGGACCAATTGAATGGCAGGACAAGCTTGAGAGACTCATTGGATCACACCTGCTCCCATTTTGTGTATATCTTGAATGTTAAGCAGGTTGTCCTGAAATAACTTCATCAAGACCCATCCTCCTGAAAGTACTTATTTCCCTTTTATTGGGGAATTCATCTTATGGGTTTTAAGAACATATATTTAGAGCTATTCCTTTATCCACTTTTAAAGATGTAAACCTCTTGATATCTTTTCCTCCTCTTTATTTATAATATTGAATATTTTATCCTTCTTTGGTGCCAATCCGTATCCGTATTCATAGAAAACTGAACATCTCTTAAAGTCTTTCTTCAAAATAAGCGCCAACAAACGTAAATCAGAATTATAAAAGATCCTGGACCTAAATATTAAGTTATATTAATTAATCGGGGGGGGGAGGGTTCTTATTTATTTATTTATTTTGTATTTGGGCGTCATTGTCAAGACCATCAAATATTACCCACCGCCCATTTCCTTGTGAAGGTGATTCTGAACCACCGTCTTGAACTGCTGCAGCCTGCTGGCAAGGTACTTGCATAATGGTGTTAAGAAAAGAGATCCACAAGTTAGTCCCAGCAACTATGATGGAATGGCTCTATACTTCCAAGTCATGATGGTGTGAAACCTGGTGGGTAATCTGCAGGTGGTAATTTTTCTTTGTACCTGAAATCCTTAACTGTCATGGTGGTAGAGGTTGTAGAATTTGGACAATTCTGACAGTAGCTTTGACAAGTAACTGCTGCGTATTTTGTCGATGGTGCACATTGCAGGCAGGTTATACTGGCAGTGGAAGGAATTAATGTTTAGGATGGTAAATTGGATGCCAACCAAGGGCTACAAGGCTACATATCCTGCATGGGATTCTTGAACTTTGCAGAACTATATTCACCCAAGCAGGTAGAAAGTGTCCCATCTCACTCCTCATTTGTACCATGTAGCTGGTGAAAAAGTGTTATGATATCAGGAGTAGAATCATAGTGATACAGTGTGGAAACAGGCCCTTTGGTCCAACTTGCGCACACCGGCCAAGATGTCCCAGCTATACCAGTCCCACCTGCCTGCACTTGGTCCATATCCCTCCAAACTTCCCCTATCCATGTATGTGTCTAACTGTTTCTTAAACGTTGGGATAGTCCCAGCCTCAACTACCTCCTCTGGCAGCTTGTTCCATACACCCACCACCCTTTGTGTGAAAAGTTCCCACTCAGATTGAGATTCTGCGCATCTAACCGATTTATTCCTCTTATGCCTTTGATCTGTTTTTGTAGATGGAGTTTTAATGCAATTGATCTAGTTGATTATCTGGTCACTGGTGACTCCCATGATGATTACTGAGGGTAATTTGGCATGAATGTTACTTGCCAATATTTTGCCAATGCTAAATGCTGTCTAGGTCCTGCTACATGCAGGCATGGACTACTTTATTCATTGAGGATGTTTGTACCTGGCCCTGAGGAACTCCTGCAGCAACAGCTTGGGTCTGGGATGATTGCCCTCCAACAAACAAACCATCTTGATTTGAATAATTACTTTTTCTACATGTAGCTCACCAATGACGCTTGTTCATTCATATTCAGAAACCTTTAAGACTTTTGTACAATGAATTAGGTGAGTAACCAGATTTGAGGTGCATCTGTCCTACCTCAGTTTAATACCAAAATATGCTGAAATTGGGCAACAGATCTTAAGGCTGTTTCTATAGCCTTTATTGTAGTTGCTTAGTGCATGTCATTAATTATATGGCCCTTCAATGCTAAAATCTTACTTCAACAAGTAAATAGATTATATAAAATTGAAACCCTGGCTATTTGAAGCAGCCAGATGGGGTTAATATTTAATTTGAGAATCTATTGCTATCAGTATATTATTGGCTTTAAAAGCACTGATATTTAATCAGGGATTATAATTAAAATCCTTCTTGTCCAAACACATTGCTTCTATTTGCCCTCGCTTTTAATACCATTTGCTTTGGCTTTAGGCCGTGTTGAGCCATATGGTCAATGTTGCAAAGGTTCAGGTTCATTTTCCCATTTTCATTCAGAGTCACCAGATTAAGTTACTCCCGGCATCATAAACTGCTGATGGAATAAGCCTGCATGTCACTTAAACAGGAGGAGTGCCTAATGTCACTTTATTCAACTAGGGTCTGTAAACACAAAATTGTCTGCCTTGTCACTCAAAGTGATAAAAGCTTGAGTTACACATCTGTTTCACAGCAATACTTTCTTCACAATCATTGCAAATTGCTAATGCCCTAGCACTCGCTGATGTGGGAGAAGTTTGTTTATTCTTGTACTAAAGTAGAATTCATTGCCGAGATGGCACAGTTCATTCATTCTGATTTTCTGTCGCCAATATAATTGTATATGGGGATGAGTTACTTTGTTAGTTTTTGGGGTTGGATGTGAGGAATGCAGCAGGAGGATAGCAAGGTTATACATAGTGCTTAACCCTGAAGCATTTTCCATATCAAACAAAGCAGCTGCCTGTGGTGTTTACAGCTTAGAGTGCTGTGTTGATGTGCATATCAGTTAATACAAATCGTACATACACCCTGCTTGTCAGCAAGTGTAATTGGATATGTTGAGACACCCGTAATGGATTAAAACCATTCTTTTGATTGGTTTACTTCATACGTCATATACATGATTTACCATTACCTTATATTAATTATATTTCTACAATCTGCAACATCGTGCCAACAGATTAATTGCTTAACAAATTGTTTCAGCTTATTCTATTTCCGTTAGCAATCAGTGTAGTTTTACCACTTCTAATAGTTTTATTCAAAATGCTCAAAACGAGTGATTAAGACACATGAGGATAGACAAAAATGCTGGAGAAACTCAGCGGGTGAGGCAGCATCTATAGAGCAAAGGAATGGGTAACGTTTTGGGTCGAGACCCTTCTTCAGACTGATATGGAGGTGGGGCAGGGGTGCGGGAAGATGAAAGGAAGAGGCAGAGACAGTAGGCTGTGGGAGAGCTGAGAAGGTGAGGGGAAGGAGGGAGAAAGCAAGGACTATCTGAAATTGGAGAAGTCAATGTTCATACCGCTGGGGTGTAAACTGCCCAAGCGAAATATGAGGTCCCGCTCTTCCAATTTGGGTGGGAAGGGACGAATTGACCAGGGAGTTATGGAGGGAGCAGTCTCTGCGTAAAGCCGAGATGGGAAGAGATGGGAAGATGTGGCCAGTGGTGGGATCCCGTTGGAGGTGGCAAAAATGTCGGAGGATTATCTGTTGTATGTGACGGCTGGTGGGGTGGAAGGCAAGGACAAGGGGTACCCTGTGGGGGGGATAGGGAGTGAGAGCAGACCTACGGGATATCGAGGAGACCCTGGTGAGAGCCTCATCTATAGTCAAAGAGGGGAACCCCCATTCCCTAAAGAATGAGGACATCTCCGATTCCCTGGTTTGGAACAACACGTTCTGGGTGCAGATGCGGCGTAGACTGAGGAATTGGGAGTAGGGAATAGAGTCCTTACAGGAAGCAGGGTGGGAAGAAGTGTAGTCCAGATAGCCATGGGAGTCAGTGGGTTTGTAGTAAATGTCGGTCAGTAGTCTGTTACCTGCGATGGAGATAGTGAGGTCTAGAAACAGTAATGAGATGTCGGAAATGGTCCAGGTGAATTTGAGTGCCGGATGGAAGTTAGTGGTGAAATGGATGAAGTCAGTGAGTTCTGCATGGTTGCAGGAGGTAGCACCAATGCAGTCGCCAATGAGGCGGAGATAAAGTTTGGGATTAGGGCAACGGTACGCCTCGAACAAGGATTGTTCGACGTACCCTACAAAGAGGCAGGCATAGCTGGGGCCCATGCGCGTGCCCATAGCTACGCCTTGGATTTGGAGGAAATGGGAGGAGTCAAAGGAAAAGTTGTTGAGGGTAAGGACCAGCTCAGCTAGGCGGAGGAGAGTATTTGTAGACGGGGATTGGTTGGTTCTGCGGTCGAGGAAGACACGGAGGGCTTTAAGACCCTCCTGATGGGGGATGGAGCTGTAGAGTGACTGGACACCCATGGTGAAGATGAGGGAATGGGGGCCTGGAAAACGGAAGTCAAGGGGGAGACGAAGAGAATGTGAGGTGTCTTGGACATAGGTAGGGAGGGATTGGAGCAGCGGGGATAGGATGGAGTCGAGGTATGTGGAAATAAGTTTGGTGGGACAAGAACAAGCAGAAACAATGGGTCTGCCAGGACAGTCAGGTTTGTGGATTTTGGGGACAAGGTAAAATCGGGCCGTGCGGGGCTGGGGAACGATTAAGTTGGAGGCTTGGAAGGGCAGGGAGCCGGAAGTGATGAAGCCTGTGATGGTGTTTGAGATAATAGTCTGGTGCTTGTCTCTGGGGTCATGGTCCAAGGATAAGTAGGAGGAGGTGTTTGAGAGTTGGCGCCTGGCCTCAGACCGGTAGAGATCAACGAGCCAGATTACCACGGCACCTCCTTTGTCGGCAGGTTTGATCACCCAGATGGGGCTCATTGAGGTGGGGACGGAGGGAAACAAAGGTGAGGCCTCTGTTGAGGACAGACCATTCGGTATCAGAGAGGGGGAGGTCAGGGGGGATGGTGAGCACACGGCAACGATGGGGGTTGGGGCCGGAGGAAGGCAGATGAGTGGACGGAGGCTGAGGCGATGTCTGGTATGGGGGTGGTGGGTGATCAGGAAGGAGGGGGGTACGAGGACTATAGTGTGGGTGTGGAGGAGCTGATGTCACATGGTGAAGGGGAAGACCCAGTGGAACAAGACGCATGAGGATGCTATTCTTTGAGTCAAATATAGAGAAGACATGCAGATCTCTAATAATTAGTTGATTCTAAAGCAGACTCGATGGGCCAATATGGCTAATTCTGCTCCTGTGTCCTTTGGTCTGGTGGTCTTCTCAGCACCCTCCCATTTTGTGGACAAGAAATAGGATCAACACAGTGTTATTGAATGGCAGAGAAGGCATAAGGAACCAAATGTTATTCTTCTACGTTGGTTTCTGATATTTATACTTGTCATTTGAATTGCATTGCTTCTTATGGTTTTTGATATATACCATTGATCAAATTTAAATAGTTTAAGGAGATCTAGATAGATTGAAGTGGCAAACAGTTAACAAATGGAGTGTATTGTGTGAAAATGTAAAGTTGTTCATTATGATAGGAAGATTGAAAGAGCAGTAGAGCTAATAGAACTTGATTTTTCAATCCCCGTAATAGCAGAACGTTATTTAAATGGAGAAAGCTGCTGCATAAAGGGATTTAGGGTACTCATTCATAAAAGACAAAATGCTAACACACAATTGCAACAGATAGGTTAATGGAATGTTTGCCTTGCATAGAGTAGCTGTAATGTGAGGGTAAGTTAAATAGATTTATTCTCTGTTCATTGGAGTTTATAAGAAAGAGAGATGATCTTATTTAAACATTGGATTCTCAGAAGGCGAGACAAGGTAAGTACAGAGAGGATGTTTTCTCTATAAGGAGAGTCCAGAAACAATGTGTAGGAAGGAACTGCAGATGCTGGTTTAAGCTGAAGATAGACATAAAAAGCTGGAGTAACTCAGTGGCTCAGACAACATCTCTGGAGAAAAGGAATAGGTGACATTTCAGGTAGAGACCCTTCTTCCTATTCCTTTTCTCCAGAGATATTGTCTGACTTGCTGAATTACACCAGTATTTTTGTATCTATCTTGAATCCAGAAACAAATTGCATGGTGTTTAAGAAGGAACTGCAGATGCTGAAAAATCGAAGGTAGAAAAAATGCTGGAGAAACTCAGCGGCTGAGGCAGCAAGGAAATAGGCAACATTTCGGGCATGGTTTCGGCCCGAAATGTTGCCTATTTCCTTCGCTCCATAGATGCTGCCTCACCCACTGAGTTTCTCCAGTATTTTTGTCTACCAACAAATTGCATGGTCTAGGATTGCCCATTTAAGAATGAGAAGCAGCTGGATTTATTCTCTCAGAGAATGAGAGTTTTTTCTGCTTCTCCCCGTGGAGAGCTTTGGGGCAGAGATTCTGGTTATATTTAATCATTCTAATCAGTAAAGGAATCCAGGGATTTTGCATAAGGGTAGAAAAGTGAGCATGAGGAATGCTGATCAATCAAATGGAAACAGGTTGGATGGTCTACCCCAGCTCCTGCTAAAGGCTGAATAGTTTATCTATATTCCTGCTTCTTATGGTTTTATCGATTTGTTCTACAGCTCATCATAGCATAACATGCAGAATAACAACCAAATTTAATTTCCTGAATCATTGAATTTCCCAGACTGACAGCCTTTGTTTCTAATCTTCAGCTTGCATCAAGCAGTAAAGTGGCTTAGCTGGTAGAGTTGTTGCCTCACAGCAACAGACCTTGGGTGCTGTCTGTATAGAGTTTGCACTGTGACAGCGTACCCTCCCTTGGATGTCACTCTAATCACTATCAATGGCTGACTGGCTAGGAGAGGCCAATTGCCCACATCACTGGCCCAATGCAGGGTCCAAATAGCTGAAGAAGGGTTTCGTCCCGAAACGTTGCCTATCTCCTTCGCTCCATAGATGCTGCTGCACCCGCTGTGTTTCTCCAGCATTTTGTGTACCCTCCAATTAGCTGATATTGATTTGGCCACCTGAACCTTGTCAGCCTACTCTCTATTAAATCCAGGCACCCTAGCCAGAAGGAAGATGGGAGAGAGAAGATGCAGAAGAGAAAGAAAGGAAGGAAGGAAGGAAGAAGGAAGAAATCAGGGAGAGACTGGAAAGGAGAGAAAGTGGGGAGCATCCCTGCTAGCTGTGTTCACCTGTGCAGGTTGGAGGAAGACTGACCACTGGGAAGACCCCGAGACCACCAGTGTCACCATGTAGTCAAGACTGCCAGGAGGAAGCCCTAGATAGCCAGCACCGCTACTGGGGCTAAGACTGAGTGGCCAAAGCAAGCCTGAGACCCCAATTCCTCTTCCTGCCCACAGACAATGAGAGACTGAGGTGCCGGGATAATCCAAAGACTGCTAGCGCCGCCTCTTCGAGCCCAATGCTGAGTCACCAGGTTAAACATGAGGTTGCCAGCGTCTCCTTTTGAGGCAAGGGTGAACTGCAGGGGGAAGTCCGAGATCGCTATGCCTATTCCTTCGAGACCTGGAATGACTAAGCTGCTGGGAAAGCCCAAAATAGCCAGAGCCTCCGCACATGCGCCCTGATGGCGTGGGGCAGCGCCACCATGTGGTCC
This sequence comes from Raja brachyura, assembly GCA_963514005.1. The sequence goes on from OY740798.1 coordinate 11,397,466, forward strand.
TGGACTTTCTTACCACTGTGAATAAAATATATCATATGTATTTACCCTACTGCAAGTGTCGGTGTGGTTACTGCCGAACCTGGCATCACCTCCAACGCCACCGTACGCTCTCCCTGTGACTGCACGGGTTTCCAGTTTCTTCCCACATCCCAAAGCCATGCGGGACTGGAGGTTAATTGGCCTCTGTTAATTGCCCCGAGTGTGTAAGGAGTGGATGAGATAGTGGAATAACATAAAACTAGTGTGAAGAGGTGGTCAAAGGTTGGCGTGGACTCAGAGGGCCGAAGGGCCAGCTTCTAAGCTGTATCTAGAAACTAAACTAAAACAAATGAAAGAAATATGGAAAGAGAGAATAGAATAAAAGTGGAATCTCAAAGGAAAGAATAGAAGTGTATTAAAAATTATTATATGGAAAAATAATAAACAGATTTTATACATGAGTGCAAAAGAATAAATAAAATTCAAAGAAAAATGAAATATTTGTTTCCAAAATAGAGACGCATTTATATAGTATCTTTCACGATTGAAGAACATTCCAAAGTGCTTTACAGTCAATTAAATACTATCAGAGTATAGAGACTATTGTAATGTGGGAAATATGACAGCCAAAATTGCACACAAAAGCGATAATTTGCTTTAGCTATGAGTTTAAGGGATAAATAATACAAAGGGCGCTGGGAGGTCTCTCTGTTCTTCAAATGAGATCTTCAAATTATATCCACTGGACAGCAGACCCAGACTTAGTTTAAGATATGAAAAAAATCATAAAAGAGCTTTGTAGTTCTTTATGTACTGTTGATGAGTTGTTGGTAATAGTCAATAGATGCATTCTTTCTGGAAGTATTTTTCTCTTTAAATGATTTATTTTCCATTGATATATTTGCAATTATATGATAATATGTGCAATTCTTTTAAATGTCTGCTGTGAGTCTGACAGGCTAACCCTATGATATCACAGTGGATCAGTATCTTGATATGAGTGAAGATACTTATTCTGAGTGTCACTGGAAGGCGCCATATGGATAATACGAAAAATGTGATTCCTAAACCTGGAAATTAGACTGTGCAATATTGTTAACACTGCCATTAAAAAAGCAGACAAGAGAATTTGATATGAATGCATTAAGTGTTCACAGGCAAGTATCACAGCATAATTTTCAGGTTGCAGGCTCCAAACGTCATATTATAGTCCACTGTTTGTGGGGAAATTTACTTTTATCATGAATAATAAAATATTTTAAATGTAAATTTCTGCATTTAAAATCAACATAACTTTTCAAACAATCTGGCAAAAGAATCTATGCCAGTTGTGATAGAGTGATATAGTAAATTTTATTGTGTGCAGGTCCTCAAACGGTTAGTCTCTATTTTCTGTTGTGTCATTAAATCTAATCTTCTTAAGAGTAGTTTAGGTATTTGTTCACTGCTCCAATGTCATAAATATCAATTTGTTATTTGTCGATAATGATGATAGGGTTGCAAGTTCTTCGGATGTGAAATGTACCGACCGGAAACGTCACCTTTCCACTTCCCTCCACAAATGCTGCGTGACCCACTGAGTTCTTGTGCACTTTGTATTTTGCTGTGAACTTGATACCACACTGTGTATGGTTCTTTTCCATAATGGTTCTTATGGAAAAGCGTGGAGAGGTTTAGGAAGGGAATCCGAGAGCTTAAAACTGAAGGCACACCTGCATGACTGTAGCTTGATTACATTTGGAGATGGAAATGGTAGAATCAAGATATCCGTGAGGGTTGTAGCATTAGATGTTTCACAGAAGGCTGTAGCCAGAAAGGGCTTTGGAAAAATAGGAGGCAGTGGAAAAGTAAAGTGTTCCTTAACTGGGAGCAAGTCCTGAGATAATAAGTGAATGTGAATAAGTGAATAAGTAAATCAAGCTCCTGTCTGCAGAATTTTGAATTCCCTTGTTTATCAGGCATGAAATGGAATGGTGATATCTTGAGGAGACTTATTTCAATCAAGATGAGGCATGGGAAAGGTTGGGGTGGAAGGAAAAGTAGTTATTTATAACAGCATGGATGCGTCGCCTTAGCGCACAGAAAGCATCGAGGAGATTTAAGAAAAGTACTTAAAACATGAACAGTTTAAAAACTGTAAATAAATAAAAACTTGCTGAAGGGTCAAATACCAATGACACTGGTTTAAGGTGATTCACAAAAAAATTAGAGACAGCCTGAAGACAGGATTTTCTTCTGTGAGTGGTTAGAGTTCAGATGCAATGTCTGATAGCATGGTGTTTACAGATTTAACACTAGCCTTCAAAATAGAATTGGCAAAATACTCAATAGAAAATAATTATACTGTTATATCTGCTTGAGAAAGACCATTGGTGTGGAACTAACTGAATTGGTGTTTGCTAGAACCACTGCAGTATCAATGGCCCACATTGCTCCTCTGTTGCACTAGTCTATGAACTATGTGGCACATTGAAAGACAATCATGTCTACGGAAGATAGTATTACTGGAATACAGTATATTTCATTGGACTATAACTGATCACATTTTTTTCTTAAAATTAGCTGTCATTTAATTAGTCAAAGGCATGAATTTCATTCTTGTACAGTCACATTGTTTGATATTTTAATTCCTTTCATTATTTTGCTTACTTCAGTCAAGTGAGGTAACACCTGTTCTTTAATAGGTGAAACAAATCTTTCCTTTGTTCAAAGAACACCCACAAGCAATAAAGCAATTACATTTGCGGTGTTGTACCAAAGTAGAAGGCACTATCTCAGATCTCAGTGGTGATAACAAGAAAGGGGAGCATTTTCCTTTCTTATGCTTTGAGATTAAGTTTTGTTGTATGAGAACATGCCCGAGTTTAACTTGATTTTCTGCCCTCAGTTTTCTGAAGATGACTGGTGCAGCATCTGTGAAAGAACCCACTGTAAATTGATCAGATTTGTATTTGATTTATACTATTTGTAGGCCAGCTTAGCTAGTGATTGAGTTTCAAATTTGCTCGCAATATAAACCACAGGATAAGCTCTGGAGAACGGCATTGAAATTAAAATATGGCTGCTTCTCAGTTCACAGAGAAAAAAAAATCACAACATTTGAGACAACACACCCAGCAAAGTAACTACAAGTTTTCTTACACTTAATCTGGATAGTTGCATCTTAATTTGTTAGTAATCTAATTTTCAGAAAATTGTTTCAGGCAATAATGCTGCAATTTTACTTAATTAAAAAAATACAGATGAATTCACCGTATGATCACTGTTCTTGAAACCAAAGCATAAAACTATAAAAGATGAGCAGAAAATGGGGCTAAAGAAGGAAGAGATTAGTTTAATCAAAAATGCTCAACTTGTTGACAGTCTGTGAAAGTTGTCAAATTCTATTTGGTTTCTTCGCTGTTGATGTTTGTACTCTCTCCAAAATCATGCATAGTTCACCATTTTATTTAGTAGGTCCAAAAATAAGACAATCAGTCTGGGCAGATGTTATGGTTAAAACATCTTATTGCCCAACAATGCTTGCAAATGCACAGGCTGTAATGTAAGGCTTCAGAATCTATATTAACTGATTACCAATGATTGCCAAAATTGTCTGCTCCTGCAAGAATTGGTGATGAGTATTTAAGAATTAATCCATCAGAATGGTGAATTTCTGAATTTTCACCATATTTGCTAGAATTGAAATTGCTCCAGATTTTAATTTTAAATCCAGCACGCGAAGATTTTAATTGTTTCATGAGAATGAAGGTAAATTATTGGAAATGATTCATCAAATTTAGAGCAGCAGCATCAAACAGTAATCACTTTTGTATAACATTTATTTTATTCACATATATTTTTTTAAATAATGAAACGTATTAGGGCATATTCCGAAAATCACCAAACTAGTGGATCAGAAAAGGATGTATTATGGTGTAAAGGAGCTGCGAGCAGTAAAAAAGTGGAAAGAATTATCAATTGTAGATTTTAGGACTGGCATTTGGGAGAATGGCCACCAGTGATGGATTGCTTAAATTTAGTACTTGATATCAGGATTGGAGGAGGTTACACAAATTGGGAGAGATGAATTTAAGGAGAACTTTGAGTAATAAACTCAAGGACGTTCGACATTTGGTAGTACCTTTCACAATAATTTGGATTTGTAATTAGCCTCCTTTCTTCCATTGATTTATTATATTAAAAACAACTGTGTTGGTATTATCTATTGCATATCTTATAATAATGTTGTTTCAGTGTCCTAAAGCCACATTTGAACCTTAAACTGTTCAAAATAATTGTTTTTTCCCCATAATGATTTAATGTAGAATTCTGATCCCATTATCTGATCTTACACCAAATCTCACCTATTACCACTACATTTGCTGATATGCATTGACTCCCATTTTTTAAAATCCCTCCATGGCAGCAATCATCTTCATTTTGATAATTTCTTCCAGAGCAACTATGCCTCATGACCTCTGCAATTGTCCAGTTCTGGTTGGCTCTGCATCATCAGTCTCCATGCTCCACCGATGATGGTTTTGCGTTTGCGTCTGAATTTCTTGACATTTCTATCTAAACCTTTCCACATCCCTATCTCTCACTTCATTAATGCTTATATTTTTTAACATGCCAATTTCTCCTTATATATTATCCTGTTCTTAAGTATTAATCAATGACCTGACTTTAATTCTGTTCTCTCTCCACAAATGTTGCCTCACCTGCTGACCTGCTTTGCAGCATATTTAATTAATAGCTGTGTGTTGCTCAAGTGTCAATTTTTCCTCAACATTTCATTGAAACATCTTGAGATGTTTCCGTTCACTGAACAATTGTATTATAATGGTTGGTGTTAGGAATGCCCGACACGCTTGTTTCATAGCTTCAGCAGTAATATTTTTACTATTGGGTTTATCAATTAAAACAAAAATGTGGCCATTGACTCATAGAGCACGAAAATAGGCCCTTTGGCCCAACTCGCCCACATCAACCAAGATACCCCATCTACATTAGTCGCACATTTGGCCCATATCCCTCTAAACCGTTTCTATCCATATACCTCTCCAAATGTCTTTTAAATGTTGTTATTGTACCTGCATCAAATAGTCCCTCTAGGAGCTAATTCCATGTACTCGTCTTCTGTGTGAAAAAGCTGTCCCTCAAGTTCCCATTAAATCTTTCCTCTCTCACCTTAAACCTTTGCCGTAGCAACATCCCTGTAAATCTTCTTGGCACTCTTTCCAGCTGAATGATATCTTACCTCCAGCAGGGTTTCCAAAACTGACCACACTACAATACTCCAAACGTAGCCTCACCGGCGTCTAGTACAAATATAACATAACGTCTTTACTTTTATTCCCAATTCCCTGACTAATGAAGGCCAGCATACCAAAAATCTCCTTACCTTAAAAATCCCCTATTTACCGGTGAACACCCGAGTTACAATTTTCTGGGGACTATGCAGTTGTACTCCTCAATCAACTGCTCTCCAACACTCCCCAGCACCCTTGCTTTAACCTTGAAAAGTACAATGAGCACTCATGGTATTCTTGGTGATATATTAGCATGAATAGAAACTAATAGAAAACAGAAATGGGTCATTTCCAACGGCAAATTGGAACAAATGGGGTATAGATTTATTGCTCTTGTATAGCAAAGTATAGTGAAAAGCTTTGTTTTGCATGCTATTCAATCAAATCAGATAATACGATACATTAATACAAATATGCATTGGTATTGCTTCATAATGGTTGGTTCATGACAGATCATTGATAATATATAAACCAAGGAACTTGAAGCTCCTAACCATTTCCACTTTGTCACCAGCGATGCTGATTGGAACATATACTCCATTATGCTTTGTGAAGTCGATAACTAAGTCCTTCATCTTGCTGACATTGAGGGAGATCATAAGGTCGTAAGTAATAGGAGTAGAATCAGGCCATTTGGCCCAACAAGTCTACTCCGCCATTCAATCATGGCTGATCTATCTCTCCCTCCTAACCCCATTCTCCTGCCATCTCCCCATAACCTCATACACCTGTCCCAATCAAGAATCTATCTATCTCTGCCTTAAAAAATATCCACTGACTTGGCCTCCACAGCCTTCTGTGGCAAAGAATTCCACAGATTCACTGCCGTCTGACTAAATAAATTTATCCTAGTCTCCTTCTAGTACAAGAACGTCCTTTAATTCTGAGGCTATGACCTCTCGTCCTAGACCCTCCCACTAATATCAGTAAAACCAAGGAACTGATTGTGGTTTTTGGAAGAGGAAGGATGAGGACCCATAACCCTGTTTATATCACTGGAGAGAGTGGAGAGAGTCAAAATCTTCCAATCCCTGAGCGTGCATATTTCCGAAGATCTTTGCTGGACTCAGCACACTGATGCAATTATAAAGAAAGCACATCAGCGCTTCTACTTCATGAGAAGATTACGGCGATTCGGTATGTCAAAGAGGATTCTCTTGAACTTCTACAGGTGCACAGTAGAGAGCATATTGACTGGTTGCATCATTGTCTGGTTTGCCAACTTGAACGTCCGGGAGCGGAAAAGACTGGAAATAGTTATGAACACTGCACAATCCATCATCGGCTCAGACCTCCCCACCATTGAAGGGATTTATTGGAGTCGCTGCCTCAGAAAGGCAGCCAACATCATCAGATACCCACCCACACCATGCTGGCCTCACATTCATTTCACCACTGCCATCGGGAAGTATGTACAGGAGCCTGAAAACCGTAACGTCCAGGTTCCGGGACAGCTTTTTCCCTACAGCCATCATGCTATTAAACACTACAACCTCATATAGGCTCTGAACTACAATAGACTATTATTATTGTTGCATTGTTCTGTTTGTTTTTTGAGTGTGTGTGTGTGTGTATATATTATATATATGTGTGTGTGTCTATATATATGTGTGTGTATATATATATATGGGTATGTTGTGAGTATGTGTGTATATATACACACTAAGCGTTTCTTTTCTCGTTTGTGACATCATACTATGTTTGCATATTCTGTTGTGCTGCAGCAAGTAAAAATTTCATTGTTCTATCTGGGACATATGACAATGAGACTCTCTTGACTAGTGGAAACATCCTCTCCACATCCACTCAATCCAAGCCTTTCACTGTTCTTTATGTTTCAATGAGGTCCCCCCTCATTCTTCTAAACACCAGCCAGTACAGACCCAGTGCCGACAATCGCTCATCATAAGTTAACCTACTCATTCCTGGGATCATTTTTGTAAACCTCCTCTGGACCCTCTCCAGAGCCAGCACATCCTTCCTCAGATATGGTGCCCAAAATTGCACGCAATATTCCAAATGCGGCCTTACCAGCGCCTTAAAGAGCCTCAGCATTGCATTCCTGTTTTTGTATACAAGCCCTCTTGAAATAAATGCTAGCATTGAGTTTACTTTCTTTATTACTTATTTGACGTACAGATTAACTTTGGGGGAATCCTGCACTAGCTCTCCCAAGTCCCTCTGCACCTCCGATCTCTCCCCATTTAGAAAAAAGTCTACGCCTTTATTCCTACTACCAAAATGCATGACTCCTCACTTTGCTACACTATATTCCACCTGCCACTTCTCTGCCCACTCTCCCAACCTGACCAAGTCCTTTCTCTGCACTACCTGCCCTTCCACCTATTTTCATATCATCCACAAACTTGGCCATAAAGCCTTCAATCCCCTCGTCCAAAGCATTAATATACATGTAGATGTCCTGTTACTATGTTCTCTATCTCATTCCTGAACTCGGTCTCGACATTGTTCATCATCCGAACCACTGCAAAGGTATCATCTGCAAATTTGTGTATGGAGTTAGAGCCGAACTTGGCTGCACAGTCATGAGTGTATAGGGGGGGACTGAGAACGCATCCTACAGGACACAAGTGTTGATAATTATTGTGGAGGATGTGTTGTCACCTATCCTCACTGATTGTGAATCAGAAAGTCAACGATCCAGTGGCAGAGTGGGGGAGGGGCGACTGGATTGGCCACAACTGTTTATAATGCAAATTAGTGATTTATACTAAGGCACCAAATGTATTCTATTAAAAAATGTCAATGACAGAAGTAAGGGAATGCAAAATGATGGGCATCTGCAAAGGGATATAAAGAGTTAAACATGTGGGCAGAGCCATGAAAGATGTAATATAAAGTTGAGATATGTGAGATTATCCACTTTTGTTGGGATAGAAAGAATATTAAATGTGAAATTATTGAATCCTAGTATTCGGAGAGATTTTGTTATTGTAAAAAATACACAGAATTTTTGGATGCAACTATAGGAAATAATTGAGAAAATAAATAAGGTTTTTTTTCTTGTATTGTCGGAGGTGTTTATCTGCAGCTGCGCAGAATTTTAGTCAGACCATAGTTGGATTCCTATAGTTTGGTTTCTTTATTTAAAAAAATAATATGTTTGTCTTGAAGGGAGCGTGGAGAACCTTTATGAGATTGATTCCAGTTATGAATGGGTTAACTCATGAGGAAATGTTAAGCACATTAGGCTCATCCTCTCTGGAGTTCAGAAGACTAAGGGGTGGTCTTATTGAAACATATGAACCCGAGGGGGCTTTGCAGGCTGGATGCTGAGATACCTTCTCAGCTGAGGGAAATCTGGAACCTGGTTCATGCTGATTTAAGATGAGGTGAGGAAGACCTTCTTAAAAGGTTGTGAATCTTTGGAATTTTTAGCCTCGACAACTACTGAGGCAGAGTGATAATTTACTTTCAACGTTAAGATAGATTCAAGGAAATCAGACATGAAAAGGACTAGCGGGAATGTGGACTTGAGATGATGGTCTGATTGAAGAGCAAACAAATTTCAGGATTCTTATGGCCTATTCCTGTCCTTTATTTAATGTTGTGTTATGTAAACAAATCTCTTTTATTTCATGGAGCATCTTCCTAATTTTATTGTTGAAACAATAAACTTTGGTTCTATAGGTAGGTTTTGTGAATGAAAGTATTTTGAAAGTTAATTGATTTTGTCTACCTTCGATTTTCCAGTATCTGCAGTTCCTTCTTAAACACAACGTCTATACTTATCCGCATGCTGTTAAGTATTTTTTCTTGTTAGAAAGATACAATTGAGCAAAGAACAAGTATCAGGAAGCGTAAATTATATTTGAAGTGAAAAAAATGAAAAGATAAGAATTATCTATCCGACATTGGTATATTTGATGATTACATCAGGTATGATCAGTGGGTATTGCCATCGTCTAAGTAAATTGTGGACTGCAAACCTGCTGATTGAGCTTGTACCTTCAAGCAAACCCGAAAGAGTTGTTGCATTAACTGAAGTTTATTAATTGGTGTCCCAACTTATCTATTCTGGTATTTAAAAGTTCACGGGACAGTGTTTCAAGAAAGGTACAATATTCTCATTGATCCTGGCTAACATTATTCCCTCAACATTCACACCAAAAATAAATTATCTGAGTTGCTTTCTCATTGCCTTATAAAGGACAGCAGAGACCTCTGTTCAAAATGCCTCTCGTAGTTATTCCTTAACAGTATTCCACAATGAGATTCACTGAATGCTAAATGCTTTGAAATATTTGAGAGATTTATTAAGACAACTGGTAACTAGGGTTGACAACTTTCTCACTCCCAAATAAGGGACAAAAGGTAAAAATAAGGGACAAATTCCCAACGTCAATTTGTTGACTGACTTGGCCGTGGCTGCATGAATGATGTGTTGGCCCGGGTGCTGGATTGCACACAAAGCCCAGCCAGCGGGCCACCGGAGGATTTTGGCCCGTGCTCTGGCACCCCATCCAACTCATGAACCGATGATCGGCCATGAGAAGGAGGGGTGGTGGTGTTGGCAGTGAGCGAAAGTCAGAAGCTGGCCGGCTGCCAACCAATGGGGCGACGCGCTGCTGCTGCACTCCATGGGCTGCACCACGTCGGGACGGGTGAGGCGGGCTAGACGCGGCACTCCCACCCGACAGTCCGCATGACCCGAGTAGTAGCAGTCAACTATGGGGCAAGGGTGGTCCCGTATGGGACTGGTTAAGCCCAATATATGGGATGACCTGGTTAATATGGAACCGTTGGCAACCCTACTGGTAACTGCAAGCTCCTTTATATGTGATGGAAGCTCTTTGCTGGAATATGTTAACATCAGTCAAACGGAGATGGCACAGCATCACTGTTGGTGGAAGGGTGTAATTACAGTCTGACATTTACATCAGTGATTTTCATGATAAATGTAGGCAAAGGAATTTATAATAAAAACTGTGACAGAGTATGAACCTGGGGGTAAGACCCTTAATATATGTAGATGTAATAATATCATTATTTTCTGACAATCTACAGGAATTATTCTGCACCAAGAACTTGAAGAACTGCCATCCTCAAGAAATAACATTTATTTCCTTTTTGAGTGTGATACAATGGTTGGGAATAGTAAATGATAAGAGAACACTCTTTTTATGCATATGTTTCTGTGGCCTTCCTATTGTGATGTTAAAAAAAATAATTGTATGTGTCTTTACCCACATGTTTAAGATACATCTGAGATGTGACATTTGTGAATCCTTCATCATCTGGTCTCTTTAATATAACATGTAGCAAGAAGTTGGGGGAACATAGCTTCTATAAAACATAAGTGTTGGCAGAGACCCTTGCGACAGAATGGTTGTTCCTGTGTTGTAAATTCTAATTTATTCTAAGTGTACACGCACAGGTATAGGGGGATAATAAAAGTAAAACAAAGAAATATATTAAACATGTGTAATTTATGCTTTTATTTTACCTGTTTCATAAACCACTGTGTCTATCATTCAGATGCTGATTCAATTGTTGCCAGGAGCATGCAAATCTTTGTTATAGCCTGACTGTAATTATGTTGTAATTTGAATGAGTGAAACACAAAAAATGAACTATTGTTGTCTGCGTGGGTGGAAACTGCTGAAGTCGTAATAGCTTCCAGGAAGCAGTTATGAAGCCTCACGTGCGTGTTTATGTGATTAAGAGCTCAGTTATTTAAGCAATGTCACCTTACATTTTGGTGATGGATTATTATGTTCCTACATCAGGATGCAGGTTGAAATCACAGATATAACTTGAATTTAAACTGAGCAGAGTGTACCCGAATAAATTGGCCAGCAAGGTGGTGCTGCTTTTGCGTTATATATGTAGGGAATCCTTAATGTGGTTTCAGGTGATACTTTATTCATTTAAGCGGAGTTTATTTTCCCTGGTGCGAAGGAGGCCGAATGGTGACATGACAAAGGTATATAAAACGATAAGAGCCATAGAGAGGTTAGATTAAATCTTTTTTGCATGGTAGAGGTATCAAAAATTTGAGGGCATGGGTTTAAGATGAGAGAACAGAGATATAAAGCAGATTAGCGGAAAATGTATTTTAATACAGTGGTTATTATCTGGAACTCGATGTCAGAGAAGATAGTGGAATCAGATTCAATCATTACATTTACAAAATATTCAGACAGGTTGTTAAATATGCAAGGCACAGAAGGATGCAAACCTTGTGTGGGCCGATGGGATTAGTGTGGATGGCCTGATAGCTATAAATGATAGTGGAGACATTTTATAGCGGATAATCTCTATTTATTTTTTCCGAATTTCAAAATCCGCGGCCGATCCGGCACCGGGAATCGGGGGAATCATCAATTGGATCCTTTGGCGGGCCGCATCTCGTCCGCTGGCGCCGCAACTGGTCCGCGGGCGCCCCATCTGTCCCCATGCTTCACCCGGGGGAGGGCCAGGGCCACCTGCATTCAAGCATTCAAGAGTGTATGTCATAGACACTACAATGTTACCTAAAATGTAGCAATCAATAATTATACAGTATATCATTTATACTTATTTGTAAAAATCTCATAACCATATTGACTTTATTGTACAGTTTACAACGATCCATTTCAGGTTTATATTTGCACAAGAATTCAGTGCGCATACACATTTGTAACAGCATAAAAAAATTGCACAATACAAGATTTCTGCGCACACGAACTACTAAAAATTAGAGGGAACATTGCTTGTGACTTCTGTAATATTCAGAAATCTACATGTGTTGTGAATGCAATCAATAAAGGGGCTTTCGCAGCCCTATTTGTGATAGAAATTTCAAATAATTACCATACGTGCATGAAGAAATAATTTGTCATTTCAGTCCTAAGTGGCCTAGCCCCATTGAGATATACCCCAGCCTGAGAACTATAGAACATGGGCTGATTCGTCGGCATGGTTTTGTATATGGGAGATCATGTTTTTGGTATCCGAGAGTTTTTTAAACATGTAACCAAAAAGGTAATGAGGGCAAACCCTATTTGGACTTCAGCGAGGCATTTGATAAGGTTCCACATTGGAAGCTGCTCTGGAAGGTTAGATTGCATGGGATCCAGGGAGATCTAGCCGACTGGATAGCGAATTGCCTTCTTGGAAGGAAGCAGAGGGTGCTTGTGGAAAGTTGTTTTTTTCGGCTTGAGGACTTTGACTCGGGCTGTGCTTCAGAGATCAGTGCTGGGCTCACTCTGCTTATGTCAATGATTTGGATGAGAATGTAAATCATGAGAAATCTGGAGGAAAATACAAGAGGCGAGTTTAAACAATCATCAGTATTGTAAAAGTACAGTGTAAGATAATGGAATTAAAGGCTGACTACTCTCTGCATCTGATGGCCTGCTTTGGGGTTTAAAAAAAACATAGCTGCAGAGAATCAATCGTGTATTCATTGTTTTCTTCCAAAAATCCATAGATTTAGGATGGGTCCAAATGGATTAGAAAACTGCAAATGTAACCACCAAATGCAAGAAGGGAGACAGAAAGCAAGAAACAGTAGGCAAGTAATTTGAGCTAACACAATATTCCACCTCTCCATCAATTCCAATATTGGTGGCCAGTGGGGGGGGGGGGGGTGCTTTCTGAAGTGCTAGTATGGGTATTGTGGGCCGAAGGGACTGATTTCCAGAGGGCTAGTGTGGACATTGTGGGCCGGATGGATTCTTGGGCTGGCAGCTCAGTCACTCAGGCCTGGTGGGCTGGCAGCTCAGTCACTCAGGCCTAGTGGGCTGGCAGCTCAGTCATTTCATTTTCATTTTTTAATTTTCCTTACATACGTTTCCTTTTTCTTTTTCACCAAACTCATAACTTCTCTCACCAACCTAGGTGAGCTTACTTTGACATCCTTGTTTCTCTTCCTGACTGGTTCATTGCCAGTCCTGCACTCTGATCAGCTGGTCTTTAATTGACTCCCACATGTCAGATGTAGACTGAGTCAATGACAGCTGATCCCAAATTACTCTCCCCAGCTCCTGCCTAATAATGCTGTACTTACCCGCAAAACCACACTTATTCTTATCCATAGCTATCTTAAATTGTATGGAGTTGCACTCACTCTTCCCAAAATTCTCGCTCAGTCACCTGGCCAGGTTTGTTTCCCAATACAAGGTCCAGTATAGTCCCTTCTCTAACAATATGTGAACTATACACTTGCTGTTTAAAGAAACTCTCGTGGTTTACACCTAATAAATTATGACCTAACAAATTCTGACAGTACTTTTTAAATTTTCAGATTTAATGTCCGCATTTTTTTTCCTAAAAGGATGAATGCATAACAATATTAATAAATCATTACATGCATGTAGAAAACTGAAACCCAACACAGAAACTATCCTCAATGTTCTGCGAAATAAGCAGTTTTTCTCCTTCAATCAAAGCTACCCACCTCTGCTCTTGAATCTGCTTTATTTGTTTGAAGTGTACTCCATTACTTATTGTAAACTGTCTCGGATGTGAACAAAGAAAGATGAAGATTGCTCCAAGTGGTAGCAGGTTTTAGGGCACCAATTAAACACACTGAGTTTCAATTCACAGGAAAATATAGCACTCAACACTTATTGAACAATCATTTCTCAAGCACTTGTCCACATTGTCCTTGGCCATTGTTTACTTTTGGTTTAAGTCTGGGTAACTACTTTATAACCTGGATTTCATACAGATTAATAACAAAGCACAATGTACCAAAGGTTCTTCATAAATTAATCTTGGGATTTTTCTCTCAAAGCAGTAATAAATTAACTGCAATCATGTAGATGTACAGCATTTTGTTTTGCACATTCAAGAGGCTGTTAGATTGGCACATGAATATGTAGGAAATGGATCATGGGAGGGCAGACAAAATTAGTTTAATTTGGCATCTAGTTTGGCACAGACATTGTGGGCTGACGGGACTGTTCCTGCGCTGTGCTATGTTCATTCAAAGTATGTATTATGCACCATCTCATTATGAATCAATATTACTGGAGCATTGAGAAATTAACTTACTGAAACAAACAGGATCCTGAGGTGAATTGACAGGGTGGATGCTGAGAGGATGTTTGCATTTCTAGCGTTATTTAAAAATCATAGAATCATACCACGGAAATAGACCATTACTGCTTTAATACTTATTTAAACTAATCCCATTTACCAGCACAAAGTCCATATCTTTCAATGCCCTTATCCAAATTCCTGTCCAAACATCTTTTAAATGTTGTAAATGTATCTGCCTCCATCACTTCCTCTGCCAGCCAGCTCCTTCAAGATATTCACAATCCTTTATGTCCATAACTCCTTGAAAGTGCTACACAAGTGAAGAGGTTGAAAAAGAAGGAGTACACCGTGAATGTCTTTGTTGGCTTGGGCATTAAATATAAAAGTTAGGAAGTCATGATGTTGCTGTACAAAACATTGATTAGTCCACATTTGCAATATTTAGTGCAGTTACAGTTGCCACATTATAGGAAAGATGTGGCGCCTTTGGAGTGGATGTTTAAGAGGTTCACCAGGATGCTGCCTGCATTGGGGTGCATTAGCTATAAGGAGAGGCTGGATGAACTTGGATTATTTTCTTTGGTGGCTGAGAGGTGACTGGATAGAAGGATATATATAGGATTATGCGAGGCATAGTTAAGGTTTACAGTCAGAGTCCACTAATATGTTACACTTTAAAGGTCATAGGTTTAAGATGCAAGGGGAAATGTTTAAAGGAGATTTGTAAGGCAAGTTTTGTTTTACACAAAGAGCAGTAGGTACCTGGACATATTGCACGGGGGGGGGGGGGGGGGGGGTGTAGAAACAGCATTTAAGCAAAATATAAGAGGAAATAAGTCAGAGGTGCAGGCAGATAGGATTAGTTTAGATTGGCATCATGATTGGCTGGAGGGCCTGTTCCTGTATTGTACTGTTCTACATTCTATGCTCTCTATGTTTAAGAATATGCATCGGATCCCTTTTAGATTTCTCTAAACTCAACTTAAATCTATGCTCTCTATTCCTAGACATCCCTGCCCTGGGGGAAAAATATTCTATCTTATATACAGGTCACTAATAACTTTTATAAACATCTGTAAGGTCATCCCTCAAGCTAGATTCTGGACAAGCAAGATTAGGCTGACATCTTAGTAATGACAGAGGATTGATTAAATGACAGGCAATAGGGATAAGAAGGTCATTTTTAATTGGAAGACAATTAATGATGGGTGCCATAAGGATCAGTTATGATAAAGAAATCAGTTATAAATGAAAACTGAAAGTAGTTTCAATGTATCCACAACACTCATTTTATTTTAATAACTTTAATAACAAGTTTGCAAATAATCTTCTTATGAGGCAGTAAAACTTTACTTCTCATGAAATTCCTCCATGTTCTTGCCTCTCTTTACAACTCCCAGCTATACAATCCTTCCAATATATCTGTTCCTCCATTTTTAGCTTCTTGATCAATCCCAATATTTTCAGCTCTGTGTGTTTCTACTGTTTCTTCCTCAAAGCAACCCATCAACTAAAGCTTATTGCCCTTTATATACCTATGTTGCACATGGTCATGATAATGCCCACATTACACTGCCGAGCATTTTACTAATTTAAGGATGCTTTATCGATTGAAATTATTGTTATAGTTAATCTCAGTGTGATCTTTTGCATTCGGTACTGAATAAATTCCCGGAGAGATAGGATTCATGATTAGTATGATCGAGAGGGAAGTCCTTACTCCCTCATTGCCATAGAGTAGATCCCTGCCCCTGACCTCAATAAGACAGTATATGTCCACTTATCACAGTGAAAAATTTCTAATGAAGATGGGCAAATTATTTAATTTCTCAGGTACTATGCATACATTACACCAATCAATACATGGACAATTAATGCTGCTTTCTTAATAGGAATGATTGGATAAGGAACCTTTTTTTAATATTACAGCATTCCCATTAAGTTAAAGCTACTGTGTTTTGTTCTACATCTGAGCCTGAGGCTACTGTCTAATACTAACAGTGGTGCTACCCTTTGGACCCAATTCATCGCTCAATTTTTTTTGCAGTATTTAACCTCTGATTTGTAGCAATGATAATACACATCACATATAGGTAATTAGAGGTCCTTGTCATTTGTAAGTTTAGATCATTAAGTTGCAGAACATGAAAATAGGCTATTGCTGGTTCTTGATGGCCATTATTAGAATATAATGCGTTGTTCCAGTATTCATGTATGGAGAACTGTGGCTTAATTAGAGCTGTGACAAGACTAAGCTGATAAAGTGATGAGATTATTCATAATTGATGTCAGAATCAATTACCATTTGGTTCTTCACAGGCCCACTGGCAGGTCTAGCCTTGGTGCAGGCCCCAGGATTCTGATCATTATATGGCTGCCCCGTTCATGCTGAGCCTGTGACAGCAGGCCAGATCTTTCATGAACATTCTAATGACCCCCTTTTGAAGTCTAATAAATGAATGACCTTGTCATCTTGCTCTAACCCTTGATGCTTCATCTTGGAAACTTTTTCATTAACTAGCTTTCCGTAGGACAGAGCAAGCAGATGCGACGATTTCTCATTGTCGGAGCCTATGCTGTACCACTCTAGACTGTTAATTGTTAATAAACAAGAATGTTTGACAAGGGAATACAAATATAACTGCATAAACACTCAAAGACTCTTTGATTATTGACCTTGTTCTCATTGGAATAAGAGGAATGGCTTCCACATTTTGACTCTCATCGTAGACCAAATCCAGCTCCCTTATCCCAGTGGCAGTCGTATACCCCGAACCTAGTTGAAATACAAGCCTTATCTAGTGAGATAAATATCGGGGTCAACTTGTGCTGACAGATCTGCTGGAATCCAACTTACAATAGAACTGTGGAACCCTGACAACAGAACTTACAACATATTTGGTACATTAAGAACAGTTTAATTTAGAGATACAGCACGGAAGCAGGTCCTTTGGCCCACCGGTTCCGTGCCGACTAACAATCCCCGCACCTTAACACTATCCTACACCTACTAGGGACAATTTGTACATTTATACCAAGCCCATTATCCTACAAACCTGTACGTGCATGGAATGTGGGAGAAAACCGAAGCTCTCAGAGAAAACACACGCAGGCTACGGGGAGAACGTACAAACTCCGTACAGACAGCACCCATAATTGGGATCGCACCCGGGTCTCCGGCGCTGCATTCGCTGTTAGGCAGCACTCTACCGCTGCGCCACCGTGAACTGGGGAAGATTCCAAAACTATAGATTGGTTCACAATACAAGATTAGTTGCTATTAGTCTAATAAGGAATTCGGGCACCCATAGAATGGTGAGAATGTGCAACTTGCTGCCACATGACTGGTTGAGGTAATGAGCATAGATGAAGTTAAGGACAAATTACATGAGTACACGAGGAGCACGGCAGGGGCATTCCACCCATGGCATGCCCAGCAAACCAAATTCCCCATCAGTCTCATTTCTTCCTCTTCCATAGACCTGCAACTTATTCTCTCTCACTTCCCACTTAAGTCCCCTTTGATTCTTTGTACCACTTTCCTACACTAAGGAGTGATTTACAGTAGCCTTTAACTTAATGGGAATTGCCAATGTAGGAGAAAACCAGAGCACCTTCAAAAATTCAAAGGAGGATGTGCATACTCCGAATAGCACACTAGGTCAGGACCAAATCTTTGTGTTCCTGCAGCAGTGAATCAGCAGTGGTAGCCTTGGTAGGATGTGTTGACAAGATTAGTTGAAAGAAATGGAAGAAATAAAGACTTACATTATGTATCAGCTGTCACATTCTTATCAAGATGTCCAATGCCTTTACACTCAAGGAAGCATGATGTAATGTAGGAAGTGAAGAGGTCAATTTGTGCATAACAAACTCATTAAAGGCGCTGTAATTATGCCCAGATAATCTGTTCTAAAAATATTTGTTGAGGAGTAAATAGTACCCAGGACAAGGGGAAAATCTCTCCCTAATCGTATTTGAAATGTTATGTTCCTCCAAAAGAGTGGACAATCCTTGGTTAAATGCCTTATCTGAAACATAGCACATCCAACAGTGCGGTGTTTCTCAGTTCAACACTGAAGTTAGAGTCAAGAGCAGGTAGAGGGTTAGATGTGCATAAATATGGTGGCGTTGTTGCGTCGAATGGTCTCTTTGTTGTCCATTTTAGTTGAACAGGACACTTATATTGTTAATTTAAACATGCAGTGTTTGAAAGTATTTGAAAAGACTACAAAATGCTTGGAGTGTTAAATGGGATAAGTGCCGCGCATTTTGCTGCTGGAAGCATCCAACTGTGCCAATATAGAACTCTGTGGCATGCAGTTCAGAATTGCATCCCTGCTGTTTTTGTTTAGTCACAGTTTACTGCATTAACTAACATCACTCTTCTGTGCTGCAGTACTGAGCAATGATGCAAATATTGATTCTCAGATTCTTGGACACACTAAAATTTTTTTCTAATTACAGCTGCAGAAGTGTCCAAACCAACTGATCCTTTCCGCAATGAATTTATCTCCGATATATTAATTAGAAATATTCAAATTATTTTATTTCTGTTCAGATGCAAAACTAATAATGTGTGCAGTTTGATTTGCAGCAAACACTTCAGAAGACTGCGAGTGCACATTAATGACAAATTGAGGCTCAGCCTTCCCACTTTCACAGGCGTAAATTATCAATAAAATCTGGTGCAGATATCACAGCGTGATTCTTTGCCGGCACCAAAAACAGTGGCAACATCAGTGAAACACGATGGCTTATTTTAGAATGCAATAGCATTTGCTACTTTCCAACAGATTAATTTTTATTATTTTTTAAAAAGTGAAAATTTTCAGGCATTTAGTTTGGAATATGTGATTTTTTTATTTTCTGCTACCTTAAAAGTACAAGCACGGTTTGCAGTTTATGCTTATGTCAAATAGTATTTTCCCTTCTGTTTTGCTGTGCAATTAACATGACATAGAGACAATATGATGCAGAAAATGGTACCAGCAAATAAGATGAAAGAGGCTGCATATATTTGAAGAGGGTTATAATGATCAACATCTCTTACCCAAAAGAAATATGTTGGAAATATCTACATCTATTTGCATATACGTTATTTGACATATTACAATACCTAAAAAGGCAAGGGTTACATTTTTCTCTTTGGCACGAGGACAATACTTGGCAATGGATGGCATGAGTTAAGGGCCTGTCCCACTGTACGAAGTAATTCAAGAGTTTTCCAGAGTTGTCCCCTGATTCGAGCTCGTGTAATGTACGTAGCGGTACGTAGGGGCTCATACGAGTAAAATGTTTTTTTTTAAATCATCACGAGTATTTTTTTACTCGTGGACATTTTTCACAGTGTTGAAAAAAGTCACGAGTTTACCGGATTTTCCGAGTACCTACCATTACTCATACGTGCCGCAACATGACATCCAGGAGCTCCTACGTACCCGCTACGTACATTACACGAGCTCGAATCAGGGGTGAACTCAGGAGAACTCTTGAATTACCTCGTACAGTGGGACAGGCCCTTTAGTTGAGGAGGAATGAGGGGGTGGTGTGCACATTCAACATGCAGCTAGGTGGAAGTCCTAGCCATTACCATTTATTTGTGTGAATGCTCAGAAATCTATGAGCAACACGTTTGTACCAATGTGCCATATTAACTAGTGTATAGTTTGTTTTTTCTCGGTCTTTTCACAGATATAAGTTATGTTTGTTCCCTTTCAATCTGCTGGCATTGAGATCTTGCAATGCTGCACAACAATCTTTCCTAGTTTTGCTCTTTTGCACTAATTTCATTTATTGTTGCATTTGTCATTACTGATTACTTATGTGAACAAGGAATTTCAAGGAATGCACCCTGGTGTATATCATAACAAACTAATCTGCATCTCAATCAATCTGCTAACATTGTACCAGAATTGAGTGAATTCTGGTAGACAGTCACTATTCCATTCCCTTACTCACCGCATCACTGTATTCTCAGAGCGATGACATACGTATTAATCTGTCCAGATTGATGTCAGTTGTTTAGGAGCTGAGTTTTACCGAGGCCAGTTGGTGTTTCTTTGACAATTCAGATTATCAGTTTAAAATCAATTTTACTCCTGCTGTGGTAGAATTTGGATTCAGCTCTCTGGATGCTTAGATCTCCGAACCACCAGTTTGGTAAAGTAACCGCTGTTCCATTGCCCTACAGTTTTAGGCCAATTTAACAGAAGCATGTTCATGGGAATCCAGATCCAGTTTATTAAATACTGAACTGAAATTTATTGGGATACAAATCTGTAATAAGCTTTACACATTCCACTAGAAAAAAATCATTTCTTGGTCCTATAGCAATTTGTAAATAGAATTCTGATTATAGAATATCACACCAAGACCTAATTTGATTCTGCTTTTCAAATATTTTATGTTACATTCTAAAAACATTAAAAACGAGTAAATGGCAACACAAGGAACTGCAGATGCTGGATTGAACAAAACACAAAATGCTGGAGTAACTTAATGGGTCAAGCAGCATCTATGAAGGGAATGGATGGGCGATGTTTTGGTTGGGACGTTCTTACTTTCTATCCATTCCCACTACAGATGCTACCTGACCCGCTGAGCCACTCCAGCACTTTGTATTTTGTCTAAAAAAGTATGGTATTGTTGGCAACAATAATGCTGGACTCCTTTAGGAACTCAAGACACTATTACCTGTTCTTTTAACGTGGTTATTAACAAATTTTAAATGGAACACTCGTTGAAAACTTTTAAATGTTACCAAATCACATCCTTCTTGCAATAAATCCCTGTTATGAAATTATAGTATAGATATTCAAACGATTTTTTCCCCTCAAATTGGTTCCAAACTCCCTCCTTCCCTAACTCTTGCTTTGACACAAACTGTTCCTTGGCTGACAAGACACTCAGGTGACCAGGAGCAAGACTTTGAATCAACAGCCAAGCAAAAATGCTGTGGGTTAACTTTTGTTTGATATCTCCACTGGCCATCATAGGTGAAAATGGGACTGTCTATAACTGAGAACTCAGTTCATGCAGGCAAAATGCTGCTTGTCAAAGCACTAACACAATGCATCACCCAAGGCACACTCTTTTCATTTAATTACTGCTGAAATTCCCTGCCTCAGTCTGTGTAACATTCATTTTAACTGTAATGAACATTCTGAGATCATCACTAACATTTGCCCTTTGGATTTAAGCATGTTTGCATTTAAACATGTTTAGTTTTATTTCTTAATACTCTCAACCGGTTGCATCAGCATTCAAGCATAGATATAATGCGATAAACGTCTTTGCAAATTCTCCAATATATTTTTAATCACTTTGGGGATGAAATTAAAAATGTTAAAACATGTTGTAATTTGATTACGTATCTTTTCAATGTGATATTTATAGGGTACTAGACCAAGTGGGACCCATTGGGCCCCGTTCCCCCAACGCAATATTGCACCACTCACCTGTTCCCCCATCGCAACCCGTTTCTGCCACTCTCCCATTCCCCCAACGCAACCTCTCCTCCCCCACTCCCTTCTTCTCCCCTTCCCTCAGTCACTCCCTCCCTCCATAACCCCTCTCCCCTCCCTACCCGCCTCCTCTCCCTCTATCCCCATCCTCGCCCACTCCTCACCTCCCCCTATCCCACCCCCGCACTCTTTCTCCTCACCACCCCCACTTTCCCTTCCCTCTTCCTCCCTACCCCCTCCTCTCCCTCAATCCCCCCCAGTCTCCCTCCTTTCGAACCACCGCCGGCCCGGTTTGCTCCACCACGCCAGTGATGAAGTTGTAGTTGAGACTGGGGCTGTCGGGGGGGGGGGGGGGGTGGGATGGGCCGAGCGGTCTGGAGCCACGGGAGGGGGAGGGAGAGGCCAAGGCTGCGGCCTAGTCTTTGCTCCGGATCCCGCTCCTTTCATCCCCACGGGGCTGGAGCAGCAGCCCCCGGAACCCACACTGGCTCGAACCTCAGCCCTGGGCCCGGAGCCGCACTCAGGGCCCAGTCCGCGTCTGTGTCCTTGTAAAAGTTCACTTTTTTAAAGATAGACAAAGTACAAATTCTTAAGACCATACAAAGCTTTAATTTAACATCTGACGGGTGTGGACCTAGAGACACAGAGGCAACAGTTTTACCTCCAAATCTCCAGCAGTACACACAAAGAAATACCAGAAATCCGGAGTTAATATACCTACAGTCATAATACCAATTGCATGAGGTAATGTACCAGAAACCATCAGCCACCTCCAAATATGGAGTTGTTTTTCACTCTTTGCCAAAAGCCAGTCATCCCAATGGCATCCTCTGGCCCCTTCTTATCTGATTAACCTCTTCAACTTACATAAAAAACTTGTAAGAGAGCTGCGAACTATTCAACTTATGTAAAAAAACCTTGTAAGAGAGCTGTGAACTATTCAACTTAAGTAAAAAAAAAACCTTGTCATGATGATTTGGCCAAATCCCATCATGCAATACAATTGGCTTTTTACAACAGGAAAGCTTAAATTTGACAACAATCAATTAATAACTAACTCTTTCATTCCTTCCTTTTTATCAGAATCTGATAACAATTATAGTCGTTGGTTAGTACATAGTAGAGGCTTCAGACATTTAAGTACATAGATCAACAGTACAATAGATCCATAATGTATTATCATTCCCCATACTCCTCCAAACATGCTAAATGGCCACCATTCTCCACCTTTATTAAAGTTATGCATTTCCTCTCCTACCTCTGTAATCTTCTATATTTCTGCAGCAATATGTGCCGCTAATTTATTTATTTATTTATTTATTTTAAAATGTATTTATTAGAGGTAAATACATCAATGTACTTCACATATATATTGTTACAATCATTGTACCCCATATTTTTATGGCTTTTACAGAAAAAGAATAGAAAGAAAGAGAGTGAAATAGGTGAAAAGAGTTGTGAGAGTGAAAGAGCGTGCCAAAGGGGAGAAGAATTAGAGAAAGGGGGTTAAGAGATAGACCCTAATAAAAAGGGGGAAAAAAAGCCAGTTACTATGTTATATATATCACGCAAAAGGAATCCACCAACTCGATAGTTTCCAACCCCCCCTACCAAGGCCCGAGGTACTCCTGCACCCTATCTTTGTAGTAATTCTATAAATGCAGACCGTGTCTGATAGAAGCGTTCTGATTTTCCTTCCAGGTGGAGTCTCATATCTTCCAGATGTAGTGTTTCAAACATTGTTGAAATCCACATATTTAATGTTGGTATAGGAGCATTTTTCCAGAATTTTAAGATTCGTTTTTTTTCCCCATTATTAAGCCGTAATTAAATAAATTCTTTTGATACACATTTAATTCCGAACTACCTTCTGTCATTCCGAAAATAATCCATTCTTGCTTTGGTGTCATTTTTATTTTAAACAGTTTTGTGAAAATTTCAAAGATTTCAATCCAAAACCTTTGAATTTTTGTACAAAAGTTGAATGCGTACGCTATAGTAGCTTCTTGACACTGGCATTTATTACAAATTGGTGAAACGTTCGGGAAAAATTTATTTAATTTAGTTTTTGAGTAGTATAATCTGAGTATAATTTTAAATTGTATTAAAGTGTGTCTTACGTTAATTGAGCATTTGTGCATATTTAATAAGTATTCTTTCCACCTTTCATTGGAAATTTTTATGCTTAGTTCGTTTTCCCACTCACCTCTAATACCTTCCGTTGTTGGTATTACTGCAGTTAGTATAATATTATATATATGTGAAATTAAATTTGCCGATTCCGCCTTTGTATTCATTACTTCATCTAGTAAGTCTAATGGCATTTTGTGAAATTCATGTGCATGTTTTTTCAAATAATCACATATTTGGAAATATTTAAAATACTGATTGTTACCCAAATGGTATTTTAGTTGTAATTGTTTAAATGATAATAGTTTTCCCATATCATACAAATATCCCAAAGTTTTAATTCCTGCTCTTTCCCATCGTGTAAATGCTTTGTCTATAATTGAGGGTTTAAACAGAGGGCTGCTAAATTTGTAATGTTAGAAGATTCATCAGGGATGAAAGTGCAGCATTCGTGCCCTATAATAGCACAAGTACCCCCTTTCTCTGCCAAAACAAAATCTAGTGCCATTCGGTTCTGGAGGACTACTACTCTCATTGCCACCATTTCAGCAGTGATATCCTGAATGGATTGCCGTATATCCATTAAAGCATGTGCAGTGGAATTAGCTAAAGTTTCCATAGTGGATGCCATATTTTTACATTCTTTAGCTGCTCTTGCGACACCGTATGGAGGAAAAACGATCATCCAATACCTTTCGGTTTCTGAGGTCTATCTTTAAAAAGGTCTACCTTTCGGTTTCTGAGGTCTATCTTTAAAAAGGTCTACCTTTCGGTTTCTGAGGTCTATCTTTAAAAAAGTGAAATTTTACATCCTCTCCCCAGTGCCCAAAGCCCAGGCCCGGCTACAGCCCCGGGGCTCGGCCCACGCCAGGCCTCTTCACCTTCCTTCTTTCCCCTCTCCTCCTCCCTTCCCCACTCCCTCCCTCCTAACTCCCTCACCTCTCCCTCACTCTCCTTTCCCCTCCCCTCAGTCACTCTCCCTTCCTCCATATCCCCCCCCCCCCCGCTCCCTCACTCCTCACCTCCACCCTATCCCACCCCCAATAATGAAAATTGTGATTTTTTTAAAAATGAAAGCTCCCCCCATCCCACCACCCCAACTTATGATGTTTTATGTAAATGAGATTCGGGATCCCATTGTGAATGAAAACGGAAGAATTTGAATAAAACGGATTTTTATTTATTTTTAATGTAAATGAGATTTGGGATCCCATTGTGACTCGATGACAGGCAGGGCAAGTGGACAAGTGCGTTAAAAGTGGTTTAAACTTGGCTAACGGACTCCCCGGGACAATGGTAAGGTGGGCCAAAAATTGTAGTGCTATCGCGTGCCGTTTTGGCGGTGTTTTGCAATCACGCACGCATTCAAAGAAGATGAGAGTTTTAGTAATATATATACTAGACCAAGCGGGACCCAGTTGGGCCCCGTTTCCCCAAAGCAATATTGCACCATTCACCCATTCCCCCAACGCAACATTTCCCCAACGCAATATTCCATCGCTTACTAATAGACCCCAACTGCGCAGGTGCTGCTCATTTCCCCTCATCCCCCAACACTCCCTCCCCCTCCTCTTCACCCTTCCTCTTCCCTCCCCTCTCCCTCCCTCTCCTTTCCCCGACACTCAGTCACTCCCTCCCTCCATAACCCCTCTCCCCTCCCTACACCTCTGACCCATTGGGCCCCATTCCCCCAACGCAATATTCCACCTGTCACCTATTCCTCCAATGCAACCCGTTCGCCAACGCAATTTATCACCACTCACCCATAGCCTCCAACTGCGCAGGCATGGCACACACACTCCCTCCCCCTCCTTCTCACCCTCCCTCTTCACTCCCCTCTCCTCCTCCCCTCCACTCCCTCCCTCACCTCTCCTTTCCCCTACGCTCAGTCACTCTGTCCCTCCATAACCCCTCTCTCCTCCCTTCCCCTCCTCTCCCTCTATTTCCATGCTCCCCATTCCTTACCTCTCCCCTATCGCACTCCCTTACTAAACACAATGTTTAAATCACATTTCTCCTCCTCCCCTCCCCCACTCCCTCCCTCTCCTTACAACAATGTAACAAAACTCATTGAACTGGGTGGAACACTGTTGATGGACAGTTTATGTAAATGAGATTCCGTTGTGATGTCATTGTCGGGTCGAGCACTGCTCACGGGCAGTTTATGTAAATGAGACCCTTTGTGGTGTCATAACTGCTATCTGCCACTGCCACTGCAAGTTCAAGTGATTCTTTCTCAAACTTGATTTTGTAAAGTTAAAAACATGAATAACTTGTAAAATATAACATCAAACTGAATGAAACTTTGATAAAAACACACCACAGGACAATGGTGAGTAAGGTGGTCCAAAAATTGTAGCGCTATCATGTACCGTTTTGGCGTAATTGAGAACATCACAGACACACAGACACATAAACACACATACATAGAAACAAACAAGATGAGAGTTTTATTAATATATATACTAGACCAAGTGTGACCCGTTGGGCCCCTTTCCCCCACGTAATATTCCACTCCCATCCCCCACTCCCTTCCTCTCCTTACAACAATGTAACACATCTCTCATTGCACTGGGTGGAATACTTGACGGGCAGTTTATGTAAATGAGATCGCATTGTTACGTCAAACACTGCTAACTGCCAGTGGAACACTGTTGACAGGCAGATTATGTAAATAAGATCCCTTTGTGATGTCAAACTGAACGAAACTTGATAAACCAGGGCACAGGACAATGGTGAGTAAGGTGGTCTGAAAATTGCAGTGCTATCGTGTACTGTTTTGATGTAATTTCAGGATCTCACTCACATGCAGATTCACAAACAAACAAGATGAGAGTTTTAGTAATATAATAGACTGTGAGACCCGTTGGGTCCCAGTCACACAGGAGGCCTGGTCCCCCAACACAACCCATTCAACAATGCAATATTCCAGCACTCACCCGTTCCCCCAACGCAACCCGTTCCCCAAATGCATTATTCCACCACTCACCCATAGCCTCTGACCGCGCAGGCTTGGCTGACGGGTTCCCGTTGTGACGACCCTGTTCCCCCCTCCTCCCCTCACCCACCCCACTCCGCCTCTTGCACTCCCCCCCCACACACTCACTCCATCCCCCCTCAACCCCACCCCCCCCATCCACTCTTCGCGGCTCTCCGGCGGCGCAGCCATTCCCGCCCATTGGGTTCCCATTGTGACGTAGAACACACAGGTGTTACTGCGCATGCGCAGCTGACTGGTGTGGGGGAGGGAGGGGCGATGTGTGGGGGAGGGGGTGTTTGTGGGGGAGGGGGGTGTGTGGGCTGGAAGCGTGTGAGGGGGAGGGTGGAGTGTGTGGGAGGGGCTGTTTGGGTGCGGGTGTGTGGGGGGGGGTGTGGGCGAGGGGGTGTGTGGGTGGGCGGGGAGGTGTGCTGGTACGAGCGGGGGGTTGGGGCGGGGGGAAGTGAGCTCAGAGAAAATACGGGGGTTGTGGGGGGTATCACGTGGGAGGGGGGCAGGAGCCAGCGAGGGGGACCAAGGGGAAGGAGCTGGAGCGGACTTACAGTGGTCGCTGGACGTTCTCCTATGCTGAGATCAGATTCTTCGCTCTCCGTTTGGCGACATTTCCAGTGCCGTGCTGGGCCGGGCCGTTTCCAATCCCTCCGAAAATTGTGTCCGGTTGGAAACCTCTGCCGGCCATCCACAGCTCCAATAAAGACGCGATGGCGCAGGAAGGAGTGGACCGTCCCGCGGAGTGAAAGGAGAAAAGACCAATCCACGTGGTGCTGAATGGCAGTAGAGGAGAAAGATCTGTGCACGCGCGGTTTTTAAGATTTTTAAAACTCGCTAAAGTTCACATTAGACCACTGATCAGAACAAAACTTGGTGTAATCGCAGCGCAGGAGAACGGTGAGTAAGCAGGCGAAAAATCGTAGCGCTATCGCGAAACGTTTTAGCGCAAATAGAATGACCGTGCAACCGGAAGATATCAAGATCAGAGCTTAAGTTATGTGTAGATTGATATACTAGACCAAGTGGGACCCGTTGGGTCCCTGTCACACGGGAGGCCTGGTCCCCCAACTTAATATTCCACTACTCACCCATAGCCCCCACAGGAGGCCTGGTCCAATGCATCCCGTTCCCCAATGCAATATTTCACCATTCACCCGTTCCCCAAACAGAAGACATTCGCCCAACGCAATATTCCAGCACTCACCGATAGCCCCAAACTGCGCAGGGGTAGCTAATTTCCCGTTATTAAAATCCTTGCTGCCAGGAATATTTTTAAAAATGCACCCTCCCTCATTAAACTTTAAAAAAAAATCCTTGCTTCCAGGAATATGAAAAAAAAAGGATTGCAACATTGTAGCTTGCAATTAAACATCCTCCACTATAGGATCTTTGCTTGCAATTGCACTTGATAGGGCTGGCAGGACTGAGTGTCCTGGGATTGCAACACTGTAACCTGGGATGGCTACAGTCCCATTGTGAAGTCATAGCTGCAAAAGGAAGAAATCTATCTCAAATTGGGATTTTTTAAAGTTAAAAATGTGAACTAACTTGTAAAATATAACATCTATCTGAATGAAACTTTATTCACTACACCACAGAATAAGGTGGTCCAAAAATTGTGGTGCTATCGTGTACCGTTTTGGCGTAGTCAGGTTATGATAAGCACGCAAACAAACACGCAAACTCACACGCAAGATGAAAGTTTTACTAATATATAGATAGATATAACAAATTACATTTCTTAGGCTGCTGGCTCTATGTAGATATTTTTTAAGTTTACATATTCGTGTGAAAGTGGTACCCACCATACGAAAAATGACCACATCTGTTGTCTTATAGCTACAGATTCGGATAAATAATTGCCTGTAACTTGTTTCACTGAAAAATAAATTGCAAAGTCACTGTGCTAAGATAGAAATTACTTTTCCATTCTTTTAGTTTATCCATGCTGATGTTTTTTTAGTTATCAGAGTAAGTCAAAGGGCTGCGTTTCAAACAAGGGAAACATAAGAACTGTTCTAGATCATTTATCCCCTTGAACCTGCTCGGTTGTTTTTGTGAAGTTATGGCTTGTCTTAAGTATTCCTAAAGGCTTCTGGTAAAAAAACCAATTTGTATCAAATATTAAATTAATTATTAACTCAACTTTTATCTGTTTGAAGAATTGGTTCAAACTTTTATCATTCTTTGTATATTGTTCATACTATCTTTGCTCTGAAATACGTCTCTAATTATTAGCTGTTGTTAGATTCCCTAAACAGCAGAAAATCTGTTTCCCTATATATCCAGGCAATTTCACATAGTAACTTTGATTAAGTGATTTCAGATGGTCTCACATTGACAGGGACAAAGGAAGATAAAACGATACAAATTATATCTAGAAAGTCAAGTGACAATTTTCTAGTTGGTTAGTCATCATTCTAGGGCTAATCATCAGTAACCTGAAACCTAAATGTGGTTCTTTCTCAACTGATATTGCCTAGTTTACTGAAAATTTCTAGCATTTTCTATCTTTATTAAACATGATTTGATTTTAACAACGTTAAGCTTGAATGGACTGCATTATTTTGAAATTAAAGGGTATATATGTTTACTCAAGCATTGAAAATAAAATCACATCAATATACTAGCATGGCTGGACATTTACTCCTTGTTGTATCTGAAGAAACTTTAGCAATGTTTGAAGAAAAAATTTCAGAGCCAAATCCTTCCTAGATGTAGAAGATTAAAAACTGAAGACAAGTTAGTCGATACTGAGTGGCCTGCAAATGAAACACCTTCATTGAGAATAACCGGAAAGGTTTTACACTCATTTAAAAAAGGGCAGAAACTCCTCGAGAATTAAATGGTTTTTGGAGTAACCTCCTTGACACATTCGACAACCGTTTCATCAGAGAGTTCTGTTGTATCAGCAATAGAGGCCATTATTTTGCAGGCAGACAGCTCTAATGTGTGCAGTTAATTTGGACATGCCATAACTTCCTCTGCTTGAGAATACACCTTTTGCCAGCCAGTTGTGAGATAGCTGTAAGGATCAATTTGGTGTTAAAGGTGTTATAATAGTGTTAAAAAAATAATAAGGTCCTTTTTCTTGCCTGACTTTTGTTTCATGAGCATCTTAAACCCTCCAAAAATATTTTTTAAATATTTATTTCAGGTGCCAAAAGGCCATGTTTGGTTAGAAGGTGACAACTTACTGAATTCCACAGATTCGAGGAATTATGGACCTGTTCCTTATGCACTGATTCGGGGACGAGTATGCTTAAAGGTAAACAACAAGTGAAGACATTTTGCTTGCATTAGAATAGCTCTTTCCAATTATAATCTCTATTCCTCATTGGTGAATCGCATAAAGCGTTGTAATCTTACACTGCTTATACTGAAGTAGTAATACTAAACTGATGAATACTAATATTATGAGTCATTATACTAATATGGATCTGTATTTTCTAGATTTGGCCTCCACGTGATTTTGGGTACCTGCAAGAAAGTCCTAATCATACTTCCTCCCGATGATGGAAGTGTGCAGCAACAGATTGATTCTTAGTCATACTGACTTTTTATTTTAAATTCAACTCAAGACCAGAAGGTGTTTTGCAATGAGAGACTTTACAAGAACTTTGTGGATAAATAAAGTTATTTTTTTCAAACAAGGTACGATATTCTGTAATGTTTCCAATAATATTTTACATGTTGAGGTCTTTGTGGTCATGAATTCGGGGAATGCAAATCTGAAGAAAGATTGAAGAAAGATTAAATCACACAGCAAGGTTGTCAAATCTAGTAGTATGATGAACATGATTGAGATAATCTCAGCCAGCCAGTGGGAATGCTAAATATTGCTATCACAAGTAGTATTGATGCCCGGAGTGTAGGCATAGGTGGTGAATGCCTATAGTTTCTGTATGCCTCTTATCCCGTCATTTGTAAGGCAACAATGAAAAGTTCAGTTGAGGAACTAGTTATATCATCAAAGTGTTTACTTGCCATCTGTACTCGATATGATTTGGAACAATTAAATTTTTACATCTGGAGCTTTACAAGCACAAAAACGCAATTGGAATAAATATGACAGGCAGCATTTCTGGAGAGAAGGAATGGGTGACGTTTTCGGTCAAGACCCTTGTTCAGACCCGAAATGTCACCCATTCCTTCTCTCGAGAGATGCGGGCTGTCCCGCTGAGTTACTCCAGCATTTTGTGTCTACCTTCGATTTAAACCAGCATCTGCAGTTTTTTCCTACACAATATATATCATCAGTTATTCTAAGTAAACCAGCCTATGATAGTGCAAAAAACCAAAGTACATACAGCACCATAATGGTGCAAAGTTCAGAGTAGTTAAAACAATTCACGAGAAGAAGCTGCTCTTGAACCTGGAGGTAATGATTCTCAGGCTTCGGTACCACCTTCCTGGTGATAGTAGCAAGAAGAGAGCATGGTCTGGGTGGTGTGAGTCTGATAATATTAGCTTCTTGAAGCAGCACTTCCTTTTGATGGTGGGAAGGTCCACCATCTTCTGGAGTTCAAGTATTTTTTGTACTTGAGCATTTGAATTACCAGGTCTGTGTAAGGGCAGTGGAAGGGGCTCAGTGAACCTGTATTTAAAAAAATTAAAGTTTGAAAGATGCATGGTCATGAATTTTGAAAACACCTTATTTTATGAATTTGTTTATTAAACTGAACTCAAATTCACAGCAGTAGTGGAATTTGAATTTATGTTCTTTGAATAATTAGTCCACGTGTGGGACCGCTGGTTCAATTACATTTAAACTATTGCAGAGATCAACAACATAATGGTTGTAGGTTTAAATTGGTCATTCTCTTATTTTGATGCTCAGCAAAGCCTAATTTAAAGCTGAAACCAATCAGGAAAGATGTGACAATTAGGAATGGTTACAATATGTAACTATGTTGCATACTGTGGGAAGATTGATTTTGTAAAATGCCTTAACCGTTTCTTGCTTCCAGTGTTCATGCCTTGATGTATTGAAGTATTTCCATCACTTTTGAATTTGTGCCATCAATTTTGTCAACAGTTTGAATTATTCAATATCATGCCGGTTGTGATTTATTTTTATAAAGTCTCTTCCATTGATCTATTTATAAACTACTGAATCTGGTAGTATTTGAAACTATGGGGGAAAAAAGCTGGCGGTATTGGAAATCTGAAATAACAGAAAAGGCTGGTAAAACTAAGCAGGTCAGGCAGCAACTACAGAAAGCAAACATTTCATATTGCAGGTCCTTCATCTTTCCACAGATGTTCCTGAACTGCTGAGTTTTCCAGCATTTTCTCCTTTTATTCCAATTCTGCCATATTGAATATACCTTAATCTAAGGTGAATTCAACACCATACTGATAACTTGCAAGTGGAAGATTCACTTTTCCAAGCTGAACTTTACAAGATTGGCTGAAACCTGTGCAGGTATCAGATAAAGTATCGTGCTGAGTTGAATGGGCTACCACAAGCCATTCCTAACTTAGTGGATCTCCTAATTATCAGCTTTGGTCCTGGGTTAACTTCATTTACTTGGTAGAGAGGGAGATCTGTTGCCAGTTGAAGTAATATTATGGTATGAATGCCAAATTAAGTTTTCATAATCGTTTCTTGCAAATGTTGTAGATTGAAGCTCCAAATAGAAATAGCAGCACACAGTCCTTAAAAGAACATGTTCTGGAATGCTTCAGGTCACTCGTGCAGTACTGCAACGTACCATATCTGCTCAGTTGAAGCTGATGGATAAATGTTCAAAAGAAACAGCTTAGGAATTATCATACAGGGCTAGATAAGATGTTGACTGGCTAATGCTATTTATACAACTTTACTTTTGATAAGGGAGCAGAGTCAGACTAACTGTTACATTTTGTATTCATATATTTTATCAAAACATATTGTTTTACAATAATGAAATATTTCAACAATTTATCCACTCAGATGAATTGTCAAATATGTGCTCACTCAACTATGGTGAATTTTACATTGATTATGTTAAGGAGGGTAAATCAAGTGATGCTACAACTTTACGTGGGTGTAGTGTGAGCCAGAGTTAGAGTTAGAACAGTAGTTCGTGGCAGAAGGGGAAGCAAGGAAATGCAATGAGGAGAAAAGTAGTAGTAAGTACCATTGTCTTGAACAGAACAGCTCAAAAACAGATCAGATTTTCAGTTTATTGATTTATGTATAGTCCTGAATTGAGGATCATGAATGTTCTAATCTACCTAACAGATAGCTATAGTAACAAAATGTGGATATTTAAAAAAGAATAATGCTTTTAACATCCAACAAATACAAATTATGCAAACAAATAGTATCACTGATCTTTTAATCAACAGCAACATATACATTTATTCAGTATTCAAGTATTGACTTTGGAGTTGGTGGCTTGGAGGATGAAGAGTGCAGGCAGGAGTACTCCTCCTGTCTCCAAGAACTTCCAGCTCTTTTTGTCCCTTGCTCCACCTCTTTTCCAAGGAGAGTCTATGTGCACATTCACCGTTTGTTCTTCAGAAAGTAAAAATATTGAACATAAAAAAGGGTTACTGCAATTAATTCAGTGTTTGGCAGAGAAGCTCTCATAACCTTCCATGGAACAAGCACGGACGGATATACATGTTGATCATTCTAACTTCATAAGCTGCCATTGTATTGAATCTGGCAATCTGGTTTTGATTTGACTGAATGAACCATGTAAAATGTAATTCGGCTGGGCAGCTTGGTAGTTGATTTAATCACAGTTTGCTTTGCTAGTGTCCATTCTTTTCCGAAGCTGCTGAAAATTCTATGGCCATTTATCTTCCGCATAAATAGTTTAAAAAAAGAAAAGCACAAGTGATAAGAGATTTCAAATTCTGTTCAAGATCTCTATGCTTAGAGAACAAGTGTTGCAACAGACGAGAAACGTATTTTCTTCTGCCTCTTCAACAGGAAGAATATATTCACCACCGCATCGGCAACTGTAGGTGTAGCTTTGGTCAGCTTGAAAAGACAAAAATAAGTAATAAGTATTTCGGAAGTGCATTTGCAATACCTTTTTTTCAAAAAAATATATAATAGCCACTTGTACTTCTTTACATACTAAAATGTTCCAAAGTCCTTCACTGAAAAGATTAAATAAATTAAATAAAACTTTAAGACAGATGCCCAAAAGCGTAGTCAAAGGAGCACGTTTTAAAAGGACCATTTTGAAGAAAGGAAAGAAGTAAAGAGAAAATAGATGTAGAGTCACAGAAGTTTAGGAAACGTGTGTTGGAGCAGAGGGCTAGGCTGCTGAAAGCATGGCCAATAGTGGAGCGATTAAATTAAGGATCAAAATTTATAATATCTCAAAAGGTGTACATGTGAAAGAAAGGCAGCACATTAAATAACATAGCCGAATTATATGGTTAAAAAGATGTGTATCTCATTAACTGCAGCATATTGTTCTCACCACACAATCTTCATTAAGACTTCAGACTAAACTAAATATTCACAGCCTTGGTGTGCTTTTTACCAACAATAATCTCTAAATCGGCACAATTGTGTACTTTGGTTGCTGCTAAAATGCTTGGCCCTGCTTCCACAATATCTTTTTGTTAACATCTAATCCCCCACCATGTACAAATTCCAACCTTCATCAGAACAAGTAGGCCTGGGAATAAATGAGATAGCTCACACACTCTTCAACACTTAAATAACTTTTAATTCCTAAGCTCTCAGTGCCTCATCTTTACCATGGACGTCCAGTCCCTTTACACCATTTCCCACCACGTAGGTCTCGAGGCCTTCCGGTTCTTCCTTGAACAGAGACCCAATCAGTTCCCTTTAGCAACACTCTCCTCCAACTGCTGGAATTTGTTCTCACCCTCAACAACGTCTCTATCGACTCCTCTCTTTTAACAAGTTAAAGGTGTAGCCATGGGCACTTGCATTGGCCTAAGCTGTGCCTGCCCTTTTGTTGGCTATGTCGAATAGTCCATGTTCCAAACATTCACTGGCATTATCTCCCAACTCTTTCCCCGTGACATATATGTAATCAAATTTACTACCAACGTCCACCCTGTCCACAAATTCACGGACTATCTCTAACGCCTCTCTTCTCTTATGCACCTGTCCCACTTAGGAAACCTGAACGGAAACCTCTGGAGACTTTGCGCCCCACCCAAGGTTTCCGTGCGGTTCCCGGAGGTATTTGTCAGTCTCCCTAATGGTCAAAAGTGGTTTCCGTTTTAAAAATCGGTAATTTTTTCGTCGAAGCCGGTTGCGATGCTAGTTGAAGGTGGTTGCCGGAGGACAAAAACCTCCGGGAACCGCATGGAAACCTTGGGTGGGGCGCAAAGTCTCCAGAGGTTTCCGTTCAGGTTTCCTAAGTGGAACAGGGGCATATTACTCGACCTCTCTCCATCACAGGGGACAGACTATGGACTAACATCTACGATAAGCCCACTGACTCGCAGTTATCAGGACTACACCTCCTCCTAACCTGCACCTTGCAATGACACCATCACTTCCCAGACTTTGTCCCGTCCCACCATTATTCCAATTTTCCACTCCCCCTCCCTCTTCCCCCCCCCCCACCCCCCACAAAAAAGTCCGAAGGAGCAGCTGACCCAAAACATCACCTATTCATGTCCTCCAGAAACGCTGCCTAATCTGCTGATTTACCCCAGCATTTTGTTTTTTTCCTATCAAGTTATTGTCTATCAGATAACTTCAATATCGCCCAATAATCTGCTTGATTGTCATCTACGGTTATGTCCTCAAATTTCATAATCCTCGAACTGAGGAATAACAGTGCAACCAACTGAACCAAAATAGTCCTGACATTAGACTTTACCTTCAATCCAACTCATGTCTTCCAAAAGGACTTGAGCATCAACTGGCCATTTCTGTGTCATTGCCACCTCTGAAAGGTAACAAAGAACATGGTTAATTCTGGTATTTCTGAATGTTAATTTCTGTTCAGTTCTTATTGTTTGAAAATGCTTTTTCTCACACAGGATGCGTGCTACAAACAAGGTAATTCCTCAACTGTTCATGCTAATATTTATTCCCATATCATATGTTTGCATGTCCTCCTTGTAAACTCAGTTGCACTATTTGCCTCCATCACTTCATGTGGGGGGGGGGGGGGGGGGGGGGGGCTTCTCATATTTTAAGCGCACATTGGGAAAAGCAGAATTTTCCAAATTATTTGATTTATTAAGCCCTTAATTTGCTCCCCCCGCCCCCCACCAACCATGTGAAGATAACATCTTTAGGATTACCCAATCAAATTCTTACGTCCATCTTGGTACCCCTCTCCGTTGGTTTTCTGGGGAATAGGGCCTGTGTCCATTATACTCAATTCAAGACAGAATAGCACTTTGTGCATTATACAAGGTTTGAAATGAACAAAGCAAATTAGTTGAAGAAATGTACGGTGCTTGATTCACATACTTGCCAAGACTCTTATTTGCAATGTAATTTCTGTGTAAGATGTGATAGAATGGCAAGCCATTCTATTCAATCTTTCAAATTAACTCACGTTTTACCAAAACAGAAATTAAGCGATAAGAATGTGTCTATCTTATGTACACCTTTAGGTACTACTTAACTGAAATGTTCAAGTGCATTTTGATAAGGTCCAGGTAAATTTCAATAATGTTTTGCCAAAATGTACACATCCCATTTAAAATATTTAAAGCCCTGGTAGTAAACTGACCTTCAAGAATTACATGTAGTATATATTAATATGACATTAATTGTATGTTTTATCAGTCTTTAAACCGACATATTAGTCATACAGTCAACACTCAGACTAGCACTTAAGTTCTTAGTATATGTGAAACAGAGTTTCGATTGGAAGCAGTGTGTTAATTAATACGTAGGTGTGAACTTGAACAATCCTGATGTTGTAACCTCCCCCGAGTTTAATTCAATGGCAAGATCATTTCCTACTGTAAGTGTTAATACAAGGCTGACTTAAAGGTTAATGATGTCAGAATTGTGGAATCTGAGGGAGAACAGAGGGAGACAGAGAGAAGAATACTCTAGAGAGCAAGGTACAGTTGAAAAATACAGCTATGAAGATATTGTTTAACTGCAATATGCTTTATAATTTTACACATTTTAAAAACAAAATCGCACTTGTATAAAAATTACGAATTTTTGGTTGGAAATATTTAAGGTAATCTCGAATGTTGTAAATAAGAATCTAGTTCCGAAGAAGGGTCTCGACCCAAAACGTCGCCTATCTCCTTCGCTTCTTAGATGCTGCTGCACCCGCTGAGTTTCTCCAGCTTTTTGTGTAACCCTCAAAATTAATAATATTGGGAATATTAGAAAGGGATCAATTACTCACGACAGCACAAAGAACTTTCATAGATTATAGTTTAATAATTGGTAAAAAATTAATTTTACAATTTTGGAAAGGCCCCATACCCCCTACAATCAAATTGTGGATTTCAGGAATGGCGGAGACTTTACACTTGGAAAGAATAAGACTTGCACTTTTAGGCAAGTTAGACCAATTTAATCTGATTTGGTCTCCATTCCTTGAATATCTTAAGGGATCAATATGACTCGGTTTGTGGACCTGATCGAGACCTGAACGAAGGATTGAGCGAAGAATAATACATTATTGATTACGGATATATTATTATATAAATACTGTTTGTATAATATACCACTGTTATTTTATTTACTTTTTTCTTTTGGTTATTTTATAACTATTTTTATGTTAATCATTTTTCACACTTTCCTACTTTTCACTATAAAAAAACTAAAATAAAATGTTTAGAAGTATATATAAGAAAACATGGTAATTATTACCTATCTCTTTATCAAGAACGTTGTTTTTATATGTACTTGTACTTACACCTGTACTTATACTTCTAATAAAAAATATTCAACAAAAAAAAACAAAAAAAACAAAATCGCCAATGATTATATAATCGTTAAAGCTTTGGTAATCTAACTGAGCACCCTTGCCATCACTTTAGGCTAGTGCACTGGCCTAGCCATTAACAGCACTGAACTATGGTTGATACAAAATCCATATAACTTTTTATCCTCATTCGGATATGCTGTAATAAGCTAACTCCAGCATTCTGATGATTTGCTGTACTAGGTTTTCTCTTGGCGTCCGGGGGAATCCTTTGGTTAGTTTTTCTTTTGAATATGAATGACATTTACTGCACCCTCTTTGCCACCCTATCCACTTGTGTTGCCACTTTTAAGGACCTATAGATTTGCACACAGAAACTCCTCATATCTCCCAAAGGTCCTGTCATTTAATCATTTTTTTGTGCATTTGACCTCCCAAAATGGCTCACATCGCATGTCCCTGTAATATTTTCATATATTGCCTGTGTGCCTCCATCTAAAACGTTTAGGCCAGCAGAAGGCAAATAAAACTGAAGCAATACCATGGAACTGGCATGTATGTTTTGCTAACAAACCAAATACTGAGCTCATAGCACTTAAGCTGTATGTACCTTTCATTCGCTAGTGATTTAAGAATTATATGAAACACAAGCAGCCATTTACAAAGATAGACACAAAATGCTGGAGTAACTCAGCGGGACAGGCAGTAACTCTGGAGAGAAGGAATTAGTGACGTTTCGGGTCGAGACCCTTCTTCAGACTGAGTGTCAGGGGAGAGTGAAAGTAGAGATATGGAAGGGTACAAAACATATAAGGAGTGAAAAGTTCAGATGAAAGCAGATGCTGATCAAGGAAATGTACAATGGCTCATTGTTGGCTGATGGGAAGGTGGCGACGTGGCATACAAATAGTAAACTTAATCAGGAAGACAGTGAAACTAGTCGGGGAACTAGGGTAGGGAAGGGACGGAGAGAGATTATTTTGTTAATAAATATTTAGAACAAAAGTCTTCATGCTTCTCTAAGTAAATTGCCATTTCCTTTATTTCTCTTGACTACAGAATGCATTTTACAGGTCATCAAACAATTCAAGTAAATGTGATGATATGCCAGTTGCTTGTTATACAATTAAGTACAAAGAAAATTTTAAATAAAAATAGAAAATACTAAGAATATGTGTAGCAAAGAACTGCAGATGCTGATTATACTGAAGATAGACACAAAATTCTGGAGTAACTTGGCTAGACAGGCAGCATCTCTGGAAAGAATGAATGGGTGACATTTTGGGTCGAGACCTTTCTTCATATACTAAGATTACA
The DNA here is from genome assembly GCA_963514005.1 of Raja brachyura. The sequence continues at coordinate 11,436,479 of OY740798.1, forward strand.
CAGATTAGTCTGCAAAGATGCTACTTTAGGTATGTACTTGATCTTTCCTGATAACCCACGCTTATTTTGTTGCACCTCATGCATCTTTGACGGCCCTCCAATCAACACTATAAAACAGATGTTGTAGCCGAGTGATATAACACCAGGCATTTGTTAACAATCACTACCTTTTTATTGCTTATAAATTCCTAACACGTTAAGTTACAGCAAAATAATATTCCAGTTAATGAAAAACTTGGCCCTTTCTTGTATTTTTCACAAGACAGCCACCGATTTATCGCAGTCGCTGCCTCAAAAAGGCTGGCAGCATCATCAAGGACCCACACCACCCTGGCCACACACTCATCTCCCTGCTACCTTCGGGTAGAAGGTACAGGAGCCTGAAGACTGCAACAACCCGGTTCAGGAATAGCTACTTCCCCACAGCCATCAGGCTATTAAACTTGGCTCGGAACTCTGAACATTAATATCCCTCCATCTGTTATTTGCACTTTATTAATTTTTTAATTCATGTGTGCATTTACGTATATAATTGTAGTCAATGCCTACTATGTTCTGTTGTGCTATGCAAAGAAAGATTTTCATTGTCCTGTCAGGGACACATGACAATAAACTCTTTTGACTCTTTGAACATAGTGGAACCTTTATTAATACATTTCTGGCTCAGTTTTGAGCCGTTATCTTCATTTTAATCTTCAACACCCTCACCAAGCTGAGAGTCCTGAGAACAACATTCATGGTTGGGAGTACCTGATTCTGAATTCATCACTCATAAGAAATGGACTGCAAACAGAATCTGTATATTCTCAGCATTCTCTATTCTTATTTCATACTTCCTTTGTATTTAAATGTAAAGGTTGCTACTGGGTATCGAGATGATGAAATTAGTATCAGATCAAAGGAAAAAGCCTGAGGACAGGAAAATATCCGAATTTAACAAAGGTGGACTGCAGCACTCATAAGAAAAGGGAGAGGAAAATGAGGAAGTATGCAAATGAGAAACATAAAGAATACCATTTCCAAAGATATGCAAAAGTATAAAGATTGACTAAAGTTAATATGGATCCTTTAAAGACTGAGACAAGAAAAAAATATATTGGGAAATAAGGAATTGGCAAGAAAATCAAACGCATATTCTGTGTCCATAGAAAATAGTGAAGAGCTGCAGGTCTGGTGTAAATGTGGAACATCAAAGAGATGAATGTTAGTACGTACTGGCATTTGGGGAAGAAAAGAGACTGAAAGGGAACCTTGTGATCACCATTCTAAAACGTGTGTGGGGGGGGGGGGCAGTTACGGAGTGGTTGGCATTCTAGAAATTCAACAATTCCTGAAGATTGGAAGGAACACTGGAACCCCATTTCAAGAAAGGGTCAAGAGAATAAATGGGAAACTACAGACCAGTGAGCAGGGAAAAGGCTGGAATAAATTAAGAGTGCGGTTTGGAAAATAATAATAGCATTGGGTAGAACACAAACGAGAATAAAAGGAACAGGAATAAGCTAATTGGTACTTCAACCCTGCTCCATCTTCAATATGATCATGTCTAATTTACTACAGGCATCAACTCCTCTTCTGTGCCAGTTCCAATGGCCCTCACTACTCTGATATTTCAAAGAAATATCTACCACTTTCAGTACCCTCAATGATCAAGCCTCCACAAGCCACTGGGGTAGAAAATGACAGAGATTCACCAACCTCCGCAGAAGAACAGAGATATATGAAAGAGAAATCGTGTCAGATAAACCTGTTAACGAATTTTGAGCTTGAACTGGCAGAATAGATAAGAATAGAAGGAGAACAACCTAGTATTATGTATGTAGACTTTGAGAAGGCTTCATATGTTGCAACACAAAAGACTGATAAACAAAATGAGAGCAAATAGTTAAAAAAAGATACAAAATCCTGGAGTAACTCAGCGTGTCAGACTGTAGATCTGGTGAACATGGATATTGATTGGTTGCACCATGGTCTAGTAACTCGAAAGCCCCGAGACAAAGGAGGCTGCAGAGATTGGTAAACGTTGCCAGATCTATCAAAGGGACTGACCTGCCCAACATTGAGCTGCTCTACAGGAAGTGCTGTCTCAAAAAAGCAGCTATTGTCATCAAAGAACTATGCCACACTGGTTTTGCTCTCATCTCACTACTACCATTGGGAAGAAGTACAGGAGCCTGAGAACCTCCAGGTTCAAGAATTGTTTAATCCTAGTAACCTTTTTTTTTTTTTTTTAAATTTCAAAATAGACTTTATTCGAGTAATAAATATATACAATACATCAACCGTGCGAAAAAAAATCCATCCAACATTTTCGGAGGCTATACAAATGTCTCCATACAGTCTATATACATTTTTCAAATTTCACGAATCGATCCCCCACCCGTGCCACTCATGTGGCCCCCCGGCATGGGATACCTTCCCTTATTTTGAGGGGCGTCTCCACCATACAGTGCCCCCCATGTCCAGCAGCGGAAGGACCTTAGACTGTGGCCCTCCCCCACCGAGCCTTGGCGTTGGCTGCACCGAGCTTCAGTGCGTCCTTCAGTACGTACTCCTGCAGTCTGCAGTGGGCCAGTCGGCAACATTCCCCGACGGACATCTCGCTCTGCTGGGTGGTGAACAACGCTCGGGCAGACCAGAGAGCGTCTTTCACCGAGTTGATAACCCTCCAGCAGCACTTGATGTCAGTCTCTGAATGTGTCCCTGGGAACAGTCCGTAAATCACAGAGTCCTCTGTGACGGAGCTGTTTGGAATAAAGCGTACCAGGGACCCTTGCATTTTTCTCCAGACTCTTTGGGCAAATCCACACTCTGCAAAGAGGTGGGCAACCGTCTCCACTCCATAGCAGCCGTCCCGAGGGCAGCGTGCGCTGGTAGTGAGGTTCCGACGGTGCAGGAAGGATCTGACTGGGAGGGCTCCCCTCACCGCCAGCCAAGCCAGGTCTTGGTGCTTGTTGGTGAGTTCTGGCGATGAGGCATTTTGCCAGACAAGCTGGGCAGTCTGCTCAGGAAACCACGCCACCGGGTCCATCGAGTCTTTTCCCTGCAGTGCCTGCAGGACATTCTGTGCTGACCACTGCCAAATGGACATGTGGTCAAAGGTGTTGGTCCGGAAGAACCTTTCCACAGACGACAGATGGGGCGGCAGTGACCAGCTGACTGGCACATTGCGTGGCATCTGCGCCAGGCCCATCCTTCGCAACACCGGGGACAGGTAGAACCTCAGCAAGTAGTGACACTTGGTGCCCACGTGCCTTGGCTCTACACTCCTCCTGATGCAGCCACACACGAAGGTGGCCATCAGGATGAGGGCGACGTTGGGCACGCTTTTACCCCCGTTGTCTGCTGACTTGTACATTGTGGCCCGTTGCACCCGGTCCATCCTCGACCCCCAGATGAACTGGAAGACGGCCCGGGTGATTCCTGTGGCATAGGAAGGGGGGACAGGCCACACCTGTGCCAAGTACAGCAGGCCCGAGAGCACCTCACACCTGATGACCAAATTCTTTCCCGTTATGGAGAGGGAGCGTTACCTCCACAGCTCCAGCTTCTTCCCCACCCTGGCTATCCGCTCCAGCCAATTCTTGTTACACGCCTCAGCCCCCCCGAACCAGATCCCCAGCACCTTCAAGAAGTCAGGCTTGATGGTGAAGGGGACGGAAGATCTGTCGGGCCAGTTGCCAAAGAGCATGGCCTCGCTCTTCCTGCGTTTCACCCTGGCTCCCGTGGCCGACTCAAACTGGTCGCAGATACTAATCAATCTGCGGACCGACCCTGGATCCGAGCAGAAGACAGCGACATCGTCCATGTACAGGGAGGTCTTTACTTGAATGCCCCCACTGCCGGGCAGTGTCACTCCTCTAATGCTCGCATCCTTCCTGATGGATTCGGCAAAAGGTTCAATACAGCAGACAAACAAGACAGGGGAGAGAGGGCAACCCTGCCTGACTCCAGACCTTACAGGGAAACTGTCTGATTCCCACCCATTGATTTGGACTGCACTACGGATGTCGGTGTAGAGCAGATTGATCCAATTCCTGATTCCCTCCCCAAAACCCATTTTGGAGAGCACGTCCCTCATGTACGTGTGCGAAATCCTGTCAAAGGCCTTCTCCTGGTCCAAGCTGACTAGGCAGGCATCCACCCGTCTGTCCTGCACGTAGGCGATGGTATCTCCCAGCAGCGCTAGGCTGTCTGAGATTTTCCTGCCAGGTACAGCACAAGTTTGGTCCGGGTGGATCACCTGTCCCAGAGCAGACTTGACCCGGTTGGCGATGGCCCTAGTAACCATCAGACCCTTGAAGACTGCACAGCACTAATGATGATCTACTCTGGACTTTGATTTGGCTGTACTATGGACTTCGCTTTTGAACTATTATGATCTGGGCTCCTACTATTTTTGATTATTAATTTATTGTATTAGTGATTATTATATATTCATTTGTGTGTCATTGCATTAATGGGGCCTGTTGTGCTGCAGCAAGTAAGTATTTCATTTTTCCATTGCTGGTACATATGACAATTAAACACTCTTGACTCATGACTCTCATTAACCATCAGCAGCACCAGTGGCTAACTCTGCAGTTGATGTTCATAATCCACAAAGGCATTCAGACAAAAATATTAATCAGTTGTCACTCTGCTTAGTTGCCTGCTGCTTGCCAAAATCTAGTGCTATCCATGCAAAAATATAATGTAAGTCTCATCTATTCTGTTTCCCCTTTATCATTAGTAATAGTTAAGTGATGAAAAAATAATAATTTCAGTTGTTTATGTTATGTCCATGTTATTTCATGAAACATCGAGAAGGCAGACTTAAACTCTTCAAATTATTATCTTTTGTCTAATTAAAATGAACCGTATTGTGAATATATCCAAGGATGTGGGTGGTTTTATTTCTAAACTACTCCTCTTTCACATAATGCTTACAAACAGTACACACTCCATTAATTAACTCCTTTGACGAGCATTCATCTATTACTACCTGACAAATTGCACCCAGATGTTAATAGAGTAAGGAACAAGCACAGATCAAAGTTGCTGAGGGAGATGTGTTTGATCTGTCACAAGCACCAAAGCTGTTGATGGAATCAAATTATTTCCCTTTAGATTAATTTTGAGCAAAGGGCCACTTCAGGAGAGACTGACAGTGAAAGCTTCCAGCCAATCAACAGGCTTTACTAGCATAATCCCACAGGATTTTGAGAGATAGCAGTGTAGCCATGACAATCTGGTGCTGCACAGCATCTATTAACCTTCTTCCTACCGTCTGCCACTGAAGTTCGATGGGGTGGCAAAGTTCAACAGTACAATATTATCAGTTAAATCCATGAGATTGATTTAAATATGATATACATAACTTGATTAAATTGTGTACTTGACAAGAACAGTATTTACATAATGTACATTATTTGTATATATAATGCAATATATATTTACAATATACATAATATAATTTACATAATATGATAAGTATCTAATATTTTAGCCCAACTGAATAAAAAGCTAACATCTGTTTTTTTTATATTGAAGATTAAGGAATACAAGCAAATTGAAATAAATTGTCCAGATAATCGGAACGAGCATAGACACAAAATGCTGGAGTAACTCAGCGGGTCAGGCAGCATCTCTGGAGAAAAGGAATAGGTGTCGTTACGGGTCAAGACCTTCAGTCTGAGGGATCTTGACCCGAAATGTCACCTATTCCTATTCTCCAGAGATGCTGCCTGACCCGTTGAGCTGAAGGGTCTTGACACGACACCTCACCTATTCCTTTACTCCAGAGATGTTGCCCACCCCGCTGAGTTACTCCAGCATTTTATGTCTATCTTCGGTGTAAACCAAGTCAAGTCAAGTCAACTTTACTTGTCACATACACATACAAGATGTACAGTGAACTGAAAGTCGCAATGCTTGCGGGATTGTGCAAAACAACAGAACAGAACCAGTATTTACATTAAAAAAAGAAGACGCAACAGTATTTACACCCTGGTGAGATCAGAGTCCTGATGGCCTGTGGGAAGAAACTCCATCTCAGCCTCTCTATTTTTGCTGCGTGACAGGAGGCGCATGCCTGACCGCAGCAGCTAGAACAGTCCGTTGCTGGGGTTGTAGGGGTCTTTCATGATCCTACACGCTCTGGATCTGCACCTCATGGTGTATATGGAGTTAGATCCAAAAGATTCCATTTCCTCAAAACAATCAATCCAGGGTTGCCGCTCTTTCCACATTACTGACTGGTCTTCACTTGGACTTCAACCTGTTCCTTGAAGATGCTGCACAGACGTTTTACTTGCATCCACATGTTCACCCTTTTCTAATTTTTATAGCTCGCCAACAGCTCAGATGTCAGGATACATATTCAGATTTTATGATATTAAAATTTATGATATAAGAACATCATTCCCCAAATGGATGTTTTAAAAAAATAATTGAATACTTAAACCATCCAAATGTGAATGGATTTTCATGTTACTGTAATGTCCTAGTCTCCCAGAGAAAATAAAATGTGGAATTACCACATAAATGTAAAGTCTGATTATATTTTTAGAAATAAATCATTAAACAGATCTTTGCAAGACTGACCTACTTGTGTCTACTTCTATAATTAAATATGTCTTGAAAAAGAGTTGTGCCACACAAATCCAAGAATCATAGAAGTACAGAAACTGATTGCATTTCTACATGATAAAAGTGCATTTCAAGACAATTTCTGGGCTTCAACAAATGCAATTGATTGTGTTTACCACTTAATAATGATAAAAGCCAAAACCCAAACAAAACTTGTAAAATATTTCAAAACATGATTTTTAATTTCAATAGTTGCACAAGGTGGATCTCACAGCACCAGACCTGGATTTGATCCTGTCCTCGGGAGCTGCGCGTGTGAAATCTGCAAGTTCGCCCTGTGACTGCACGGGTTTCCTCTGGTTGCTCCTGTTTCTACCCACATCTCAAAAGACATATGGGTTTGTAGGTTAATTGGGTCGGTAAATCGTTCCTAGTGTGTTGGAAAGTGTGGTGACATAGAGCTAGTGTGAACGGGTGAGACCCAGTGGACCGAAGGGCCTGTTTCCATGCTGTATCTCTAAACTAAACTGCAATGTAGTTTCAATTCATACTGATGCAAAAGCAATTTCAATTCACGTTTCCTCTGCCATCAGGCCAGGTGTGTGCTGTAATTGTACCAGTGTGAAGCAAAACCATTATGTAAAGGTATTAATTAGTGTCAATGCAATCTTAATGATTTTGGTAGTTTATTTAAAAATTACAAAATTCCTTCATTATTGTTCAAAATATACACAAGGAAATAGGCAGGCCGATTACTGAATATATTAAAGACTTCTGAAGATCTTAATAGCCTAAACGTTGTAATAATGAATCAGAAAATGAGATTACAGCATTGGTGTGGAATGATATTAGTTCAAAAGATCAAGATGTAGAATCAGTATATACGTATAGATAGCAAAATAGTGAGGGTAAATGGGCTAAACTTTAATTGAAAATTAGTTTAAAAGGTAATATTCCGATGATGCAGTGGCAGAGGATTAAGAAAAATCTTTGCAAAGGCATGTTCAAGTTGTATTAGAATATCCCAACTTTTGAAAACATTGAAAAAAGGTGATGGCTGCTCCTTTTTTCTTGTTGTGTATTGCACTGTGCTCTGCACACACAGGCTATCTTATTTCATTACATTACCTGGTGTACTGTTCAAAATTTTAATTGGCTATGAAACACATTCAGCCATATCTAATCTTGTAAAATACTGCTGTAACTAGCCTATAAGATATAAGGGAAATTAAATTTGTATTGTTATAATCTATGTAACAGTCTACGTTGCACATTTCAAGAGACAATTTGAATATGTGAAATGATTTGAGGGCGGCTTTTCGTGAGCTTAGTTCTTACTTTGCCCAACAGGACAGATTCCGGAAGATGAGTTCTCCGGATCAGTGAGTCAATAATTAGTAGGCTTTTTTTCAGATCGTTCAATTTTGATTCAATTTGCAAAGGCAAATCAATTGTTGCAGCTTTGATGGGTAAAAAGAGTGGGTGAGTAGATTAGAACATCTTTCCAAGAGGCAAATTGTTTTTTGCCATTGAGGATTACTGAGGAGATGACAACGATGATCGATGAGGTATGGCAGTGGACATTGTTGACATGGACTTTAGAATGGCATTTGACAAATTCCCTTGCGGTAGGCTGATATAGTAGATTGATGCCAAGGATCCAAGGTGACTTCATAGTATGGATTCAGAACTGACTTACCATAGAAGACAGGCATTGCTTGCGGGGGGGGGGGGGGGGGGGTAGTTTAAAGGAGAGGTTTTTCCCACTCACTAGATCCTGGACAGTGCTGGCAAAGATGGTGGTGAGAGCAGATATGTGGTGTTTAAGAGGATTTTACTCAGGTACATAATTCTGCAAGGAAAGAAGGGATTAGAATTTATTGTAATGTTTGGCACAAACATCCATGTCCGTTCCTGCACTGTACTGCTCTATGAGCAAAAATCCAAGCGCTGGAGGAACTCAACAGGTCAGGCAGTATCTGTGGAGTAAAAAGGACGTTTCAGGTCAGGTTCTCTCTTCAGAGAGAGGGAATCCAACCCCAAACTCTAATGAATTAATTTTATAATAAATGACCTAGGAGAGGAAAATATCCACTTTTCATCTTCAATTCTCCAAATTACAACTTCTGATCTGAACAGTGTAATTAGGTGGTGATGGGGAGAATAGAAAAGGAAAAGTCACCTTCACTTCTCTTCTATCAGACCATACAAGCAAAACAAAAAAACTAGCCCTTGCCCACATTCACAACCACAAAGAAGGAACTTGACATTGGGATAAAAAAAAGAAACTAAACAAATGATTATTCAGTTCTGTAACAAAAAAAACACAAATTTAATTTACAATCAGATTTATTTATAATGCAACTAGTTTTAACTTTTGCATTTAATGAATTCATTTACCTGTCTGAAGTGCATGAAGATTCATTGTCTATTTACATATATTATTGTATGATGGTGCAAATCTAACATGAATACATGCGTTTACTTCCTTAGAGTTAGTAGCGGGGCCCAAATCAAGATACCAATGAACTGCCCTTTCACATGAGACAGCTGATGAAAGCTGTTGTTAAGAGAGTACTGGAATAGCCAAAAAGGACAAGCTTCTGTGACCTCCTGTCCTGCTGTGTTTGAACTGACAAAGAGAGGTGGAGCGATTGTGCAGTTCCATTGTCTCAACTGTCAGATCAGAGAAAACACTGCAAGGCTCATCATTAAGGTTTATGGGACTTCAGTTGAAGGGGATTAAGAACAAAATCTATTGAGATCCTTTTAGACTGAAGAATAACATTAAATAACTATTAGAGGACTGGCTCAATAATGCTTTACTATGGCTCTTGCTGCGGCATTCACAATTCCAGAAGTGCACATGTTCACCCAGCTGTGCTATTTTATTTAAGCATGGACTACCCAGCACTACATACTGTATGAACAATCATTCTCAAAGTTTACTATTTTGACCAATTTAAGGACTGTGTGCAATAATGAAACTACTCCAAGATTAGATTTGCAAGCACGTGCGCAATTTAAAAACGACTTTCTCCGCAGCATAAATTTCTCTAAAATTTGCTTCTCTAAAAGGACTAGATGTACAAACTCTGTCCAATTATGGAAATATTCTTCAATAAGCAAGTAAAGGATTATGTCTCATGTCAGGCATAAATAAAGAAAATTCCAAGAAAGAAATGACTTATCTTGAAAGGCATACATTAGGTAACAACCTGGCCACACATCAGCCTTTGACATTTATAAATAGATGTTTCTCATATGATTGGAAGAGAACCTTGCGATACAGACACACATTTATCTATTGCTGTCAATGTGGTAGTTCTAATAGACATCATATTCCCAATAACCATTAGTTTGAGAGAGGAATGGGGCGAGGAAGTAGCAAAATGGTTTCAGATTATCAGGAATAGAATATATTCTCTCAAATTAGAATTCTTTTTTTTAGGTAAAAGTGGTCATAAACAAAATGAAATGTCAATTACCTCTCCTTCATTGCCAGCAATCCTGTCAAACATTCAGTCTACAGCCTACTTTTGTTTCATGGGTTACACAAAAAGCTGGAGAAACTCAGCGGGTGCAGCAGCATCTAAGGAGTGAAGGAGATAGGCGACGTTTCGGGTCGAGACCCTTCTTCAGACTGGTCAGGGATCAGGGAAACGAGAGATATAAACAGTGATATGGAGAGATAAAGCAAGAACAATGAGTGAAAGATATGCAAAAAAGTATTGGTGATAAGAAAAACAGGCCATTGTAAGCTGTTTCTGGTGTGAAAATGAGAAGCTAGTGCGACTTGGGGGGGGGGGGGGGAGATGGTGAAGGAATGTCAGGGCCCGAGGGCTGAGGGAGAGGTGGGGGGGTGGGGGGAAAGGAGCAGTCTGGGTTAACAGAATTGAGAAAATTCAATGTTTAAGCCCAGAGGATGCAGACTCCCCAAGCGGAATATGAGATGTTGTTCCTCAAACTTGCGGTGTTGTTCACTCTGGCCATGGAGGAGGCCCAGGACCGAGAGGTCGGATACGGAGTGGGAGGGGGAGTTGAAGTGCTGAGCCACCGGGAGGTCGGGTTGGTTATTGCGGACCGAGCGGAGGTGTTCGGCGAAACGATCGCCTAGCCTCCGCTTGGTCTCACCAATGTAGATTAGCTGGCATCTGGAGCAACGGATGCAGTAGACGAGGTTGGAGGAGGTGCAGGTGAACCTCTGTCGGACTTGGAATGACTGCTTGGGTCCCTGAAAGGAGTGGATGGGGGAGGTGAAGGAACAAGTGTAGCATCTCTTGCGGTTGCAAGGGAAAGTGCCCGGGGAAGGAGTGGAGCAGGAGGGAAGGGAAGAATTGACGAGGGAGTTGCGGAGGGAGCGGTCTTTGCGGAAGGCAGATAGGGGGGGAGATGGGAAGATGTGGCGAGTGGAGGGGTCACGTTGGAGGTGGCGGAACTGGCGGAGGACTATCTGTTGTATGCGCTGGCTGGTGGGGTGAAAGGTGAGGACCAGGGGGACTCGGCCCTTGTTGTGAGTGGGGGAATGGGGAGAGAGGGCAGTGTTGCGGGGTATGGAGGAGACCCTGGTGCGAGCCTCATCGATAGTGGGGGAGGGGAAACCCCGTTCTCTGAAGAACGAGGACATTTGCGATGACCTGGTGTGGAACACGTCATCCTGGGAGCAGATGCGGCGTAGTCGGAGGAATTGGGAATAGGGGATGGAGTCCTTACAGGAAGCAGGGTGGGAGGAAGAGTAGTCCAGGTAGCTGTGGGAGTCAGTTGGTTTGTAGTGGATGTCAGTCAGGAGTGTGTCACCTGCAATAGAGATGGTGAGGTCAAGGAATGGTAGGGAAATGTCGGAAATGGTCCAAGTATATTTGAGTGCCGGATGGAAGTTGGTGGTGAAATGGATAAAGTCAGTCAGTTCTGCGTGGGTGCAGGAGGTGACACCAAAGCAGTCGTCAATGTAACGGAGGTAAAGGTCGGGGGTGGGGCCCTGGTACGTCGAGAACAAAGATTGTTCGACGTACCCGACAAAGAGGCAGGCGTAGCTAGGGCCCATGCGTGTGCCCATAGCTACGCCTTGTGTTTGGAGGAAATGGGAGGAGTCAAAAGAGAAGTTGTTTAGGGTAAGGACCAACTCCGCTAGGCGGAGGAGGGTGTCAGTGGATGGGTATGGGTTGCTCCTCTGGTCGAGGAAGTACCGGAGGGCTTTGAGACCATCCTGGTGGGGGATGCAGGTGTATAGTGACTGGACGTCCATGGTGAAGATGAGAGGATGGGGGCCTGGACAACGGAATGTGCGGAGCCGACGGAGAGTGTCTGAGGTGTCTTGAACATAGGTGGGGAGGGATTTAACAAAGGGGGATAGGATGGAGTCAAGGTATGTGGAAATGTGTTCGGTGGGGCACGAACAGGCAGAGACAATGGGTCTGCCGGGGCAGTCGGGTTTGTGGATTTTGGGGAGAAGGTAAAATCGGGCTGTGCGGGGCTGTGAAACGATGAGGTTGGAGGCTCGGGGGGGTAGGGAGCCGGAGTTAATGAAGCCGGTTATGGTGCTCGAGATGGTGGCCTGGTGCTCGTCAGTGGGGTCATGGTCCAGGGGTAAGTAGGAGGAGGTGTCCGAGAGTTGGCGCGTGGCCTCTGCTTTGTAGAGATCGACGCGCCAGACTACCACGGCACCTCCCTTGTCGGCGGGTTTGATAACCCAGTCTGGGTTGTTGCGGAGTGAGTCGATGGCAGTACGTTCGGAGGGGGAGAGATTGGAGTGAGACAGGGGAGTGGAGAAGTCGAGGCGGTTGATGTCCCGACGGCAGTTTTGTATAAATAGTTCTAAAGCTGGAGGGCCACGAGGGGGGGTCCACGAGGAGGGGGTACGTGGGAGACAGGAAAAGGGATCATCAGTGGTTTGTTTTCATTTGATTTGTTTCATGTTGTGGCAATCACAGGCTAAGTACTTAGCATACTCCTATCAGATATGCATGTAGGGATATTTACCATCTGTTTGCACTTAATCTGCAAAGCTGCCTGCACAGCGAAGATCACAATGTTTTGCAATAACATTGTAATTTTACCTGCGTGTTCATCTTTGAATTTCATACTAAATGAGCACAGCTGTGGGATAGATCTTCAACATGGACAGTGTAATTCCATCCCAGTTTATAACCAGAATAAACCAACATCAAGACTAGATTCATCGGAAACCAAGACATCATTGCCAAGTATACTGAATTTGGACAGTATTTTTAATTTCCAACTAATGACAGATGGTAGGCAAGGACTGAATGACAGCAGTCACCGGTTCAAATGCCAAAATGAACAAGAAAACGGACAGCATCCCAACTATCCTCTCTAGTGCTCAGCAAACTTCCATCAGAATAAAGAATCAGGAGAATTGTGCAGATGGAAGTGAAACTGGAGAGATAGCTCAGGCGGGAGGACCTTAGATAGTACAGGTTCCAAGGGAGAAAGCTGTAGAGGCAGCAAGGTTGTCAAATATTGTGACATGGCTGTTTTCAGGATAGGTGGTGGAAGCTCCTGCAGATTCTGAATTGGGAGAAAATAAAGCTGGAAATGAAAGTCAGAAAATTAATAAACAAGCTTGAGAAGTAAAAGGTAGAGGAAAAATCAGCAGGAAAATAGGCAAACGGACTTTGACTGGTTAAATGGGTATATGTTCCAATGAAGAGTCTACCAATTAAGACTAATGAGCCAAAGCCATACATTTACAAGTGGGAGAAAGATATGGTTAGAACTGAAACATAGCAAAGAATGCAAGCACATTTTTTATTGATCCGAGGGTTTTCAAAACAAGTAATTTTAAAAAAAAGTTTGAAAAGGAAACAATTACAGATCATTCCTCCTTGTGGTTGTAGAATGATCAACAAAAGATGCTACACTTGTCCCTTCACCTCCCCCATCCACTCCTTTCACGGACCCAAGCAGTCCTTCCAAGTCCGACAGAGGTTCACCCGCACTTCCTCCAACCTCATCTACTGTATCCGTTGCTCCAGATGCCAGCTGATCTACATCGGTGAGACCAAGCGGAGGCTGGGCGATCGTTTCGCCGAACACATCCGCTCGGTCCGCAATAACCAACCCGACCTCCCGGTGGCTCAGCACTTCAACTCCCCCTCCCATTCCGTATCCGACCTATCGGTCCTGGGCCTCCTCCACGGCCAGAGTGAGCAACACCGCAAGTTGGAGGAACAGCACCTCATATTCCGCTTGGGGAGTCTGCATCCTCTGGGCTTAAACATTGAATTTTCTCAATTCTGTTAACCCAGGCTGCCTCCTCCCCCTCCCCACCTCTCCCTCAGCCCTCGAGCCCTGGCATTCCATCTCTCTCTATCTCCCCCCCCCCCACCCAAGTCGCACTAGCTTCTCATTTTCACACTACAAACAGCTTACAATGGCTTGTTTCCTTTATCATCAATACTTTTTTGCATATCTTTCATTCATTGTTCTTTATCTCTCCACATCACTGTCTATATCTCTCGCTTCCCTGATCCCTGACCAGTCTGAAGAAGGGTCTCGACCCGAAACGTCGCCTATCTCCTTCGCTCCTTAGATGCTGCTGCACCTGCTGAGTTTCTCCAGCTTTTTGTGTAACCAACAAACGAGCCCATCTGCCTTGGACTACAGAACAAAAAAATGTGGCAGAATGCTTGATAAACTCCTGAAGACTTAGAAGTTAAAAGAGAAAATGGGCAAACTTTGAAAGGTCTAAATGAATAGAGCAATAAGAGGAGAATTAAATTTCTCTAATATTAAAGCAAAAGGTATTAAATGCACAGAATTTTCAAAAGGCATTCAGAATGTTGGGACCTCAGAACGGTAGTTCCAAGCCCGTTTTAATTTCAGGGAGTGAAAATGGTATCAGTAGATAGATTATAGTTTTAATGGTAATTATAATTCAGTTAAATTTAGCATTATATCAGAAAAGGATAAATTTGAACCAGAATTAAAGGTTCTCAATTAGGGACAGTTGTCGCATTTACTACGATTCACCTAAAGTATACTGTAAACAATTACTTTAAGGTAAATCAGACAAAGCATTTAAGGAGATGCAAAGGTTCAGAGCAAATATGTTGCCACAAAGAAAAAGGGTGTAGTTAGAGATCAAACAGTATTGCTGATTTGATCCGTGTCTGGTTTTGCTGCTAATCACCTGATCCATAATCCACGTCAGGTTTTCCACACCACCACCTTGTGGCATGCAGGTAGCCATTATGTTTTTTTTTGTGTTAACTTACGATTTGGAGCCTTCAGTACTCATCTCGATGGTCTCTGTATGTATACAAATTAAAGTACTTGTTATGATATATAATGACTCTGTATCATAAGTACTTTGCACATGGCATCACATGGAATGTGATTGAGAAGATCCAAAAACACGTCAGACCCAGCCCTGCTGGACTTCTCCATGAGCTCCTTTCCACTGCAGACAGCTCGCTCAGCCAGCCCGTTCGACTGGGGGTACTCCGGAGTGCTGGTGATGTGTCTAAAATCCCATTCCTTTCCAAAGTCCTTGAAACGCTGTCTTGTGAATTGGCCACCATTGTCAGACATGAGGGTTTGAGGTACCCCATGGACCGAAAAATGCCTAAGTTTCTTGACAACTGCCGCAGCAGAACCTGTGGGGAGCAGATCGATCTCAAACCACCCGGAGTAAGAGTCAACCAGAACCAAATATTGGTTGCCACGCCAGTCGAAAATGTCAGTAGCCACCATAGGCCATGATAAATCAGGAACTGGGTGCTGCAAAAGGGACTCTTACTGTTGATGTGGAACCATGCTGTTGCACACAGCGCAGGACTGCACCCTCTGGCGTATATAATCTGACATGGTAGGCCAGAAAAAACATGCTCTTTGCTCATTGCACCGTAGCTTCAGAACCAGGATGACCTCCATGTACGGCATCATACTTCTGTTGGAAAGAAGCGGGGATCACTGCCTTGTGGCCCTTTTTGATAACCCCACCATCAATGGCCAGTTCATCTCGGACAGAAAAGTAAGGCCGAACAGCAAGCGGAAGCGAATGCTGATTGTCAGGCCATCCGTGATGGATGACTGAGGCGAGCATCTGCAGGGTGGCATCTTCTGCCGTGCGAACCACCCAAGTATCCGCCTTGACACTATCAACCATGAAAATATGTCCTGCGTAGCTCACCTGGTTAACACGGAAACGACATTTTGGGGGATTCTGTTTTAAGTTCACTTCCCTGGCACGCTCGATTACCTTCTTCAAGTTGGCATCATGTTGTTCCATGTCTTTGCCACTAACAATGATATCGTCCACGATGATAGCACAAGGGTATCCGTCAAACAGTTGCTCCATGAGCGCTGAAACACCTCACTGGCTGAACTGATGCCAAACAACATGCGTAAAAATCTGTAATGGCCGAAAGCAGTGCTGAAGGTGGTACGCATAGATGATGCATGATCCAGGGGAATCTGCCAGAAGGAGCTCTTGCACATCTAACACAGAGAATACCGTTGGCTTACCCATGTGGGCAGCTACCTCCTCCACGGTACACATGGGGTGATGGGGTCTTTTGAGTGTGGTGTTCAGGTCCCTCGGATTAATATATAAACAAATCTACTGTTTATTCTTCTTTGTAGCAGCCACCAACGAGGACACCCAGTCCGTGGGTTCTGACACAGGCTTGATAACTCCCAATGCCACCATCTTGTGCAGTTCAGTTTTGACCCGGTCTCTCATGGCAATAGGGACGCGCTGAGCAGGCCGAACCAAAGGACGCACCTCCGGGTCCAAAGACATAGAGTAAGTTATTGGTAGCTTGCCAAGTTCTTCAGTGAAAAGATCGTGGTCATCCATGAGAATACGCTGCGTAGAATCTGGAACTGTAGGTAGTTGATGCACAGCCTGGCTGAAGGTAACCAGTCCCATATCTTTGCAGGCAACATAGCCTAAAATGTGGAAAAACATTGGGGTCGACGACATAGAATCGCAACCTATATGGTTAATCCCCTAAGTGGCACTGCAGCTTCACAATACCGGCCGTATTGACCTCGCTTCCCGCATATGTGAGAAGAGTAAGTACTTTGCACAATGGTTACTAATTAGAAGCCCCCTAAATAAGAAATAATTTCTAAGCAAGCCTACTGAAGGAACCTCACTGGCCATCAATAGAGGCAGGATAGTCAAGAGTAGTCAGGAAAACATATGAAATACATTAGTAAATGTGTATGGGACTATAAATCACACAGAATTCAAAGAAAACACGTGTAAATCTAAAGAATCAGGGGGACTGACACTCCCTAACTTATTGTATTACTATTGGGCAGTGAATATTAAAAATATAATCTACTGGTTGGACAGTTCTGCCCAACAGGTAAATTGGATAAGAATGGAGAAAGAGGATTGTCCCCATACAATATAGGAGCGATCCTTCTTTCCACGATGAAACTGAACAATATAATATATAAGAAGAATCCAATTATTCACAGTATAATACGAATTTGGAAACAAATAAAATTAACTTTAAAATTAAGAAATTTATCGCCTCTTTCTCCAATAGATAATAACCCTTCATTCAAACCATCTATTATTGATAAAACGTTTATGCATTGGGAAAGAATGGGAATTAAAATGATGGGAGATATGTATGAAATGGGAAAACTTTTATCATTCCAACAATTACAACTAAAATATAATTTGAAAAGTAATCAATATTTTAAATATCTTCAAATTCAAGATTATTTGAAAAAATATATACAAGGATATCAAACTCTAACCCCAGATTTATTAGAGGAAGGAATGAATAGAAAGGCAGAATCAAGCAATTTAATATCATATCTATATAATATAATTCAAAATATAGAAACACCAACGACAGAGGCAATTAGAAGAGACTGGGAACAAGAGTTATTGATATAAACGACAGATGGGAAAAAAATCTATTATATGTACATAAATGCTCGATTAATGTAAGACATAACCTAATTCAATTTAAAATGTTACATAGATTATATTACTCGAAAACTAGACTGAATAAAATATTTCCAAATGCTTCCCCCATCTGTGATAAATGCCTAACTCAAAATGCCACTATAGCACATTCCTTTGTCTCTTGTACAAAACTGCATAAATTTTGGAACAAAATTTTTGAAACTTTTACAAAACTATTTAACACAAAATTGAACCCCAATACATAACTGATTATCTTTGTATCAATGGAAGAGGGAAGTAAATTAACTATATTCCAAGAAGCTCTTCTTAATTACGGTTTAATAACAGCAAAAAAACGTATACTCAAATTCTGGAGAAACGCCACCACGCCAACGTTCAAAATGTGGATTTCAAATATGTCGGAAACGCTACATCTTGAAGAAATTAGTTTCCTCCTACTAGGCAAAGCAGACCAATTCTTAAACACTTGGCCTCCTTTTATCAACTTTTTACAAGCATATGGTGCAACATAACACAACCTTAGAAATTAAATGGTTCAGAACCGGGTGACGGATGGACAAAAATACGAAATAGGTATATCTCTCCTAATTTCCCTTTTCTCTACTTTCTCTTTTTCTCTCAATCTTTTTAGCTTTTCATCTCTGCTCTTTATTTATTTCGCTATCTGTTTCTACTCGCTTGTCTATCTATTTCAACACTCTTTATTTATTTTTTCTTTCACTGTTCTTTTATTATTAAATTAAAAATACAAAGTTGTACAAGAATAGTAATGTTTATGTATGTATTAGGTACTTAAGTACCACATTACTGTACTTACTTCCAAAAAAAAATTAGGAGCCCCCTAAATAAGAAATAATTTCTAAGCAAGTCTACTGACGGAACCTCACTGGCCATCAATAGAGGCAGGATAGTCAAGAGTAGTCAGGAAGACATATGAAATACATTAGTAAATGAATACCATAAAAGCTGCAGATGCGAGGAATTTGAAATTAAAAACCATCTGACAAAGCGTCTCAGACCTGAAACATTAACTCTGATTCTCAACCCACAAATGCTGCCCGACCAGCTGAGTTTCTAGCATTTTCTGTTTTAAAATGTGACAATTCTTAATTTTGCCTAAAAAGTTCAAATTCAGAAACTCACTGCATGAACAATTTATGTAGTTTAATTCCTCAACTCTTCTAATTGTAAGAGCACAGAACTAACGTTATAATGTATAAAATAACAGTTGTTGCAGAAGTAAATGTATAGTATTGTTACCCCATTACAGGAAGGGTGTAATTGAATTCAAGTGATTACAGAGGAGCTTTATGTTGATTGTTAACAAGACCTGAAAATAATCAGTAAAGAAAAAATATCTGAAAAAAAGTCTAGGAGAAATTTATTTCAACTGACGTAATTAGGAATTTGGAAGTTACTCTTCAACAGGTTGTGCAAGCAGAAACCCTATCATCATTAGAAACATAGTGGGAGAAATACTAGAACCACTGTTGCCAATAAGCGTTAGATAGCAAGATAAAGCTGAAATAGGCACAACACAATGAACATTCCTCTTCTTTGCAGTTAATTTACACAAAAGCAGTTATATGATCTATTTTAATGGGAAGGATGAGAATCTTGCAGAGCAGCTGATACTCCTTCCAGAAATTCAATGTGATTCCAAACAATTTCCTTGCAACCAGAATGGAGCCACTATAGCTAAACAACTCTGAAGTTTTTCAAATAAGCATCCAGTTGAAAATATGCTATTTGTCTTTCATAAAATTGTATCCACTTCAAAATGGAAACATTTGTAACTGCTAAACAACTAGTTTCCAAAGGGTACTTCATGGCTTGCATCCGCCTAAAAGATGCATACTATTCAGTACCCATACATGAAGATCACCACAGATATTTGAAATTTATCTGGATGGGGCAGCTATTGCAGTATAAAGCGCTGCCTAATGGACTAACAGCCCCTAGGCTATTTACCAAAATACTGAAACCAGCATTGGCGTCTCTACGGAAACAAAAGCATATTGTCATGGCGTATCTTGATGACATCCTAATTGTGGGGAAAACCTTGGAATTGGCTAAATTGGCTGTGACAGCTACTCACGTGACTGCGAAGTAAAATAATAAGATTAAATGAGAACTTACCAGTTCGAAGTTTGATCCTTATTTTACGAGGAGTTACGATGAGGGATTTTGTGCCCTCCGCTCCCAACCCTCTATTATAAGGTCAACTGGTATCTTAGTTCTCTTATCTTACTATCTTTAGTCAACTCTACTATCTGTGATTTCACACCGCTGCTTTGAAGAATGTCGCGCATGCGTGCTGGCGGGGTCTTCACGAAATCCCTCATCGTAACTCCTCATAAAATAAGGATCAAACTTCGAACTGGTAAGTTCTCGTTTAATCTTACTATTATCCATCAATCTGCTTGACTGGCATTCCGTCCATTCCCATAAACATTTACCAATACCCTTTGGAAGCAGCTTCCCATGGTTGGCCAGTTACTCACCAAAACTATTCCTAGACCACTTCCAAACCACAAACTCCACCAAAATGGAAACGGGATGCAAGCACGCAGGGATACCACTACCTGCAGACTCCACTCCAGGTTATACACCATTTAAATCTGTAAATATACCTGTTTCTTTATCGTCACATAGTTCAAATCCTGGAACTCATACAGGAACAGGCCATTCGGCCCACAATGTCTGTGCCAAATATAATGGCAAACTGATCTCCTCTGCCTTCACGTGCAGACTGATCTCCTCTGCCTGCCTGCATGTCCGAGTACATATCTAATATCTTCTTAAATGCTTCTCGTAGCTACCTCCATTACCACCCAACAGCGCATTCCTAGCAAACACCATTCTTTGTAAAAAAATTGTTCTCACATTTCCTTTCAACAATGCCCCTCTCACCTTAAAACTATGACCTTTAGTCTTTGACATTTCCCCCTGGGGAAAAAAAAAGGTTCTGACTGTCTACCCTGTCTATGCCTCTCATAGATTTTATGTACTTCTATCAGGTCTCCTCTTCCCTCAACCTCCAAGAATTGTAGGAGGATCTCAGTGGAAGGAATGCCCAGCCGAAAATGGTAATAGCTCATCGCCAGATTCTCAAGGACTATCAGAGATGGACAATAAATGCAAGCTTTGTCAGCAATAGCCATATCCCATTAAAAAAAACGTATTTGGTCTAAATTTCTCAAAGTTGCTGAATTATAAATAAAACAGCTTTCATTCGTGCAACTGAATTAATTACAGAAAATGTGATGCAAGAATGATGCAGGCAACATAATCTTAAAAGAAAATAAAAAAAGATTCATGATTACCCTAGGACTTGTAATCATCTTAAAAATAGATTTCTTAATGAATTAATAAATGGCTCCAATCAAACAAACTCATAACTAGATGAGACAAGATACCGTAGATGCTAGAATCTTGAGCAAAGAACAAACTGCAGGAGGACCACAGCAGGCCAGGTGGATTTATCTGAAGGATCCCAATCCAAAATGTCCCTGTCCATTTCCCTCCACAGATGCTGCCTGACCCGCTGCATTCCTCCAGCGGTTTATTTTTTAATCATAACTGTAATGTTTGTAATTCTAGTTACAAGATTGATGACAATATTCTGAAAATCATAATAATATCTATATCATCATTTGCAAGACAGCAGAATTGGGATTTGAATGAGGTGTTAGGCGTATCAAGAAAAGGGGAAGTAATAATTATGGCAACAGGAGCTTAAAAGACATTTATATAGGTAAATAAATGATGCTGTGGTACCCTGGAAAAGAGGAGCCAATAACAGAATGCAGATGCAGTGTGTCTTTCCCAAGCATATTGAAAAGTGATGATGCTTGTGCATCAATTTTGGACTAGAGTGTGTTGCAAAAACGGCTGAGTGTTTTCCCCACAGGCAATACATGAATATTGACTTCTCTCCTCCCTTCCCCCATTAGCTGTGCTGAGTAGATATACGTTTATTGAAAGCTATAATGGAAGTCTGAGGGTCCCCTGTCCTGGGGCCAGAAGAGAAGATGAGCTATCACTTCATGTAATGGCAGCCCCTCTGTGACAGACCTGACCTACATTTTTTCTCCTCTTACAACTATGGTTCAAGAAGATGTTTAAGCAGCAAGCTCGGCATGCTTAGTTAACATTAGAGTGGATTTGAGTTTAACTCCCCTCATTGCCGATGACCATTATATAAACTGGATAATAATATCCTTTAATCTAAGATTCTCAATACAATAATATTCACAACCATTATCCATAGATTATATGCAAATAATTTATTTATAAAATTGCATGAAAATGCAACAAAAAATTACACAATTATAAATTATGTTGTATCCTCAATTCAGAGTTGGTGAACACACAATGACACAAACATAAACATAAATGCAGATAGCAGGTTAGGAGAAATATTCAACAATAAGATTGCTCTCATCATAATTGCACATCAATTATTTATTATTTTTATCTGTTCTTGAGGAGCCTCTTCTAATTTATGTGATACTGAATGGCTGACTTAGAAAGCTGCAGCCTTCACAAAGCTTCTCGGCAGAACCTACCACGACGCTGCAGGTCATACTCTCTCTTTGTCTCTTCATTCCCTAGTATTTTCCACGCCTGATCAACTTCGATGAACCTCTGTGCGCGCTCCTCAAGTTCTCCCGCTGGCACATCTGCACTCTGTTTATCGGGATGATACTGCCAATCAGAAGGGAAGAGATTGAAGGAGAGAGAAAAAGTTGTAGTGAAAAAAAATCATTAGTGCTAACTCTGATTTTATTCTGTTGAATGCAGCGTTGAGCAAGGTAAGTTGAGAACACAACTCAAGAACATTAGGCTTGAGGGGCTGCACCTAGGTTAATTAAAATCACAGAAGTCACAGCCACCGATGTCACAACCTGCTCAGACAGCTTTTTTTTGGATAATTTGCAGTTGGTGCTGTTGGCATTATGAACAATTTACCAATAGAAGCTGTGAACAAGAGAAATGAGAAATAAGGAAGTGCAGTGAATGTGTGAATAAGGAAAAACACGTGGCTAATCAAAATATCTAAAAAGCATTATTTTAAATAGTTAGTAAACGTAAGTAAAAGCTACTTAACTAGATATAGCAACTAAGAGCATTCAGATAGCATTTATATTAAATGCAGAAATTTTAAGTATCGCATTATTCAGCAAAGCAATTAGAAATATAATACATAATTGTAAATACATTTTAGTTCTCTTGCATTAGGGTAAAAATCTAACACTGGGAGAGGCTTTAACTGTCAGTATATAATTGATTTTGCAGCAATAAATAATAAGTCAAGTCTGTTTTATCTTTCACCCTATTAATGTCACATCTTATAGCTTCTGATGAGGCCTGACATTAGCACAGCTAAACCATATTAAGGTTCTATCTTTCCAGTGCAATGATAAAGCCCTGCTCATACTGTATTACATTTGAGAGAACACCACTAATTAAAACAGAGTGTGGTCTCCTTATCTACAGCCCACTAAATTAATTACCAGTCATAGTTTATACGCTTTAAAATGTAGTTTTAGGGCGTGTGAATGCTGCTTGACTTTCTCTTGTAATAATAAAAATGGTCTGCCATAAACAGGTTGCTGACAGGGAGCACCTCTCATTTGGCATTTAACTTGTATTTCTTTGTCCTTTTTTTGTGAAACTACCTGTGCAGCATTTAATTAAAACAAGAGCACATCTGCTAGTCGTTTAAGCTTCTGTAATCCACTAAATTCTTCTTTTGTGATTAAGGTACGGAATCAATTTACTTAAAGGCATTGAGCACTATATGTGAGAGTAACTACATAAACTTCATGTAAGCAGAATTATATTGATTCCTAAGAAGTACAGACTGAGTTTCGCCAGAAGTGTCAAGATTTTAAAAAACAAACTACCTTTGAACTCAACAAACCTCTTTGGTTCTTATTAAATGATTCCATTCTCTTTTCTGTTCAATTTTATCTACTCAGCTGTCAGGGATGGTAACTGTCTCATCACACCATTCACACAATACAATAATGAAATGTTTTTAATCACATTTTGCCCAGGTTTAAGAAACCTCAGATGAGCAATGGGCGTTTCAGCTGCCAGTCATAATTAGCACTTGATTTAGATTTCACAAGTTACATTAAAAGGAAAACTAAAATTTCTACAATGGTATCAGTTAAGCCTGCAAGGATTGGATTTGCTCAGTGAACCATGTGGTTTTCATTAATGATGTAGCGCAGACTCACACATTGACTTTGTGGTCAATTACATGATCACTTCTTGTACAGGAAATCAGTAACATCCAAACACACCAGAGTCTTTATAACACTCATGTAGAAACTTGCTCTTTGGGTGGAACATACTGTTAACTTGCCTGAATATTAGGAATTGGCCAGTTAACTCCAGTTAACCTTTAGAATTTTTAGAATGTGTGCTATGCATAATATATATTTATGATCATATTGCATTGTCATTTTGTTGGCACGCACTGGCCAAAGTAATGATTTTAATACTGAAAACCAACTAAATTTCAAGAGAAGATAACATTGTCAAGTTAGTCTTTCAGAGTTATACAGCATCGAAACAGACCCTTCTGCCCACCATGCCTAAGTCAATCATCAAGTACCTATCTATAATCCTATTTACCAACAACTGGCCTATTGCCTACTATGCCTTGGCAATTCCAATACTCATGCCGATACTTTTAAATTTCATCCCTGCCTCTATCATCCTGCACTGTTTTCCAGATTCCAACCACCATCTGGGTGAAATAGTTATACTTCAAATCCCTTATAAACCATTTACTCAGCTTACACCTATGGTTAATGGTCTTAGACACCATTGCTATGGGGAATGGTTTCTTACTATCTACTCTGTCCATACCTTCCATCATTTTAAATATGTTTATCAGATCACCTCTCAGCATCCTCTTCACCAAAACAAGCAAACTCAGCCTATTCAGTCTCTCCTCACAACTGAAACATTCCATCTCTGCCAATATCTTTGTAATCCTCTTCTATATTCCCTCCACTACAATCACATATTTCCTATTATATAGTATTCACAATTGAACACCATATTCCAGCTCTGGTCGAACCAATTTTATAAATTTGTACTAAGACCTCCATGTTCTTATATTGTAAGCCCTAGCTAATGCAGAAAGCATCCTGTATACATTATTTACCACCCTATCTACCCCAGCGACCAGCAGGTGGGAGGAGCTTCAGAATGCGGCAGAATGGACTGCATGGAAATGGAAGCAAAAATATGAAAGGCAATTCTAAAGTGTTACAAAATATTCAGAATTATTTATGTTTACCAAGCAGGTTTGGTAGTTTAACTTGGGGAGGGGGGTCAATCCCAAAGGCTTTATCCACCATTTGGCACTGCCAATACTTCAGGTGAGTTTCAAGGGCATTGGTTTATTATTGTTTAGTTTAATGATACAGCGTGCAAACAGGCTGTTCGGCCCATTGAATCCATGCCAACCAACGATCACCTATACACCAGTTCTATCGTATACGTTAGGGACAATTTACAGAAGCCAATTAACCTCCAAATCTGCATGTCTTTGGAATATGTGAGGAAACCAAAGCACCCAGAGAAAACCTCTGCAGTTGCAGGGAGAATGTACAAACTCCATACAGACAGCACCCGTAGTCAGGATCGAACCCAGGTCTACACCACTGAGCCCCACACATGTCACGTGTACTAACATACAGTGAAAAATTCTGTTTAGTTACTTGTGCAGCATTTAATTGATACAAGACACCTAATACATTCCAAAACACCATCAATAATTAGTTTTGAAATGTGGCCAGTTATTACTAGCCAATTTGCAATCCAGAAGATGTTAAAGTAGCAATTACCTTTCTGATGTTGGGAGAGTGATAAATATTAACTAAAGGTACTCCTCATTTTTCTTAAAAATATGTTTCGGTATTATATGTCCGACAATAGCTATGCAGTCTAATATAGTGTTTCATCCAAAACGACATCTCCTCTGAACTTCTGCACATCGGTGAGACCAAGCACAGGCTTGGCGATCGCTTCACCCAACACCTCAGCTCAGTTCGTAATAACCAACCTGTTCTCCTGGTAGCTCAGCACTTCAATTCCCCCTCCCATTCCGAATCCGACCTTTGTGTCCTGGGCCTCCGCCATTGCCAGAGTGAGGCCAGCGCAAATTGGAGGAATAGCATCTCATTTTTCACTTGGGTAGTTTACACCCCAGTGGTATGAACATTGACTTCTCCAATTTCAGATCGTCCTTGCTTTCTCCCTTCTTCCCCTCCCCTCCCCAGCTCTCCCACAAGCCTACTGTCTCCGCCTCTTCCTTTCTTTTTCCCGCCCCCCCCCGACATCAGTCTGAAGAAGAATCTCGACTCAAAATGTCGCCTATTCCTTCTCTCCATAGATGCTGCCTCACCTGCTGTGTTTCTCCAACATTTTTGTCTATTTTTCCAGCATCTGCAGTTCTTTCTTAAACACATCTGAAAATATTATACTTCTCTGGCACGACTCTTAATTATCAGACTAAATTACATAGAACATAGAGCAATATAGCACAGGAACAAGCTCAGTCGCCCAAAATGTCTGTGCCAATCATGATGCTAAACCCCATCTACCCACACGATCAATATCCTTCCATTCCATACATGACCATGTGCCTGTCTAAATGCCTCTTAAACGTCACTATCATGTCTGTTTCCATACCACCCTGGAGGCACATTCCAGGCATCGATCACTGTATTAAAAAAAACATTCGCTATCGCACCTTAAAGCTATGTATTCTAGTATTTGATGTTTCTCTCCTGGGAAAATGACTATTTACGTATATTACGATTATTTACCTATGCCACTATATGCTGAAATATGTGTTTCAGCAAATATTTATGGGCACTCTTGCTCATAGGTACGCAAGAAACCACTCAAGTGTTAAATTTTACAATTATTGTTCGATTTCTTTCTTTTAAAACCTACATCCATGCATGCTGTATCACAGCAAGCAGCAGTTTCACTTGCACTTTATGTGCAATGTGACGAATAAAACCATATTGTATTGTATTTGAGAAAGGATTACAATTGTGGTATATCCAATCCTGTAGTTTATACTTATATCAGAGAAATTTGTATTTAGAACTCAGAGAAATTTATGTATATTGAGATCCATTTAAATTCATAGCACATGGTTTTGAATATTCTTTTTAATAGCAATGGTAACTATAAGCTCACACACACACACCTGCAATATTGTACAATTTAAATGTGTACATTGCCTGTTCAGGGCCAAGGGTCCTTGAGGCTTTTCTTACTTGTTTTCCTTGATATGGAATCATAGAATTCATTTATTCTCAGTTTTCAGTTCTAGCTCCGATAAGAGAATGCCATTCTCCACCGTTCTCCAGACATTGTTGGATAAATGTAAAAACAGCTAAGTGACAACACTTTTGAAAATGCATCCCTTGGCATAAGGTAGGCAAGTCTCATTGTTATCACTACACAAATACAGATTAACGTGCACTTATGTTCTGAAAAGAAAGAATATATTGGCAAGTACATGCAGAAAATCAATGATAAGGCATGTTCCTTTTACACCCTCCACCTTCACCAAAGAAGTTAAACTCCATTCAAACCAGGTTTGATACATCTATATACTATGTTTAGCTCAACAGGAGACAGAGGCAATTGCATTCTTTTTTAAGGTCCTCAAAGGGTTAGTGGTGGAATATTGCGTTGGGGTAGCAGGCCTCCCGTGTGACAGGGACCCACCATGTCCCAGTTGGTCTAGGTTTAAATAAAGGTATCACAAGAAAGAACAATGGAAAAATAGAATGATGGCACAGATCACTCATAAACTAACTTAACAGTGCAACTGAATCATTTATCAGTTTATGTTTAGAGTTTAGAGATAGAGAGTGGAAACAGCCCCTTCGGCCTACTGAGTCCACGCCGACCATCGATCACCTGTTCACACTAGTTCCATGTCCTACATACAAGGGGATAGTGTGGAAACAGGCCCTACAGCCCAAGTTGTTCACACTGACCAACATGTCCCAGTGTCACTAGTCCCACCTGCCTGCTGTTGGTCCATATCCCTCCAAACCTGTACCTGTCTGTTTCTAAAACATTGGGATAGTCCCAACCTCAAGTGGCAGCTTGTTCCATAGCCCTTTGTGTGAAAAAATATCCTATTAGTTATTCCTATAAATAAAGTTATTCCTATTAATCTTTTCCTCTTCACCTTGAACAAATGTCGTCTGATCCTTGATTCTCCTACTCTGGGCAAGAGATTCTGTGCATCTACCCGATTTATTCCTCTCATGATTTGATACACCTCTATAAGATCACCCCTCATCCTCCTGCGCTCCAAGGAATAGAGACCAAGCATACTTAACCTCTCCCTATAGCTCAGACCCTCTAGTCTTGGCAACATCCTCGTAACTCTTCTCCGAACCCTTGTAAGCTTGACAATATCTTTCCTATAATATGGTGCCCAGAACTGAACAGAATACTCTAAATGCGGTCTCACCAATGTCTTATACAACTGCAACATTACCTCTTAACTTCTATACTCAATACTCTGACTGATGGCCAATGTGCCAAAAGCCTTTTGACCACCTTATCTACCTGCGAGTTGACCTTCAAGGAACCACGCACCAGCACTCCTAGATCCCTCTACTCTACAACACTCCCCAGAGACCTACCATTCACTGTGTAGGTTCTGCCCTTGTAAGACATGCCAAAATGCAACACCTCATATTTCGCTGTATTAAATTTCATCAATCATTCCTCAACCCACCCGGCCAATCGATCAAGATCCTGCTGCAATCTTTCACAACAATCTTCACTAGCTACAAAACCACCCACTTTTCTACCATCAGCAAACTTGCCAATCTTGCCCTGTATGTTCTCATCCAAATCATTGATGTAGATGACAAACAGTAATGAACCCAGTACTGAACCCTGAGGCACACCACTAGTCACCAAGTACTTTACAAAAGCCAATCAACCTACAAACCTGCAAGTTTTTGGGAAGTTTGAGGAAACCGGAGCACCTGGAGGAAACCCATGCGATCACATGGAGAATGTACAAACTCCGCACAGACGGCACCTGAGCTCAGGATTGAACCCGGGTCTCTGGCACTGTGAGCCACAGCTTTACCGCTGCATCATTGTTCCCCCAAATGAAATGTGTAAATAGCTTTTGCTCATTTTGCTACCTTAGTCTGCATTTCCCACAAGAGGTAATATTCTTTTAAGAATGCACCTAATTTAACTTTTTCGAATAAAATCATTTTAAAGCTTCAAATGCATTACCCTTCATCTTTCCCAACTCAAAGGAATTAAAGAAAAATAAATGCAATCTGTTATCAATTTTATCCCATCAGTCCTGACCCTGTGTTATCGTAACATTAAGGATTTGTACCAAGCCTTCCATTCCCAGGCATCTGATTTGCATCATAAAAATCTCTCACTGATCCAATGGCACCTTCACCAAGTCTATGGATCCACTTGGCATAAATCTGATAGTCTTCCAAATCCTAGTACAGTACCCAAATCCTTCAATTAGGGTAAATATAGGGGTGCCAAATCCTAAATAGTTATTTTGGCAGATCCAACTATTTCTAGAGTCTATCCTCACCTTCTCCGTCATGGTTTGGTTTGGATCAGCCACCAAGCATGATAGCCGGAAGCTGCAGTGAATCGTTCGATCAGCTGAGAAGCTTGTTGGCTGCAACCTTTCTCCCATTGACAAACTGTACACTGCAAGGGCCAGGAAGCGAGCAGGTAAGATCATCTCTGAACCCACTTACCCTGGCCACAAACTCTTTGAAGCACTTCCCTCTGGAAGGCGACTCTGGCCGTCAAGACTGCCACAGCCAGGCATAGAAACAGCTTTATTCACGAGCACTACTCAATAACCAAAGTCTGTAGCCTCCTTTTGCTCCTTCACATGTTTAAACTGTAGTGTTTTATTCTTAATGTTTTAATGTTTTATGTTTTATTCTTAATGGTTTACTGTATGTCGTGTTGTTACTTGCGAGCAGAGCACAAAGGCAAATTCCTTGCATGTGTACCTACTTGGCCAATAAACGTATTAATCAATCAATTAATTAATTAATTGCTTCATTCTTGAGAACATTGCTTCAAGAGTCCTAAAGACACATCAGCACTTTGTAATAATGATGGCTACATCCACAGGTTCAACAACAGCATATTTAGTATGTTCTGCTGATTATGAACCACATGATGCATATTATGATCCTTGCAATGTGAGCTTTTCATAAAATGATCATCTCATCTATAAACTAATCCTCAATGCCATACCAATCATGACAATCAAATTAATTAAATAATATTTTGTTTCATGCTAGTAATGGCAGAATATTGAAACAAAGCGTACAGTGCATCAGATCTGGGCAAATCTGATTAACTTTTTACGTTAACCAAACTTGTTGCCAAACTACAGCCAGAATGTTACAGGACAAAACGTATTCTCATTAGTTACCTAGTCTATATCTTCTCATGCGCACGCCCATATATTTTAATATTTATCTTTAAAAAACCCCTCCTTTTTAATGCCTTTAAAAGCACCTTGAGATTCTAATTCACCAACGACATGGCCAAGAAGTCAACATGCTACTATTTGATACAATTGGTATTTTAAACGTAACTCTTAATTCCCTGTGATATTAAATTTATAGCAAACTCAGCACGTTCTGCTCATACTTTTCATTATCATTCGGCTTCTAATAATCCATGTTTTAACCTTGATTCATCGAGGAAAAATGTATCATAAGCAACCCTAATTATATTTTAGATATAGGTGAATCTCCATTGTGGCTTATATTTGCATTAATTTTGCATAATTTATATAAACAATGCACAAGCCCCAATACCTAATGCAAGGTTAATGTATTTCCAATCAATTATGACACCCAGGATGCTGATAGTGGGGAACTCGCCATCAATGGTAATGCCATTGGATGTCCATAGTAGTGGTTATTTTCTCTTTTATTGATGATACTTATTGCATGGCACTATTGTGACATGATTGTCAATTGTTATTCAACAGCTTCCATCTGAACGTCATAAAGGTCTTAGACTGCTACATTTGCTGAAGGATTGCAAATGGAATTGTATATTGTGTATCAGCAAAATCCCCACTACTAGAGTGTGTGTGTGTGTGTGTGTGTGTGTGTGCGTGTGTATATATATATATATATATATATATATATATATATATATATATTTATATATGTTGGGACAAAGCAGCACTTGTTTGAGTGGAACCTATTTTAAAGAGATGTGAATGTAGCATCAACAGGAAACACTCCAGTAACTGGTAGCACACCAGACACAAATGGTTCTAGATGTTGGAGGTCAGTTATTACTGTGGGGGTTGTTCGGTTCAGTGATATATATATATATATATATGTTGATGCCACATTCACATCTCTTTCCAACACACGTGGAACGTTACAGCGCTCACATGCTGTTATCTACTGTCATTGAGGATTAGATGTTCGTAAAGTTTATTCCTACCATTTATTTGTCCATTACCATTCATATTAGGATGTGCTTGGACTGCAAACCTTGTTCTGATTTATTGGATGTGAGATCATTTATCTCTGTCCATTTCATGCAGTTTTAGGTTGCTTAGCACACATCTAGCACGGCAGTCAATTCTAATTACTTGACTTGGTAAACTTTTATTAATGTTTTAAGTACAGGTACCATTAGTCTTGTGTAGGAAGGAACTGATTTTTGGTTTAAACAAAAAAAAAATTAAAAAAGTAGGAGTAACTTTGTGGGACAGGCATAATCTCTGCAGAGAAGGAATGGGCGATGTTTCAGGTCGAGGCCCTTCTTCAGACTGAAAGTCACGGGAAAGGGAAATGAGAGATATAAATGATGATCAAGAGATATAGAACAAAACTTTTTTCATTGTCTTACCTCAACGGAGATGCGATTTGTTTTCCGTATTGTATCTCCGTCCCCACTGTGGCTTAATATCGTGGAGTGGTGTGGCCTTTCCTGGAGACCGACCCGGCGTTTCAACCGCGGGCGTGGCGCAGACTTACTATCGTGGAGCCTGCGATCCCTTTGCCGGGATCGACTGTGGAGAGCTCCGACCGCGGGCCTGTGGACTTTAACATCGTGGAACCCGCGGTCCCTAGTTAGGCAACTCCATCGCGGAGAGTTTCAACCGTCCCAACGCAGGAGGTACGATCACCCCGACGAGAAGGCTTTGGATCGCTGGCTGCGGGAGCTTTGATTGCCCCGACTGCAAATGGTTCAACAGACCCTGCTGCGGGAGAATAAAGAGGGAGAAGATTGGACTTTATTACCTTCCATCACATTGAGGAATGTGGGGTGCCACTGTGGTGGATGTTTATGTTAACTTTGATTTTACGTGGCTGTGTGTCTTGTTGCTTTTTACTTAGTATGGCTGTATGATAACTCAAATTTCATTGTACCTTAAATGGTACATGTGACAATAAACTGTTCGGTTGTCGAGGATGGGTTAAGGTTGTGCAGTTTGATGCAAGAACCTGATAGTTGCAGCTGTTCCCTAACCGGCCTGTGGGACATCAGGCTTCTGTACCTCATGCCCAGTCATAACAATGAGAAAAGAGCGTAGTCTGGAGGGTGATTCTTGATGATAAATGCCGACTTTTTGTGGCAGAGCCTCATGCAGATATTTTCTACATGTAGAAATCTCAAACAGATATACTAAAACAATATTTATTACCTATTGGATGCTTAATGTATACTGAAATAGTGTAAAAAATGTGTTCAAATGAAATATGGAGGTCAGTTATTTGCACCCAAGCATTCATCTACACCTTGCTCTGTGGGCACATTGGTTCAATGGTCCTAATTAGATAAAATGTTCTGTCAACACTTTCATGCTTTTCTTTCTTTAATTGATCATCCTGTCAAATTAATAAGACTGCAGCAGGATCGCAGTATTCCCCAAGCAACATAGCCTGTTAACTGCTGAGAGAATAAACTATTGAAATGTCACAAGGTAACTGTACTTGTCCAAGATTAGAAGCAGCACTAAAGGTTAATTACCTGCACTGCTTAACTCTATATTGAAATGGAGTTTTGTAATTTCGTGATCTATTTATAAGTGATTGAGATTGAATGTACACGGTCTTTTTACATTGAAACACTTTGTCAGCAACTAATTATTTCCAGGGATGCAGTCAGACATTACAAAATCATTTTTCTGCACACCAAAAACCCCACACAGCAACTGAGATGACCGAGTAGTCAATCATGCATAGCTGATGTGCCTGAGAGAAGGTTGACCAAGATATCAAGATTATTAAGCTCTTCCATTAGTTAAAAGATTTTTACAGCATTTCCCCAAACGTGTAACTTCTGCCACTTAAAAGGCCAAGGACTGTAGTTCCAAAGGAATATCACAACCCTCAATTTCCCTTCCAAATGGCACATTATTTGGCTATTTATTATGCTTTTCCTGTAACAACGTGGAGTCTGCCTAAATCTTGGAATGTTTGCCTGAAATTGCTCTACAAAAGTACCTTAACTATAGAAATTGCAGTGTTTCAAAACAAACATCCATGAACATAAGATAATCTGACATTCCATGTTCAGAATTATAAAATGAATGGCATAAATTGTTCAAAATGGAATTTAAGCTTAGGATAAGGAAGCAACTTCAAACTGATGAGAATGAGGGACAATAATTGGGACATTCAACACAAACCTCCGGGATTATATCGGAGTTTTCAAATGTTGCAGTGGTTAGCAATACATTGTTGCACTCTTGTAACTCATATAGCAAATTATTACCATAATTCTAGAAATATGTCAATACACTCTTTCAACTTAGAACTGTGGAGAATCCACAATTAAATAGTTGACTCTAAATCTATCTCTATACGTATAAAACTCTGATCTTGGATGTGTGTGTGTGTGTGGGCGAGCGTGCGTGTGTATATAATCACATCTTCTCGAAAAAATGACGCGCTTACGGTAAACATTTTACATATTCTGTTAGATTTATCCTGTGGACTCCAAAATCGACTTATCTGAAACATTCATGCATTATTTCTCGAGTTATTAATCAAAATATTCACAAATCTGAAGAAACTTTGAAAACAAAAATGGCTGGCTTTGGCTGATGATGGCACAATGGATCTGCCTGCCTGCCATTCTTGCTGTGCTGCGAGTGACGTCACCCACCCCCCCCCGCCCGTTATTCAAAAGAAGACTGAAGACCAAATATCATAGCTGAAGACTGCGCTGCGAGTGAAGAGCGAGCAAGTGGGGCCCTGTGCTAGAGCTCTCGGGTCGGTCTCTGGCCGGGTCGGTCGGTCTCGGTTTGGGTCCCTCTCCCCCCTCCTCCTCCTCTCCCCGTCCTCCCCCCTCCCTCCTCATCTCTCCCCCCATTCTCTCCCTCCTCTGCTACTTGCCTCCCCCCCCGGCCTCTCTCCATCCTCCTCTTCCCCCCCCCTCCTGTCCCCCCCTTCCTCCCTCCTCCTCCTGTCCCCCCCTCCTCCTCTCCCATCCTCTCCCTCCCCTCTACCCTCATTCCTAGTCTAGTATATATACTTATAAAACTCTCATCTTGTCCTCTTCCGGTTTGCATTGTTTTTAAATTTGCACAAAAACGGTACCCAATAGCACTACGATTTTTCGCCAAATTACTTGCCATCCCCCTGTGCTGCAAGTGCATCAGGTTTTATTCCGATCGGTGAAATATTACAAAGGTTATTGGTTTGTCATTTACTGGGACGGCGACAGCCCTTCCAGCACCCGCTGTCAATCACCGGCGGCGAGAATAAAGCTGAAGGAGCGATGTGGGCGGGTGGCTGTGTTCTGCGGGCAGATGCTGTGTTCGCGGGCAGTGGAGGCTGCCACAACGAGTTGGGAGCGGATGAGTTCAGATAGGGCTGGGAGCCGCTGAGTGCAACATGCGCCAAGGATGGGAGCCGCTGAGCGAGTCCGGAGCCGGTGAATGCTGTCGGAGCCGGAGCAGCGAGCCGCTGAGCCCATACACGCCTTTCCATCACACACTCCCCCCCTCCTCCACACACCCCTGCTCCTCCACACACCCCTGCTCCTCCACACACCCCCTTGCTCCCCCACACACATCCCACTCACACCCCCCTCCCCCACTCATCCCCACTCCCCCTCCCCCTCCCTCTCCCCCACACACACCACCCTCCCCCACCTGCCCCCGACAGGCCCCGCCTGAAGCCGTCCCCTCCCTTCTGCAGGACGCTCCCCGCCTGAAGCAGTCCCCGACCCACGGCTACAGAACGCTCCCGCCGTTGCGTTGGGGGAAACAGATGAATGGTGGAATATTGCATTGGGGAATGGGTTGCATTGGGGGACCAGGCCTCCCATGTGACTGGGATCCAACGGGCCCCACTGAGTCTAGTTATGAAGTTATCCTATTGTTAAGAACTACAAAGCATCATGGTACAGGTTTCATCACAGATTGGAAGAGTTCAAGTGTAAAGATCATCATCCTCATCACCTTCTATGAACAACCAGGATGACAGGATCTGCCTTTATGCCAAAAATGTATATTTAAACATATGTATGTTTTGGTAGACAAAATGCTGGAGATACTCAGCGGATGAGGTAGCATCTAGGGTCTCGACCCGAAACGTTGCCTATTTCCTGCGCTCCATAGATGCTGCCTCACCCGCTGAGTTTTTCCAGTATTTTTGTCTAAAAAATTATTTTGTCTAAAAAAGTATTTTGTCTAAAAAGTATTTTTTGATTTTCCAGCATCTGCAATTCCTTCTTAAACATCTGTATGCTTCGAATAATTTGCTTCAGAAATTATTTGAAAGCTGGCAGAGATAAATTCCGGAGAAGCATGGGGATGAAAGATCATCAGGAGAAGGCTGGAATGCACAGTTGAATTTACAATCAGATCACCAAAGATTATATTGAATAGCAGAGGAAGCTTGAATGCAGAGTGATCTACTCCTGCTTCCGATTTGTACAGCATTTTATGACCAGCAAATTCCCATTCTGAAACAAATGTGTTAAAAATTCAGAACCTTCATAATAATTCAAAAATTAATAAGAATCATGTCTTTGCCAGTATGCCAAAGGAGCAAGTCAATTTCTAGTAGGTTATGGGTTAATCTAGAAAAAGAAAGCATGATATTAAACTAAATGTGACTCCTCACACTTAATTTGATTATCAAAATTCCCCAAACTAACACATTTTTTCCAGTTCTACATGATTCTCTATCACAAGCAGTCGCTAATTTCACAGGTTTAAACAGAAGTGAAAACACAGACCGTTAAAATTAACAGTGAAATATACATAAAAATTGTGCAAAACTGGTCCACTAGTTATCTCAATTAAAAAGTCTAGATGTTGTGGATAATACATTTATAAAACATTAATTGAAGTCAATAGCAGTCTTTGAACCAAATGAAATTGTACTCAATTGTAATCATCTAGAGCCCGCCTTATACCATTGTAGCATAATTACTGGTTTTCATCAGTCCCAACCTCTTCCTCAGATCCTGAACCCACTAACCTGAGGTAGATTATAAATCTGAACAACTAACTTGTGTACAAGACTACAGATTAATATTTGAGTGCAAAACATAATACAGCACTGT
Source organism: Raja brachyura (assembly GCA_963514005.1). The sequence continues at coordinate 11,472,609 of OY740798.1, forward strand.
TGAAGATCCTGTTTTTTTTCTACAAAAGAGATATTAAACCAGGGACTTGAAAATGGACATAAAAGACCACATGGCAGTATTTCAAAGAAGGGCATACAAATAGTCCCTTGTGTTTTACCCAAGACCAACCAAAGTCACTAAAATACAATTTAGATTATCTAATAATTTGTCAGAGCTCACTACATTTACATTGGCTTTTGCAATCCTCCTATTGCAAAAATATCTATTCTTCAAAAAATGCTTTAAAGTATTGACTATAAAGTATTTTAATTAGTCTAAAATGATCATGAAAGAACATCGGGCAAAAAATGGCCAATTTAAGAAAAACAAATACTGGCCCCAAACAATCAAATTCCTATTGTGTGGTTGTAAACCACATATTTATCGCTAGTTGATTCCATGTCCATCGTTATGGATCCCATGTCTTATTTATGACCATGGAACATGCATTCCATTATCAAGAAAATTCAATGTCATTTTCTTAACCGTTTTAATTAATTAATTTTAATCTCCAAATTTAGAAGTGGAAAAATGCCATGTAAACATCGTATTAAACTAAATGCGGCTCCTCACACAAAATTAGATTATCAAAATTCCACATCAAAATGTATAAAAATGACAATCATAGGATTGAAAATAATTAAATTAGAGTAAATTAGAGGATTATAGTTTCTTCAGATATTCAATACTCTTAAACACGCAAAGTAGATGCTACTGTAACCTGCAATGCAAAAGGTTGTGTCTAATTATACACGCAAAAAGGTACATATGGAAGAAAATGTGTATACCACATATTAATTCATTACTCTATCTTCATTAGAAGCCAACAATTATCATCTTGTTGCTTCTATTCACTTTCTCTGGAAGCCAGCTTTTAGAGGCAGAAGTGGACAACATTGCATAAAAAGGACACCTAACTGAGGTTGTTGAAACATTAAAAATAAAAAGCTTTCTGAGATTGTTACTTATTTTTGTTTAAAGTGCATTTTAGTAAGTTATGACTCATTTCAATAACTACCTGTATTATGCCTTATTGTCTATGAATTTGCAACCGGAAGCGTGTCTTTAATATAAACAAGAGCATGGTATTCTTTTAAACTTGATGCACGGTGATTGCACCGATCTACATTCTGAACCCCAAGGATATCCTCTCCAAGATTTGATCTGGTGATAAAATGTCCTTATACATTGATAACCTCCCCACACCAGAATTAAACTGCTGTCATGCCTAGTTCATTTCAAAACACAAAGAAATGCCAAAATAATCACAAAACAAGCCACCAACTGATCAGACCTTGCAACCAGCATCAGTAGAAGGCATATATAGTGTTTGGCATTGTCACAGTGGACAGGTTATTTTATTCCTAATCCAAGGCAGTTAATAAATTAAATTCTTGGTGCATTCAAAAAAGAATATTTTACCAAGATTGTAAAAGCCATAGCTGGGAATGATGTTGAAATAAATAATATCACACTACTGCCACCTAATGCCTGTGGAAGGATAATTTTTGTAATAAGATAGACTTGTAAGACAGGCTTATACCATCGTTTTGTGAAAAGAAATATTTAATTGGGATCTGGTGAGCCTTGTCTTTAGTTACCAACCTAACTATCAATACAAGCCGTTCCAGGTAATGAACACCTGACTTATGGACACACCGATATACAAACTGGCTCCCATAATATCATTAAAGTCACAAGTCCAATGGACATTCATACTTTCCTTCCTTTGAACATCATGACTAGTTTCCCATTACTTCTCGTTTATTAAATGTTACTTGTTATCAGTTTATGTGCTATAGATGTATCATACAATAGTACAGAACCATGGTTACCATATCTGTTACAGACAAAATCAATTTATTTGTAAAAACAAAATCTGGAAAAACTTAACTTGCTTGTTACCTGTGAAAGATTTGTAATTAAAAAAAAGTAATTGTTCTGCCTGATTAGCTACCACCCAATTTCCCGTGATTACAGCAAGTTTCCAATGAATTTGTATTATAGTTTCCTCGTATATTACATGTTATTAAATACGCAAAGTAGGTATTACCATAACCTGCAAAGCAAATGTTTAAGGTGACTAGTTCCACACACAAAAAGCATGAGAAAGAAAATTGATACATACCACACCAGTGTGTGTGTGGGTGGTGGTTAGTGTGTGTGTAACGCCACAAGCCGCCCTCTCTATTAGGTATTATTTTAATTTGTTACTTTCTAAAACAGACAATTAAAAAAAAAAACATGACTGAAAAGTACTAATAATCTGTAAAGCACAAAGAAGATATAAAAAATTGTATAAATACAACTTCCTGCTTTTACTTGACTCAAAATAAACGAATTCCTGCCTAATTATTTAGGTGAACAGTCAAAGTACTGTGACCATTAAAGGAGGTTCAAATAGCTTCCACTTCCAAGTAAACAACCCTGCCTCCATGCCACCACCAGGCAAAAAAATTGGATTTGCATCTTATCATCATTCTTGCAGTTTGCAAATAATCTGCACTTACTTAGAGAACAATTCATAGCATGCAAGGCACATTTACTTCAGCTCAGGTACCAAATAAGGACCAAATAAATATAAATAGAATTTAATTAAATCATTAGAAACTAAGTGTAGATTTTACATGCTTGGTTGTATGATGTAGCATGGATTAATTTGTTGTGATAAAGAACATATAAGCTAATCCACATAACGAACAGAAAGCATATTGGTTGCATTTTAAGCTACAAGCATTTCAAAATCCCATTATGATATAGAAACGTGGTTTCAGTCTTCAGGTCTGAAGAGTTTCATTTTAACCAGGTAAACACAAAGGTTGTAGTACCACTGCTGAGTCAAAGTTGCCTGAATAATCACATTTTGCCCCCCAGTAGATATTTATTTAGATCATAGCAGTGTGAGAGCTGTGTAGAGAGAGAATAGTTTGAAATTATTAAACAGCAGAAAGCTACTTATCTACTTGGGATCATTAACCAATGTTTACATTTGGCTCATTTCCTTGAACAAAACACCGCAAATTAGGCACTACTATAATGCTTTAAAACAATTAACACATGAACACACTGTAGGCTTGCTAATCTGTCAACAGACAATAATGCCTGGAGTCAAGATCAAAGATATGTAAATAATATCATACTCTCATTGGGTGCTAAATTATTCCATGCATGTTTGATTATGAGAAGAGTGACCACAGTATGCGAGAAATTTACTCAGAATTTGAAACCGGGTCCTTACATCTGAACAATGGAAACTGAAGATATGAGATGGTTCTGATTGATTGGGAAATTACATTGCTAAGTATGGTATTACCTATGATGATGGATAGGTAATAGCTAATATTGAAAGAAATAATACATTATTTGGTGAAAAAATGTATTCCTTTAAGGGACAAAAATTTAATTGCAAAAGTGAACCTTCCATGGCTGACAGACTATGGCACAGATAATACTAATTCCAAGGAAGAGATTTAAAGATGTCAGAAAAAACACTAGGCTTGAGAACTGGAAACATTTTAAGAACACCTTAAAAAATATCCAGGAAACTGATAATGATAAAAGCTGGCAAGGAACATAAAAACTTACCATAAGATCTACTGGAATTGTGTAGAAAGAGAAAAGATAAGCAAGGGCAAACGTGGGACCCTTACAGGGGCAGGAAATTTTATAATGAAGAATCGGGAATACGGGAATTAAACACTACTTTTTCCTTCTTTTGATATAACTGAGTAAACATCTAATAAGCTTAAGGTACTGAAGGAAATATGTACTAGAGAAGTTGATGAGTCTGAAAGCCGATAAATCACAAGGACCAGATATTCTACATACCAGAGTTTTGAAAGATGTGGCTGTAAAGCTACTGAACGTTCTGGTTACCCTCTTCCAAAGTTTTATCGTATCTGGAATTGTTCTTGTGGATTGGAGCGCATCATATTTGGCACTAATGTTTTTAGGAGGGAGGGGAAAAAAAGGTGGGAACTACCAGCTTGTTTGCATGATAAGATTAATATAATTAAATAAAATATAATTAAAGGTGTCATTGCAGGCTACATTGAAAAGAATGGTAGGATTGCCAACATGAGAGTTTTGAAAGGGAAATATTTTTTTTACCAAACTAAATCCAACCATCTACCTATTAAAAAACCCTGTTCACTTGTATCAATCTATTACCTGCCAGATTTTGTACTGGTCTAACTCTATTCCAACTCTCCACCTCCCGCCCAACCCCCCAACCCCCAATCAATCAGAAGGAGGGTCCCGAACTGAAACATTACCTATTCATGTTCTCCAGAGATGTTATCAGACTCGCTGAAGTACTCCAGCACTTTGTGTCTTTTCTTGACGAATTTATAATTTAGCTCGGTTTGCTTTATTTATTGTCAAACGTATGCTGAAATCCATTGAGGATGTGTCTGGTGGAGTTGTTTTCAGAGAACAAGACTGGACCGTTGGATTTTCAAATAAGATCACACACAGTAGCTTGGTCCACAAGTTAGAGCACACAAAGTTGGGTTAGTATACTCACATGGGCTGAGAACGAATTATCCAATGGAAATCAAACAAAAACGTATAAATCTAATTTTCATGATTTTACCCCTCATGGATAGATAAATGGCAGATTTATACAACTGTTGCAAAGCAAGGGCACAGACAGACAGATGTCAGTGCATCCATCAAACAGTTCAATTGTTGGATTCCATGAGAGGTCCGATGGTGTAGTATAATCATACAGGAATCTCTCAGTTTTACACTGGAGAATCTGCTTCTCTCATCCAATGCCAACTAAAACTGGCATGGATCGGAATCCCCACTAATAATTTGTTATTTATTATTCGCTAATGTTTTAAGAGGCATTCAACACAGAAGCAGGCCTTTGGCCCGTGAAATCCATGCTGTCCATCAAGCACCCAGTTACACTTATCCTATTTTATTTTATTTATATTTCCATCAACTCCCCCAGATTCCAGCACTCACCTGCACATTCTGGGCAATTTACAGTGGCCAAGTAACTTGACAATCTATATCTCTTTGGGATGTGAGAGAAAAATCGGAGGACACAGAGGCAACCTATGCTGTCACCGGGAGAACGTGTAAACTGCACATCGACAGCACCTGAGATTAAGATTAATAACAAAGGACTGGAAATATGGCAGTAGCTGTACTGTTGCACCACTGGATAGTTTATGTTTTTATTTCTAACAAAAGCAAACTAAAGGCCTGAAGAAAGGTCTCAACCCAAAACATCACCTATTCCTTTTCTCCAGAGATGCTGTCTGATCTGCTGAGTTACTCCAGGTTTCTGTGTCTAAATAAGATTTAGAAACAGTTAAATCACTGTTCAAGGAACAAGGTTTCATTCATAGCTATACCCTATCAGATTGTTCTAGAACAGGGCCTTAGACTGCCTGAGACCTAAACACTGCTAAGGCTTTCCTCTTTCTCCTGAGGTTGATTAACCGTCAGAATCCATGCAAGTTCTGATAGGCAAGGATCATGGTTGCCAAGCTGAATCCAGTTCAAGTTAACCAATACATTGTAGACCAAATCAATTTAATTTGAAAATAAACAGATAATTCATCTTGGTCAATTCTTTTTACTATTACTAAATGCACAAAAATATAGACTCACCAATAGGATCAGTCTCTGGTAATTCTGTCGCAGCTCCTGTAGACTGTCTGATGGATCAGCTCCCAGAATTTTATACCACTCCTTTTGATGAATATTTGAACTCATACTGCTGTAGGTGCTTTTCACGTGCACCTATTTTGTTCCCAGGAGAAAAATAATTGTGATAATGGATTGAGGCTCTGTATATTTAGTCTGTATAATTGGTGTAGAGAAATATGAACATACCTAAAGTAAATGACAAGAATGATAATGAGCAATATAATAAAGCTAAAGTAGAAAATTATCATAATTACAAAAAGTCGTTTTATGTTGAGAGAATAGCGGAAAGGTTTATGCAGTGGAAAATTATTTTCACAGCATCACAGCTCCAAGGACCCAGATTCAATCCTGACTTTGGATGCAGTAGTTGAAGAGTTTATTTGGTCCTCCAGTGACTGTGCAATTCTTCTAGATGCTCCTTTTTATTACACATCACAAAGATGTTCTGGCAGGTTAACTGGTTACTTTAAACTATCTCTTACTGTACAGACAGCTGTGGAGGTCTAGTCACTAAGTATTTTTAAAGTGATTAACAAGTTCTTGATTAGTAAGAGTGTCAAAGGTTACGGGGAGAAGGCAGGAGAATGGGGTCGAGAGGGAAAGATAGATCAGCCATGATTGAATGGCAAAGTAGACTCGATGGGCCAAATGGGCTAATACTGCTCTTATGAATTATAAGAAGTTAACGATAAAGAGAATTAAAATTGAATTGGTAGATATCTGTGGGAGACAATAAATTGAAAGATAAGATGAGGGGGAATTGGTTAATGGATTTGTTTTCCAGGAAAACATCATGAACCCAGTGGGCAGAATGGTTCCTTCTGTATCATTCCCCTTCCAAAAATGGGAAAATTCCTAATTGGTATAAGGATTCTCCATATTATTGTGTAAATATCACTACTTCCTCATCTGATTTTTGATTAAATTCTAATAGGATATCCAATGTTTGATTTACATTTTGATTTTCTTTCAATCCAATGAATACTGCCCCCTACCCTACGAGTTCTGAAAATCAGGTCAGGTCAGGTATCTTTGTAATTTTTGTTTCTTTCTCCACAAATGCTGTTTGACCTGCCGAGTATTTCCAGCATTTTTTGTTCTGAACCAAAGACACAGACGGGTTCATATCCCACCATTGTAATTAGAGGCTTTAAATTTAAATAATTAAATACATGTGGAATTTAAAATAAAAACAACGGAATTGTCTCATTTTCTGGGAAACATGACATTCACATAAGTGCTCCACTTATTAGTCCCCCTACTAATTGTGAAAGTGTGATTGGAGCTAATGGGAGGAATAAGGTATTGGCATTACTTTGCAAATATGGACACTTTTAATGATGATTCTGCTCACTTTTCAGCAATCATTACTCGACTATCTTCCATGACTTTTGTTGCTACCTTTGATTTTTGAATAGGCAGCAGGTAAATAAAACTTGTGATTTATTAACAAGGTATTTTCATAAGTGTTTCTTGATAAACACAAATGGTACAAACAGATCCATAAAACATTTAATCTGCATAATGCAAGAAAATAGTTAACTGTAACATTTAACAGGACATGGAAAGCAGCTATTTGGCTCATTATGTTTCTGGTGGGTCTCAGTGCATTTTTCCCCATGTACCCAATTCTCTCCCACAATCCCTTCAAATTCACCCTGATCTGCCTACCATATTACAGATAACTTACTGCAATTGGAGTACTCATTCATAAATTGTTTTCCTTATCAAAGCTTCAACTTTTAATACAATGAAACATAATATGGCATAACTAAGCAAAAATTGTTTCTGGGCCTTTCTCTGGCCCAGAAACAATTAATCCTTGTCAATAAATAATTTACAATAATTTATATCAAATGCACAGTTTTTCTTGGTGCAATGTTATTCTTGCTGCGGTCAGTAAACAGAATCAAATCATACTTTATGATTCCAAAACATAATCTAAGGTGACATTTGAGAACAAAACTGGGGAGAGTTGCAATGTCAGGGGAGCCACCTTTGGATGCTCAAGATCAGGGTTGGATAAAAAAAAGTCCCCGACAGAGGCCGTGGTGGTCAATTGTACTGAGACAGCCAGAGTTCTGGACCCTGATCCACACAAATGGGTTCAATTTATATTATGACAACAAGTTAAATTCAAGTTATTGAATAAACCAGGCATGACTTGCATAAGATGTTTGGACCGATATATGGATAGAATTTGGATAGATATGGACCAAATGCAGGTAAATATGGCTAGCCCCGAATGTCACCTTGGTTGGTATGGCCAAGTTGGGCGAAGGGCTTGTTACCATGTTGTGACACCAACATCCGGCATGTAGGGAAAATCACTCATTCGCCATTTAAAACCCTGTTCTATTCATCAGTATCCCCGGGCAAAGAAAATCTGGCCATTTTTCCTTCTTGTCTGGTCTAGTACATACTGACCCCTAACCTGCTCTCCAGGGGTAACACGACGAATGGACCATAAAGGCCGGAATCGACAGCGATGTCCACGTCCAAAATACACGGTTTTAGAAAAGGAAATGGGGCTAGCACCAGAACTCCGGGTTAAGTGTTCAACACGAGATCCTGCCGATGAGAAAACGGCTAGCACGGAGATAGCGTATTATTCGGATGCGGGTCACTTTAAATTGGTAGAGTGATATAACATGGAAACAGACCCTTCTGCCCAACTCGTCTATGCCGAACAAGATGCCTCATTAAACTAATCGCGTTTGACCCACAACCCTCTTATCTTTCCTCTCCAGAGTGGCGAGAAAGGTGCATGGGTCGGTACATGTAGGGGAGATATTTTAATGTTGGTGCTTTTGAATTTCGCTCACTGTTCACTCAGCGCCTGCTTACTTCCTGATTCCTCCATGTACTCGCACACCGAACAAGCGTTCGACCCTCCTTCCAAAGTGACACGGAGATCAGGCCCGCTGAAAAACGCACGAGTGTTCGGAACCCACCGCCTGACTTCAGACGCTCCGGGGGAACCGACTTGATCGGACAAAGCCCGGGAAAAACCTAAAGCGTCAGGCGGCGTAAAGGGGCGGCCGTTGGAAGTGGGACGCAGGGTGGGCCGGGCCGGACCGGGCGTGACGTGACTGCGGGCACGCACGGCCGTTTGAAACTAAGATCTATAGGATCTTTGGTTTGAAACCCGGCGGCAAAAAGGGGGACAGACACAAAATGCTGGGGAGTAACTCAGCGGGTCAGGCAGCATCTCTGGAGAGAAGGGATGCGTGCCGTTTCGGGTCGAGACCTTTCTGCTGCCAACCCGGCGGCAGGAAAGCGCGCGCACGCACCTCGGCGGACGTTGGAACCCCCCCCCCCCGCGCTTCGTTTCCAACGACCGTCCATCTCTTCGGCCGCCGGGTTGAAGAAAAGGCCGCGCGCGACGGCTCGCGGAGGAAGGGACGGCCGTTGGATCCAATGATCGTAGAACGGAACCTTTGGTTGGGACGTCGCCCGGGCGCGCGACGAGGGGACGGCCGTTGGAACGCAGCGCGCGCTGGGCGGAGAGGGAACGGCCGTTGGAACGCTGCGCGCGCAGTTCCGTTAGAGACGACCTTTCCACGCCCCGACAGGAGATGAGAGGTGAAGGATGGACATTAAAAAATGGCGGATGTGCAGGAGTGGGCGCCATTTGTATGGCAGCCTGCCTGCAGTCCGCCTTTTCACCCTTTTTAGTGTCTAAAACTTTTTTTTTGGAGGTCTAATCTTTTTATGGGTGGGGAAGGGGGAAACTGCATTAAACCAAGTCCTACCTGGTCGGAGATTCGGTTTTCCTCTGACTCGCATCTTCGTCCTCTCCGTGCGGCCTACCATCGAACTGGAGCTGCGTTTCCTGCCAGGACCACAGCTTCGGCGGCGGCGCAGCACTGGGACACCAACACGGAGCGGGTGATGCCTTGCCGGGTCGCCGTGCGGTAAGCTGTGGAGTGCTGTGACCGCCGACTCCAACATCCGAGGAGCTGTGACTGCGGGCGTACAGCCGCGGGCAGGCGGCGCTGGATTTAAAACACCGCGGTGCCTGGGATCCGAGCTCCAGCCAACGCAACCTGAGGATCACGGATGCCGCAGTCTCCGGGGAGGGAGCGGCCGCTTCAGACATTTCCAAGCCGCTGCGGAGTGTTTCACCCGACGCCGGAGTTCCAGCTTCCAGAGAGCCTGAAAACATCGGACTGGCTGCGGAGGCCGCAAATAGGCCCTGAACTCGGGTGGACTATGAGGAGGACGAGAACTGGACTTTTTGGTGCCTTCCCTCACAGTGGATTCTGCTGTGGGGGGACGATTCGTGTTGATTCCTATAGTGTACTGTCTTTTTTCTTTATTTTATATGGATGTACGGAAATCTAATTTCTTCTCTGGAAACCACTTTGGCTTCAATGTGATTTGATTTAAAAGTGCTATATAAATAAAAACTACTTACTTACTTACATTAGCCAGGGTTCAAGTGATAATTGCTTGTTTCTAAGGTTCCCCCCAGTCTAGTTTCAGTAAAAACACTGAATCAAGCACTTGAAACAACTACATTTTAATTTACCAAAAGTGCATTACAGTTCAACTACTATACCTATCCCACTGCGGGTTCGATCCTCGTGTCTGCCTGTTCAAGCCCTCTAGGCCTCGCTCAGACAGAGACACTCCAGCATTTCATGCAGTCCCCAGCGTCCTCCCAGAAGATCGACGCCAAAGATACTAGAGGTATCCTTGATCGACACTGAGCCTCGTGGTAGCAGACTTTTATATGTCCCGGGACCTCGAGGGGCCGAACCACATGGGGATGGTCTCTTAATAACACAATTACAGATATCGATTAACCTGATATATAACAGGCATTCTCCTAACCTAATCATACAACAGCTCAATACATTGTATTCAAAACAATGTATTCGAGAGGAAGCCAACTTAGAAACATTTACCCTGATTTACAGAAAACCCAGACAAGGCTCAACACCTCATCCAATCAACGCTTGGCAAAATCAAACTGCAACATTATAACTTTTTACAAGGTGTATGTCTGGTTTGCAGCCATCCAATCCATTCTATGCATTTTGCACCAAATTGACAGGGTTTGCAGACATTCCCATTCTTTGCTTGCAAATTGTATAAGCTCCAGACACTCTGGCACCTCTCTGCAGCTTGTCCCAGCTCTGCAGAGAGCAATTCCGAATTGACCAAATCTCCCAGCAACCCTGAAACCTTTTACCCCATTTTGAAGTCCTAGCCTCTCCAATTTAGCCAGGATTAACACAAGTGAACTAGGGACGTGATGGTAGTGCCTTGGGAGCAGGCACGTGCCTACCCTGACAAAAATTATAAAATGGTAATTATTAAATATTAATAGTAAAGGCATGGGGGAATAATGCTTAGGCATAATTCTCCGTGCCTTTCATCTGCAGTGCATGTAACACACGAAGGTGTGCAGCTGACGTGCCGTCGACGATGCTTCAAGACGTCAATTTCCAGGGGACTGAAGGTAGCTGAAATTCTGCCTTTACAGTACTGCGCATGCGCAGCGCAAGTTTCTTGGCAGGTTTTTCAAACATGGATTGCCATTATCTTAAGAATGTCTTAAGAAACAAAGAGAGAAGAATGGAGCTTGTGTACAAATGATGGGGTAAGTAGATTTCTTGGTGCTATATGTTTTTAAATACCGTATTTCTCGGCAATTAAGATGCTATTTTTAAACCCAAAAATAAGGCACGAAAATTTACATGTGTCTTGGAAGCCGAAGTTGGAAGGTTGTTAGCCAAGAAAGATAGACTTGGCTATCCCTCAGTATAGCAACATCAAGAACAATGTTGTTGTACTGAGGGATAGCCAAGTCTATCCCTCATTGCTGGCAGCTGATGGGAAGCGGCTGTGAAAGGACAACGCCGCTGGGGAGGGGTGAAGGAGGGGGTCGGGGATCATGCCAACAACCCACTTGCCGTGATGCTCCAGTTGAGGAACATTAGCAATGTGGCCCGGGGGAGTAGCTTGGGTGGCTGCGAGCGGCCGCCGGGACAGGACAGCTAGAGTGGCTGAGAGCCTCTGGCAGTGGTCTCCATTTGAAAACCTCTCTCCTGCCGCTCGCCGGTGTCACTCATGTCAGCCGCATCCCGCAAATCCTTAAAGTCCGACAGCGCAATTAAGGGACCAATTGAGGTTACTCGGCTGTCGGAATTTAAGGATTTGCGGGAAGCGGCTGACATGAGCGAAGCCAGCAAGCGGCAGGTGAGAGATGTTCAGACGGAGAGCACTGCTGGAGGTGAGCGGGTCAGCAGAAGGCGCTGAGGTGGCGTCCGCTGTCCGGTCCCAGCAGCTGCTCACAGCCACCCGAGCTACTTCTCTCCCCGGCCACAATGCTGTGGCTCCGTGCCTGGAGCACCGCGGCAGCGGTGAGTGAGTAAGTTACTGGCATGATCCCCGACCCCCTCCTTCTCAATGCTCCTGCCCTCCCAATTGGTCCCTTGAACAAGTATTGTCATTCAATAAGATGACAACTGATTTAACTTGTCCCGGTGTGCTCCTGTTTTTGAGCGTGAGAAATACTATGTCCCACCAGCCTTCTTTCAAAATTTAGCAACTGAAAATGGGGGTGCGTTTTCATTGCCTGGAAATACGGTATTTTATTAAGAGATATGGCTTTTGAAGACTATATAAAAGTCGACTGACAGCTTACGGAGAGAACAATCTGCGCATGCACTGTTTAGGATTTTTTTAAAGCCGACTGACTGCCTACCCTGAGTAATTACTCACGGCACGTGCCTGCTTGGGAGAAAGGGAGGCGAGGAGTATTTTAAAAACAGAAACAATAGCAATTTTTTTTCAAAGGACTGGGAGAAATGGCGTGGGAATTAGAAATGGAGTATGGAATATGGACATTTCCATAGATAGGAAAGTTTCTGAGCAATGAGTACCAAACGTGGACAAATGACAGTAGTTTCGATAGGACATCTTTGTTTTCAGGGATGAGTCGGGCCAAAGAGCCTGTTCCTGTGCTCGATTTCACTGAATGAGTGGGCAACGGGAAGTTGATGATGGAGGTTAGTGGGAAATCAGCAGGACAGTTGATGAATTGACTTGATGGGCTGAATGGTCACATGTGATACAATGATGGCATTACTATACTATGTGGAAGATAGGTTGATTGCCATGGAACATAGTAAAATGGGATAACTGAATAGATTTTTCTCAGAACTACACAAGTGTATGATTTGTGTTGTATGATTCTAGGATGTGAGATGGGGAGAGCCATTTCAAGATCTGCAGCATATCCAGAGAATGGAATGGGCTTAGAGTAAAGAGTATAAAACAAAATATGGTACGAACTAGGCATTCTGACGGAATCTGTGGAAGGAAATGGACAGAGAACATTTCAGGATGAGACCTTTTCTCTGGAGTTGGATTTGAGTGTTGTGATAGGAGATTAGATCATGCATCATTGAACGTAGAACAGTACAGCACATGAGCAAGCTTTTTCGCCCACAATATCTGTACCAATCATGATGCCAAATTAAACTAACCTCATCTGCCTGTACATGATACATATCCCTCCATTCCCTGCATGTTCATCTGCAATCCTCTTAAAGATCGCTATTGTGTGTGCTTTCACCACCTGCAACCCCCAACTGCACCGCATTACAGGCAGACGGGTTAAGGTTAAAAAGTGGACTGAAGATAGACACAGAAAGCTGGAATAACATAGCGGGACAGGCAGCATATCTGGAGAGAAGGAATGGGTGATGTTTGGCTTGAGACCCTTCAGACCATTGTGGACTATTAGGTGGGATGTATATTAACATTAGGAGATAGGATTTGGAGAATTATTTTTGGTGGCAGTGGAGTGGTAATTTACTAGATAGAGTGGGATAGAGCAGATACTTGTTTAAGAAATGTGCAGGAGATAGATATCAGGTGCGGGTGAGAGGAGGAGTATAACCGTGCAGATAGAAGGTAAGAAATAGGATTGGTTGCAAAGATGAAGCATTGAGATGTGGATGGGGATAAAGGATGTGGAAGGGAATGAGTCGAGTTGTGCGTTGGCATCATGGCAATTTTAAATATCAGTTTATTTAAACTATTGAAAGGTTTTTAGGTACACACCATTTGTCGCAGTAGTAGAAAAATACAATCGATATTACTTAAAAGCTCAAAACTTAATCTCTTCAAACAATTTACGTCCACCTGGATGTTACATTAAGAGGTGGGTTTTACTCTAGTCCATGTTATTGATTCAAATGAATCAGTTTAGTATTGACCACCCTAATCTCTTAATCATTTTATATATTTTTAAATTGCTAAGATGTTTAACTTTCTCTTTGAATAATTTCCATTAAAATGATATCAATAAAATCACAATAGGATAAACTGCTGCTTCCTGATTTAATAAGAAGGGTGTGGGTTATTTAATGCAGCTGTCTTTATATCAAGAACACACTTTCGCATTTTGTTACCCAAACCCACGCTGTTAGAACAGAATATGTGGAATATTATCTTGGTTGGTGTGTATCTACTTAACTACAATGACTGCATTTAAAAAAAATAGATTATAAATTTTTTTACCCGGTTGGGAGAACATAAATGGGCTGTCCCACTTGGGCGACCTAATCCACGAGTTCTGGCGAGTTTGCCCTCGACTCATACTCGCAGCTTGGTCGCCACGAGGTTGTTGGAGGTCTTTGTAAATCTCCTTCATGCTCGAGAGTAGTCCCCGTGTTCTCGAGGCCTCAGCTAGGTCGCGGCGTATTTTTCAACATGTTGAAAAATGCTCGCGAGTAAAAAAAGGTCGCCATGGAAAAAATCGATACTTTTTTTACTCGTGGGTTTAGTCGTAGTAGGTCGTCATGTTAGTCGTAAGTAATTGAGGGTAGTCGAAGATAGTCAAAGGTAGTCTTCATCATAGGCAAAGAGTTCGAAGGAGGTCATCTTCACTCTCCACTGTTCGGTGTCCAATTTTCCCGAAATTAGTCATAGCTAGTCGAAGCTAGTCAACACAGTCGAAGGAGGTCTTCAACATGACATTTTTTTCAAAATCTCCTAAACTCTTCTAAACTCGCCAATTAGGTCGCCCGTGGGACAGCCCCTTAAAGCATGTTGCATCAACAGAAATCCCCATATCTATTTATCAAACCACATTTCTTAATAAATCATAGTTGAAAAATAAATATTTTACTCCGGAAATTGATAGTTACAGAATGCATTGACATGGTGTATCAATAGAATCTATTTTGGAAATCATACTAGTATTCTCAGGAATCACTGATAAATGTCTGCATCTTGCTCAGGTGAACTTTGAATAGTTTTAGATTTGGAGTGCTAATAGAGAAATGTCATAAGCAACAGATTTTTATGTATTTTGAATAAGCTAGTAGCTTCTCCATGCTACATATCAAGAAGTCGGGCATAATAGCATGTAAATCCTGTATTTATTATTATTTAATTTATTCGTATTTAATTGTGCAGGTATCTTTCTACTAAAACAAAGACATACTGTGTTTTTGGCAGTAAGGGAAATGTTTAAAATCTTCAAATATGTATGTACAGTGCCCTCCATAATGTTTGGGACAAAGACCTATCATTTATTTATTTGCCTCTGTACTCCTCAATTTGAGATTTGTAATAGAAAAAATAACATGGTTAAAGTGCACATTGTACAATACAATACAATTTCGTTTCTGCAGTCATACGAACAAGATAAAAAAACCAAGACACACAATTAACACAATTTACACAGACATCCATCACAGTGAATCTCCAAACACCTCCTCACTGTGATGGAAGACAAAGTCTTGTCTCTCCCCTGTACTTTATTCTTCTCCCGATGTTAAAGCCCCCGGCGGGCGATGGTAAGTCCCGTGGCCGTTAAAGCTGCGCCGGACGATGTAAGGCCCCGCTCCAGGTCGTTTTTAACCCCGCGATTCTAGAGGGAGAAGTTGCCGTTGCGGGAGCTCCGAAAAGCGGTCTCCCACCAGGGACCCGCGAGCTCCCGATGTTATCGTCCACTGGGCCTGCGGCTGGAGCCTCCGAAGCCGGCCAGCACTTCAATGGTGAGTCTGCAGACTCTGCGACTGGAGCCCCACGTCGATTCCGGTTGGAGACCGCTCCACGGTGCTAGGCCTGAACGACAACGGAGACCCGACAGGGAAAAGATCGGGTCCCCCGTACAGGGAATAGATTGAAAAGTTTCCAAAGTTTCCCCCATCTGCCCCCTCCCATATACACAGTTAAAAACTAAAACCAAAAACATACACCTAACGGGACAAAAATAAAGAAAAGATGGACGGACTGCAGTCGAGCCGCTGCCACAAGGCGCCGCCACACAGGAGGACTTTGTTAGATTTTAATAAAGGCCATTTTTATACATTTTGGTTTCACCGTATTGAAATTACAGCAGTGTTAATACATAGTCCCCCCATTTCAGGGCACCATAATGTTTAGGACACATGGCTTCACAGGTGTTTGTAATTGCTCGGATGTGTTTAATTGCCTCCTTAATGCAGGTACAAGAGAGCTCCCAGCACCTAGTCTTTCCTCCAGTCTTTCCATCATCTTTGGAAACTTTTATTGCTGTTTATCAACATGAGGACCACAAGTTGTGCCAATGAAAGTTGAAGAAGCTATTAAGAGACTGTGAAACAAGAATCAAGAACTGTTATAGAGACATCAGCCAAACCTTAGGCTTACCAAAATCAACTGTTTGGAACATCATTAAGAAGAAAGAGAGCATAGGTGAGCTTACTAATCTCAAAGGAACTGGCAGGCAAAGGAAGACCTCCACAGCTGATGACAGAAGAATTCTCTCTATAATAAAGAAAAATCCCCAAACACCCACCCGACAGATCAGAAACACTTTTCAGGAGTCAGGTGAGGATTTGTCAATGACCACTGTCCGCTGAAGACTTCATTAATAGTAATACAGAGGCTGCACTGCAAGATGCAAACCGCTGGGTAGCCACAAAAAAATAGGATGGCCAGGTTACAGTTTGCCAAGAAGTACTTAAAAGAGCAACCACAGTTCTGGAAAAAGGTCTTGTGGACAGATGAGACAAAGATTAATTTATATCAGGGTGATGGCAAGAGCAAATTATGGAGGAGAGAAGGAACTGCCCAAGATCCAAAGCATACCACCTCATCTGTGAAACACAGTGGTGGGGGTGTTATGGCCTGGGCATGTATGGCTGCTGAAGGTACTCACTGATCTTCATTGATACAACTGCTGATGGTAGTAGCATAATGAATTATGAAGTGTATAGACACATCCTATCTGCTCAAGTTCAAACAAATGCCTCAAAACGCATTGGCCAGAGGTCCATTCTACAGCAAGGCAATGATCTCAAACATATTGCTAAAACAACAAAGGAGTTTTTCGAAGGTAAAATATGGTCAATTCTTGAGTGGCTAAGTCAGTCATCCGATCTGAACCCAATTGAGCGTGCCTTTTATATGCTGAAGAGAAAACTGAAGGGGACGAGCCCCAAAAATGAGCATAAGCTAAAGATGTTTGCAATACTGGCCTGGCAGAGCATCACCGGAGAAGACACCCAGCAACTGGTGATGTCCATGAATTGCAGACTTCAAGCAGTCATTGCATGCAAAGGATATGCAACAAAAAACTAAACATGTCTACTTTAATTTACATGACATTGCTGTGTCCCAAACATTATGGTGCCCTGAAATGGGGGGACTATGTATAAACACTGCCATCATTTCTACATGGGGAAACCAAAATGTTTAAAAATTGCCTTTAGTAAAATCTGACAATGCGCAATTTAACTTTATGTGATTTTTTTCTATTACAATAGACAATAGGTGCACGATTAGGCCCTACGGCCCTTCAAGCCAGCATCGCCATTTAATGTGATCATGGCTGATCATCCCCAATCAGTACCCCGTTCCTGCCTTCTCCCAATATCCCCTGACTCCGCTATCTTTAAGAGCTCTATCTAGCTCTCTCTTTAAAGTATCCAGAGAACCGGCCTCCACCGCTCTCTGTGGCAGAGAATTCCACAGACTCTCTGAGAAAAAGTGTTTCGTCATCTCCGTTCTAAATGGCTTACCCCTTATTCTTAAACTGTGGCCCCTGGTTCTGGATTACAAATCTCAAATTATGGAGCACAGAGGCAAATAAATAAATGATGGGTCTTTGACCCAAACATTATAGAGGGCACTGTACCTATTTGATATCAAACTACAAAGATAAATTATTTAGCTACATTTGTCTCTCAGATTGTATTTACTTTCCTGTCTTGCAACCTTGTGACAGGTTGAGGCCATCACTTCTGACCATGATGTCACTGGAACAGAACTTTATGACATCATAGCAGATAGAGACTTCATAAAATATGTGCACCCAGTTTGCCTTTAGAGAGTAGTTGAACAAAATAAACAGGCCAATAAAGAAGCACTCCAAATGCTGGTAAGTATTAAAATATATACCTTTACCGCATTTAAGATTTATTGTAAATGAGAGCATTAAAGCCTGAAGAAAGTTCAGAAATGATTTCAAAGGTTTAGTTAACGTTGATTCCTGAAAACATCCCTGTGGAAGTCAAAGATCCTAAAAATAACAAAAGAGGGATTCGAAGCATGGAAAAGAATGGGATAGGTGCAATGTCATGTGTGCATTGGTTTGTGCTAATCTCATTGTACCTGGGTTTAGTGTTGGTTTTAAGCAAGCAGGGATGATGCAGACTTGCATGATCCAAACTAAATTTGGCCTTAAGGATTATCCGCATGGAGTTTGATTGCTCTGCTCATGACTGTGTGAGCTTCACCTCTGGCAGCTCATTCCAAATACCAGCTGCACTTTGTTGTGAAAGGTCTGGGCTTGAAGGTGCAGCCTGATCCAAACTCCAATGGGCATAGACCCCAGAGACCATGGATAAATACAAATTGAGGGGTAGCTGAACATATCTAATGTACTGGCTGATTATACAGAGAAATGAGCAGTTTATCTCAACCATGACATTAATGTAACAGTATTCCAGGGATCTTCTTAGCATTGATTGGGTAATTCCATAAAACATTAATCATGGCCATACAATGAACTTATGCAGACCTTGGCCATAACAACAAAAGCTCTAAACACCAGCATTCTGGTGTCTTAAATAGGGCAAGAGGGACATCTTAACCTTGGATATGTAATGTAGTCCTTATCTGTGCAAAGATGCTCTTCAGCAGAGAGATACTGAGATTTGACTCGTCCATGAGAGTAATAATGGAAATAGGGTACTAGGAAATGGGACCTACTCCTGGTGTTCTCACTTGTCATCCGTCACACACCACAACCTCCAATATTTATCATCCTGCCTCCTTATAGCTAAGTGTGCATCTACACAGGGTGAAGCAGCTTGTCATGGCCTTCACGTGCCAGAGG
The DNA here is from genome assembly GCA_963514005.1 of Raja brachyura. The sequence goes on from OY740798.1 coordinate 11,491,630, forward strand.
TCATCAGGCAAGAGCATCAGCACAGCCAACCTAGGGATTTAAGCAGCATGCCTCCACCTTTTCAAATGTCAATGGCATTGTACTGTTTACGAGTGATACAAGATGAAACTACAAATATTAAAATGATTTAATTACCAGGACATTATACATCAAAGTAATTATAATAGAGGGAAAGTATTGATTTTCCTGGCTACCTATATGTCTACATAATTACTTTATGAGTAATTATGTAGATTTACACAGGTAACCAGGGAAATTGTTTCTTGCTAGCTTCCACAATCAATGATTGCCCTCAGCCCAGTGCTTGGTTACAAGTGTTTTGATCACATGGTTTTTGTGTCTAGCAACTGTTGCTAGAGGTCTCAGGCTTCAGTTCTTCTCAGTGCTTCAGTGCGAAAAAAAAATTATTAGTGGCGAACTTTCATGATAGTTGTAAAGTTGTAAAACCATCAAAATGATGAAATCATAACTTCGCAGAATATTTATGCAGGTAATTTAGAATTTGTGTTAGCTCTTTGTGAAAATGCTTCTAGTTTCTTCTAAGTAATACAGAGACTGGGATATCTGAAAAAGTAAAGAACAAGAATAACTTAAAAATCTGAAAAGTAAATTTTATATTTTGCTTAAATCGAAATGTACTGAAAAATAATGGTGAGTGTGACAATACGGGTTCACTTTAATAGGCCTCAAACTGTTTAATTTCCGACAAATAACTGCGCGTAACTAGCAATGTAAAGCTGAATAAGAAAATGTAATCAGGGAAACAAAGTGAAAAGTGACAATGTGTAGAATTTCCAATTCATTGGGATTACGCAGGAGGCTTGGCAGGACAAATCAAAATAGTACGTACATGGTAAATGGTAGGGAATTGAGGAATGCTGTGGAACAGAGGGATCTAGGGATAACTGTGCATAGTTCCCTGAAGGTGGAATCGCATGTAGATAGGGTGGTAAAGAAAGCTTTTGGTGTGCTGGCCTTTATAGATCAGAGCATTGAATATAGGAGTAGGGAAGTAATGTTAAAATTGTACAAGGCATTGGTAAGACCAATTCTGGAGTATGGTGTACAATTTTGGTCACCTAATTATAGGAAGGATGTCAACAAAATAGAGAGAGTACAGAGGAGATTTACTAGAATGTTGCCTGGGTTCCAGCAACTAAGTTACAGGGAAAGGTTGAACAAGTTAGGTCTTTATTCTTTGGAGCGCAGAAGGTTAAGGGGGGACTTGATTGAGGTCTTTAAAATGATGAAAGGGATAGACAGAGTTGACGTGGATAAGCTTTTCCCATTGATGGTAGGGAAGATTCAAACAAGAGGGCATGACATGAGAATTAAGGGACAGAAGTTTAGGGGTAACATGAGGGGGAACTTCTTTACTCAGAGAGTGGTGGCTGTGTGGAATGACCTTCCTGCAGAAGTGGTGGAGGCAGGATCGATTTTAACATTTAAAAGTAAAGTGGATAGGTATATGGACGGGAAGGGAATAGAGGGGTATGGTCTGAGGGCAGGTAGATGGGACTAGGGGGAAATGAATGGTCGGCACGGACTGGAAGGGCCGAGAAGGCCTGTTTCTGTGCTGTAATTGTTATATGGTTATATGGTTACGCATTTCACTACTTAATTAAGTCCCCTTAAGCATTAACATTGAAATAAAGCAAAGCAGTTTAAAAAAAATAGGCTTTGCATTCAAATTGTGACTTTAATGAATGATATGGTTGTACTTACATGGTGGAAATATTGGCCTAAATGGACCAAATAGATATAGTTTGATTATATGTGTAGGAAATAACTGCAGATGCTGGTTTAAATCGAAGCTAGATACAAAATGCCGGAGTAACTCAGCAGGACAGGCAGCGTCTCTGGGGAGAAGAAATGAGTGACGTTTCCGGTCGAGACCCTTCTTCAAACTTATGTCAGGGGAGTGGGCGGGACAGAGATAGAATGTAGTCAGAGATAGAATGTAGTAAGACTGGTGGGAGAACTAGGAAGGGGGAGGGGATGGAGAGAGAGGGAAAGCAAGGGCTATTTGAAGTGAGAGAAGTCAATGTTCATATGCTGGGGTGTAAGCTACCCAAGCAAAATTTGAGGTGCTGTTCCTCCAATTTGCACTGGGCCTCACTCTGACAATGTAGGAGGCCCAGGATGAAAGGTCAGATTGAGAGGGGGAGTTAAAGTGCTGAGCAACTGGGAGATCAGGTAGGTTAAGGCGGACTGAGCAGAGGTGTTCTGCAAAACGATCGCCGAGCCTGCGCTGGGTCTTGCCGATGTACAGAAGTTGATACTTGGAACAGCGGATACAGTAGAGGAGGATGGAGGATGTGCAAGTGAACCTCTGCCTCACCTGAAAAGATTGTCAGGGTCCTTGGATGAAGTCGAGGGACGAGTTAAAGGGACAGGTGTTGCATTTCCTGCGGTTGCAAGGGAAAGTACCTGGGGAGTGGGTGGTTTGGGTGGGAAGGGACGAATTGACCAAGGAGTTGCGGAGGGAACGGTCTCTGCGGAAAGCAGAAAGGGGTGGAGATGGGAAGATGTGGCCAGTAGAGGGATCCCGTTGAAGGTGGCGAAAGGCCCCCTTACTCCAACAGAGTCCCCCTTGTCCTCACCTTCCATCCCATCAGCCGTCACATACAGCATATAATCCTCCAACCCCTTCGCCACCTCCAATGACCAGAAACGTCACCCATTCCTTCTCTCCAGAGATGCTGCCTGTCCTGCTGAGTTACTCCAGCATTTTGTGTCTACCTTTAGTTTCATTATATAATCTTCATTAAAAAATTGTACAGTGTGAATGTATGGTTTTGCAAAGTCAAATGTGTGGACAGTTAAGTATTTCACCCAAGTTAAAATTGAGAATTGGCAACAGAAAATGAGAATCAGAATTGGACTGGTGCAGCATGTAATGTAGACAAACAAATCACATGAACTTATAAAAACCCTCTGGAAAAATCTTCAGGTAATCAAAACTCCACTCCAGCTAATGGTAAAGTCTCACCATATTTAAAGTCAAGGATATTTAGGATGAAACAGAAATTTCTACGGTGCAGCTTTACGGGCACATTAGCGCAACAACACAACAAATAAATATACAATAAACAATGCTATAAATTACCAGTTATAGCAAGTAACCAGACCACAATAGTGGAATTCAAAGTACAGCCTTGCGTTTTACATGGACGTTATGTTGCTGAAAAACAGTGTGTTATTCAAACATGCTTAAATTTAACATACAGTTCCACGTAAATTTGAGCGCATTATTTTAGAAAAAAAATAGCACATAAATTGTTTTTTGGTATTAATTATATAAGCACATTATTTCAAAAACACATAGATCAAACATGCATAAATTAGGTATGTTACAAAACTTACCTTGAGCCGTGCTGCAGTTCTGCCGCTCCCCGTGTGCGCGACTTTGGCGCCTTTCAGAGGGGGGTGGGCTTAAAGTGCCGTTTTTCTTCAGACTGGGCAAATCGATCAATGTCGGGCGATTTCGTTGCGGAAGAAAAATCGCTCCGACATTTCATTAATGAAGGTATTTTTAAATTACGCTAGATTATTTATTATCTAGAGTAATTTAAAAATCACCTTCAAAAGCCGTGAGCGCCGATAACGGGAAGGATTTTGTGTAGGGGAGAAAAAAAGGTACACAGTTTATTTTTATATTAAAAGTTGGTTTTTATGGAGGCTTTAATAATATTTTCATGTTGCGAAATGGGGTCCAAAACAAATGTATGAACCGGCTGTATTTTTCATACCGACTTCACAGCAAACCGCAACGTTCCAATCCACCGCATTCCACTAAAACCCACTCGCTAGTTGATTTAAATGGCCATTAATTTACAGGCATTAAACACTAAATTCATTCCATTTGGCCCAGAAATTCATGAAAATGAGATTGATAAATTATGTTATATTGTGGATTATTGTGCGAATGTTATTTGGACACTTAGGCAATTTAAAAAAAGTTTATCTTTTCTTAAGAAATGGATAGATGTTTAGATCTACTCATTGAATTTTGTAATTAGATAACTAACTAATTATATGCTTTAATTTCAGGTCATCCAAGTAAGGTTGTTTCATATTTGTTTCAGAATGCTTCAATCTATAATAACTGAAAATTTCATTGAGTTCTCTTAAATTTTAAGAAAGTTATGGGCTTTTAACGGTTCCAGATCACAGCTTTTGAGTTAAGTCAATTGAAAGGCAATGGGGAACAAGATGCTAATTTCCGAGTATGAAAATGGTATAACCTTATTAATACTGAAGATATGAAAGTGAATTAGGTGTCAAATTAAACTTCTTTTTATGGTTTATCTTATGGGATAAATTGCAGACTTGATTTTTAAAATCTCAAAATTGTGTAACATTGCTACATAAATAAATGCAAGATGCCTGTACATGGTGCCTAACTATTATATCACCCAAGGTAGAAGTCAAGTTTTCTAGTTTATCATATGCGCAAGGATAGTGAGGGACAGATAAGATTAAAATGTTGCTTGCACGAGCGCCTATCTGGTAAGGGCATCATCCTTAGGTAGGGCTGTTTTCCCATGATCGGTGTATCAAAAGCAAATTAACAGGGAAGAGGTAAGAGTTTGAAAGGGGATCTGAGGGATAAATGTTCTACTCAGAGAGTGGTTGATGCCGCATCTACACTAGTCCCAGCTGCCTGCACTTGGCCCATATCCCTCTAAACCTTTCCTGTCCACATCCCTGTCTAAATGTCTTTTATATGTTGCTTATAGTATGTGCCTCAATTACCTCCTCTGGCAGCTACGCACCACCCCCTGTGTGGAAAAAGTTGCCCTTCAGATTCCTATTAAATCTTTCCCATGTCAGCTTAAACCTATGTTCTCTGGTTCTTGATTCCCATACGCTGAGTAAAAATCTCTGTGCATTTACTCTATCTATTCCCTTCATGATATTATACACCTCTAAAAGATCACCCCTCATCATGCGCTCCAAGGAATAAAGTCCTAGTCTGCCCAACTCCCTATTGTCCTGGAAACAAAATCGTAAATCTTGTCTGTACTCTTTTCTAGTAACAAGATATTTCCTATAGCAGATACCAACCTATCTACCTGAGACGCCACTTTCAAGGAATTATGTACCTGCACTCCTCGATCTCTCTGCTCTACAACAGTCCTCAGAGCTCTGCCATTCACTTTGAATATCCTGCCCTAGTTTACCTTCCCATTAAACTACATTAACCATTCCTCAGCCCACTTGCGCAACTGATCAATATCCTGCTGTAATTTTAGATATCTACAGTATCACTCACTTTAAGGTCATCTGCAACTTACTATATATTACTGCAAAAATCCAAAAATAAAAACTTAATTATTTTTATTTATCCATCACCTTTCTTTCCAGACATAGTCCAACTGTAAAGCTATCTGCATGCCTGAGGAGAGGCACTGGCTGGATATCATATTCAGTAGGAATCGGGCCACAAAAATATTCAGCCAACCCAAATGTGGTAAGGGCATAAATGTGGCTATGCAGAAGTGTGTTATGTAGGTTGAGGGTGATAATCATTTAAGGTGGATGGGATAGTAGAATTTCTACACTGGAAGTCCAGTGGTTCATATTTCTTAGAGGCCTCATGTTTCTTTTGTTTTGATTGTATTCCTCCCTCATTCCACCACTTGTCAACCTGATTGACATGGCTTTCACTCATTGCTGAGAAAGATGTAAGAGCAGGTGGATCTGACGCACAATCCAGGGGAATAACAGCTTCTCTACAGTTCAGATTTGTTGACCATCTGAGAAAATTGAACATTTATTTTACAATATTTTTGGCTAATGGGCCAAGGATGAGAGGGGCTAAGTATCTCAATTTGTAGTCAACTGAGCTATGATATTCTGCCAAGTAGTTCATTTAAAACAAAACACTGAAATATCCCAAGATTTATACATCCATATTACACCATCCTTTTTCTGAAGACAGAATTATAGAAATGGTGTAGAAAAGAACTGCAGTTGCTGGTATATACTGAAGATAGGCACATAGTGCTGGATAAATCAGCAGGTCAGGCAGCATCTCTGGAGCAAAAGGATGAGTGACATATAGACCCTGACTTCCTCCAGCACTTTGTGTCCATCCTCTATTATAGAAATGAGGATTGTTTTAATATTTGAGACCACATATTGCATTCAGTGGAAAAGGTATTGGTTGCTTATATTACTAGTTAATCATAGTTTTACTTTGTGGAAATTTTTTTTAGGATGAAGTGAGTAATGGCACGTTATTAAGCGTAGATCCGTAGTTGCCCATGAGCTACAATAGTCATACATATAGAGAGGAAGTAGAGTAATTAATACTGTGGGTCAAACCAGGTTGGGGCAGTTATCTTCTTTCCTGAAAGGCATCAACAATCTTTTTTTTTTAGACAATAGCTTGCGGACAAACTATAAATGTAGCAAATTAACTTCCATTTGTTAAACATCTGCTCTATTTATCACTAATGGTTCCAGGGGTATCAAAAATAAAAGAGCATAGGTTTAAGAGTGATTGGATGACACTTGACGGGTAAGGTCTTTACTTAAAGGGATGATATCTAGAAATAAAGTATAATAACTATGTTTGAGGTGTTTGGACAGAAATGTAAATAGACAAGGCATAGAAAGATATGGTCCTAATGCAGGCAAATGGGATTAGAGTAAATGGGCAAAAAGATCAAAGTGCTTCACTGTTTAAGGTAGATATCTACAAGATCTATCAAGAACTGTCAATGCAGAGAAGCTTTGTCAAACTATTAAGTTGAGAGAAATTTGATAAGTACGGGTGTCAGGGGTTATGGGGAGAAGGGGGTTAGGAGGGAGAGATATATCAGCTATGATTGAATGGCGGAGTAGACTTGATGGGCCAAATGGCCTAATTAGAAACATAGATACATAGAAATTAGGTGCAGGAGTAGGCCATTCGGCCCTTCAAGCCTGCACCGCCATTCAATATGATCATGGCTGATCATCCAACTCAGTATCCTGTACCTGCCTTCTCTCCATATCCTCTGATCCCCTTAGCCACAAGGGCCACATCTAACTCCCTCTTAAATATAGCCAATAAACTGGCCTCAACTACCCTCTATGGCAGAGAGTTCCAGAGACCCACCACTCTAGGTGTGAAAAAAGTCCTTCTCATCTCGGTCCTAAAGGATTTCCCCCTTATCCTTAAGCTGTGATGCCTTGTCCTGGACCTCCCCAACATTGGAAACAATCTTCCTGCATCTAGCCTGTCCAACCCCTTAAGAATTTTGTAAGTTTCTATAAGATCCCCTCTCAATCTCCTAAATTCTAGAGAGTATAAACCGAGTCTATGCAGTCTTTGTTCATAAGACAGTCCTGACATCCCAGGAATCAGTCTGGTGAACCTTCTCTGCACTCCCTGTATGGCAATAATGTCCTTCCTCAGATAATTCTACTCCTATCACTTATGAAACATACTTTGTGATGTTCATAATGGCGCCTTGCTTTGCGTTGTTGTTCAGATAGAGGGAGTAATGGAATAGAGACTTCAAGCATCAATCCCATTATGTTTCTACAAGCCAGAATGGTAGAGGGATAATGTTTTTGCAAAATCTAAGTTACTTGTGACCCGTCTATGAGGCATGATCCTTGTGCAGTTATCATACACCAGCTGGACATTAATTGAATGATAGCCTTACCTATTCATGAAAACTGCTGATCTTCTGGTGTCTCGGTGACTATATGAGTGCAGTTAATAATGCACTGAACTCGATAGCTGCATAGCTAGTATTGACCTAAACTCAAGGGAAGCCCATTGTGCTATAAATTCTAGTTATTTTATTTTGCATGTTTATAATACTGCTATAAACAAGCAGACATGTTAGTTATCCTGAGCAAAAGGGTGATGGCAACCTATTTGATAGAGTTATACTCTGCAGTTGGGAGATGTGGGTTATGTCAACAGTGAAGTCTGCTTGCTCTTTTCTATGTCCATGTAGTTTTCTTCGGGATGGGCTGATTTCCTTCCATGTCCCCAAAATGTGTGGCTTGGCAGATTAATTGACCACTGTAAATTGCCCCCTGGTGTAAATCTGGGGGCAGTTCATGAGTATGTGAAAATAATTAAATGGGATGCGTGTGGATGTGCGTGTATAGTTATAAGGGTTGGTTTCTGTGAAGTGTGATTCTAAATGTGACAATTTACTCTTGTATAAGAACAATCGTAGGCCTTGATAGCACACTGTCATATTATTCCAGCTGCTACCAGTGTACTGGCTTTTGCTGACTTGGAGATTTGCATGGGTTATATAAATAAGCTCATTGAATAATTTGGAAAAGTCAACTTGCAATGTCACTGGCCAGGAATATTGCTTTGTTGTATTTGCAGTGTCAATGTAGGAATCCTGGAATTTAGTGGAAAGTGACCCAACCTCAACCTCCATTCAGGATATAGTAGCTGGAAATGAAATGCAAATATGGTGGTTTTTGAGCATTCATGCCTTGAATTGACCTGACAGTGCCAGTAAAAATCAATTCACATGTTTGGAAGGGATTCCTTTGATAATTACATATGTTGATTGCGTGATCAGTTATTAATACGACTGGAGCAAGTTACTAAATGACAATACACAGAAAATTAATAAATAAATAATCTCATGCCTCCAACTGGGAGCTGCACTCTCGGAATGAGCCAGAGAGTCAGCGCTGGTGTCAAAGACACATCTGATCAACATTATCTCATGCTCTTCCCAAAAGATAGCATTGGTGAATTCACCATACATCTATAACTTAAAAAAGGAGAGGCATCGTTTTTTAGAGCATAACCATTGAATATTCCAAAGAAGTGTAATTTTCCTGGTGTATTTCCAATTGTAAGTTGAGAAATGGCTACTAGTTTGCAAACAGGTAGATACCACAAAGAACAACATGATTGAAAATGACCAAATAATGTCCTTCAGTGATATTGATAGAGAAATAAATATTAGCTCGAATACCTCGGAGAATTGTTAACCACTTTGAACACTCTGTCCAATATTTCCCGTGAAAATCAGCACCTTTAGTAGTCAAGCATTCCCTTAGTAAAGCACTAGTGTTACAGCAATGATTTTTGCACTTAAGTAAAGGCATGACAACCTTCTGATTCTGATCAAGACTACATTTTGCTGATCTACATCTGAAGTGTTTCTCACTATTCTCTGCCAATTTACTTTTAGAAGCATTAATTTTCTGTCAATGATTCCGACCTCGACAATGTAACATTACGGACCACCTCTTGCACAGCCATGAACATGTTTTTTTTTAAATGTCTTTTTCTTTGCACAGTTTTTTTACCATCTTGCAGATATTTATGTATTACTAGACTAAGTGGGACTCAACGGCCAGCTTCACACGGGAGGGCTGGTCCCCCAACATAATATTCTACCTCTCCACCACATCCAAGATTTCTGGCCATTTTGTGGGGGGGGGGAGGGGCTTTCTGCAGTGCTAGCATGGGTGTTGTGGGCTGAAGGGACTGGTTTCCAGAGGGCTAGTATGGACATTGTGCAAAGCCACCAAATTCAACGGCAGTTTATTACCATTTCAAGCAGGGTGCAAGGCCATTAAAGACAGCGAGTCGTGACCTCTCCCTCCTCCATCTTGTAGAGATTGAGCCACGCCCACACTTCTGGGTTTTATAGTCTCTCCCCCCTCCCACCAGAAGGGGTGTGGCCTTCATAGCGAGATTGACAGGAGAGAGAATCTCCACATTTTTTAAACACTAATAACTCTTCTTTTTCATCAATGGGAAAAATCATTGGCACCTGATGAGTGGAGGGAGACTCTGAGTAAGATGGCCAAAAATCACAGCCGTACATGGTAGCGTTTTTTCTAAAATCAATATAAAATGCAAACAGGAAGTGGTCAAGATTAGACTTTTAATTATATAGAAGGCAAGGCAACTTTAATTAGGCAAGGTAACTTTACTTAGGCAAGGCAACTTTAATTAGGCACACAGCTTAAGCATTTCCAGACCAAAGGCAACATAGCTTAAGCATTTCCAAACCAAAGGCCACACTGCTTTAGCATTTCCAAACCAAAGGGAACACAGGTTTAGCATTGTCAAACCAAAGGCAACACAACTTTAGCATGTCCAAACCAAAGGCAAGATAGCTTTAGCATTTCCAAACTATATTTTCAAACCACGTTGACGGCACTGACAGGTCAGTAAAACCTCTCACAGTTTAGTAGACATGTGTTCAGTATTCTTCACAGCTCAGACTGAGAGACATGACCCGCCCACTACCCCCATCTTGCAGAGATTGACTGAAGCACACAACACTTGCGGGTTTTATAGTCCCTCTGGAAGGGGCGTGGCCTTCAGGAGAGAGAATCTCAACATTTTGTAAACACGAATAACTCTTTTATTTTTAATCCATTTGTCCTGTGCAGCGGAGGGGGGCTTTGAGTAAGATGGCCAAAAATCACAGCCATAAGTGGCAGCATTTGTTCTAAAATCAATATACAGAACAACAGGAAGGGTCAAGATCAGACTTTTAGTAATATCGATTTATGTATAATTTTTGTTTTGTGCATTTTGTCTGAATCTATGTGCCTGTGGTGCTGCTTACAAGCAAGGTTTTTGTTGTACCTATATCTCGCCGTACTCGTGCATGTGTCAATATACTCACCTTGACTTGATTACACTTGAAATTCTTAAAAAAAGGGAACTGAAAATATGGCCAACAACATAACCAAGCAGAGCAATTGTCAATTCAAATCACATAGCAGTGATTCTATCTGATTAAGCTTTCACCAAAATGAGTGAAAGCTTCTCTCTGTTTTAATTTAATTTAGCCCAAAGATATAATATGTGTTGACTTCAATTTCTGGGTTGTATTTGCTCAACTGTTGCCCATACATTCACAGAAGGGACTGTGAGTTTGCAACACTGCCTGGAACCAAAGATCCTTGGTCACTTCTGTATTCCTCAAGGCTATGTTTTTCAACTTGAAATGTTTTATTCATACATTGTATACTAGATGCAGTTTTGGAGATTGTACAAACATGATAGGTTGTTTACAAGGGGCAAGTTTACAGCAGAGCTCAGGAAAAGATTTAAGTACTTCTATTCAGGATGTAGCCAACATTACGCTATTTATAGCCTATATTTAAGAGAGTACTTAGCTATTGTATAGTTTGAACCATATTATTATGTATAAATAGACAAGTAGATGATAATGTTGCGTGCCAAATGTATTCTGTTTGATGGTACAAATTTCAAAGGGTGCTTAATGTGATGGCTGATGTCCAATTATGACCCATAATGTCTTTTATTATTGCAAACATGAATTGCGCAAGAATAGGCTGTTGTATTCAAAAATGAGATGATTTATGTTTAGCCAGATGGCTTCCTGTGGATTATGCTTACATCTGCAAAGAATGCAAAAAATAAGCCTCTTGCCCATTTCTTAACTTCAAATTAGCATTCACACCTCCGGTTCCCAAGGCGTCAGGTTTTACAATTCCTTCTTCAAACTCCAGTTCCTTTCTATCTCCCCTGGTTATATAGTCATACAGCAAGGAAACAGGTCCTTTGACCCAATTTGTCCATGCTGATTAGGTTTTATAACAGTGCTAGTTCTATTTGCCTGCATTTTGGTCCATATCTCTCTAAAATTTTCCTATCCATGTACACATCCAATTGCCTTATAAATGTAACCTAGACAGATTCCTCTGACAAATTGTTCCATATACCCCATACTTTCTTTGTGAAGAAATTGCTCCTAAAGTTTTTTTTTAACCTTTCCCCTCTCACTTTAAACCTGTGTCTTCTGATTCTAGACTGCTCTACCCTGGGAAAAAAATTGTGACTTGATTTTGTATCCCTCTGTAAGGACACACCTTAGTTTGCTCTGCTCCAGGGAAAAAAGCCCTAGCTTATCTACCTCATTGTAACTCAAGTCCTCAAGTCCTGGTACCATCCTGATGAATCTTTTCAGCACCCTTTCCATCTTCCAATGGCAGGGCAACCAGAACTGCACGCTGTACTCCAATTGTGATTTAACCACCATCCTGAACTGGAAACATGTCACTTACAGTGCCCTCCATAATGTTTGGGACAAAGACCCATCATTTATTTATTTGCCTCTGCACTCCACAATTTGAGATTTGTAATAGAAAAAAATCACATGTGGTTAAAGTGCACATTGTCAGATTTTTTGTTTTTGTTTATTTTATTAGAAGTTAATACAGTACAAACAATACAGTGGTACCTAATTTTAAGTGCCAACTATGTCATAACGTAATACATTCTATGTACAACCTCTAGTTTTATGTTTTTGAAAAGGAAGCAAAAGAAACAAAAAATAGAGAGAAGAAAAAGAGGAAAAATAGATAGTAGAAAATAGAAAAACGTGAAGTGTGTATATAGGAAAAGAAAAAGTAGAAAGTAGAAATAGGAGAAAAAGACCCTTAAAAAAGAAGTTTTCAAATCTTTGTTCGGACATGTAAATCTATCCATGACCTGACCTGAAATCAGTAATCTATACGATACTGCTGCATCACATAATTCCAAAAAAGTCGATGAAAGGGGACCAACTCCTTAAGAATTGGTCATATTTGTCTATTAGGTGGAGTCTCATTTCACATTGTCAGATTTTAATAAAGGCCATTTACATTTTGGTTTCACCATGTAGAAATTACAGCAGTGTTTATATATATAGGGCTCGAAATTAGCAGTTGCCCGGGTGCCAATGGTGACCTAAAGTGCCGTCGGACAACCTAAGAGCCGTCCCATTTTTCCCGGCTTGGCAAGCAACTCTGAGCGGGACTCCTTCTCTCTCGCTATCTCTCTCTCTCTCTGTCACTCTCCGTTTCCGCCCGCCATCCGTGTCCGAGTCTCTGGTCTCTGCTCTCCACCCGCTCCTCATCCGCCGGCACTGCCACCTCCTGCACATCCTCCCCATGCACATGCGCACAAGCATGGCCAGCACATCGGCGGCCATGGTTGTGCGCATGTGCCGCCCGGCACATGTGCCCTGCCACGGCAACTGGTCGGCGTCAGCCACTTTCTCCCTCCCTTTGCTTTGTGGGAGATCTGGCCGCCATTGCTGTCTGGTCACCGCCTCGCCGCGACCGCTGTAAACCAATACAGAATCACTCCCTGGAGCTGGAGTAACGCCTTGGAGTAACTCTTATTTCTTGGTTTCCTGGTCCTCCAAAAATATTCCAAATGGAATTTAAACAGGAGTGGACCCACCAGCACCAAACTCCAAACTCTGAAAAATAACAGCCTATTGCACTTTATCTGTTTATTTATTGTGTGTGTATATATATATATGACCTATGGTATATAGACACACTGTGCTTTTATCTCCTGTTCTGTGTTATGTTTACATATTCTGTTGTGCTGCAGTAAGCAAGAATGTGATTGTCCTATCTGGGACACATGATAGTAAATCTCTCTTGACTCTTGACTTGGACTCAAGCAAAAAAGGGTTCTTGGGAAAAAAAGAGCTACCTTAAATTTAGTTGCGTCTGGTTGGGTAACTATGGTAGGGTGAAGACTATTCCATTAATTTAATTGCTTTAATTGTGCAGGGTAATGACATGGAGCAGCCAGCATCTCTGGATAGAAGAAATTGGGTGACGTTTCGGATAGAGACCCTTCTTTACATTTCCTCTGGTTTTAGTGTTTTAGTTTAATTTAAAGATACAGCATGGAAACAGGCCCTTCGGCCCACCGAGTCCATGCCGACCACCGATCATCTGTACACTAGTTCTATACCACACCTTAGCGACATAAGTCAAGAGTGTTTTATTCTCTCATGTCCCAGTTAGAACAATTAAATCCTTACTTGCAGCAGCACAACACAATATGTAAACATAGTACTCTGTAAACAATGTTATAAACAAGAAAACAAAACAGTGTATATTTGTATATGAATATATAACTATAAAAATATATATATAGAATTAACCTCCTGGGGTTAATAAAGTTCTATCGTATAGTATCGTGTGCGTAGGAAGGAAAGAACTGCAGATGCTGGTTTAAACTGAAGATAGACACAAAAAGCTGGAGTAACTCAACAGGTCAGACAGAATCTCTGGACAAAAGGAAAATATTACGTTTTGGGTTGGGTCTGAAAAAATTCCTGCACACCTTTGGAATGTGGAAGAAAACACGAGCACCCGGAGAAAACCCGTGCGATCAAAGGGAAAAAGAGCAAACTCCATACAGACAGCACCCATATTCAGGATCTATTTCCTGGTCTCTGGAAATTTTAGGCAACAACTTTATGGCCAATGTACTGCCCCATAGTCTTGAATTGAATTAAAACACACAGTACCTGTAAAGGGGAACATAGTATCACTTCGAGATTTAAGACTGAAAATGGATAGTTTCTTTTTTTTAGTAACCAAAGTTATCAACGTCTAATTTTTTTGTGTTGGAAAATAAAATATAGTGGCACAACTGGTGAACTGACTGCCTCACACGCCAGAGATCTGTGTTCGATCCTGTCCTCGGCCACTGTCTGTGTTGAATTTGCACATTCTCCCTGCAAGTGTGTGGGTTTCCTCCCACATCCCATTGGCTTTGTAGGTTAACTTGTCTCTGTAAAATTGCCCCTAATGTGGAGGGAGTGGGTGAGGAAAGTGGGATTACAGAACTTGTGTGAATGGGTGGACATAAATGCTGGAGAAACTCAGCGGGTGAGGCGGCTTCTGTGGAGCGAAGGAAATAGGCAACGTTTCTATGGAGCGAAGGAAATAGGTAACGTTTTGGGTCGAGACCCTTCTTCAGACTGAAGTCGGGATGGGGGGGCGGGGAAAAGAAAGGAAAAGGCGGAGACAGTAGGCTGTGGGAGAGCTGGGAATGGGAAGGGAAGGAGGGAGAAAGCAAGGACTACCTGAAATTGGAGACGCTAATGTTCGTACTGCTAGGGTGAAAACTACCCAAGCAAAATATGAGGCCCACCAATTTGCAGTGGGCCTCACTCTGGCCATGGAGGAGACCCAGGACAGAAAGGTCGGAATCGGAATGGGAGGGGGAGTTGAAGTGCTGAGCCACCGGGAGATGAGGTTGGTTAATGTGAACTGAGTGTAGGTGTTGTGCGAAGCGATCGCTGAGCCTGCACTTGGTCTCACCGAGGTTGATCATACCCCGAATACTCCAACCAGATTTTTGTTTGGAAGTGGAAAGAAATAATAGACATTGCATTCATTTCAATGTGTAAAAAGAGATGAGATACTGTATTAGTATTTTGCTGCATGTCATTACTGTGTATATCATGTCTTGATTGGTGAATATGTTTACATTGCGACTTTATTTGAACCGGAAATAATATGTGAATGCTTCATTGACCATAATTCCGATTGGTAACTACGCACTTCGTCCGAGCACATTATCGCACGCGTCATGCAAGCCGTCTTAAAAGACCACATAAACTAATTTGGCAACCTAAAACGCTGCCGAGGTTGCCCGGCTGGTAACAGGGAAAAAAAGTTATGTGAGAGCCCTGATATAGTCCTCCCATTTCAGGGCACCATAATGTTTGGAACACAGCAATATCATGTAAATGAAGGTAGTCATGTTTAGTATTTTGTTGCATATTCTTTGCACGCAATGACTGCTTGAAGTCTGCGATTCATGGACATCACTAGTAGCTGGTGATGCTCTGCCAGGCCTGTATTGCAGCCATCTTTAGCTTATACTTGTTTTGGGGGCTAGTTCCCTTCAATTTTCTCTTCAGCTCATAAAAGGCATGCTCAATTGGGTTCAGATCGGGTGATTGACTTGGCAACTCAAGAATTGACCATATTTTAGCTTTGAAAAACTCCTTTGTTGCTTTAGCAGTATGTTTGGGATCATTGTCTTGCTGTAGAATGAACCGCCGACCAATGAGATGCATTTGTTTGGCCTTGAGCAGATAGGATTTGTCTATACACTTCAGAATTCATTATGCTACTACCAATAGCAGTTGTATCATCAATGAAGATAGGTGAGCCACTACCTTCAGCAGTCATACATACCCAGGCCATAACACCCCCACCACAGATGTTGTGGTATGCTTTGGATCTTGGGCAGTTCCTTCTCTCCTCCATACTTTGCTCTTGCCATCACTCTGATATAAGTTAATCTTCGTCTCATCTGTCCAGAAGACATTTTTCTAGAACTGTGGTTGCTCTTTTAAGTACTTCTTGGCAAACTGTAACCTGGCCATCCTATTTCTGCCTCTAACCAGTGGTTTGTATCTTGCAATTTAGCCTCTATATTTCTGTTCATGAAGTCTTCTGTGGACAGTGGTCATTGACAAATCAACACCTGTGTCCCGAAGAGTGTTTCTGATCTGTCAGACAGGTGTTTGGGGATTTTTCTTTATTATAGAGAGAAATCTTCTGTCCTCAGCTGTGGGGGTCTTCCTTGGCCTGCCAGTCCCTTTGCGATTAGTAAGCTCACCAGTGCTCTCTTTCTTCTTAATGATGTTCCAAACAGTTGATTTTGGTAAGCCTAGGGTTTGGCTGATGTCTCTAACATCTGGTTTCCCAGTCTCATAATGGCTTATTTGACTTTCATTGGCACAACGTTGGATCTCGTGTTGATAAACAGCAATAAAAGTTTCCGAAGGTAATGGAAAGACAGGAGGAAAGACTAGGTGCTGAGACCTTTCTTATATCTGCATTGAGGAAGCAATTAAATACACCTGAACAATTACAAAGACCTGTGAAGCCATGTGTCCCAAACATTATGGTGCTCTGAAATGGGGGGTCTATGTATAAACCCAGCTATAATTTCTACATGGTTGAAACCAAAATGTATAAAAATGGCCTTTAATAAAATATGACAATGTGCACTTTAACAACATGTGATTTTTTTTTCTATTACATATCTCAAATTATGGAGTACAGAGGCAAATAAATAAATGATTGGTCTTTGTCCCTAACATTATGGAAGGCACTGTACCTTCACCACCTGGCGGTCCAAACCTAGGAACTTCTTATTCATTAGCATTCCAATTGTACCTTTACTAGAAAGACTGTTAGTAGTTCAAGAAGAAATCTCGCCATCACTTGTTCACTTGCTATACTCTTTCTAGTGATGCCTATGTCCCAATAAATAAATAACTTTCTACTCAAGCAAAAGTAATTCAGAACAAATAAAGAGACACAAATGATTAGGGCCCAAATGTTTTAATATAAAATAACATTGATAATTTGGTTACCTGCTTCTTATATTATAAGATCAGCATTCTTCAAATTTCAACAGGTTTGAACGTACAAAGTAACTATTCTGAGCAATAGCTATGTGAAGACAAACTGGACTTTTAATATTTTCTCAAAGAAAAATTATTTTCTAGTTTAGGTGAAATTAATGTTACATTGACTGCAGAAAAAGGAATACAAATAATGAACTGTGGAAGATAAGATTGTCCAATACATATCGTAGCTGAGCATATACCGTTAATTGAGATGGGAATTATGTTGACATATTCTTCTTGCCTTCAGTGCAGTGTCGGTACACTGGAAAGGCACTTCTTATACTCTTTTGTAGCTCATTAGCAACTTCTTTAATGAGCTTTTTTATTTTTCCGTGATAGAAAGATAATGCAACAGACAAGTGACAGATTGTTTGCCATTAATTATTTCCATGTTTGAAACCTATTACAAAGCAATTAGAAACCTGACAGCAGATTCACTCTGCATTACTGATAATCTAAAGTGATGAGAAGTGAGAGGTGATGAATATAAATTATTTCTTTTATAATTTTCATAAATTATTACCTTGTCTTTCATGCTGCCAAAACTAAGAGTATATATAAAAACATTGCCATGCATAGATTGTGTTTTGAGGCATTGTTATCGGATAATAACAGTCCAGAGGGGCCTAAATTGTTTTGACATACAAAACTATTCTCGGTGTACGATTGTCACAATTAAGATATCTCCAGCTATGTTCTTACACTGAATGATTCACAGAACCTTAAATTCATTTCAACTACTCTAAACTTTTGAATTTCCATATCTCTGTACATGTTTTTTTAAAATCTGCACTGTAAACTAGAATGTAGAATGTAAACAGGCTGTTCATTCTAAAAGAGCCTCACAATCACCCATGAAATTCCCAACAAGAGTTATTGGTAGTGATGATAGTGATGAGGGCACAGACCAGTTGCAGCAGTTTACCCTCACCCCAATTCATCAGTGATGGGAATAAGATCAAGGACTAGTTTGATGCACAGGACTAAAATCTGCATTGGTCATTGATAGTTGAAGCTTAAGATTGTCTCCAAAAATATTTACAGCTTAGTTTAGAGATATATTGTGAAAACATGCCCTTCAGCCCACCGAGTCTTCCCCGACCAGCGATCCCTGTGCACTAAGACTATCCTACACACAATAGGGACAATTTACAATTACACCAAGCCAATTAACTTACAAACCTGAACGTATTTGGAGTGTAGGAGGAAATCAGATATCCTGGAGAAAACCACGCAGATCTCGGGGAGAACGTACAAACTCCATACAGACAAGCATCCATAGTCAGGATTGAACCCGGGCTATAAGGCAGCATCAATACCGCAGCACCACTGCTGCTCATAGTTATGCAGGATAATTTCTGAAAAATAAGTTTAAAAATTTCTTAAAAATAAGAAATAGTTTCTAGTGGTGGAAGGTTCAGAAATGAAGGTGATGAGCAAAAGCCCCCCAAAATACAGAGAAACTTTGTTAAACAATGATTGAGCAGAACCTGGATGGCAATACCAGGGGTATTACCGGAGGCAGATTGAATTGCCATATTGAAAAGGAAACTGGAAAAGTATTTAACGTGAGAATTATTGCAACGTTATGTGGGAAGCACAGGGGAATGGCACAGCTGGGTTGCTATTGCGTAGATCTGGCGCAGAGTCCATGCACTAAATGGCCTTATCCGTTGCTATCATCTATTTTCTGATTGTGCAGTTTTATTTGTCTCGTCTGGAAGTGTTTAGTAGATTCAAAATTAGGCAAATTACTAGGTTGTGCAATAAAATAACAGATTTATGGAGCCAAAATATCGATATAGTAGCAAGATTCCATCATGAGACAAACCTTTTCCTGCTCTCCATTTTCAGAATTTTGAAAGAAACATTACTTCATTATTATTTGACAATCATTTCCAAAATTTGACAAACCATCAGATTGTTATTAAAATCCACCTGGTTCACTAATGCTCTATTGGTGAGGATTTCTGTCATCCGTACCTGCTAGCTCAACTGGTGACTCCAGATACATCCCATAGGATTGATTGGAGACACAAGAGACTGCAGATGCTTGAATCTTGAGCAATAAAACAAAGTATTGGAGGAACTCCTCAACTCATTCAGCATCAATGGAGGGAAATTGGCCCGATCTGAAATGTCATTCCATTTCGCTCCACAAATGCTGGCTAAACCATTGAGTTCTTCTAACACTTTATTCATTGCCTATGTGGTTCACTCTTAATTGCCTAGTCAGCCACTCAATTCAAGGACAATTGGACATGAGTAATATATGCCAGTCATGTGCAATTCCTGAAAAATAAATATAATGTATAAAAGGTAATTAAAAAAAAAATAATTGGCTTGTTTTAATTTAGGCTAAAGGTAACTGCCACTTGTACACTGGGTTCTGGCATATATGTTGTATTTCAACTTTCTTATCTCACTGCAAAACTTGCATTAATCTATAAGTAGCAATGTTACAACATTTTGAGATTTAAAAAATCAGGTCTGTAATTTATCCCATCAGATAAAGCGTAAAAAGAAGTTTAATTTGACACCTAATTCACCTTCATATCTTCAATATTAAAAAAGTTATGCCCATTTTCATACTCGGTAATTAGCATCTTGTTCCCTATTGCTTTTCCATTGACTTAACTCAAAAGCTGTGATCAAGGACAATCAAAAGCCCATAACTTTCTTAAAAATTAAGAGAACAAAGAAATGTTCAGTTATTATAGATTGAAGCATTCAGAAACAAATATGAAACAATCTTACTTGGATGACCTGAAATTAAAGCATATAATTAGTTAGTTACCTAATTGTAGCTAATTACAAAATTCAATTACTAGATCTAAACATCCATCCCTTTCTTAAGATAAGATTAACATTTTTAAATAGCCTAAGTGTCCAAATAACATTCACACAAGAATTCACAATATAACATGATTTTTAAATCTCATTGTCATGAATTTATAGGCCAAATGGAAGGAATTTAATATTTAATTTCCGTAAATTAATAGGCATTTAAATCATCTTGCGAGTGAGATTTTGTGGAACGCGATCGTTTGGAACATTGCGGTTGCAGTGAATTTAAACCCCATATCGGCAGGAAAAATACTGCTGGTTCGTATATTTACATAATCACCTTTTCGCAATGTGAAATTTTGATTAAAAGCATCCTAAGAAGCACGTTTATATGTAAAAATAAATGGCGTATCTTGCTTTGTCCCGTACGTGAGATCCGTCCCATTGTCGGCATTCACGGCTTTAGAAGACGATTTTAATTTTATTCCTGCTATTAAATTATCCAGCGCTAATTTTAATAAACTTGATATAACGGCAGTTGGAGCGATTTTTCTTCAGCAACTAAACAGCCTGACAAAGATCGATTTGAACAGGCTGGAGAAAAACAGCATTTTAAACCCGCCTCCCCTCTCAAAGGCGCGAAAGTCGCGCACATGGCCAGTGACAGAACTGCAGCGCCGCTGAAGGTAAGTTTTGTAACACACCTACTATAAGTTTGCACTAGGAAGAATCACCCCTTTAAAACAATGTAAAAAACTGTTTTAAAATTAACAATTGATGAATAGGTTATAAATTACTGCTGCTAATTTCCATGGTTATTCTACATTTTCTGTACAGTGATGCACTGATGTTCAGGCAAACATGGGCACTTTATACATGGGCGAATAGTCTTTGATGTGGTTACAATATCAGGAACTAAAGTTTTACACGGACGTAAGCCCCTGGCGAGTAGCAGATGAAAAACTGAATAGGTGAATAAATTCTAGGGTTGAAAGTTCAGTAAAGGAGAAATAGTTATAATAGCAACTCAGATGAGGCTGGACTGGAGATTGGCATTGATGCAGCTAATCAAAATGATCGAGAGGATGTGGAGTTGAAAACCTACCTTCAGGTTAAGTTTAAGGTTAAGGTTAAGGAGGATGCAAAATAATTTGGTTCACCTTGATACATTAATCAGGTGGAGGGATAAAATGAGACTGAAGAAGGGTTTCGACCTGAAACATCACCTATTTGTTTGGTCCAGAGATGCTGCCTGGTCTGCTGAGTTACTCCAGCATTTTGTATCCATCGTCATAGTAAACCAGCATCTGTGGTTCCTTCCTACACAGAGGGATAAAATTGATGTTTAAGGAACAACATTAGTGAGTACAAAAAAAAATAGTTTAACTCTTCCCTGTATTTAATCCTAGAATATTGAAATCCATCTTGCACAGAATGGAACAGATTGACCTATTCATAAATTCTAAACAACCATAAATTATCAATGAAATTACTCCGAGAGAAGGTCAATGCGAACTATCTACTCCTGCTTATCAAGACCTTCTCCTGCTATTCATATTTTCCTGTTATTCATATTTTACACAAATCACACAAACATCTAACCAGAGAGCACATTAATCGTACATCCGTTGTGAAAAATTGGAAATAATCCAATGTCACAGCACATCAAAGTAAGATAATATTAAATCTTTTCTGCCTACTGAAAATTCTATGTGCGTGTTTGTTGTCAATATTTTAAGATATTAGAGGACTTTTCAGACGGGTAAAGAGTTGCCTTAATGTCTTAGGGGCACATGAAATTCAATGGACAGATTTTTGCAGATCTTAATCCATTATCTGTTAATATATTTGTATGTCTTTACATTTTGTTCTTTCTATGTGGTCTTTTGTCTTCCTGCAGCTGGGTCCTGC
The DNA here is from genome assembly GCA_963514005.1 of Raja brachyura. The sequence goes on from OY740798.1 coordinate 11,513,532, forward strand.
TTGGTTAATAAGTTAATAAGTGATAGCAGAATTAGGCTATTTAGCCCATCAAGTCTACTCCGCCATTCAATCATGGCTGATCTATCTTTCCCTCTTAACCCCATTCTCCTACCTTCTCCCCATAACCTCAGACACCCATACTAATCAAGAATCTACAGCATCTATTTCTACCTTAAAAATATCCATTGACAGCCTCCAAAGCCTTTTGTGGCAATGAATTCCACAGATTCACCACCCTCTGACTATATAAATTCCTACTCATCTCCTTCCTAAAGGAACATCCTTTAATTCTGAGGATTAATTCCTTTAATCCTTTAGTTCTAATGACCTCTGGACCTAGACTCTCCCACTAGTGGAAACATTCTCTCCACATCCACTTTATCCAGGCCTTTAGTTCTATCATTGATCACAAACCATTGAGTCATCTTGTGTTATTGGTTTGTTAATTTGCCTTCTAGATTATGTTCAACACACTCCTTGCATTCTATGTTGTGAAATGATCACGTTGTTGTTTCTGTATCTTCATCTATCCGTTTTCATAATGTGAACTGCACTTTCTCTGTAGCTATAGCTCTATATTCTCCATTCTGTTTATTTTCTCTTCCGCACTACCTGATGTACTCATGTAGAGTATGAATTGCCAGAATAGCATTCAAAAGAACGTTTTTCTTTCTGTATTGGTACATGTGACAATAAACCAATACCAATAGCAATTTTCTTAGCCATTGCCTTAAAAAGCTCAATCAGATTTCTAAAACATGATCTCTCCCCCACAAAACCATGCTGATTCATTCTAGTCAATCCGTGCCTTCCCAAGCTAACCTAAATCCTGCCCCTCGGAATCATCCTTGACAACATCCCGCCCACTGATGGATGACTCACCAGTCTGTACTTTCAAGATTATCTCATTTTTTCATTCACAGAACATGGACAAGCACAGCACAGAAACATGTTCTAAGGCCAACAGTTTTGCATCCATCCTGATGACAACCCAAACTAGGGTCCTATCTTGAGGACCAATTTCCACGGTTACCTTGAAGTCTTTGTTCCCAAAGGGTTCTGCCCACAGACACTTCAATCACTTGCCTGTCCTCATTCCTGAAGCTAAGTACAGCCCCTTTCTATGTAGGACTCTATCTACAGCTTCAGATAACACCCTTGAATGCATTTTATGAATCCCTCTCCATCTCAGATCCTTGCAATATGGTAATCTCAGGTGATATTGAGAAAGTTAAAATCCCCTACTACTGTTATTACCCTATTGCTTTTACATCCTCCTGCATTTTGTTTACATAATTTCTATTCTACTAATTCCTGCTGACTTTTGTGAGGCTTATGTATAACCCCATCAAATAACCTGCCTTTCTTATTCCTAAATTCTACTCATATAGCATCATTGCCAAATCCTTCTAAGATATTGTCCCTGATTGCTGCTGTAATGCTCTCTCTACTCAGAAGTGCAACACTCCCCCCTCTTTTACACCCCCCATTGCCATGCCTATATACCCCAGAACATTAAGCTGCCAGTCCTGTCCTTACATTGACTACTTTTCTGTGATTGCAACGATAACATTATCCCATGTGCTGAACTACACTCTCAGCTCAACTCCTTGCATTAAATGAAGATAAATCAAAGATAGACACAAAATGCTGGAGTAACTCAGTGGGACAGGCAGCATCCCTAGATAGAAGGAATGGGTGACGTTTCGGGTCGAGACCTGAGTTACTCCAGCATTTTGTGTCTATCTTCGGTGTAAACCAGCATCTGCTGTTCCTTCCTACGCAATGCAGATAAGCCTACTGGTTCTCATGCTTCCTTTTTGTGTCTGCTTACTCTTCCCACTGGATTTGCTTACTCTTCCCACTCTATTTTCTCTCTATAAATTAATCCCTCCACCTGCTACCATGTTATCCTGGGTCCCAACCCTCTGCCTTACCAGTTTAAACCCTCTTGAGTACCACTGACACACCTGCCTGCTAGGATATTGATCCCCCTGGTTCAGGTGCAACATATCTTTTTTGTATAGGCTATCCCAGTCACAGAAGAGGTCCCAAAAGATCCAAAAACCTGAAAATCCCCTCTTCCTGCACCAGCTCTTTATCCACACACTCAACTGTCCTTTCATCCAATTTCTATGCTTACTAGCATGTGGCACAGGAAGTAAGCCAGAGATTACTCCCGAGAGATCTTGCTTTTCAACTTTCTACCTAACTTTCAAAATTCCCTTTGCAGGATCTCATCTCCTTACCTCGTTCGTACCAATATGTGTTACAATCTCTGGCTGTTCACCCTCCCCTGTGAGAAGGTTCTGTACCCATTCTGAGGCATCCTTGACCCTGGCATCAGGGAGGCAACATATCATTCTGGAGCCTTGCTCGCAGCCACAGAAATGCCTATTCCTTAACTATCAAGTCCTGCGCTCAATTTATTTTTCCCTTTGCATTACCTGTTGTATACAAGTATGGCTTGATTGTACTTATGTAATGCATGATCTACATCATGCAAAACTAAATATTTCACTTATCTTGGTACATGTGACAATAATAATAACCAATACCAATATGAATAGCATGAAAAATATGCCAATCTATATCACCAAATTCTAGAGTATGCCAAATTATTGGAGTTTTACTATAATTTCTAATGATTTTATATATCTCCATACATTTTCTTTTCCTCTTCTGTTTTTGAAGGTAACTAAACTGTTAGGATAAAACTGACTCCATACCATGCTCCATATAACTGACTCACCCTTATATGACTCCATATAACTGACTCACATGGGTGGCCCTAGACATAAATACAAGCTAATTTATGGTAAAGGCCATCAGTTCAATGCTGAATCCTAGCTTCAATGGAGTTTCATACAGAGAAATAATTTATCAATTAAACTTCAGAAGAGTGATTATTTCAATCAATAAGGATTAACTCTGAACAACAGGGAAAATAATGGCCATTTATTGCTTATCTGTGCTCATTATTTTGAGATAGAATCTCAATGTGCAAGACCCAACCTTGAATCATTTTACTATGAAACTGGATCTTAATTTTTAACTGCTTGACTGTCAACGACATAGAACATTGTGTTAATTTATTCATGTTGGCATTTTTATCGTTTTTTTAGAATTTGATGCTTCTTTGCATAAACATATAACTTATTTTATTTATTGATAAGTTTGTTAATGATATTTCAGTTTCTCTTTTTTAGTCGTATGACTTATTATATTGTGCTCTGTAAGATGCTTCAAATGGAACTTGAAAATTGTGCTTCTGATTTCATAATTTCTGTTTGTTAAAATGATAAATGACTCTGTCAGAGGAACTGTATCACAGCTTAAGAAGTCCAAATATCTTAATTTTATTATTCTTTTATAATTTAAATTGATCCCAAAAGTAAATAGCTTGTAACAATTCATACAAAATTATGTGGAAACCATTATTATGAATAGTTTGACAGATAGAATTTTAAAAAATGGATTAAAACCCTTATGCATGTGAACAAGGATGGTACTAAATAAATGATTTTCGTTGTCTTCATTACCTGGCTATCACACAGCACTCTCCCAATTATTACACCAATTATTTAATTTTACAGAAAATGTATTTATGTAACACATTAATCATTTGCATTGCCAGTCCACATCACTCTTCATATGCTGAGATGAGAATGGAACCCCTTGTTTTGTTATTTTTACTGAATGTTGAATTAAGACAAATAAAAGCTCTCTCGCTCCCCCTCCCCCTCCCCCTCCCCCTCCCCCTCCCCCTCCCCCTCTCCCTCTCCCTCCCTGCGCAAAAACGGTACACGATAGCGCTGAGGTTTTTCGCCCCCAACTAGTTTCGTTCCGATCGATAGTATATTGTAAAAAGTTATCGAGGTTTTAAAACCGTGCATGCGCAGATTGCTGTCAGTCGCTGCCACGCCTGCCACTCAGGAAGGGGTGTTCCCACCATCGCCATACTGATTGGCCGCGTCCACTGTCAATCGGCTGGACGTCGCCATGGTGAAGGAGTGGCGCCGCCGCCCGAGTACCTGGTGGGGATGGTGGTGTACTCACTCTATACTCACAACTGCGTAGCCGGTCATAGTGCGAACTCCATCATCAAGTTCGCTGACGGAGGGAGTGTTGTGGGACTGATGGGGATGAGTCGGAGTACAGAAGAGAGATCGAGCAACTGTCCATATGATGCCAGCACAATAACCTGGCCCTCAACACCAGGAAAACCAAGGAACTGATTGTGGACTTTGGAAGGAGTAGGATGGGGACCCACAGTCCCATTTATATCAACGGGTCAATGGTTTAAAGGGTCAAGAGCTTCAAATTCCTGGGCGTGCACATCTCTGAAGATCTTTCCTGGTCCGAGAACACTGATGCAATTATCAAGAAAGCACATCAGCGTCTCTACTTCCTGAGAAGATTACGGAGAGTCGGTCTGTCAAGGAGGACTCTCTCTAACTTCTACAGGTGCACAGTAGAGAGCTTGCTGACCGGTTGCATCGTGGCTTGGTTCGGCAACTTGAGTGCCCTGGAGAGGAAAGACTTCAAAAAGTAGTAAACACTGCTCAGTCCATCATCGGCTCTGACGTTCCTTCCATCGAGGGGATTTATCGCAGTCGCTGCCTCTAAGAGGCTGGCAGCATCATCAAGGACCCACACCATCCTGGCCACACACTCATCTCCCTGCTGCCTTCAGGTGGAAGGTACAGGAGCCTGAAGACTGCAACAACCAGGTTCAGGAATAGCTACTTCCCCACAGCCATCAGGTTATTAAACCTGGCTCGGACAAAACTCTGAAAATTAATAAACCATTGTCTGTTATTTGCACTTTATCAGTTTATTTATTCATGTGTCTATTTACGGATATAATGGTATATGGATACACTGATCTGTTTTGTAGTCAATGCCTACTATGTTCTGCTGTGCTGAAGCAAAGCAAGAATTTCATTGTCCTATCAGGGACACATGACAATAAACTCACTTGAACTTAAACTTGGTGCCGTGGGACGAGCCCGGGGACTGGGCCAGAACTGGAGCCAAGGATGAGCCCGGGGCCTGGGCTGGAGCTGCGGGCCGAGCCCGGGTACTGGGCCCGGACTGGAGCCAAGGATGAGCCCGGGGACTGGGCCTGGGCTGGAGCTGCGGGCCGACCCCGGGGACTAGGCCCAGACTGTAGCCAAGGATGAGCCCGGGGACTGGGCCTGGGCTGGAGCTGCGGGCCGAGCCTGGGAACTGGGCCTGGGCTGGAACCAAGGACGAGCCTGGCTCGCGGACGAGCCCGGAGATGAAGTTGGGGCCTGGACTGGAGCCCAGGCGGCAGCGGAGCTGAGGGCTGGAGCCGTGCCCAAGTCCGGGGCCTGGTCAAGTTGTACCGGCGCCTCGGGGGCCGTCCGGCCGCCGTCATCCTGCAGCACAGCCTCCTCTTCGTGCTCTGCGGGCAGCTCTGGCTCAGCCGCCCGCCACCCTCACCCAGCCCCCGGCACAGCGAACCCCGCTCCGTCGACGCCCAGGTCTGCAAGTGCTTCGGCCGCCTACAGCCAGTACAAGAACCAGGCCGATACAGGTGTAGTGGAATGCAGGGGTGGTAGGGAAGTGGTTGTAGGAGTCTGAGGTGATGGGCAAGGTGGGATAGAGGGGGGAGTAGAGGGAGAGGGGGCAGGGAGGAGTGGATTTGATGGGAGGGGGATAGGCGTGAGTGGTGGAATATTGCTTTGGGGGAACGGGTGAGTGGTGGAATATTGCATTGGGCAACGGGTTTTGTTGGGGTACCAGGCCTCCCGTGTGACAGGGACCCAACGGGTCCCACTTAGGCTAATAGAGCATAAATACTGACAAGGTCCTGTTGGCCTAATGGTCTGTTTCCATGGTAACACAAAATGCTGGAGAAACTCAGCAGATGCAGCAGCATCTATGGAGCGAAGGAGATAGGTAACGTTGCGGGCCAAAACCCTTCTTCAGACTGATAGGGGGTGGGGGGAGGTGGGGGGAAGAAAGGAAAAAGGAGGAGGAAGAGCCTGAGGGAGAGGTGGGAAGGGGAGGAGACTGCAAGGATCAACAGAATTGAGAGAATTCAATGTTCATGCCAAGAGGATGCAGACTCCCCAAGCGGAATATGAGATGCTGTTCCTCCAATTTGCGGTGTTGGAGGCCCAGGACAGAGAGGTTGGATACGGAATGGGAGGGGGAGTTGAAGTGGTGAGCCACCGGGAGGTTGGGTTGGTTATTGCGGACCGAGCGGAGGTGTTCGGGGAAACGATCGCCAAGCTTGGTCTCACCGATATAGATCAGCTGGCATCTAGAGCAGCGGATGCAATAGATGAAGTTGGTGGAGGTGCAGGTGAACTTCTGTCAGACCTGGAAGAACTGCTTGGGTCCTTGAAAGGAGTGGTGGGGGGGAGGTAAAGGGACAAGTGTAGCATCTCTTGTGGTTGTGAAAGTGCACAGGTTGTGAAAGTCCTCTCTCAAGGGAAAGTGCCCGAGGAAAGGGGTGGAGCGGGAGGGAAGGGAAGAATTGGCAAGGGAGTTGCGGAGGGAGCAGTCTTTGCAGAAGGCAGACCGGGGGGGGGGGGGGGGGAGAGAGATGGGAAGATGTGGCAAGTGGTGGGGTCACATTGGAGGTGGCGAAACTGGCGGAGGACTATGTTGTTTGTGCCGGCTGGTGGGAGTGAAAGGTAAGGACCAAGGGGACTTTGTTGCGAGTGGGGGGGATGGGGAGAGAGGGCAGTGTTACGGGGTACAGAGGAGACCCTGGTGTGAGCCTCAACTATAGTGGGGGAGAGGAATCCCCGTTTTCTGAAGAATTAGGACATTTGTGATGCCGTGGTGTGGTGTGATGCCCAGATGCGGCGTAGACGGAGGAATTGGAAATAGGGGATGGAGTCCTTACAGGAAGCAGGATGGGAGGAAGAGTAGTCCAGGTAGCTGTGGGATTCAGTGGGTTCATAATGGATGTCATTCAGGAGTGTATCCCCTGCGATGGAGATGGTAAGGTCAAGGAATGGTAGGGAAGTGACGGAAATGGTCCAGGTGTATTTGAGTGCCGGATGGAAGTTGGTGGTGAAACGGATGAAGTCAGTCAGTTGTGTGTGGGTGCAGGAGGTAACACCAAAGCAGTCGTCGATGTCACGGAGGTAGAGGTCGGGGATGGGGCCCTGGTACGCCACGAACAAGGATTGTTCTATGTACCCGACAAAGAGGCAGGCGTAGCTGGGGCCCATGCGTGTGCCCATAGCTACGCCTTGTATTTGGAGGAAATGGGAGGAGTCAAAAGAGAAGTTATTAAGGACCAACTCCGCTAGGCGGAGGAGAGTGTCAGTGGACGGGTATAGGTTGGTTCTCCTGTCGAGGAAGAACCGGAGGGCTTTGAGACCATCTTGGTGGGGGATGGAGGTGTAGAGTGATTGGACATCCATGGTGAAGATGAGAGGATGGGGGCCTGGAGAATGGAATGCGCGGAGACGACGGAGAGTGTCTGAGGTGTCTTGAACATAGGTGGGGAGGGATTTAACCAAGGGGGATAGGATGGAGTCAAGGTATGTGGAAATGAGTTCGGTGGGGCACGAACAGGCAGAGACAATGGGTCCTCCGGGGCAGACAGGTTTGTGGATTTTGGGGAGAAGGTAAAATCGGGCCGTGTGGGGCTGGGGAACGATGAGGTTGGAGGCTCGGGGGTACAGGGAGCCAGAGTTGATGAAGTCGGTGATGGTGCTCGAGATGGTTGCCTGGTGCTCGTCAGTGGGGTCATGGTCCAGGGTAAGTAGGAGGAGGTGTCCGAGAGTTGGCGCATGGCCTCAGCTTTGTAGAGATCGACGCGCCAGACTACCATGGCACCTCCCTTGTCGGCGGGTTTGATATTCCTGTCTGGGTTGTTGCGGAGTGAGTCGATGCCAGTACGTTCGGGGGGGGGGGGGGGGGGAGAGATTGGAGTGAGACAGGGGAGTGGAGAAGTTGAGGCGGTTGATGTTGCGACGGCAGTTTTGGATAAAGAGTTCTAAGGCCCGAGGGCCACGAGGGGAGGTCCACGAGGAGGGGGTTCGTTGGAGACGGGAAAAGGGGTCATCAGTGGGGGGTGAGGACTTCTTCCCATGTTCGCTCCTCTAGGTCTGTTTCCATAGTTTAAATGCAATGTAACCAGCAAAATCAATGTTTTTCCCAAAAAAACGAATAAAATTGCTGAATGCAATACCCAATAATAGCCTGTCAAATGCACCCATTGTCTACCTACATTTGTATCTTAGATTATAGCGAATATGGGAATAAGAGTTTCGAAGCTAGGCTACTGGATTTCCATTTTTACAGAAAACAACAAGATGCAATTTCTTCTGTGTACTTGACATGGGAGTTGAATTATTCAGACATCAACAACTTAATTTATATGGTGCTTTAAACATTCCTTTGTGCTTCACCGCAGTGATATCTATTAAAATCAGACAAATTGTAATGGAAATTAGTCAGAGTTCATAAGTATAGGCAGGACACTGGTTTAAGGAATAACACCCTTTGTGATTTTTTGGTGGATTACTTTATTTTTGTGGAGAGTCAGTTCTGGAATGAGATTCCAAGGTGCTGATTACAATCACTAAATCTCTTCCACAAAAATGGAGCGTATTATTTGGTTTTGATCAATCATCAGATTGTTCATTAGTTTTACATCTGTACTTCACTTTAAACATAAAGCAAGTGCATCTTAATGTTGTAGTGAGATAACAATGGCTGCAGAGCAGAGTCATAACATCTTTCAACAAAAATGGGTTATGTAGACCATCATGCATTGGAACTTACTTTGAGAAAGATGTATGCAAAACTACTAATTAAATGACTGCTAATTGCTAATTAGCAGCTTAAAGGAATAGAATTGTGTTAATTCTAATTAGGGAGGCATGGAGAGTTAAAAATACCCACAGAGTGTTTTAGCACCTGTGTATAAGGGACAATAACATCACTTGCTTGACTTCTCAGTGCAACATGCAATGTAATTCTGTTTTTCTAAAAAAATGTATAATTGATTGAACAGTTTTTCGTTTGAAGACAGATAACTTCAAATGCCTCATTTGCCTGATTTTCTGCAGGCAGATTGGATTCAGGCAACAGTCTATAATTTCCGTATCGAGAGAAGACTCTAAGATGCAGTCTAAACTTTAGTAATGATAAAATCTTTATTTCTGTTAACACAATGGCCACAATACCTACTGCTGATTACCTACTACACCTGTAATGAATATTTTGCTAGTTCCTCTATATCACTAACAGGCTGATATCCAAGGAATGGAGGGATATGGATCACGTGCAAGCAGAGGAGATTAGTTTAATTGTGTTCGGCTTGGACTTTGTGGACCAAAGATCCTGTTCCTGAGTTGTGCTGTTCTATGTTCTTAACTGTAATTATTCAGATGTATTTGTTCTAAATGCAAATGGATCTGTAAACTTTACTACCAATTTACAAATAACTTACAACTTGCATTATTTGAGGCAAGACACATAAAATGTGCATTAATCTGTTATCAAATGCTTTGTGGGGTCAAGTTCATTTTTTATCTGCTTTGATTTTTTATTATAAAACTGTAAATGGTTTGGCACCTAACAACTACCCCTTGATCAATAAGAACGCTAAAAAGAAGAGATGCAAACAGAAGCATTTCGGTGAGGAATTAAAAAAATATAAAGCTTATCTGTTTGCATTGTTTCTTAGTTGTTTGAGCATGTCTTTCCAATGTGCTCAGCTGTGTGTCAGATTGATGATATCAGAGCAGAAGGGGAAATGATGAGTAAAGGCTTCTTACAGATGTTTAATGTTAAACTGAAAGGTTTGGATTTCTTCACTACTGCCAGTTTTCTTCCAATAAATCAAGTGAAGTTTACAAACCTTTCTTCAAAGCAAATTATAATACTTTCTTTTGCACTCATGTCATAGGCACGTGTGGATATTTTTCTTCCACTGTATTTAGCTATTAATGTACAGTAATTCTAAAATAGTTATAGGATAATTTCAAAATGTTTATTAATTTAAAACGTCAGTGAAAATAAACTCGAATGATCTATGGAGTAAATTATTTCTTACAAAAGTATCTGAATATAATGATTAATTATGATGTTTGCAGTCTATGAATGAGATTGCAAAGCATACAATCAATTGTGTATAAAACAGCAGGATCTTGAATGAAGCAAATTGTCCTTATTCATTCCTAAACTGTTCTGCATCTGCGTAGCAGATGATGAAGATACTCTCAAGTGTTGGACAGCACAATTAGACTACTGCTGATGAATTGTTATAATTTAAATATAGCACAGAAACTAATTATTGTGTTATCTGGCATAGAATTGGAACATTTGTGTCTGTTTTCGTGCGCATGTCGTGCAAAAATTATTTAACTTGATATAGATTGTAATAGACTTATAGAGTCATACGGAGTGGAAAGGCCATTTGGCCCAATCTGCTTCTCCGACCAATCTTCATTAGTCCCATCTGCCTGGGTTTGACCCATATCCTTCTAAACCTGCCCTATCCATTTACCTGTCCAAATGTATTTTAAAATTTGTGTTAGTGCCTGCCTCAACTACTTCCTCTGGCAGATTGTTCCATACATCTACCATCCTATGTGTAAAAAGCTTGCCCCTTAGGTTCCAATTAAATCTTTCCCACCTCACCTTACACCTATGTCCTGTGGTTCTTGATTCATCTATTCTGGGTAAAATAATCTGTGCATTTACTCTATCTAATACCCTCATGAACTGATACACCTCTACCCTCCTGTGCTCCATGGAATAAAGTCCTAGACTGCTCGACCTCTCCCTATAGTTCAGGCCCTCTAATCCTGGCAACATCCTCATAAATCTTCTATATACTCTGTCCAGCTTACAAACACCTTTCAAAACTGAACACAAGGACCCTACATTTGGAAAGATTTGTCTTAATGGACAAACAAGAACTATTTACTAGAATATGGTCCCCATTCATTGAATATTTGAAGGGGCAAACCGGTTCGGCACGAGAACCTAACTGAAACCCGAATCAAGGATTAGACGAAGAATTACATTTTATAATCCACAGACATATCTCCAATGATGCATAATTAGCTGATTACTCCATTCTCTTTTAATTTTTTTGGTTTCTTTTCTTTCCCTCTCTATTATTTTCTATCTATATAAAAATGTAAAAAATATATAGAAGTACAATTATTATACAATTGTTAATACAAACAATATTAATAATGTATAACTACAACAAACAAAATGTTTTTAATTATGTATTTACTTCTAATTAAAAAAATTATTAAAAAAAAAACTAAACACAATACTGCAAATATGGCCCCACCAATGTCTCGTACAACTATAACATAACCTCCCGGCTTCAATACTCTATACTCTGATTGATGAAGGCCAATGTGCCAAAAGCCTTCTTGACCACCATATCTACCTGTGACACCACTTTCAAGGAATTATGTACCCGCACTCCTGGATTTCTCTGCTCTACAGCAGTCCATGGAGCCTTGCCATTCACTGTGACAGTCCTGCCTTGGTTTGAGTTCCCAACATCATCCAACACCTCATACTAATCTATATGAAACTCCATTAACCATTCCTCAGCCCACCTGCCCAATTGATCAAGATCCTGCAGCAATGTTCTTCACTATCTATGATGCCACCCAATGTCATGTCATCTGCAAACTTGCTAATTAAGCCTTGTACATTCTCATTGAAATCATTGATTTATGCCTGCTGGTTCCACAACAGCGAGGAAGCAAAGTACCGAAAAGAGATTGACAACCTTGTCTTCATGTCAGCAAGACAAAAAGATTTGGTATTCATCTTTCACTTACTAGGCTTTGTTACATCCCCCACCTCTCTCCCAGCTTTCGGCCCCCATTACAATCAATCTGAAGAAGTCACAACCTGAAATGTTGTCTATCCATGTTCTCGAGAGATGCTGTCAGACCATCTGTGTTACTCCAGCATTTTGAGTCTTCTTTAGTAAACCATCTGCAGTTTGTTGTGTATACAAAAGAGTTAGTTATTGACCCAAGGAAGCTAGAGGATAAATACAACCATGTCCTAATGAACAGAGCTTCGTGTTCATAGACATCATATTATGTGGAAACACTTCTGTTGACATCAATGTTTTAGGGCCAGCAACGCAGGTTAATTTCTGACCTCCGTTGAAGATGATGGGACAGAATAGGTGGTGACCAGTCCATCAGTCTTCAGGATCATTCATAGTATGGGGATCCAGGGCAGTGAGTGGCTGTAGGGCTGGAGGTGAAAACATTCTAGACATGGCTCGAGAAAAGAATTAAATCTCACGAGGACATACAAAATTCTGCTGCTGCTTGACAGTAAATCCAGCAATGGTTATGCCACCTCCAGCCAGAGGTCGCTTTCTCAAAATAATGGACTACCCTTTCAAGACTGCAAAGGAAGAAATTTCATCACAAAAATGTGTGGATGATCAGTTGCAGAATATATTAAAAATAGAAAGGGCAGGCGTTGCCTTCGTGAAATATGTAGGAGCCTTTCATCAAGGAACATTCCCATAATGTTTCTGACTCAAAGTTAAATGTTACCAACTGAGCTTGGGCGAACACAATAATGCCATTACAATCCATTGGTATGACAAAGCTTAAGTATATGATTTTAAAATCTCATTTGTTATCGCTTCATCTTAAAATTGGAATTCAAGCAGAATTACATGCATTATAAGCGCCATTAATTAGCACATGGAATTGGAATATGTGTGTTATGTTTCGCAGACACTGCACAATTTTCCATATAGCTTTTTTCACCTCAGCGAATAGCTTTTTTCCCCAGCTCTCACCTCTGCATTCGGACTTGGACAAAACATTTGAATTTATCTCTCCATAAAAGTTTCATTATTTTTCAGACACTTGATATTTTGGATACTTATTGAGAAACGCTTGATCAGTTAGATATTCTATGACCAAGAGTGGAGCAGACTTGATGAACTAAGTAGCCTATATTTCTTACATTTTTCAAAAAAATTGCAGTTGTGGAAATTTGAAATGCTAACAATAAATAGTTAACCTTGTTGTGTTGAAACCATGTTTCAGATGATTCAAATGTGCAATAGCTTTCTAACATTTTCTATTTACACTTAAATGACTGCCAATTTTCATATCATTTGACTAAAGCTTAGAATTAAATATTGAAATTAAGACTTGTTAAATCATCTGTTAAACAATCCCAAAATATACACATGAACAAGAATGGAAGTGCCAAGAAGGGTTTGCATTTAGAGTCTCATTGTTCTTCTGTTTGTTGTTGCAATGTCTTTAGAGTATGTCAACTTTTCTTTTTCCCTTCTAGATACAAGATGGGTAAAACTCAGAGGCCAAAGAGTACAAGTACATCCAGCAGCAAGACATCTGGGACCACAGCCAGTGGCAGTGTGCCATACACAGATTCTCTGAGATCACAGTGCAGTAGTCTAGAGGATGCTTTAGTGCAAGAATACATTAAAGAGATCAATAGAGGTTCCCCATCTTCATCACAGCGATTGCCGAGGTAATAATTTAGTGAACTAAACTTATATTTGCTGATTGATATTGGGAGATGGGGTATACAAGAACCTAAAGCCTCAAGATGCGTAGATGAAAATTATGCAAACATATATAAATAAATTATTAATACATATAAAAGCATGTGTTATACTGTCTATAATTTTAGTTTCTGAAATTATTACAAGAATAATAAATGCAAGGGTTGGCACCTTGTATGTTTTGTAGCCTTTTTAATTTCTCCCATTAAAAACGGCAAAAAAGCTGTAGAGGAGATAGGGCAGAGCAAAACAGATATGCTTATTTCCATTCAAAATTAACTGCAATGCAATGTGCATCCTGTAAGAGCCTGAACCTTCTTCAGTCTGAAGAAGGGTCCTGACCAGAAAATTTGTCTGGCCATTCCCTCCACACCACAGATGCTACCTGACCTGTTGAATTCCTCCAGCACTTTGTGTTTTGCTCAAGATTCCAGCATCTGTGTCTCTAGTAAGAACCTGGTGTGCATACTTGGCTATGGATCAACTGACAAAGGAGCAACTGTTAATAACAATGCTGTGTGAACACAAATTAGCACTGCTAGGTATCTGCAAAAGGAAAGAGGTTAATATTATTACCTGGAGTGTCAGCGTTGTCAAATTTACAAAACAAATAACTAGAAGTTGAAGAGGACAGAAACATGTCTTAACATTACCATGTATAAACATATATTAACAGCCTAGATATTGTGCTCAGGTCACTGGGTTGGAATAAAATCAGATGATACAGTAAAATCTCAGCAGATTGGGCAGCATCTGTGGAGAGGTAAACAATGGAGGTTCCAGCTGATGCCCTTTCATCAGAACATGCTGGAAATACGGAGGGTGAACAAAATGAAAGAGACAAATGGAATCCTGCCAGGGAGAGGTACAGAACTTCTTCAAGCGGAGCATTTCTGGAAGAGAAATGGCAATGAAATAAACATCAATCAAAAAGCAAAAAAACATTGGGATGTTGGATGTGTACTGTAGAAAGGAACTGCAGGTGCTGGTTTGCACTGAAGATAGACACAAAATGCTGGAATAACTCGGCAGGACAGACAGCATCTTTGGAGAGAAGCAATGGGTGACGAGAAGGGTGACGACCTGAAACTTCACCCATTCCTCTCCAGAGATGCTGCCTGTCCCACTGATTTGCTTTAGCATTTTGTGTTTATTTTAGGATGTTGGATGCTTGAAGTAAAAACAATTTATTGGAAATACCTAGCAAATCAAGCAGCATTTGTGTAGAGAGAAAAACAGTTTGAACATAGACAGGGCTCGAAATTAACGGTTGCCCGGGTGCCAATGGCCACTTAACGTCCTGCCGGGCAACCTAAAAGTGGTGTAATTTTGCCCAGCTTGGCAAGTATCCAGGACACCTGCCGTTCAACTCTGAGCGGGTCCTCTCTATCTCTCTCTCTGTCACTCTCCGTCTCCGCCCGCCATCCGTATCCGTGTCCGGGCCGCCGTTTCTCCGCTCTCCGCCACTCCTCACCCGCCGGCACGGCTGGCTGTCTTGCACATGCGCACTGCCACGGCCTGCACATGCGCACAACCATGGCCAGCACATCATCGGCCGCCCTGCACATGCGCACTGCCACGGCAACTGGTCGGCGCCGGGCACTTTCTCTCTCCCTTTGCATTGTGGGAGGTTTGGCCACCATTGCTGTCCGGTCACCGCCTCGCCGCGACCGCTGAAAACCAACGCAGAATCACTCGTGGAGCAGAAGTAACTCCCTGGAGTAACTCTTGCTTCTTGGTTTCCTGGTCCTCCTCTAAATGTAATTTAAACTGGAGGTGGTGGAGGGTCCATCACCAAACTCCAAACTCTGAACAATAACAGCCTATTGCACTTTATCTGTTTATTTATTGTGTATATATATGGTCAATGGTTATATAAACACACTGAACTTTTTTCTCCTGTTCTGTATTATGTTTACATATTCTGTTGTGCTGCAGCAAGCAAGAATTTAATTGTCTTATCTGGGACACATGACAATAAAACTATCTTGACTCTTGTCTTGGACCTGAGCAAAAAAAGGTTCTAGGTGAAAAAAGAGCTACCTTAAATTTAGTTGTGTCTGATTGGGTAACGATGATAGGGTGAAGACTATTCCGTACTTTAATTGTGCGGGGAAAATCCATGGAGCAGCCAGCAACTCTGGATAGAAGAAATTGGGTGACGTCCGAGCACATTATCACACTCGTCATGCAAGCCGTCTTAAATGACCACCTAAACTGTCATTTGGCAACCTAAAAAGCTGCCAAGGTTGCCAAATGACAGTTGCAAAAGAGAAAAAAAGTTAAGTGAGAGCCCTGTAATACCTGAAGAAGGGTCTGAAGAAGGGTCTCGGCCCGAAACGTCGCCTATGCTGCTGCACCCGTTGAGTTTCTCCAGCTTTTTGTGTAGCCCTGAAATACCTTCTAATTCAGTCACAAAAGCACTACATTGAACTAGCTGAGGCATAATTGAAGTAATTTGAAATCATTTAAGGTACATTTTGTGCTTGATAGATCATTTTGCAGAAAATCTGCAAGCATGCACTATACATTTATACATCTAGGTCTCTTATCACGGTAACTGTATATTGCTCAATCTGATCTTACTGTGGGGCACTTTCGAAGCTGACTCGTGTGCATTGCTGTCTTGCAATCCAACCTAAACTTACGTCAAAAATTGAGCTCATTTCTTTCCTTACCAATAAATTACTAATTATATTTCCTAGATGGTATGCCATTGATAACTAGTCAGTGATTGTTGCAGTAAAATGCAAAGTGCTGGATAAACTTAGCAGGTGCGACAGCACCTCTGGAGGGAATGGCAACATCTCTGGAGGGAATTCATAGGCAATGTTTTGGGTAGGGACCTTTGTTTAGTCTTCTTCTGTGATTCTAACAACTCAAATAAGAAAGGGTTCAGCCTGCATATACATTGCAGTCACAAGCAATTTGTCTTGTTGTAGAAGCATAATCATGGAAACTTACAACATAGCTAAATCTACATTTGATCATAGATGTTCATTCATGTTTCTGGAGATGTTTATTTTTCTATATTTGATTCCCTAGCAATTAAATGAAATTCTTTCTATTAGTGTAGCATCATATTTAAAGAAAATTTATTATTTTCTTTGAGCGTGAAAGCTCAGACATCAAAATAAGCGATGGTGGATCTGTCTACCATAGAAAGCAGACACAGAAACCTGTTACTTGGGCAAATGCAATGGCAACCTGACTGATTCAATTGGACATTGATGACTGGCAGATGCCTGTGCAGGCCTCCCAACAGGGTGATGAGCAATGAAATTGGAGTCAGCAGTCAGCCTCTGTGCTGCCAGCAATGCTCTGCATGAACTTAATGCACCCTTCAAGGTTACAGAAAACTCGCAACAAGGCTAACTCAACATTTGATTTTCCTAGCTCGTTGTAGTGGCTTATGCATTCACTATTACAATCAATACAATTACATTATGGTTGCATTTTGGTTTGGTGTGATTTTCAAATATCTTTTATATCTTTGCAAACACTTCTCCACCCCACCCCTTCATTTGAAGTGCTTGTGACGTATCAAATCTTCGCAAATAAGATGCAACTAAGGAAGCAGCGAAGTTATATTCCAATTCCAATCTAAATTCGGAATGTAGTTAAATGATCTTCTAGAAATCACTTGACAAAGCTCTTTAACACGGCTGTAAATTAAAGAGCTAATTTAATCAATGGGAATTTCCTGATTAGGAAATTGACTGAGTGACAGGGGACAGAGTGTGAATAATGGGCAGGCAATGAAATTAGCAGATGAATAGTGGTGACCTACAATGATTTGTGTTGGAGCTTCACCATTCACTGTATCATACAAGATTCTACATTGGAATCACGCTATTCACTGTATTTATTAATCATTTGGATGATGGGATAAATATCCATGCATTCAGTGTTAAAATTGGCAGCTAATTAAGCACTGTAGATGATAGAAATCAGATGATAGTAATAGGATAATGAATTGGAAATTGTAGCAAATGGATTCAGTGCAGGTAAACTTGTGTAATCAACTTGATGGTCAGCAGGAATAGAACAAAATTATCACAGAATCATAGAAAAGTTATGACACCAAAGGTGGCTATTCGGTCCATAGAGAAGGAGCTACCCAACCTAATCCCACTCCTGCAGGCCACAGCACTTCAAGTACACAAGCAAAGAGTTGTTTAAATGTGATGAGCATTTCTGCCTCTGCCACTGCCAGACAGTGAGTTTCAGAAATCTTCTACTCTCTGCGTGAAACGGAAATCTTCATTCCCCTCCCCCCGTATAATCCTTCTACCAATTACTTCAAATCTGTCTCCTGCTTTTGACCCCTCTGCTAAGTGAAATTGGCCCTTCCTATTTACTCGAGGTCCTCATAATTGTATACACATCAAGTCTTTCAGGCTATACACGTCAAGTCTCTCTATTCTAATGAAAACAACTTTAACTAATCCAATTTTTCCTTTTGGTTACAATTAACTAGTATCCTCTGCACCCTTGTCAATATGATCACATCTTTTCTGTAATATAGTGAGAAATCATATGCAGTACTCAAATTCTGCCTACTTCCTACATGATAAAGGTCCAAACAGTAGAAACCCAATGAGATCTGGCTTTTTGCTATGTAGATCATTAAAGTGCATTATACAGGTAGCCAAAATAATATAACAAGGTAATTGTAATGAAAAGCATGGTCTTGGTATCTAAAAACCTACAGCACACAGGAATAAAGGTTACTATCGCTGAACAAAACTTATGGTAATGGCACAGCTGGAATACTGTATTTAGTTCTGAATTCCATGCCTTAAGAGGATCTATTATCCTGGGAGGAAATACAGGATTAGTTTATTAGAACGGTGCTCGGATTGCAAGGGCGAAAATAAATATGTGTAAATTCAGAACTCTAGAGAATGACTTGACTTACTGGTAAGTTTTCAAAATAATCAGAAGAACTCCTAAGTTAGAGAATAAATATTTCTGGTGTTTGTGGCATCCATAGACAAAATCTTTAAAAAAAAATTAGAGCCAAGCCATTCAATAGACAGCTTAGAAAATTCTTCAATATGCGATAACGATAGTTAAAATCTGGAAATTCTTCTATAATGGGCAGTTGATATCAGGTCATAGTATTATAAGATTGTATTGCACAGAAAAGGGTTATTTAGCCCATCACATCCATTCTAACCTTTTAGCCCATCTACACAAATCCTATTGACCCACATTAGGTCTATATCCTTCAGTACTGTATCTATTTAAATGCCTATTTAAAGTTCTCTTGAACATAATGAATATGACTTCACCACCAACTCTGGCAGTGAGTTCCAGATATCAACCACACTCCGTGTAAATAAAAACCACAAAACTACAAATCTTCTTTAAAACTCCTTTCTCTCACTTTAAATCAATGCTACCACTCCAAGGAACAAAACCCACCCTCTCACTTGTTGGATTAAATTCATCCCCCAACACTCCACCCAGCCTTCTATCTTATCTATATTCTGATACAGCCTTGGATAGATTGGTCTAGCTTTCCCTGTAATAAAGAAGGCCGAGGGGGGGGGGGTGATCTGATAAAGGCATATAAAATCATAAAAGGTATAGAGAGAGTAAAAAGCCAGAACTAGGGCAGAGGAATCAAGAACTGGGGGGGGGGGGGGGGACATGTTTAAGGTGAGAAGAAAGACCTGTAAAGGAAGATCTAAAGGGTACATTTTTCACACTGAAGTTGGTGAACATCAGGAACAAGCTTTCAGAGGTGGAGGTGGAAACGAATACAATCCGTTTAAGAAACATTTAATCAGGCACTTAAATAGGCATGGATTCAGACCAAAAGAAAGATATAGCTAATACAGGTACTTGGGATTAGTGTAGAAGTGTAGAAAGATTGGCATGAACACGGTGGTCTGAAGGGCTAGTTTCTGTGTTGTACAAATCTATGACTCTGACTTTTCTGTCTGACAATGGCATTGCAGCAATGGAAATGCTGGCTGACATGGCAAGTGGGTCTTTCCCACCCCCCGTGTGTCTCCAGGCAACAAAGGCTGGCAATATGATGACCAAGTAACCATGCCACTCCTCAGCTGGATAATTGGATTTAGAGTAAATTGTTATGAGGTCTATGTCTCTGCAAGAGCTGCCAGCCTTGAACTGTAACTCATTCAAAATTCACTCCTGATACTACTTCAAATGCTGCTTTTGTTCTTGCACCATTTAACATAATTATGTATTAAAATGGCACACCACTTTTTCATAAAGAATATTCTAGGTATAATTAATTGTGAAAGTTATAAATCTAGACTTTACAGATTGTTTTAATTTATTGTTTTAAAAAAAAGTGTTTTCCCCTGCTATTCAATGCCATGCAGTTTTACTGTTAGTTGTTTGACCCTACATCATTCTTAAGGTACCTGTGTAGTTATCTGTTTGCAGACATATGGAAACACATACACTCCACAATGCTGCAGTGTTAACGGCATTGTGCAGTGTGACATTTCTACAGTGCAGATTAAACCAAGAAGGCAAGGTAAATCTGAAAGTTAAATGGGATTTAACTAAACCACACAACTGCATTGTGTCAGTTAGAAAGTCAAGAATACTAACACATGGTAATGGATTCAAAGTTTTTTTTGTCTGGAGGTAGTAGATTGTATATACAAGCATTGCCTGCCCATGTGAATCCTCACAAATAGTTGTTGTGTTGGAAGAAAAAAAGACTATTTGACATGCATGTAATACTTTGGCAACAAGCCGCTGCAAGTCTAAAACCCTGCCAACTGTCATTATCCTTCTGGTAAATTCAGTTCTTATAAACTGTGTGATAGCATAGGACTGCATAGTTCCCATTGAACCAAAGCTTGTCTGAGTAGCAGCATTTTCCACTCTTGAATGGGACTGTTGGCCTCATGGGGATTTGTGTCTTAGAATGTGGTAAGTGATTAGATTGTCCCACATTTTAAAATGATCCACTGTTCTGCTGCTGCTGAAAGACATTTTCTACTCTTCCCAGCCAGCTTTGTCAAAGCAGTGGATTATCTCTGTGGTTTTCTTTGTCATATGTATTCTAACCTAATGTCAATTTACTCAAGACCTGCAATATATAAGAAAACACTGTCCCTCTTTATGTTTCTATAATTTAAAAATCACATTGTTAGAATTTTAAAAAGTTATTAATTTTTGCCCGAATTGCCTTAGCATCGTTGGGATAAACAAGAATTAATTCATCAGTTTTCTTTAACTGAAGCATATATAAAATAACAGTGTCAGCACTGTTAAGGGAATCTGAACTAACACTGCAAAATCTTGTAAAATTAGTTCATGGGGATCCTTTGCATCACTGAGACAAGTATAGTTTTTTAATTCTATTTAAAATGTGGTTCCAAATGACTTGGCAATCCTAGTGAACTAACACAAAATCTTCTTATGCCTTATACTTTTGCTTTATTTTGTTTTTAAATGGACTGATGCATCTGTCAGAATCCCAAATGAGTGAAAGATGTGCCCGTGAACCATAAAGTACCAGTTATAAAATAAAGAAGAGCTATTTGTTCCACCAACTCACATCCAAGTGTCACATAGTCAATCCTATTCTTGCGATTTATCCATATTCTTCCTTATTACTTTTCAAGTAGTTATGTAATTAACCTTTTGATTTACATACTCTGATTGGCAAATGCAGATATAGCGAATATCACAATCTATCACGTGCAATAATTTTCTTTTAACTTTGCATATTGCTTTTGAATATCTTAAATATATGATCGCTCACTAATTAATGTTTATTGTTCGTTACTATTTTCTCTCAGACAGTGTTCTTAAACTTTTTCAGTTCATCCCTTAACCTTTTTCAGTTCATCCCTTAAACATTGCTAATGGTAATTTCTCAGCTGAAGTGAAGTCCTATATGCCAATGCCATTGACCCAAATAAATAAGTCTGAGATAATTCTTTTTTTTTTAAATATTTATTTTATTAGAAGCAATTGTACAAGGAGAAAGTAATCGATATAACAATTATACAATTTTCGTACTGCTTCAATTTTAACATTTTATAAACTAATGACTAAATTGGGAAAAAGGAAAAAAGGGAAAGAAAGAAGAAAATAAATAGAAAAGAAAGAATTTCAAAAAAAACACATAAAAGAAAAGAGAGAAACCCCAGAACTAATGAAGAAGTGAAAGAAACGGAGATATATCCCTCTACCCTTCCCTGCGTCCGCTCATCCGACCCTAGCGTCAGTTTTGAGTTTGTGTTCAACCATTATGCTGTTGAAGAAACTCAATAAAAGGAGAACATATCTTGGAAAATTGATCTGGTTTGTCAGTCAAGACAAGCCTTATTTTTTCTAGATGTAGTGTCTCGGTCATTTCTGTGATCCACATCTTCACTGTGGGGACTGTTATCTTTTTCCAGAATTTAAGTATAAGTTTTTTCACAGTTATTAAACCATAGTTAAGGAAGGGTCTTTGAGATATCGTTAAATTAGGGCAGCCCTCTGACATTCCTAATATTATTAATTTTGAATCTGACTCCAAGTCTGAGATAATTCTGAACAATCTAACAATATTTTCTAGGGAATATCCATTGGCATAGTGATTTATCAGTGCCTGCAGAAACACAACTGATGGACCTATCTGTAGCTCTAGAGCCATTGCATTTAACATTATAGGATGCAACTTACAAACTGGAACCATGTGGTTGTGGAGGAGAGAGATTCTGGTAGTTGGGGATCAGGTTATTGAATCAGGGTGAGAGGATGTCACATCAGAGGACTGAACTCGGGGAGGATTCACATTAACAGTACAGAACTGAGAGGAATGTTGATGGTCTGCTATTCAGTACAATTAGGGGTATGTTGGGAGCTTGAGAAGAACAGGCAATTAAATAAATGGCAAGATTCACCTGACTATAGTCCCTAAAGCTGGTCTGGGATCTGTTCAGTGAACCCCCCTTTAAAATCATAATGCTATGAAATCAATTATTTCAAAAATAATCTTTCACAGAAAATGATGTTGTTGGTGTGTGGCTGATATGTGGTCTGCTTATCCACACAAGTGAGTTTCATCATTGTAATTTCTCTGGTGGACTTCTATAGTGGTGTGCTATAGTCTTCAAAAATTCACAGCTATGGTCCACTGTGGATAAGAATAATTTTCATGTGTATGGTATTGATAATTCTTGATGCTTTGAAGTGTTGCAATCAACATTGCATTTTTTGAAATGATACATTCCTAACAAAGGCTGGAATGTTAGTTTGTAAAGTTTATGCTACTTGTGAGAAATTGTGCCACCAGTACACATTGGGAAATTAGGGTCTCGACCTGAAACGTCACCTATTCCTTTTCCTCAGAGATGCTGTCTGACCTGCTGAGTTGCTCTGGCTTTTTGTGTCAATCCTCGGTTTAAACCAACATCAGCAGTTTGTTCCAACACACAATTCATTTCTGCACATATCTTCCATTCTGGGGATAAGGTAGAGAAAAAAATAAAATTCTGTTTGTTTTGTAATTATGAAACCAAGAGTTAAAACACTTTACTGTCTCTCTTTGTATTTAGAAAATGTAGATCGCCATATAAAATGGGAAACCGTATGCGTATGCAAAGTGGAAAACCATCTTTCCGATCTACAGTTGGATTTCATACTTGCTCACAGAGCAGAAGAGCAAGATTTCAAAGCTCATTTGAAAGCTGCAGCAAGGTTTCAGCCTGTAAAAGCAATATTTCAACTCATAAAATGAAATGCAGACTTCGACTTCCAAGGATCAAAAGATGCTTGAGTGCTCCCCCTGGAACAATTAGGTAATTACATCCAGGAAGTTAATCTAATGTTTCAAAATTACTTGGGAAAAATTGAACATTTTTGGTAGTATTGGCTGAATGAAAAATGTTGGCAGATGAATTTAAATGCTGTTGCCCAAGTAATTAATTATCTGTAAAATATTTGTTATACTTATCCAATCTATTTTTCAGGCAGTTACTAGCAAAATCATATTATTACAGACTGACTTATTTTCTTGCCTGCTAACCTGGAAGGATCAAGACTTGTGATTGGGGCAGTGGGGAGAGCTTGAAATGAAAGCTTTTCACTATACCTCAATACACGTGACAATAAATTAAACTCAAACTCAAATGATCGGGAACTGGAGGATTGAGGGAGAGGGGAAATGCTGGAATTCGGCAACATTTATGATGATAGCTGGATGTTGCTTTCAGTGGTTTGCTCAAATAACTGGGTTTTTTAGGGCATGTCTGGCTGACAGTAGGATGGAAATATTTCAAGAGCGTGGATTATGCACAATAATAGGAGGTTGTACAGAAATTGCTTTGCCCATTCATTTCAAATGAGCAAGGTATTTAGGCAAGTATGTTATTTCCTTAAACTGTATGTTTTGAAATATTTAAGTAATTATAAGTGATAAATTTATTACATTTTTTTTACCACTTTGAATAGTTTTAATAGTTGTTAATTGGTTTAATGTATTTATGAATGTTTTTCTATGTCAGAAGCATTCACTTTGAAGTTTCCATCTAAGTCAGGAGATATGGCTTAAAAGCAGAACATGCTGGAAACACTCAGCAGGTCAAGAGGTGCAGCTTAAATGGTTGTCATTATGTTTAAAGATTGGCGTTATTGTGGTTGCCTCATGTGATCCTGTTACATCATTGCATCAGGCCAGCTTCCCCCCAGCTAATTCCTGCTGGGACGATCATCCAAGTAAATAATGGATTTATTTTTGAAATTTGGTCATTTCTGCTGCTGTTTGCGGGGACTTTACTGTTAATAAAAATTACATCTATGCCCTCTCGAAGAAAACGATTCCACCATCTATCCATTTTACGCCTCTTATTATTTTATATACCTCTTTCAGGTTACCACTATCCCCCTCTGCAGTAAAAACCATCCCAACCTACCCCCTCTCTCTCTCTATATATATATATAACTAACATTCTCCAAACTAGGCAACATCCTGGTGAATTTCATCTTGTCACTCCAGCACCAATCATATTCATCCAATATTGAGGCGCTCAGAATTGCATACATTACGCTGCACGTGCGGTCTAATCAGTCTTTTGTAAAGTTGCAACATTATCACCCAACTTTTATTTCTATGCCCCGACCTGTGAAGGCAATTTTGCCATATATCTTTGTCACATTGACCTGGTTTCCTATGATCGGGTAACAATGAATTTGAACTCAAAGGATCCTCAGCACATCAGCATTTCTTCATCCTCTATTATTTATTGTATCTGTCTTATCCCTTTTTGATTTCCCGAAACTACATCTGCTCACTCTTGTCAGAATTAACTTGCAACAGTCAATGCTTCACCCAACTTTCCTCATTATCCACAACACCATCAACTTTCAAAACATCCATAAACTTATTGATCAAACCTCCCACATTCACATCCAATTGTTAATATACATCACAAACCATAAAGGTTGCAGCACCAAGCCTGTGGTACACCACTAGTCACAGATTTACAATCAGAAAAGTACTTCTGAGCATGCACAACCAACCACACGATTTGAAAGTCAGATGGTGATACTTCTGGCTGTTCCCTCTTCTCTTGATTGTAGTGGCAGAATAGTGACTCATTGAGGAGTGGGTTGGGCACACACTGCATTTGCTTCTCACTGTTCTGTCAGGGAAAACAGGTCTAGGTACAGCTGTCCCCCTGAATAGTAGTGGAGATATCTGTTTTATGATATTTTACTTGATACTTTAATTAATTGTTGGTATTTTTATCACATTTATTGCTTCCTTTTTTAATTAATAGTCATAAAGTCATACAGCAGGGAAATAGGCCGTTCGGCCTAACTTGCCCATACCGACCAGCATGTCCCATTTACACTAGTCTCACCAACCTGCATTTGGCCCATATCCCTCTAAACTTGTCCTGTCCATGTACCTGTCTAATATGTTTTTTTTAATTAGTTAAGTAGTTTTAATAATCATCGATGTTTATAAATTTTGACAGCCAGCGAGATGTCAAAAGCCTTCCTAGATCATATATATTGAGGAACGTTGCTTCAAGATCCACAGCCTGAAATATACTCACTGCCTGTAACCTGTTCCACATTGAGGAATGCTTATTGGATACGGTGGGTCAGCTTGTTCAGTCCTGCGCATGACGAAGAAGTAACCGTGGTTTAGACGGTGATGCCAGGCAGCAGCAAGCCTGGGCAGGACCAAGAATCTAGGCGGGCAATTTAAAGCTCCTCCCATGCTGTTATCATTAGTTCTATTGGAAAATGAAAAAAAAAATCAGTTTGACTCTGAAGGTGCACACTGAAGGCAATGTTCTTTGTGACAGATACTAAATAATCTTTATGCTTGATACTGAGCTGATGTCTGTACAAACATGTTAACAATTGCCCTCAGATTTTATCTCAATGGTTGATAAATTGCTGGAATTAGTTGGGATTGTCACTTTAAAATGGTTTTCTGAAATTGGCAGGCTAGATTAGCGGTGATGGGACCAAACGTGAGCATTGCTGGTCACAGCCTCACTGACTGGTAAAACAGCTTGACTGGTAAAATACCTATTAGCATACTCCCGATTTTATGTTCTTAATCACCTACATAATCTATTCAATTTTTTTCTGTTCACAGTCATGCATATGCTTAACATTTTAAATACATCACTGTTATTTTATCTTGCTTATTGTTACTTGATTCACGCACTGAATTCATTTCATTTTACACAGGAAGGTACATTCTTCATTTTCTTCAAGGATGCTGACAGCTCATAGAGATGGCAAACAAAAGCCACTCTTTAAACGTCAGGAGTGGATCATAAAAGTGACAGCCTTCAAGAATGGGACACATAATAACCCTACAAAAATTGCAGTACCTAGCATCAAAATGGTAATGGCTTATATGGAGAAATTCTTTTTAGCACTAGGTACAATAGCAGTTCTAAGATAGATATGCCAGCTATTGCTCATGAATAATTTAATTTTTAGATATTGTATTTCTCTGCAATTTATTATTTTTCGGCTGATAATCTTTGCGAAGACTCAACATTCCTGGGGTATTATTCACGGAGGCATCCGCAACATGTTACATTGTAGAAATTGGAACTTATAATAATTATTTTAGGAGCATAAAAGGACAGTGAAGCACAGTTTAGAAGCTCAATGTTCTGTGCTTTAAGAACCTGCGATATATATCTGGCTCAAAATTGGGTCGAGCAATGTCAATGGAGGCAAAAGATTTGTGTGGACAGGGTGGCAAAAAAAGTTTTTGGCAGGCTTGCCTACATTGGGAAGGTTATAGAGTACAAAAGCTGGGACATCATGATGCAGCTGTACAAGTCGTTGGTGTGACTCCACTTGGAGTACTGGTTGTGCAGTTCTGGTTGCCCAGCTATAGAAAGGAGGAACGTTGGAAAAGATTGGATTCACCAGGCTGTTAGCTAGACTTATTGAAGTATATGAAAATCACGAGAGGCATGAATAAAGTGATCAAATCACCCACAATCTTTTTCCCAGGGTAGATGAGTCTAAGACTAGGAGCACGGGCTTAAGGTGAGAGGAAAGAGGGGAGAGATTTAGTTGAGATCTTAGGGGCAACTTATCACTCAGAATGTAGTACTAGCTGCCAAACAAAGCTATAAAAACGGATACAATTCCAGCTTTCAAAAGCCATTTGGACAGATATATGGATAGGAATGTTTTAGACAGATATGGACCAAATGCAGGCAAATGGTACTAGCCCAGAATGCCTGTATAGCTCAATGACTCTATGGCGAGGTGTAAGTCGCCATTTGGGGCTGATCAGGACTGGGAGGAAAATGGTAATATTGTCAATACAGGCAGCTCATGGATTAAGAAAGCATTCCATTCGTAGTAACTGTTCATAACCTGAATTCTTTGCAAGTTGGAAATAAACAGGGTCACAGAAACAGCTATGCCATGAGAGCAAGAAGACAAGGGAAGAGTGCCCACTAGCTGGCCTTCCCGATTAAGTGAGTGAGTCTGGTTGGCACTCTCACACTCAGTAGGCAGAAGATGTCTGCAACCCCTGCAGCATCTGGCAAAAACATCCCCATGGAGACCTTTGAACAGCCAGCACAGTGGATCAAATCACTGATACCGACTGAAAATATTACCTCCACCTCAATAGCATTCAGCTACATGGCAAGGCTCCAACCACACTGGCTAACTCCATATCACGATTCAACTCACAGTCACCAGTGAAGCTCGAGAAAGTTAGGGAACAAAAAATAGTTTAGAAATTTATTGGAAAATGTTCGTGAAGTCAAAAATGTGTAGGTCGGCTTTCGTAACCCTGGGACTGGCCGTATAAAGCAGTATAAGAGGAGGGGTGAAAAAGAGGCTGGACGGTGATAGATGGGAGGAGATGGATGGATGATGGGCAGGTGGAATTAGGTGGGCAAAAGTATAGGACACAAGTGGAGAAGAAAATGAGGTGGATAGTGATGTGCATGGGAGGAGAACACAGGGGGTATCCCATTGGGTGTAAGCTACCCAAGTGGAATATGGAGTGTTGTTCCAATTTGTTTTTGGCAATTCTGCAGCAATGGAGAAATTGAAGGACTGAGAGGGTGGTGCGGGAGTGGGAAGAAGAGCTAAAATAACATCCAACCAATTTTGCAGTTTCAGGTCCTGACCTTCTCCTTCCACACACACTCACCTGTCCACTTAGTTTTCTTCTCTCTGTGTTCACCTTTTCCAATCAACTTCCACTACCTGGTTCAATCTGTTAATCATCCCCTCCCCATCCGGTTCCAACCATCACCTATCAGCCTCTGCCTGACTCCTCTTCCCCACTCAGTGTCATCTTCCCATAATCTCCTCACCATCCAGTTCCACCTATTACCTATAAGCCTCTATTGTACAATTTCCCCTAACCTTTCATCTTGTACTTCTATATACTGGCCATCTTTTATCTTCCCCCTCAGTTCTGATGCAGGGTCTTAGCAGCTTTGGTCTCCACAAGCTTGAATTGTTGAGTTTCTCCAGCATTCTGTTTTAATGTTTCAGATTTGCATCATCTGCAGATTATTTTGCCTTTATACAAATTTTATGCACATAGTGCTGTTTTAGCTAATTATGCTATTAAAAGGACATTAAATAACTTTGTATCTATCAATAGTTACAGCATTTGCTTAATAATATTTTCCGTGTTAAGGAGGAATATCATCAGGATTCTTTATATTCTGCTGATACAATGCAACATGGCATCAGAATCAAACGTACAATATCCATAGATTGAATACTAAGATCATGAGAAAACTCCTGATCTTAATGGCTGTTAGATTAGTGAAATTGACACTTACCTTTCCAATGTCACATATGGGATCAACCTGTCAGAGTTCAGCAGTAAGTTTGGTGAGTGATGATGGGGCAGATTGTGTTGGGTGGGCTGGGGCGAGGAAGAGAAATGGTTGTTTCTCCACTGCAACAATATCCTCAACTGTAATAATATGAGTAATAATTTGAAGTTCATACAATTAACCTGGCAGCATGCTGGAGTTGGGTCTAGGCATGATTCTGGAACTCAGAATAGGAAGCCATGGAAAACATATATATTGTATATAAAATATATATATTGTAATATAAAATATATGTGTATTTCTGATATGTGTAGATTTTAAAAGTTGTTTCAGTTCACATATTATGTGTGAGTAAAGAATCTAAAAACAGTTGCTAGCAATGAACCTAACTATCATTATAATTACTGCTGTTGAACTAATATTTCAATCCATTTGGCAATTTGCTGCTGTTGATAAGATGATTCAATAAGCACTCCAGTACACTGGAAGAGACTCATGGATACACTGCAATATTAAAGACATAACTTTACATACGCTGCATTTTCATAATCTTCCATTTTGTGTAAGGGTTAGTGGATTTTCTTTGTATTCAAAGAATTAATTAAGATTTGTGTATGGTGATAGCATTTAGTACAAAACTGCATAATTTAGTTTGTACCACATAGTAAAACTAGAACATTTGTGTAGTCATCTCTCAATCTTTTTTCTTTGAAATCAAATTATCTGATATTTGAATTTTTTTAGCACCATGTGTCAATTTTACTTTATTATGTTTCATAAGTGTTTGGCATTATTAAGAATGAAACTGGTTTAATTATTACTGATATCGCAAATGAAAAATAATTCATTTAATTATTTATAGACAATTAGACAATAGACAATAGGTGCAGGAGTAGGCCATTCGGCCCTTTGAGCCAGCACCGCCATTCAATGTGATCATGGCTGATCGTCCCCAATCAATACCCCGTTCCTGCCTTCTCCCCATATCCCTTGACTCCGCTATTTTTAATAGCCCTCTCTTGGTGTCAGGGCTATTAAAAATAAGCTTAATCTAGCTCTCTCTTGAAAGCATCCAGAGAACCTGCCTCCACCGCCCTCTGAGGCAGAGAATTCCACAGACTCACCACTCGCTGTGAGAAAAAGTGTTTCCTCGTTTCCGTTCTAAATGGCCTACTCCTTATTCTTAAACTGTGACCCCTGGTTCTGGACTATTAAAAATAATGTTACTATAATTTCAAAACTATATTTGAAGATAATTTTATTGTATTTATGGTTGATTATTTCTTTCATTCTCAGTTACTGGAGGAGTGCACAATAAAACTCGACCTAAACTCAGCTGCACGGAGAGTATTTCTTGCAAATGGCCGAGAAGCATTTGAGTCAAAGGACATTCCCCATAACGTTGACGTTTATATTTCAATTGGCGAACCGTTTATGGATCCATTTAAAAACATGAAAGGTATAATGCTCGGCATATGTGGAAAGTATTTCAGCATTGATAAAGATAACGAGAAAAGCAGTGAACAAAGTTCTCTTTTTGGGAATGTATCTTTTATTTCGCTGAATTCCATCAGGCCCTACGTCTTTCTATTGTTTACCTGATGTTACTTCAGATCTTCCAGATTTACATGTTCTTTCTTATCATTACGTAATATGTACAGGAAACCAAGTTTAAACCACAGGGCAAATCTCTAATTCCTCTTCTTATCAGAGGAGAACTTTGCCCATAATTTAGAGAATGACCACAAATGAGTATGATGGCTGTTATGAAATAGAATATGGAGGTACTCTGGATCTTAGTCGACAAAGGTATTGTAGAGGATATCAAATCTGAATGCTGGATTAATGTGGCACATTATGAGGAATTGTGAGAATCATATGTACACCCAATTAAACTGTGAACATGCTTTATGAAAAAAAATACATGTACCAACTGTGATGATGAGATTTTAGCTGTGTTTCTTTAATTCCGATTGCAGATTAACACTTTAAAAATGTTACTGACAATCATAATACTGCATGTATGTGGCACAGTCTCAGTGAAATTGTGAGAATCATATGTACACATAACAAAAACTGTGAACATGCTTTATGAAAAAAAATACATGTACCTACCGTGGTGATTAGTTTTTAACTGCGCTTCTTTAATTCCGATTGCAGATTAACACTTTAAAAAATGATACTGACAAGGATATTAATTGGAAATTGAAAACTATATCTTTCTGGTTAACATTACTGAACTGAAAATGCCTGTCCTCCTTTTACTCCTGTTTATTGTGAACAAAGATCAACATTTTAAGTTTATTTATTTATGTACAGAGATGCTGTTGCATTTATTAATCTTATTTTAACCGACACAGTGGAAGTATTCCTTGGAACCAGTATGTTCATTTTAATGATATCTAGTATTTTATTCTCCAGAATATCCCCAGTCACAATTTTGATGCTGAAAATGATCAGTTCATTGGCCATTTAAAGGAGAACGTCCCTTTTAAAATATACTTGCAAAATGTTTCGTTCACATATATAATCGTGTCCAGAGATAACAGGCTGACTGACTGTCACAGTTTAATTTTACTATGCAGATGTCACTGCAACTTATATTTAAATATATAAATTATCATCAAATAGACCCACTTCTAATATTAAACATAATCTACCTACGGAAGCATAATTGAGATTTCTTGACTGAGGTACAATTAGTCATCATGGAGTTGAGAAGATAAAAGCTGAAAATAAAGTCTAGAGTTGATAGTCTTTATGACAGCTATTGCAAGTGTTCCAGCTGCACTTTCCCTTTTAATAGGCTAAACTGGGAGGACAGACTTTATGCTTTGTGTTTCTTTTGGCTGTATTTCATGGCGACATGCACTGCTGTTCTTTCAGCACCAAAATGTTGGCACGCAGCACTGAAATTTCATACCAACTCTTGCTGGATCAGCAAGCTTAACCCACAGAAATCTGGTGCACTGTTATTGCTTTTGACTGATAATCAATCTTGGTGCTGCTCGACAGTTGTCGCTGGGACACAGACCAGAGCAGGTGGCAGATGGGCCTTGTCACCAGAGAACAGGGATAGTACATACACTAAGGCAGAACAAAATGTGCAGTGTCCCCATAACTTCAACAGGGCAAGAAGATAGAAAGGAGCACTGTATAATAAAATGACACTTACCATTGTGGTATCAATATTCTACAATATCAAGTGGAAAATAAGTGAATGCAATTTAAAGGGAAAGCTTATCTGTACTAAAAGATTAGTGATTTCAAATAAATAACTAAGGAAAATATTTTCAAAACATGGCAATAATCCAACTACCTGACTTGTAATACAGTTGCAATTGAAGAGCTGCTTTTGAAGTTATGCAAATAATTGATAATTTTGTTACCCTACATTATCTTTCCAGCATTTCCTACAGTCACTATAGTCAGGGTCAACCTTTATTAATTATTTCCGCAGGAATTTGTGAAAGCTGTAATATTTTGAAATATCACTTTCCAGGATTAGCTGACTGAAAAATAATCTTTAAAAAAATGTAACGGCACAGGATTATGTTTCTCCAAATGACATGCCATGACTATAAGGGTTATTGACTTATACCCACGGTGCCAACAATGCAAGTAGCTAAAACAAGCCAACCAACAAGCTGTTGATAAATGGCTGTACTTCTGTAAAAAAAAAAGTTGTTAAAATACTTGATTGTGTTTGTATTTAAATATTTAATTAACCTACCCAAGGTTCCAGGCACTACTTCTCTTTCCGCTTGCCTGGTACTGTTCTGTCTCTCTTCTCTAACTTCAGAATGCTATTCCCTCTTCCCATTTGATCTTAATTCATCTAAGGATTGACATTTGCTGCCAATAACTACTGACTCTATGTAGAATGAACCAATATGATTGTCAACATCCTTGGACTCATTGGAAACTGGAAACTCACTTGGAACAATAATATAAATACTGTGGCTACACAATCAGGTCAGAGACTAGATATCTTGCGATAAGTAATTCACTACCCTGACACTACAAAGCACTTTCATTATTTACAAGAGGTAAATTGTAAATCCCCAAATACAAGAGGCCCGTGTCAGAAGCATGGTGGAATGCTCTCTAGTTGCCTGGAATAATGCATCTCCAACAACTCTTGTGGAGTCTGACACCATCTAGAACAATGCAGCCCATTTGATAGGCATGTATCAGTTCTCCTAAACATTCATTTTATCCACCATTATAAACATTGAAGAAATGTAATGTTTTGCTGATATAATTACCTGATGAGAAGTATTGTTACCCATAAGCTTGTGACAGAGAGATTTGACTGGTGTAATTAAAGTTCCATTTACAAAAGCCACTTAACTCAATGTAACTGGAGTTCAGACAAGGAATAATGATATCAGTTATCATTTGTGTATTTAGTGTACGGGCGAACTATGTCATTAAGCAACTAGTCACTTGGGGAGATTAAAAAATAATATATTTTGCATGAAGCCGATAAGAATAAAAGTTTCACTTGCAATCAAATAGCTCAAAATGGCTTGAAGTATAGAGGTATCTAAAAATAAATCCCCTTTTAATGGCATGGGCTTGATATTTGATAGCATCTCTGAGGTTGATCTAAGTCAATTTTCTAACTCTTGATTGCTACTTGTAGGAATTCACAGTGCATAAATTGGTTCCATGTTTGCCAACAAACCATGAAAGCTGTATTTCAAGATGAAGCGAATTTTGGTATCCTGAAAGACACTGCAGATATTTTTGTATATGGTGGTTCTTTGTTTATGCTGATCATAAACAAAGTATGTAAACGTGAGATCCTTCAGCATGTTGGCATGTTGGACTGTTGGCATTATTAGGAGAAAGGTGCTGATGCTCCTCAGTAAAAAAAACGTTGGAAGCACTCTACAGGGCAGGCATATCTGTGGAGACAGAAAAGAGTTAACTTCTCAGGGTCATGTTTTTTCATTTTTTTCTGTGGCATTTCTTTGGTTATTGCTTCAATAAAAACATTAACTTTTGCAAATATACAAATGCCTCTACTGAAATAATGGCCAGACCAATTTCACTTGTAAGCGTTTGTTGGTCAATATCCTCAATAGAAAATGTTCAGATAATTTCCCCAAACACATGGCACCACACCACATGATGATTTTCTGTCCAACTAATTTCCACTTTATTGATCAAGTTGAAAGGGTCACATTCAACCAGTTAAGGAGATGGTGTTTGTTTGAAAAGGAGTTTTATTTTCCAGTGATTATTTTATAAAATCTTAGTACCTCTTCAGTTTTGTTGCATGTCAGTATTCTGCAAGTTCACAATTTTTTCAAATGCAGTGTTAATTCAAATTCCAAGGAGAGAATAGATGTTGATTATGTATTGCTTATTAATTATAAATACACTTCATTTGTATTTTCTCCTTTGCAAATGTTATTTACGCTGCAATGCCTTGTCATTTATAATATCCTTTAAGAAGGGAAGTAGTTATAAGAGTAGTGAGACAAACTTCTCAGACATTCAGTTCATGCCAAAATGATCTGACATGACAAGTCCTGATTGACAGAATATGTGTGAGCTCTGTATAATAGAATACGTGTTTGCTGTAGGTGCATGTGTCAGAAAAATGATGGATTCAAATCAGCTTAATTGCGATCTAATTTGGTAATACTAGACACCAGATAGGATTTCAGGTAACAAGTTAACACGTCTACCTTTAGGCATCCAGGAACTTGAACATCCTGTCAATTTCAGTATTTCAAAACGTGCAGAAATCCATCAGTTTAATGAACCTGAACTTCTCAGTAATATCACAAATGTTTTCCAGAATGTTTGTTAATTTCCATCCAGCAAGCCTGCCAAAACAGGAGATTTACATTTACAGCAAATTCTCTTCTACGTTATGGGTGGGGATAGTCAGAAAAAAGTTGTATCAAATTGAACAAACAAGGAACTGCAGATGCTGGTTTACGAAAAAAGATACAAAGTTCTAGAATCTTAGCAGGCCAGGCAGCATCTCTGGAGAACATGGATAGTTAACGTTTCTAGTTGGGACTCTTCCACAGTCTCTTTTTCACTCTCTCCATGCACTATCATCTAACCATGTTCTCTGGGGATGATGCCTGACATGGTGAGTTACTCCAGCACTTCATGCTTTTTTTTACCATCTTATTGAACATGCAACCAAAAAAAAATGAAACCATATTGTGACTGGCCATTATGGTAAAAACAGTGAAATGGTTTGAGTAAACAAGTTCGTTCTCACATTATGTTCTAAATTTTAACTGTGTTTATAAAAAGGTCAATATTTAACTGCATTCAAGGTTGGACAACCAAGATCTTGATAGTTACAGGAAGGTGAATGGCTCGGGAATAGGGCATTTTTGCAGGGATCCCAGTACAGGTTTCTTGGGTGTGCTGCCAAGCTTAATGGTGGCATCTTGTTACCATTTGTAGATTCTCTTTCTCAGTTACAGCCAGCTAAGTTAAGGTTGCCTGGCAAAAAAGCTAGTGTTCGTGGATGGATTGCAGTCTGTGAAATTATGAGAATTGGAGAGATAAAGAATCAGGTGTTCGTAATTGTATCAAGTGAAGGCATTGGATGTTTGTGACAGGGCCTGTGCAGATCTTAGGGATCTTAGGGATTTGTATAACAATATATCTTAGGAGTGGGAACAAGGAGTGAAAAGTGCCAAGGGCACAGATAGTGCTCAGTTGCAGGTTAAAAGGATAGCTAGTTGGATGCCTGAGTAAATGTCCTGGACCCCAATTACATTGAAGTTATCACTTTTCTCCAGTTGTAAGATTTCCAAATCTGGAAAAGCTGGTTGACCAGAATTAAAACAATAACAGAACACGAGATTATGCTTGCAGGTTCATTAAAATATGTAATTTATTGAATTCTAAGAATTCATTCTCAAACATCAATGTAATCATCTTTCAGTGAAATTACCAATTTGCAATTCGGAATGACCTTTCTGCTACACCACTGCAAAATAGAAATATGATCCACATCTCTGTTCCACTCAGGAACATGTTAATCCTTTGTTCTCTTTCTCTTTTCACTTGCCAAATTATCAAATTCCAGTCATGGGAGAGGTTGAGAAACAGGCTTCCTCCAATTTATCAGGTTTTGAGATTGGAACAAACAGAGGAGTTTTCTGATCACATCTCTCTGTTTGCACGGATGGTGTAAACAAAATATCTGTCTGTCATTCTGGTTAAATAAAATGGAAGAGAGGTGGAAATATACTC
Source organism: Raja brachyura (assembly GCA_963514005.1). The sequence continues at coordinate 11,549,619 of OY740798.1, forward strand.
AAGCAAATCTGCAAATGGCCACTTGCAGTCATGAGCTAATTTTTTGATATTATGTAATTGTGCAAATTTTGATACTGAGATTCCAAGTGAAAATATAACCTTCATAAATGTTTTATTCTCATGTCAAAATTCTATGATCTACAGATGATGGTTCTTTTTTTTTGCACTACTTTAGATTGCACTGCAATGTTTGCACCTGTTTTGCTGTATTTAAATATTGTTGTATTTATCAGTGCCATGTACACTGTTGATACTATAATCTTCAAGCAAACAAGTAATTCCATTACACCCTAGTATGTACGACAATAAACTGATGTAATCATATCAGCAAATGTCCATTCCGTATTTGTAATCACATGAGACTATAAATGCTGGAATATTGAGCAACAGTAAACTGCTGGAAGAGATCAGCAGGTCAGGCAGCATCTATGGAGGGAAGTGGACACACAACGTTTTGGCTCAGGCTCTTTCTTCAGACAGATGGAGTAATTTCTCCCTCCATTTCCAGCAGCCTGAAGAAAGGTCCTGAACCGAAACGTTGTGTGTCCACTTCCCTCCATAGATGCTGCCTGACCTGCTGATCTATTCCAGCAGTTTGTTGCTCATATTTGTGTCTCATTTGAATTTGAATTTTGTTCATTATCCTAAATTATAACAGTACTTGGTATGATACTTAGCATTAATACAGACCAATTAACCTGATATAAATACCCAGTTTTATTTCTTTAACAGCTTTTACTTCATTTTTACGTTTTATTTATATTTATATTATCTTGTAGGGAAGCAGGTCATCAAGTCCATGCTAGTTCCCAGAGAAGTTTAGGGCGGCACAATGGCCAGCTGCCATAGCTACTGACTCACAGTTCCAGCTAACTATGTCATGTGCAGTCCAGACCTGTGATGGTGTGGATTTCCAATGGGTATGAAGAAGGGTCTCGACCCGAAACGTCGCCTATCTCCTTCGCTCCTTAAATGCTGCTGCACCCGCTGAGTTTCTCCAGCTTTTTGTGTAACCCCCCCCTTTCCAATGGGTACTTTCTTTTACACATGCCAAAGATATGTGGGTAGATATGTTAATTGGCCACAACAAATTGCCCCTGGTGTAGGTGTGTGGTTTAACTGATACAAATGTAAGGAGAATAGGCCACTAGAATGAGCAGAGAAATAGGATTTTCATATGAACCAGCATTGACTCAATGGACTGAATAGTTTCCTTCTTTATCATAAGGAAACATGTAATTCCCATCAATTATCTTCCTATCCTTTGTTCCCAGCTGATATATTCTCTCACATATGCCCACCAACTTCAACTTGATTCCCCTAATGCAATTGAACCATCCTACCAACAACTAGTGAGTAGTCCTGAGATACCATCTTCCTCAGTGGAGACCGTCAGACTATCTTTGGTTGGACTTTACTGGATTTTATCTTGCACTAAATGGTATTCACGTTATTCCCTTTATCATGTATCTGTACACTGTGGACGGCTCGATTGTAATCATGTATTGTCTTACCACTGACTGGTTTGCACGCAACAAAAGCTTTTCACTATGTCCGCGGTGCACGTGACAATAAACTAAACTCAAACACAAATAATATGGATAATTTACAATAACCAATTAAATTAGCAACCAGCACATCTTTGGGATATGGAAGGAAACTAGACATGTGAGAGCCCAGATGAAATCCATGTGAATGCAGGATGATTAGGTAAAGTCCACACAGAAAGCACCGGAGATCAGGGTTGAACCTAGATAGTTGGATCTGTGAGGCAGCAGCATCATCATGTAACAATAAATCAGTTAATATGTTTTTCTGCTGTTGCTTGAGTTGTAAATATTGGCCAATCATTACAACCCCTCTGTGTTCTTTTAATATTGCTATGAGAACAGTTACGCTCACATGAGAGCAGCTGAAACCTTAGTTTAACATCTCATCGAAAATACAGTGGTTTCAATAGCATAGCATTCCAGTACTGAGTGGGAGTGTCAATATAGGTTGTGAGAGAGTCATAAGAGGGCATTCTACTGAGGTTTATACCTAGCAATATAATGTTTTTAATTGCCTTTTATGAAATTACACTAAATTGAATGCTGAGGTCAATGATTTATGTGTATCACTTTCCAGCAACAATTGTTATTTGGATCCTTTTGCCCATCTTCATCCCTGATATGTTGCAATTGATCATCTTAGCTGCGTCAAGGGGTTTTGGTGTGAAGAAGAGTCTGAAGTCTAATTACCTATCACAGTCCAAAGAACGTGTGTTCAGGCAGAAGTAAATGCAATAATTCTAGTCAGATTGTGACCGGCCTCTTACATGACCCCCTGCTATAAGGTCCAGTTCCACCTATCATTTAGCCTTGACACCCTCCATTGTTGAAAAAATAGCCCAACTACTTTGGCATGTCTTAGATTTGAAACCAAGTTATGGCCTCAGGGATTGTGTAATGGATGTCTAAGAAGGTGCTGGCAATTTTTTGTTTAGATGCAGCTTGTTAATTGATTTCCATGCAGTTAGATATCGTGCAGGCTAGGACTACATTCACTAGAGCATTGGAGACCTTATAGAGGTGTATAAAATCATGAGGGGCATAGATAGGGTGAATACACACTATCTTCTTCCCAGGGTTGGTTATCAAGAGCTAGAGAGTATAGGTTTGAGGTGAGTGGGCAAAAAATTAAAAGGGACCTGAGGGACAGCTTCTTCACACAGAGGGTGATGCCTACATGAAGTGAGCTTTCAGAGAAAGTGGTAGAGGCAGTTACAATAACAACTTTAGTTTTCGTTTTGTTTACTTTTTTTAATTGTCACGTGTACCGCGATACAGTGAAAAGCTTTTGTTGCATGCTATTCAGTCAGCGAAAAGACTGTACATTATTACCATTAAACTACATTAAACTACAGTATACGGATGCAAGATAAAGGGTATATTGTTTAGTGCACGATGAAGTCCAATCTGTCCGATTAAAGATAGTTCGGAGGTCTCATATGAGCTAGATGGGAGGTCAGGACTGTTCTCAAGTTGGTGACAAGATGGGCCAGTTACCAGATAACAGGTGGGAAGAAATCACCTGCTGGCACTGGACTTGACTGAAGTAGAAACAATGAAAGGTGGAGGTATGGCAAAGGACAGGGGACAGAAAAAGCGCAATGGTAGAGCTGCTGCCTCACAGTGCCAGAGACCCGGGTTAGATCTTGACCACGGGTGCTGTCTGTACGGAGTTTGCACGTTCTCCCCGTGACCTGCATGGGTTTTCTCCGGGTGCTCCAGATTCCTCCCACACCCCAAAGACGTACGGGTTTGTAGGTTGATTGGCTTCAGTAAAAATTGAAAATTGTCCCCTACTGTGTGTAAGATAGAGTTGGTGTGCCGGTGGGCCGAAGGGCCTGTTTCCGCATTGTATCTCTAAACTAAAAAAAAACTATACTTTTACCACATCACTTTTTCTGCTACTTTCTTTCTGACGGCTTTAACTTGAAGCTTGGGTGTGATTTTTATACATGAATAATAACTAATGAATGTGGGTGGACTACTTTATCTGGTCTGCAATGAATGTACCTTGTCCGGTCACATGTACACATCCAATAAAGAGTGAATTAGAGCAGAAACCACACGTGATGAAACCGCCTTATCCCGAGGCAGCATCATTGAATTATAGCTTCCATCCCTATTACCCCAATGCGATCAGGTAACTGCACGCACACCATGGAATTAAACTTGAAATATTCATTAATTTCTACAACTCTGCTGTTTGTTGGATAAATCTACTAAACTGCCAAGAGAATAAGTTTTTTATATTTTTAAGAAGGGAGTGAAGAAGTAGATTTTACAAACCTCAGCAATTGTTGTAATTTGTCCAAAGTAACAAAGATAGGAATAAGCACGCATAGTATTGCTCCTTGCAACACAGAATAGCAACGTGTTTATATAGGACTTTTGATGTAAAAAGAATCTCAAAGTGCTTTGCAGAGACTTAATAGTAAGAGGGCACAATTTTATGGGATTACAAGGAGAGAGGCACAAAGGTGAAAATGAAGGGTGTTCTTAAATCCTTGAAGGTGGTAGGACAGGTTGAGTCAGCTTTTCAGATAAAGGGAATCCTAGTTCGTTATCAATTGATTTTAAAACAAGCAAGTGAAAAGTCATGATGTATTTTGGGTGCCACACTTCAGCAAGAATGTTGTGGCTAAAGAGAAGGTATAGAATCGTAAGAGGACGAGGGGCATTGAATGCGGAAAGACTACAGAGGTTGTGGCTCTGCTCCCTGTGAGGAATATATCTTACTTGATGAACCTTGTTCAGTGCTTTAGCCATCCAATTGCAGTATATTGTGTTATAACTGATATTTGAGTTGTTGTCTAGCATTGCTTCCATCCCAATGCCATGTATAATATGACCTGTCCTTCTAACCGGTGAGGTTATGCTCCCGGCAGGAGCGTTGTGTCAGGTGACCTGTACACGACCTGCTTTCTTGCCCAGTGTTGTTTCACTCAAGGGTTGTGCTGTGTGATTTATCTACAACTTCGTATTCCTGTCCAGCGAGATTGTACTACTAGCAGGAGGATTGTACTATATGACCTGTCTGTGACCTGTGTTCCTGTCCAGTGTTACTCTGGACATCATAAGGATTATAATGTTCCATGGTGGATTATAATTTACATAGTGCATCTGATGTTTAAGGGATCATGTTGTAAATTGGGTTTTGGAGAAGTCACCTTAATAATTTATAGCATTACCCTAAAATGAACTGGGAAACCAGACATAAGATCAAGCTTTTGGGATACGCAATGCACTTAACCACTTTTGAACACCCATTTTGATAAAGGAAGAAACTGATTGTATAAAATATCATCAGGTAGGTTTTGACATCTTTACTTTTATTGATTTAAGTGATCTGATATTAATTGTAAGCTCAATTTAACTTATTATTTGAATTCAGGTTTAACGGATTTCAAAGGAGATTAAGGCGCATTAATTAAGCTTTTATATATCTCATTAAATGTGAGAAAGCAAAGTGACTTTTTTCTGGTAAAATAAAGATGCTATAAATGTAATATTGTTGATCTATTACAATGATCTACAGATTATTCAAGGAGGCATGCTAAGGTGAATTTTAATTATGACTAAATTGTGATATTACTCTTTCATACCCTGAACATCTGTTCCCTTCAGGAACAATGATTTATGCCCATTATCAGCATGGCCAGCTTGCTACAGCTTATGTCATGCTTAGTGGGAAGTGAAAGAGATTTTAAAAGTAGGCGCATCAAAGTGGAGTAAAGCCAATATGTGTTAAAGTGATAAGGTGATGGGGCACCTGATTAGATGGAACCAAATGCTAACTTTAGCTTTTCTTACAGACCATCTGCTCTTGACCAAAAGGGTGAGTTGGACTATGAAAGGAGTAGTGCTTCCTGTTGACAAGCAGCATGGCAAGACAAAGCCTATTCTCTCAAACCGTCTGAAGAAACTCACTGAAAATGGTTCTGTCAGAATACTGGTTTTTAGAAATGGTACAGGGCAGGATGGGTATGAAATCATCACACCACTGGAGGATAAACAACAGGTAAAGATACATTATTTTGGTAAGAATCTTTCTGCTTTCCTGCAGAGATCCTGTTTCTTTCCAGAAGTGTGGTTAAAAGTTCTGGCGATGAGGAAAATTGACAACAATCATTTTTTAATACACCTTATTTATTAAGTAGAAAAAAATAATTTTACTGAAAAAATGACCAAAATGTTAAAATTTGCTATATTGAACATAGCTGATAATTATAGAACATGCTAATATTTGAAAACAAGTGAAAAGGACATTGGGCAGCTAAGGTAATCTTGAAACATGGAGAATTGTCTTTTTGTTTGGATGTCTGCCTGCAAAACTAGTAACAATGAACTCAGACAGTTAACATTTGCAGAACTTCCCATGTAATGACATTTTCTAAAATTTCACTTCAAAATTGTGGTTCGTTTTGATATTCTAATGATATTTAGGGATTACACACAAAATTCTAGAGTAACTCAGCAGGACAGGCAGCATCTCTGGAGAGAAAAAATGGGTGACGTTTCGGGTCGAGACCCTTCTTCAGACTAGGCGTACTTGCCTTGCATCCGTACTCTGAATTTATAATATATACTTGCCCTTGTTTTATTATTATATCTTAGATATTAAGTTGGATCAGATTTATGTTAGAGTTTTTGCCAGTCTTGGTAACAACTAGGCAATTAATCAATATAGATGTTTCTGACTATTATTTAATGTACCATAACAGTACAGGAACTGCAATCGAACAGACTATTCATAACCGCTCTGAAGTGTAGGTATCATACCTTAGATAAATTATGTAATCTATTTAGATTTTTAAGATTAAAAACTGAGTTTGGAATCGTTATAAAGAAAAAGGATGGATTCGGGAATAAATAAATAATTTTATAATGCTATCTGGCAACCAAAGGAAAATCATTTTGAATGTAAGTGAAAAGTCTAAATTCGCATACAGATTCAAGGGGAAAACTCACAGGCAAATTTACAGAACATGAGTGAAGGTGTCGAGTTCAGAAGCACTCACAGAAACAAACAAGACAGGATCAGATACAGCATTAAAGTACTAAATCATATCAGAATCTTCAAACAGATTAGCATAAATATGCTTGTGGACAATATATTTATTTAAAAGAAAAACATAATATTTGTTTTGCAAAGGCACACTCTCCACTTCATTGTGTGCCCCTCAAATGAGTTGAATGTAAATAACAGTTGATGATATTTTTTGTGGTGTTCATATCAGTTCTAGGCATTGATTTTAACGAGGGAATTAGTGATGCATTAACAGGAAAGCATTGAGATATCTCACCTTTCTCAGTACTCATTCCATGTTTCCCAGTCAATTTTCAGATTTAACACTGCTTGTGCCTCAGGGGCAGTTTCAATCTCAGCGTTGAGGAGCGCGTTAGATACATAGTTGCAAAATGAATGCAAAAATAGAAAATACAAAGCAGTGCACGCATAACCTACAGTTCAACCTGTAGAGAAGTCAAACTGAATTTTGATATTGATAGAGACTCGGTGCGAAAGGTATACTTAAGCAGCCAATAATCTTAAATTGATTAATAATCTTGACCTTATAGAGGTGTATAAAATGATGAGAGGAATAGATCAGGTAGACACTCAGTCCCTTGCCCAGAGTAGGGGAATTGAGAACCAGAGGACATAGGTTTAAGGTGAAGGGGGAAAGATTTAATAGGAATCTGAGGAGTAACCTTTTCACAAAAAGGCTGGTGGGTGTATGGAACGAGCTGCCAGAGGAAGTTGTTGAGGCACGGACTATTGCAACATTTAAGGAACAATTAGACATGTACATGGTTAGGACAGATTTAGAGGGATACGGGCCAAATGCAGGCAGGGAGGACTAATGTACATGGGACATGTTGGTCAGTGTGGGTAAGTTGGGTCGAAGGGCCTGTTTCCACGCTGTATGAATCTATGACTTTATAATAAACTTCAGACTCTTAGTTAGATATCATTTTGTTGTTTGTTCAGGATCTTTTCCATGTGGACTTCGCTCTCCATTTTAGCTGATTAACTGGTCCGTAGATCCTTGCAACACTTTCATGGAGGGGCTTCTTGTACTTAGAACAATTGCACTAATTACGAATAGTTTAAAATATATTTTTATTGTGCAATAGCTACAAGAGATTTTACATAATGAGCACTGCACTGTACCCATTTGTTAACGTGTGACTGCTTCAATACAGTACAGTCCCTTTGCTGTAATAACAGAAATGTTGATGAAAATCAAGTTAAATCCTGTGATTAAATACTCCATAAAATAATTAAATAACCAATTGAACACACTGATTAATCTTGCATCAATATTTATATAATCTCAGTTGAAAGACATCCATATAATTATTATTTGAACGTTTTATATATATATTTATTTCCAAATCTATCTAGGTACATTTTTACATAACACATTGATTATTATTTGTTTTTTTACGGCAAGGTTCTCAACTATTGTGGACTGATAAGCAGAGAACATTGAAACACTGGAATTTCTCTGGAGTAGCAGCTGAGAAGGCATGCTTGGGAAATGGCAGTAGTCGCTATTTTTGGAGTTGAGGGTTGAAATTACAATGCGCCAAATATGCATAAACACCATAGTAAACTTAGTCATAGAAAATGCACAAGAACAAAAGATACTTACAGTGAGGAAAGACATTTTGGCCACTTATTTCATCTAGCCAGATATCAGGCTGCACCGTCAGGAAATATTGATCATTAAACCGTTCAATAAAACATCTAAGGGACACTGTGCCCATTTTATGTGGCATGTAAGGATTCTTCATTACAACCTAAACATGTGATGTTGGATATCCTTACGATTGTAATTGGACATTAAAAATGTATGTAACAAATTGCGATATCATCCCTGATCACTGTTTAACTCTCATGTTTATTGAATTGAATTGAACACTTTATTGTCACATGTGACAAGTTACAGTGAAATTCTTTGCTTGCATATCCAAGGTATGCAAATAGTCACCCATAAAGGGCGCTTACAAAGTTACAAATCCCCCCCCCCCCCCCCCACCCCATCAGTTCCCCTTTTGTTCATCACCGTTACAGCAGTCCCCCCACACTGGGTCCTCTATTGTCCATTGTTCTTCCCCCTCCCTCACAACGACCTCCCCTCACCGGGTCCCCATTGTCCATTGTTCTTCCCCCCCACTTCACAGTGTTCCCCCCACGCCGGATCCCTGTATAGCAGCAATAGTAAACGATCGGTCTAATAAATAATTATACAATTATTTAATTATCGCTGTAAATCAAAGCACTTTGTACAATAAACTATTCTTGGAAGGACATAAAATACTCAAAACCCATCGGCCCGAAACGTTGCCTATTTCCTTCACTCCATAGATGCTGCTGGACCCGTTGAGTTTCTCCAGCACTTTTGTCTACCGTTGATTTTCCAGCATCTGCAGTTCCTTCTTAAACACAACAGTAACTCAATGGGTCAGGCATCATCCCTGGAGAACATGGATTGGTGACGTTTTGGGCCAGGTTCAGGTTTGGGTCCCGAAAGTTCACCTATCCATGTTCTCAAGGGATGCTGGGGTGACACAAAAAGCTGGAGAAACTCAGCGGGTGCAGCATCATCTAAGGAGCGAAGGAGATAGGTGACGTTTCGGGTCGAGACCCTTCTTCTCAAGGGATGCTGCCTGACTTGCTGAGTTACTTCAGCATTTTGTGTCTTTCCTTGATAAACCAGCATCTGCAGTTCCTTGTTTGTAAATTTGGGGGGAAATTTAGTGACTTGCCATGTAACTATACCAACTATTTTGAACCATTAACATTTAACATCACTCAAATAATAGTAGTCTGAATAGCAGTTACATTAAAACTGGCACCCATGGGACTTAGATGGTGGCGGGCTTTCCAACTATGGGATATCACTCCTATTCATACACCAGCGCAATTTCATTTCAGTTTTATTACATTTTATAATAAACTTTACAGTGAGCATAGTAAGTTTTAAGGGAGTGGGAACTGAACTTGGTGATTTTAAAAGGAATTGATAACAGAAACTAGTTACTTGTAGCTGTTCAACTTCAGTTTGTGTATTCCGGTTTGTCAAAGCCTAGACACATTACTACTTCCTCTTATATTGAATGCACCCAGTCTAGTTGACACACTGGGTTCACACTTGGGACCTTAACTGCAAAGCAGCCCACCACCCCTATTGATAAATAGAGTTTTACTGTCATTTATCATTTTGGTGGTGAGGGTTCAATGTTGATCAGGAGATCAACAGGGGCCTTTTTTCCCGATGTGAACCATTACAATGGTTGGAAACCTGCTCAATTGAACATCTAATCTACCTTACATACGATAATTAGAATTGAAGATTATGCGAAAATTCAGAAGAGATTGGTTTTGGATATTAGTATAAAATGGATGACAGGGAAATAGTAATCCGTTTTACATCCCGTTCCTTTTGTCAATGGAAACATGAATTATGTAGTTGTAGAAATGGCTGTGAAATTGTTATTGATCATTTTGCTCTACCAGAGATGATGAACACTGATTTCTTCTTCACACTCTCCTAACCGATATCATCCCTCTCATCTCCACGCTCCCCTACCCCTCCTAACCCCATCCCCACCATTATCCATGTGTGACCAGTGCATTTCTCATATTTCGATTGGTGTTATGGCGCATCAATTTGCCTTCTTTGACCCTCCCATAAAGAATTGATTCATGATTGTGAAGTATTTCTATAAGCCTCCATTCTAATACACAAAGTAGAGCCATACAAAATATTTGTTGATTGATCTCTATTTGAGTAATAGTTGATTATTTTTCTTTGTTTCTTTTTATTTCTGCTTGTAGTTTTTAGACCAATGCACACAAAAGATCAAATTATCATCTCCAGCAAGGATGTTGTATGACTGGCAAGGATATCGAATCTCTGACCTCAGAACAGGTATGCAATTGTTAGAATTCAAGGGACACTGAGAAATCCTTGTTTTGAACATTCCTGGAATATTTGCACAATATATAAAGTTTTTAGATTCCGTATGTCTAGATCATAGGTAGTAGTTGAAAGTAGTTGTTTGGGTAATGAAGCCACAAGCATAATAATCTTATATCCAATTTAGAGAAAGATTCACTTTGACATTGAATCAAATGGGCAGCAGATTCTCGGGATTAAATATATAATCCATTTCACGTGTAGCTCCTAAATCCATTAATTTCGCCAATAGAATTTTATTTTTTCTAATATTTGTTTCTGTGTTTGGGAATGAACACAATCCAATGATTTTCTTAAATCTGCTTTCATACTTTTGGTCCCAGTCCATGTGTTAGATATAGTCCAATGTTTCCATTAATGTAGAAAGTACAGAAAATGGCACAGGAAAATACACAAATTACACATAAATTCTGCACATTCACCCTTTCTTTGCCAGGTTGACAAGCTGAAACACATCCAAGGACAGCTAACAGTAAATGCAGTAAATCTACACCAATGCTATTATGGATTCTGTTACGAACTCTATATTTTCTCCTTCTATTTGATCTTCCAATGTGCCACACCACACTTACCCAGATTAAAAGCATCTTAAGTTTCTGGATCAGGATACCATGAGGGAACTTGTCAAATGTCTTACTGAGGTTCATGTGGACAACATTCACAGTCTTACCCTCATTAATCACCTTCATCACCTCCTAAGAGATTTCTGTTGTTTGTAAAACATAATCTGCCTTTTTGACTTTACCTAATGAGCTCATTCTCTTCCAAATAAGAGTAAATCCTCTCCAATAGTTTCCCGAACATTGACGTTTACCAGCCTGTAATTTCCTTTTCCCTCTTTAAAGGGACAATGGCTACTCTCCAGTCCTCCAGAACCTTACCTGTGGCTAGGCATGATATAAAAATATTTGTTGAGGGCCCTGCAATCTCCTTTTTTGCCCCTTTCAATAACATGGGATAGATCCTAGTAGGCCTTGGGGACTTGTACACCTTAATGCTCTTCAAGGGACCCAACATTACCTTCTTCCTGGTTTAAAATGGCCTAGCAAATTAGTATATCAACACTGATCTCACTGTCCTCCATGTTCTTCTTGGTGAATACTGTTGCAAAATACTCATTTAGTATCTCCCCCACATCCCCTGACTCCAAGTATAAAATCATTCCATTATCCTTGAGTGTTTCTAGCTTCTCCCTGGTTACCCTCTTGTTTCTAATGTTTGTATAAAATGCCTTGAGATTCTCTTTAAACACCATGTCATGTCCCCTTCTGGCTCTTCTAATATCCTATTTGAGGTCTTTGTTGCTTTCTTTATTTTTATCTGGTTATCTTCCATAACCTTACATTTGTTTCCTTTTTCATTTTGACCAAATCCACTAATTATCCAGGATTCCCATACTTTGCCATCCTTGTTCCTCCTTACTGAAACATGCCAGAATTGAACTTTGATCAGCTGGTCTTGAAGTAATTCCCACATGTCAGATGTGAATCTACCCAAAAGCAGCTGCTCGCCTCGGCTCCTGCCTAATTATTTTGTAATCTGCCTAACTCCAATTTAGCATTTTCTCCCAAAGGTCCAGATTTGTCCTTATTCATAACTATCTTAAAACATAAGGAGCTGTCATCACTGTTCCTGAAATGCTCTCCCATTGAAATGTCAGTCACTTGGTCTGGGTCATTCCACATACAAGGTCCAGTATGGTACCTTCTCTAGTTGTATATCAATGTACTGTTTAAGAAAGCCTCTAAGATATATCTAACACATTCTGCCCCATTCAAGCTTCTCACACTCAGGAATTTTGTGTTTATTGTCATATGCACATATGGTGAGGTGTAGGCACAAGGGAAAAATCTTGCTTGCTGCAGCACCACAGGCGCATGGACTCAGACAGCACACAAAAATATAAATTATACATAAATTATACACAAATTACACATACATTCTGCACGTTCACTCTTTCTTTGAAACTATTGAGTGTAAATCTTTTTATCAGCTGTTTTCTAACACAATGCTTTTTTATAAAATATTGGGTTTCTGATTACGCAACTCAACATAGAAATTATCAGTTTTATTTTGAGATCGACTCTTCAAAATGTTTCACTAACAGCTGCATGGGGCATGGTTATATCTTGCCGATTGTATTGGACTGGATCCAGTAGCATACAATCGTTGAAGATCCTCTGGGAGCGAACCTAGGCACTGCTGTGTTCACCCACCTTAAGCAGACAGCCAATGTCTGATAGTTGAAATGCAAAGCATCGAAACATCGAAGTCCATTTTGATCTGGAACTTAAGTAGGCAGAGACAAGCTTCCAAATGGCTTAGTTTAGTTTTTTAGTTTAATTTAGAGATACAATGTGGAAAGGGGCCCTTCGGCCCACTGAATCTGCGTCGATCAACAATCACCCATACACTAGTCTGAACTACATGTAGAAGTGTCTGAAGCATAGAAACCAGGCATCAGTTAGAAGTGGCAATAGTTATTTTTCCACTTTTTCTGAATCATACTGACTGGAATGAGGCAGATATCAACGATCAAACGGAAGTTGCATGTAAGTGATGACTCAGCCAAATAGATGCAACTGGCCCTTCAGCGTCAGTTTAACAGAAATCATATACATTCCGTCTGAACAGTTTGAGGTTCCCTGACACGGTAAATGATTATATCATTCAATGTGAAGTGGAGCTTTTACAAACAATCCACCACATCTGATGTTGTGCTTTAATTTGACAATCAAATCTGACTTCAGACATCACTCAGTGTGATGTAATCTGTGTGTGGCAATTGCACGACTTTGCCATGTGGTAGCCTCGATGAGGACATCTATGGTCTAGCAAACAGCAGATAATATACAGATATGTATAAATAATGCAAAGTATATTTCACAATAAAGAAGGTAGACAAAATTGCTGGAGAAACTCAGCGGGTGAGGCAGAATCTATGGAGCAAAGGAATTAGTGACGTTTAAGGGTCGAGACCCTTCTTCAGACGGATGTGGGGGGGCGGGATGAAGAAAGGAGGAGGCGGAGACAGTAGGCTGTGGGAGTGCTGAGAAGGGTAGAGGAAGGAGGGAGAAATCGAGCGACTGTCCATATGGTGCCAGCACAACAACCTGGCCCTCAACACCAGCAAAACCAAGGAACTGATTGTGGACTTTGGAAGGAGTAGGATGGGGACCCACAGTCCTGTTTATATCAACGGGTCGATGGTTGAAAGGGTCAAGAGCTTCAAATTCCTGCGCGTGCACATCTGTGAAGATCTTTCCTGGTCCGAGAACACAGATGCAATTATTAAGAAAGTTCATCAGCGCCTCCACTTCCTGAGAAGATTACGGAGAGTTGGTCTGTCAAGGAGGACTCTCTCTAACTTCTACAGGTGCACAGTAGGGAACTTGATGACCGGTTGCATTGTGGCTTGGTTCGGCAACTTGAGCGCCCTGGAGAGGAAAAGACCACAAAAAGTAGTAAACACTGCCCAGTCCATCATCGGCTCTGACCTCCCTTCCATCGAGGGGATCTACCTCAAAAAGGCTGGCAGCATCATCAAGGACCCACACCACCCTGGCCACACACTCATCTCCCTGCTACCTTTGGGTAGAAGGTACAGGAGCCTGAGGTCTGCAACAACCCGGCTTAGGAATAGCTACATCCCCACAGCCATCAGGCTATTAAACGTGGCTCGGACAAGTTCAACTCTGAACATTAATACCCCTCCATCTGTTATTTGCACTTTATCAATTTATTCATTCATGTGTGTATTTACGTATATAATTGTAGTCAATGCCTTCTATGTTCTGTTGTGCTATGCAAAGAAAGAATTTCATTGTCCTGTCAGGGACACATGACAATAAACTATTTTGACTTTGACTTTGACTTCTTGTAAGAACTGTTATTCCATTATAAACCAATGACACAAGGGACAAAAATTGATAAACATTGGACTAATTTTCAACGTGTAAAATGGTGACAAAGTGTACCAAAGTGCAACCAGTTTAACGCTAGGTAGGATCGTGTGCGGGTTGGTCCCACTCATAAATTTGTGAACTCTTTCTGTACGTTCAGGGCCGATGATCTCTTTCTGTACGTTCCTGCTAAAGGAATTCTGATATATTGTGTAACATTGACTAGGATAGAACAATTCAAGCAAAGGTACTTTGTCTGCTAATCAAAACTAACCCCCTTTTTTTAGACAGAGGAGCAATGATTACAAACTCCTCCATTGCTTGGTTTAATATTCTCCCAAGACTAAGTTGAAGTGCGGCAATTGACCCCAGCTGTTGTGTGAAGAGCCTTTGAAGATGCAACCTTCATGGCCATCTTGCACCAATCATTCACGTAAAGCACAAGAACATTGGTCATCTGGACGTTTCTTTGTATTTGTACAATACAACCTGTATAAAGAAGGTTTAAATTGACTTGTCTCGTATCCCCAAAAAGCCGAAAGGCATGCGCATTCCTCAGTGTTTTGTGTAAAGTCGTTTCTGAAGCGTTAGTGAAAGCAAATAAAAATTGAAATGCCTAAACTTTCAAACAGATCAAGTTCTGACAATGCCTTACACCTTAATATAATCAAGAAATAAACAATACCAAAGGTATCATATACAATCTGGTGGAGGAACTCAGAGGGTCGAGCAGCATCTGTGGGTAGAAAGAATGGTTAGCATTCTGGGTCAAAACACTACATCAGTTCTGAGAGTTGAGAGGGAAGACGGCGAGGATAAAGTAAAGAGAGGAAATGATAAGACAGAAGCAAGAGGCGTTAGGTGGACCAGGTTAAATGTGGTCCTCATTTCTTAAACAAGAGTTGGTGTGGGCAAGTTGGGCTGAAGGGCCTGTTTCCACACCGTATAACTCTATGATTCTATAACTTCCACTTTCCTCACTCCATCAGTAATTCAAATACTTACATCAGTCTTCCCTCACCATTGATAACATTCAGAATATGAAGTGCCCATTTAAATTATTTAGCCACTATTCTTATATCATTAGTATGTCGCTGAAAAATATAACACCTATGTATTGTTAGCTCTTTTTGCACAGGAGCAGATTAATTAGCATTTTCTTATTACATTTTGACACACTGGGTACAATGACCTTATAATTTAGGTCAGTTAAGACTCTAAATTGTTGTGCTATATGCCAACGGTAGTTAAGAGATGAGGAATCCGGGTGGTGGAATAAGTAAGAGAGATAAAGAATATTGTGAAAACCCCAGCACTTACTATCCCTGAACCCATTCAGAACCAGCAAGCGTATGATGAGTGTAGTGGTTTTGAATATCGGCCTTAGATCCCATGCTGTTTTGAGGCAGGCCTGGAACATGGCATCTCTCTTTTACAGACATACAGCCTCATCACTCTCAATTTAACCCTACATCTGATGAACCCATTACTCCAAACTTGATTTCATGGAACAAGGAGTGGATATAGTTACAAATGATCAATGACAATCCTTGAACTGAAGCAGCAAGGCATGAACGATTTACACATTTTGCTTCACTTGCTCAAGCAAAAGATCTGCCAGCATACAGTATTTAATGCATAACTGCTTCAACAATTTAAGAAGGGGAAAAAATGCACGACTCATGCTACGTTCCCTAAAGTAGTGAAGAATTACTTGATTGCGTGCCTACTGCCCATTTATTAGCAGACTGCAAACCCGCTGATTCGCAAAAAGCTAAAGAACCCAGGTGCTGAACAGAGACTGCTGCGAGAGATGTTTGAAATTTCTTTATGGTTGTACAAATTTATTACCTTAAGTACTGTTTTTTTTTGTTATTTTCTCATGGATAAAGCCATGTTCCATTAGGTGCATAAAGCAACAAAAATAAAATCAGCATTGTGCTCCACAACTGTAATGCTTTAAACGCTGCAGGCTGAGCCTGTCAATTTAATGGGATCACTGAAAACCAAAGCAGCTGTAAAAAATTGCTTTAAGTACAGCAATCGTGCCCTTGTCATTCCATTCAGTGGTTAATAAAAAAATACAAATTCAGATAGGCATCAATATTTAAGAAAAATGATTGCTTAACCATTTCTCGTCAGCACCTGAGGGAGAATAAATGTGACGGCAAACATATAAACAAAAAGTCACAGCAGCTGTTGGCTTAATTTTGGCTGAGAAAGAGTGATCAGGATGACATATATCAGCATTCAGACAGTTATCTGAAAGCTTGTTGTGGTAAACCAGGGCTGCCGCATCAATCCCAAAACACCCAAAAAGAGAATAAAAAGTAGAAAAGTAATTGTACATTGTGTTATCAAAGTATTGTGAATTAAAGCGGGCTGACATAATCTGGATATTTTATGAGTTTTGAATTGCAAGATCAGTGGCTATTAATTAAACATTAAACTGTAATTTATGTGCTTAATATAAATAGTTTCATATTGGTGATTTAAAAATGAATTATCGTCAGTTTTACCGTTTAAGTGCAACTTCATCATGAGTTTTTAAATATTCACGTAGATTGAATGAAAATAGCTGTGGAAGTTAATTTCTGAAGATTCACAGTATAATTCAATGCATTTGTAATTCAGTTGCACTTTATAAAGGTCAGTAGGATATGTCTAGCATTTTGCTGGAAATCATCTATGACCATTGTAATTGCACACATCTGCTCCTCCAGGCTGGAAATCCGTTTGTTTTTTTAAAACAGGCCTAATGCAAGTCTCAGAACAATATAAGTTTTGTTTCAGCAAGGTTTGCTTCAACCCAACTGTGATAAATGAGAAGATAAGGCAATCAGTGCACACCATGACACCGTGTGCAGTTAGTTAGGCGCAGTTCAAATCTATTCAGGTGTACTTGAAAAGCTTCATGACTCTACAGTTGGGGGCTCAGCACACATGTATAAATATCTATACCCTTGATGGTGACCACTAGTAATCCAGGATTTGCTCTTGTCAGTGCTTCTTCAGGACATATATAAATAGTGGGCATGGAGAATTAGGTCCAGTGCCGTTTGTATAGACTTTGATTTATGGTTCAAGCTGGTGCATCAGAGTGGATGTAAAATCCTTGATTTCGTTTTAATGCTGCTTTTTTCTACAGTTCCATTGCTCGACAAATGCCTGCAGAATTCCTTCACACCTCTGCGTGGACCTGTCTGGGTCTCCAAAGGGGAAGGGTTCATTCCGTCAGGAGCTAAGGCATACATCCAGGGAATCATATGGGCTATAAATCAAAAGCTGAAGCCTGCATGGAATTACAGTAAGCAGGTGAGATGCAACACTTTTAAAGAGGCTACTTTTCAGTTGTGTCTATTATAGACAGTGATTGGCACTTATGTCATTAAATAAATGTGACATGTATTACATGTGTTCCAGTACCCAGTGGAGGCCAGAATACTTTCACTGTGATCTCTGAGCCAACAATAATGATGCTAATTGTATCTGTCTTTCAGTGTAAGATGTCATGTGCCTAATCTTTCTGTGACACACTGTGAAATGTTACAGCAATTCACACACTTGGGAATGCTGTGAATGCAAATATGTCATTCACGAAAAATGACAGACCACCCTCTTCCTTTCCTTCTCAGCTACTTTTTAATCTACAGGATGTATACAGGTCTTTTAAAGTACCATTTCAAAATCTCTATACCATGTTTCAAACAGTGAAATAATTCACTGAATAATATGATGAGCAAAACCTGTTAAAAGTGAGTAGCTAGTGAAGCGGAATAAACAGTTAACATTTGCGGTTTACATTGAAATTGTATGAGGAGCAATATCCTGAATCCTAAAATCAAATTAGTACTTTTTAAATTGTTTTGGTAGTTTAAACAATAAATTGGTGAAGAATTGGTTTAGTTGAAGGAGTGGTAATTCTAAGTGCAAATTGATATAAGAAGAACGGCTACTTTGATTTTATCATGAAGCTGTCTCAGCTAAATTACTGAGTAATCAAATCCATCCTGTGTCTGTTTAATATATTCAATGCCTACAAATCACTTATAAGCCTAGACGAATTTCTTCATCCCCCAACCTTGCTTTATTTCCTAAAAATTCAGTTTAATAGCTGAGAAAACTTTTAACACTTTCAGTCATTC
Organism: Raja brachyura; assembly: GCA_963514005.1. The sequence continues at coordinate 11,568,203 of OY740798.1, forward strand.
TGGGTACTGGCATCTAATTAGCATTCCCATTACATGGTTGTTTTGGTGGCAGAGATGCTGCAGCTGGAATGCTATTGTGCTCTATTCCTCTGTTTGGGGACAAACACTGCTGGGGAAGGAACGTGTGAAAAAGCCACACCATAGTGACTGAAAGAGGGAGGCAGTGTTTTCTGTAGGCTTCAAGCTGGGTAGCTGTCATTCATGGCCTCCGTACAGCTAAACAGATCAAAAAAGAGAAGACAGAACCACCTTTCAATTTAAAGTCTATTCCTGCTTTACTTCTATTTAATTTAGGCATTTTATTTTGCCTATATTTTCTTAAAATCAATCACATAAATGTTCCATCATGGTGGAATGTACATTTTTGCCTCTTGAATAAGGTGATCATATGCATTTTGAATTAATAAAAGTATTCTGTGAAATGTACAACTGTTACTGATCATTGAATAGACATGTCATTCAACAGTGATACTGGGAAAGATCCCCTTGAGTGCTATAGTATGCCAGTTTCTCTGCAGGAGTATAACTCAACAGGTTCTGTACATTCACAGTCCATTCAATTGCTTGTAGAGCTTAATATGTCATATTGGACTACACTGTAAAGTTTATTTTCTTTATAAAATGCAGTGAAAAGTGTGCTTATATATTTACTTCTGTATTTCTAACAAAATCTCAGAATGTGATTTTTTTAAAATGCATGACAACATCATGTCTCGGTTTTATTTCTAAACTTGCCCTTCCTCCTTCAATTTACTTGGTCCGTACAATGCCCAATAATTGTTGATCATCTGTTTGAGGTTTTCTTTTTTGTAGTATCAAATTGTCTGCAACTCACACTCTGTGATAGACATTTTGTGTCTATGCGTTATGCACGTTTATTCCTCATATTGATTTTTACCTCAAAACAATGATTTTTTTTGCAGCACTTAAGAGTACAATAGAACTAACTATGCAAAATAAAAGAGAAATAGGAGATGTACTGGAGAATTTGTGTGCCAATTATTATGAGGTATCCAAGACAAAGGTTTCCTTGTAATTAAAATTGGGAAGATTCTGATTATTTCTTGAAGACCAGGGTAATTACACAAGGAGAGTATTCTGAATTATATTAAATTATTCCCTTACTGCTATCTTCTGAAATGATTTTTATTTTTGAATAATGATGCACTTCTAACACCAACCATAAAATGAGACATAATTGATATTTATTGAGATGGATCTCATTGAAGTGACAAAATATGGTTTAGTTTATTTGCAGTAAAATTGTAGATTTTACATATTAGGATTATAGCCATATGTAAAATGAACATTAAAAATATTATAACTTGGCTGATTAAAAATTACTTAAGAAAAAGTCGAGAATATTGTTTGCATCTGGATGGTGAACTTTCTAACTTATCTATGTAAAATGCATTCATGCCATGAAATCATTTGAAATATTTATTTATTAAAAAAAATAATTATTTGAACGAGCCATATAATTTTAAAATATAAATTCATGTTATAATTATATATTAATTAATAAAAAATAGATTTTGTATGTTTTTATAAGTTTTTGAATATTATTAATTTCTTTCAATATATAGTACAATTTATAAATGTTCCTGACATATATTAGATTATTAATTTTTGCAAATTTATATTCAACATTAAATTTTGTCACCAACTTTCACTATAAAAATATACAACCTGGACTTTCAACATTGGAAGTCTTATTTGGGGGAAACTTGTCAATTTTTACTTTTTGTCTTTATTGTAGGCAAACTGTTTAACTCTAACAACATGAATTTAAATAAGTATTAAGTTTAATTTGTACATTATGCTCTACATTCTTAGGAAGAATTTGAAAAGTATTTACTTTTCTCTCTTACGATGCATTGTCAGTCTTACTGCAGCAAACATGTAGCATAATTAAAAGAAAATATAATTGTCTGGTGTTAAGATGTCTTGGAGCTTAGCCTTCACGGGCCATAGAACTGCTGCCTATAATAGGGACTGTTAATGGAACAATCTTTGTTAGACTTGTAAAAGCAGTTTGTGACTTTAACTACAGTATTTGAGGGTGGTTGTTAGGAAGGTGGAAATTAAAATGTATTGATGCTAATTATTTATTTTTGCATATCGAGCTATCAAAGCCATTTATCATTCTGTTCTCATTTACTATTTTGAAGTGATGCAACACCGCCTGACTTCAATGTCACGTTAAATTCTGATTAAAAATGCTGGAATGCTACATTGTACTGCAGCGTGACCCCTCCTCTCCCCGCCCTGCCAGTACTCCTCCCCCACCTCACCCATCCCTGCTGTCTGGATACACATTTTATGCCCTTGAACATATTCAGTGAAGTTTCACAATTATAATGATTTTGAGCAATGCCCTGGGATATCTTTACAATTCTACAGCTGCAGAGGTAGTGATAAAATCTATGTTTCTAATCACTTCTGTGCAAGGAACAAGGACAAAGTGAAATTACTCTCTGACTCAACAACTGCGATTTCCAAGGAAGACTGGTACATATGACATTGTCCACTGACTAAACTTTGCTTGGCTGCACCTAGTGAAAATCTGCCAAAAATCCTACATGATAAAATGCTTTTTAGAATGAGGAACCACAGGAATTATTAAGTTCCAAGTCAACTAGCCTGACTCTGATATTATAGGAAGAGGAGAATTTGGAAAGAACATTTAATAGTTCATCAAAAGAATAATATCAATGAAGAAAATGTTATATCATTTTTATGTGCAGTACTATTTACGACACCCGTTCAGAAATTTAAACCTGAAGGACTCTATCATATGTAAAGTGTTCAGGAACCTATTTTTAAGAGTTATGATTTGGTGGTATACAAATTATTCTTTGGAGACGACATTAAAAAATGTGTTAGGATTTTAATACACAATCAACCATGTTCATTTGACCCAGTGCTAAAATTCAACCTGAGACCTCATTAACGTGATTAATGTCACCGGTCAATGCTAACTCCAAGTTTAGTGCACAATCAATGGGCCTGATTTCATGAATGGGTGACATTAAGTGAAGCTATCTCACACTGATTGAAAACGCCTGTTACAGGGGAATTGCTTTATGGCTGCAGCTGGTGTGCTAGTTATTTCAAGGGTTTAAGAGTTTGTTGGAAATTCAGCTGCAAAGCTTTGAGATTGATTGTCTAAGATAGTTGTTTAGGCCGAGGTTGATGAGGAGCTGAGAAAGGGAGAACCTTTTGTTTTTTATAGAATGTCATGATTTCCTTCAGGCAAATAGCCAAACATTAGTGAGAGGAAGCACCAAAGAAGGTCAATGTCAGGAGTCAAATTCCCAAGACATTGTTCAATGTCCAAAAAACTAGTGATCTCATGGGCATGGCCAAGGTTGGTGCACCGTCAATTATAGTAATACAGATAGTGGAGGAATAAGCAACAGCGGAATGCTAAATGAAACTTTGGTAGTATTTTCCTATTTGTATTTTAATGAAGTAGAGATAATCTCTTGTTGGATGTAGTTATTATATTGCCACTTGTGTGGTACTGATGTTCCTGGCATTTTATTAGTATATAAGATACAAAGTGTGCATTAAAGGCAGGTTAGGCTATATTGTAGACATTCTGAAGTCCAACAGACACAAGCTTATTCTGTCCAACCCATCCACATAAGACAACCTGGCAATTCCAGGTATTAGAAAAATGAACATTCTCCAAATTTCTTCTAATGTGTTCGGAGACAAATATCTGCATGATATTCCAGATGTAGCCTTAATCTTCTTCTTTCATATGGCGTGCACAGCCTAAATTTGTAAGACAACCTGTTCTGTTTCATCTTCTGTTTGTGCACGCCAGGTTGATTGCATTCGTCGAAACAGGGTGGACCACGTGAAGGTTGCAATCTCTCACTCCTTATAATACATAAGCATAACTTTAGTGGTATCCTGTTCCTTTTGTGCAGTTTATTCACTGATCCTCATATCTTGATTCGCTGAATGCTCAAAAATGTATTGTAGAGAAACACAAGGGTTTGCAATTCTTTCCTAAAAACCCCGACTCCTCATACAGTTGCTATGCCCAGAATGTATAGCTTCTCTGCCTTGATGTTCAGCATCCACTGAGCTCTGCCTTCTTAGAATTTTGTATGTCACAATGAGATCACATTCTTCTAAACTTCAGTAAATTTAGGCCATTCTGCAATCTGTGCTCCTTGGCCTACACCCTCATTCTAGTGATCTTTCTACTGAATCTACATTCCATTGACTCTGGGGAAAGTATCCTTCCTTTGGTGTGGAGGCCAAATCTCCCCACCAAATTTCTATTTTAATGTTGTTCAGATTTTACTGCATGCAAGCATGGTTTAATGCATTACCAAATACCTTTCTTCAGAAACGTCAGAGATTTGGCCTTTAGGACCAAAGGAATCAAGGGATATGGGGAAAAATCAGGAACGGGGTACTGATTTTGGATGATCAGCCATGATCATATTGAATCTGGCTCAAAGGGCCGAATGGCCTACTCCTGCACCTATTTTCTATGGTTCTCTGTTTCTATCCACATTCTCCAGATATGATGCCTGACCTGCTGAGTTACTCCAGTATTTTGTGCCCTATTGTGCGTTAAGCAGCATCCACAGTTCTTTGTTTCTGCATTACTAGAGGAGCTGCATGTTGAATTAAATACTTTGCAATCACACTTGAAGCTTTTGATTGATTGAAAGGTACAATATGGAAACAAGCCTTTCAGTGCTCTGAGTCCATGCTGACCATCGATCATCCATTGACATTAGTTCTGTGTTATTCCACTTTTGCATCCACTCCCTACCCACTAGGGGTAATTATCCTATAATCCCTCATGTATTCTGACTTTACAATGGAAGAACGGTCGTTGACATGTAAAGGAAGATTCTGCATAAATTAAAATGGATTTTGCAAGGGGAAATATTAATAAGATCTTGTTTTTCTCATTCAATGCAAGGTGTTGATTAATAAATATGCTAAGATCACACAAGATTCCCTTTTCCCTTTTGTAAAAGTTGTTTGTAAAATAGCTGAGGGTATTTAGACAAGTTTTACCAATATTACCTTTTATTTTAAATTGAATTCAAAATCACATGACGATAGATGAACTTATACTTCAAGTTTACTAGTCCAGTAACATGATGGATCACTACAATTGATAGAAGTCATTACTTAAAGTGTAGGAAAGAACTGCAGATGCTGGTTTAAATCAAAGGTAGACACAAAATGCTGGAGTAACTGAGCGAACCAGGCAGCATCTCTGGAGCGAAGGAATGGTTGGAGAGACGAAATGGGTGACGTTTCGGGTCGAGACCCTTAAGAAAGGTCACCCATTTCCTCTCTCCAACCTGTTCCTTCGCTCTAGAGATGCTGCCTGACCGGCTGAGTTACTCCAGCATTTTGCATCTACCAGTCATTACTTAAATATTTGTTAAGGATAAAAATATGCCAATGTGTGAGGAAGCAAACAGTGGATGAGTCTGACGTTACTCCCCATGCCCCTGCATCCATAACCCACAATCACTCCCAATCTGATTTAAGTTCCTCTCCTGATTTGTTTAATCTTCAATCCAGGAAGCCAATGGAAGATACTTTGGCCTTGGATGTGTGCCCAGAAATAATAGGCTCTGCAAAGATGTATTCAATGTCTTGAGTGAGAGAGAGTGGAAGAAGAGTTGGTCTTCTGAATATTTCTGTTTGGTTTCTGTTGAATTTGGCCCTCAGTTTTCCATCGAAGCACTTTATAATCCCTCATACTTTTATAAGACCACTGATTATTTAGATCCATAAATCTTCCACAGGAGAAAATAATATTAATACTGGTACTTTGTGGACATATGATTATAGCAACCAAATTAAAATAATATACAGTAGATATTTAAACACTATACTTTTCTTTTTAATTCGATTTTGCTTTTTTACTTTGGATAATGGTAATTTCTTTGCAAAAGATTTTTATTGCCCATGGCTAAAACATACTAACGAAAACAGATCACTTGGTTTAGGTTTAGAGTTGCTTGTGAAATTGAAAAAATAAATAACCATTCTAAAGTATCAGCATAACTTCATCAGGGTGACCTCTTCAGCAAATGACTGTTACCCACTCTGCTGAGACTCAATCTTAAAGGCAGAATTACCAGGTGTCTACGTTGTGATCTGTCTAATAAAACTGAGGAAATGAATAACGGCGAGAATGCATCATTGCAAAGACAAGGGGAGGCTTACAGAAAGATTGTTTAGTCAGCTTTATATATATATAATATAATGGTCACAAAATTGACATAATTAAACTGAGAAACCTGCTTTAATTAAATATATCAAATGCATTCCTGCTGGGCAATTCTTGCTTGGTACTCGGATATTAGCACTGCCATCTAAATAATTTGGGGTGGCACAGCGGTAGAGTTGCCACCTTACAGCGCCAGAGACCCGGGTTGCTTTGTGTACGGAGTTTGTACGTTCTCTCTGTGACCTCATATGTTTTCTCTGGGTGCTCCAGTTTCCTCCCACATTCCAAAGACGTACAGGTTTATAGGTTAATTGGCTTCAGTAAGTTGTAAAATTCTCCCAGGTGTGTGTAGGGATTATCGCTGGTCAACATGGAATCAGTGGGCCGAAGAGCCTGTTGCCAGACTGCATCTCCAAAGTCTAAAGTCTAAATCTGGATTTGTTGATGTTACACTACATATCATACCTGCCAACTCATCAAATTTCTCGTATTTGTTCAGATTTTTAAGTTAAAAAAGTGTGAAAAATCGGACCAGCACGATTTTGAAATGAGGGGAAAAAAATGGCCAATCAATTATTGTCTCTAAGGGGATTGCGTCCGATCACATAATGCGCTGGTCACTCAGCAGTCAATCGGACGCTGTCTCCGAGGGGCGTTGCAGCCAATCACCGACCAGCTTCCCTTACTGAAGCAGAAGATGGTTGCCCCCAACACTTTGTCTCAGCTGTTTGTACACAGTGCTAGGCAAAGAGAAATTTCAGGTGTAGGTGTAGGAGTGTGTGTGGGGGGGGGGGAAGGGAGAGAGTGGGAGGGAGAGAGGAGGGGGAGAGAGGGTAGGGAGAAAGAGTGAGAGAGAGGGGGAGGGAGAGGGGGCAAGGAGAGAGAGAGGGGTTGAAGGGGTAGAAAGAGAGAGAGAAAGGGGGAGGGAGAGTGGGAAAGGGGGGATGAAGACGGGGAAAGGAGAGAGAGAGAGGGGTAAGGAGAGAGAGAGGGGTAAGGAGAGAGAGAGGGGTAGGGAGAGAGAGGGGAGGGAGAGAGAGAAGGGAAGAGGGGGGGAGGGAGGGAGAGGGGGAGAGAGAATGAGAGGGGGAGAGAGAATGAGAGGGGGAGAGAGAGAGAGATTCCTTATTTTCTTCCCTCCTTCCTTCCATCCAGACCCTTAATGTTTCCCCAGGTCACGGGGAAACATCGCTACCAAATGACTTTCAATGATAAACTTCTGGACAAATGCAAGAAAGCAGCTATGACATATAATACACAATAAACTGTATTACCAATACACAATAAACAAGTTATGCCTTCTTGTACTCTTACATGGGTATGGCTTCACATTAAAAAAAAATTCAGCAAAATGGCACCACGTAAAAATACTGATTTCCTCAGCAAAATACTCATTTTCAGGTACTAGAATACTGAAATGCTCTGACAAAACTTGGCAGCTCTGAATATATCGTGATATCGGCAAACTACTAAAAAAAACCTAAAAATCCAGGAGCTAAGGCGGGCCCTTGGACCCATAATGGCTCGCACTCTGTCAACCCGTGCACTCAGAGTAAGATTTTTCATTCTCAAATGTTGGCAGGTATGACATATGTACTTAAGTTCATGGCAGAAAATAGCTGTTATGGTGTCAGAGAAGTTAGGATCAACCCATCACCACTATCCAACCTTCTCCAGTCACATCAAGGTCAGCCAAATTTGAACCAAGTTTTCCCTAAAACAGTAAAATACATTTAAATCTCTGATTGCTATTTGCATTGCTGTTTAGCGATTAATGTGACTGCAAGATCAGTGCAGAAGTGTGTAATCAACGCTTTAGCTGCTAAATCTGGACTGTGACCAATCTCCATAGTTTCTATGATCTTAACTCCATATTACATTGATATAGGATCACAGATTCATGCAGTGGAAACAGGCCCTTTGGCCCACTGAGTCCACACTGACCATCGATCACCCATTCACACTGGTTCTATGTTATCCCACTTTCTCATCCTGTCCCTACAAGTCAGGGGAAATTTACAGCAGCCAATTAACCTATAAATCTGCATGTCTTTGTGATGTGGGAGGAACCCCAAGCAGTCACAGGGAAATTGAGCAAACCCCATACATACAGCACTCGAGGTCAGTATCAAACCCAGAACTCTCTGCGCTAAGAGGCAGCGACTCTACCAGCTGCTCCACTGGGTTACCGGCCCCTCCCTTGTTTTTTGGCATCAGACCAGAGGAAGTTTGGCTTTCGAGATGGTACAGTGTACATTCATCAGGATGATGCAAGAGCGTAGCGTGTTAAATGGTGAGAGCAAAGACTTGGTTTGCATTTTGAGATCAGAAGGTTGAGTACTGAACTAATCAAGATATATAAAAATGTTCAAGGAATCATTCAGGCGGCACAGTGGCGCAGCGGTAGAGTTGCTGTCTTACAGCGCCAGAGACCTGGGTTCGATCCTGACTATGCGTGCTGTCTGTACAGAGTTTGTTTACCTGTGACCACGTGTGTTTTCCCCGGGTGCTCCAGTTTCCTCCCACATTCCAAAGACATACAGGTTTGTAGGTTAATTGGGGGGTGGGAGATTGCAACCTTCACGTGGTCCGCCCTGTTCGACGAATGCAATCAACCTGGCGTACACAATCAAGTAACATCAAATAGAACAAGTTTGCCTACAACTTTAGGCTGTGCACGCCATACACAAGAAGAAGAAGAAGGTTAATTGGCTTTGGTAAGTTGTAAGAATGACCCTGGTGTGTAGGATAGTGTTATTCTACGGGGTGATCGCTAGTCAGTGTGGACTCGGTGCGCCGAAGGGCCTGTTTCTGCGCTGTATCTCGGAAGTCTAAAGAATTTAACTGGAGAGATGCAGAACAGTGATTTGTTCTGGGGATAGTCCAACGTAAGAGTGTACGACCAATAAATTATTTTCAGCACATTTAGACGTGAGGGGGTCTAGGAAGTTTGACACTTGCTAGTCTTTAATTCAATGTTGATGAAGCAATTTAAAGTTTTATGATTCGGGTTATTATATTTTTAAGGGCCAAGGAAGTAAGACAAAAATGCTGGAGAAACTCAGCGGGTGAGGCAGCAACTATGGAGCGAAGGAAATAGGCAAAGTTTTGGGCCAAAACCCTGCTTTCAAGGAAGTAAAATGTGTTTTGGTTTATATCAGCCACAATCGAATAAAAAAATTGAAGGGTCTTAAAAGGGCTGAATCGCCTAGTCCTGTTTCTAATTTCCATGCTAATGGATCTCAGAGCAGTGAACTCTTCAATAACCTTTTACCAGTCAATATCTCTTTAAACTGCATGCCTCCCATTTGGGAGCAGAGAAGTCTGCATCTGTGTAATCAGGCAAACACTCTCCTACAACTAGTTAATCCTTTATTAAGTAGAACTGAAGAGGGAATCTCCACTCTCCAAACATTTAAGTTTGGAAACAGCTTCATAGTGACCTCCTAACTTGAAGTATAATGCACTCTCACAGAGAGAAAGTAGGTTTCAGTAGTAATTGTGGTTCCCCACTTGAGTCCCATTGTTAACACCTCACTCATTATCATTATTCTTCCCTTCAGCTGAATAGATAGGATATTTACTTATGAGTATGCCTAAAGAATTAAATGCTCCAATTAACTCTGGTTTTTGATGCAATTTGAATGTTTAAACTAAACTAGACATTACTTTGAATCACAGCAAACATGTAATTTAACCTTACTTGCTTTAGTTACCCAAGCCTTTTATTTGTTCTTTGAACATGTGATATAAGAGAAGAAATAAACTATACAACTTCTTAAGCCTACCACACCTTTCATTACGATGTACGAATGGATTTGTCTCTTCTTCTGTGCCTATTATCCTTGATTCTTCCATAACTCCTAAATCTTTTGATTCAGTCCTGCTTGACTCAGCATATTGCACCTCTACAATCCCTTTATCAAACCAATTAAAGAATAAATTGACCTTGACGATGGTACACTGCAGATTCATCAGGATGATGTAAGGGCATGTACAATTAAATGGCGAGGACAAGTCGCAAAAGTTTGGTTTTATTTCTTGACTTTAGAGCTTGAAGGCTGATCTAACTGGAATATACAAAAATGATGGATTCATTTAGGAGGAAATTATAGGAGCTGAAAGTCTAACTGCTGTGGCTGTCCTGCAAGACAAACTGCCCCGTAAGCAATGGCAAGGTCTTGTGCCATATTGTCAAAGATCTTCCAATTGTTTCTAAATGTACCTGTTAAAGACATTTAAAAATAGGTGAGATAGATATAAATAATTGAAAATTAATGCTTAGAAATTAAAAGTAATTTCATTTAAAACTTACTTAAATGTAAAATTGATTAAACCATTAATATTAATTAAAATAAGGAAAGAAAAATGGCATGAAGTTACTTTCTACATCCAGGTTGGTGACCCCATTTTAATGCAATGAGATCGCCAGGGCAAATAGCTTTTTTGCTCAATAGTAGTGGCGCAGCAGTAGTGTTTCTGCCTTCCAGTGACCCGGGTTCAATCCTGACTACGAGTGCTGTCTGCATGGAGTTAGTATGTTCTCCCTGTGACCTGCGTGGGTTTTCTCCTGGATCTCCGGTTTCCACACTCCAAAAACGTACAGATTTGTAGGTTAATTTACTTGGTAAAATTGTAACTTGTCCCTAGTGTGTGTCGGATAGTGTAAGTATGCAGAGATTGCTGGTCGGCGCAGACTGTGTGTTAAAGGGCTTATTTCTGCTCTGTATCTCTAAATTAAACTAAACTTAACTTTGATTCTATTTGTTTAAATAGGTGGGTTTCTCCATAAGAAATGATAGGCAAGGGCAAGTAGTCTTTTTTAATTTTAACAATTTTAATGTTTCTAAATCACTTTAAATTTTTCTGCTATTTAATCTATTTCAATAGCCTTTGAATGTTTCTGATGAGCTGTAATATATTATCAGGTGTTGGATCTCACACTGCAAAGCTGAAGCTTTCACAATGTATGGAGCATGTTCTGCATTGAGGGAGGCCTCAGTTTGAGCTCTGCAGTGTGAGCTGTTTGCCCACTGTTGCAGCAACCACATCGACTCTGCATGCAGGTTGATGTTACTGTTGTGTGACCAGAGACCTCTGTTCCATGGTGCAAAGGCACACGGTTCAAGTTGGATATTGTACGCTACCTATGCTCAGAAGTGTCCAACTGTGGTCGGGCCGTTAATTTTCTCTGTAAATCGCCCCAGGTTTGCTGGTAGTGGATAACATAGAACTTGTGTGAATGGGTGATAAATGGTCGGCATGAACTTGGTAAGTCGTAGGGCCTGTTTCGATGCTGTATCTCTAAAATGTATAAATAAATAATATGGCACTTCAATTCGGTTGCGTACCATGTAAATGCTGTGATAGATTTTCAAGGCTTGGTATAAATGTCTCTTCCGATTCAGCGTAGCACCAGATCTCATAACTGGAATAAAGGTAATTTAAAAAAATAACGATCATGTGATAATTATTGAGCAAGAAACAAAATGGCGGAGGAACTCAGTGGATCAGGCAGCATCTGTGGTGGAATGGACCGATGAGCATTTCTTGATTAATAAGAGTGTCAACGGTTACTGGGAGAAGGTAGGAGAATGGGGTTGAGAGGGAAAGATAGATCAGCCACGATTGCATGGTGGAGTAAACATGATGGGTTAAATGGCCTACTTCTGCTCCTATGTCATGATCTTATGATGGCGTTTTGGGTTGGGGTCCTTCTTTAGACTCCTGAGACTTTAGCAGGATCCCTACCTGAAATACAGTCTGCCCATTCCCTCCACTGATGTTACCTGAACCACTCAGTTCCTCCAGGTCACTATTTATTTATTTATTTCAGCATCAGTATTTCCTTGTGTCTCCATGTGATTATTATTGGTCAGATAGTGAAACTGAAAGTCTACTGCTATCTCATTAAATACCCTAATTTTACCATCACCGTGTTCTAGAAATCTGAAATGAAAACAGACAAGGTTGGAAACCTCAACAGGTCAGAAGCATCATGGAAAGTGCAACAGTTAACATTTCGGCTCTGGAATCCTTCATCAGAAAATAAAAAAATATCAGTGTCAGAGTAGGTGGTAATAGGAAGGATAGAACAGAGGAATTATCTCTTCTAAGGTTACAAGCTCATTATTCTACTTATTGTGTGCAATCGTGGGGTTTGAGGACCATGGATGGTGAGGTTGTGGGACATGCCCAGCAGGACAGTTGAAATGAATAGAAAAATAAAAATTGAATCAAAATGATGACAGTTCTAATGCAAATAGAAAGATAGAGTGAGTTCCCTAAAGTTGGAGAATTCGCTGTCAAGTCTGGGAGGCTGCAACATGCTAAAATTGAAGATGACTCTTTATTTCTCAAGCTTACATTGGATCACATTGTAACAGTGCAGGATGCTAGTGACAGAAAGGTCAGACTGGGATGGAGAATTATAGAGGTAAGCAAGTGAAAGCTCAGGATCACTCTTGCAGACTGCCTTAGGTGCATGAAAAAGGTGATCCTTAATTGGAATTTTGTGTTTCAATAATATTTTTTGTAACGATTACCAACTTTGAAACCAAGATAATTCTATGGGTGAAGGTTACTCATTCCTTGTAGTGTACACTACATTTGGATCATTATAACGAGCCAAATGGGTACAGATTATGTTGCCATATCCAAGCTTATTTTTTTCCAAATGTACATATCAAAACAGAACATTTGGGTATTATACAAAAAATATGGACGGGCATGTCTATGAAAACAAAATTTAATAAATAAATAAATAAATAATGGATGGAAAAAAAAGTAAATAATAAAAATAAAAATAAATAACTACATAAGTAAAGTGCAGGAGGCGACGACAATACATAGGGAGCAGTTCAGTGCAATAATACTTTGTGAAGACTCTTGTTTCTAAAGCTTCTAACTCTCTTGTCTTCTATCCCTTACTCATAATTTCATTAACATTGATAGTTTAGAGTGTAGATAGGTTTGTGTTATGTGTCAATATTCTTCTGTGCAAGAAATGACATAAATGGTTGCCAGATTTTATTAAATTGGTTGACTCTATCCTTTGGAACATATCTTATTCTTTCTAAATGTAATGAATTGGTCAAGTCATGAAGCCACATTCTGGAATTGGGAACTGTTGTTTTTTTTCCATGACATGAGCTGTAGCTTCTTTGCTGTAATGAGACTGTAGGAGAGGAATTGGTGTTGAACAGTTGTGAGTTGTCTTGATGTGTCAGATACCCCAAAGCTGATTAATAAGGGCTCTGGGTTTAATGGGATGTTAAGAATGTCTGAGATATTCTTAAATATATCAGACCAGAAAGAGGTGAGTTTAGGGCATGATACAAAGTTATGAAAAAGAATAGCATCTGAGGAGTGACATTTATCACAAGTAGGAGAAACATTTGGATATATACTGTGTATTTTTGCCTTGGAGTAGTGAAGTCTATGTATAATTTTGAACTGTATGAGGCAGTGTCTAGCATTGTTTGAGCACCTATGTATAAGTTTGAGGCTTTCCTCCCATATTTCATCTGGTATTTGCACATTTATGTCTTTTTCCCAATTGACCTTATACTTGCTAGAGGATGGAGAGGTTATTGATAGAAGGACATCATATAGGAGATGAATTTGTCTTTATATGGTGATGTTTTAAGGTAGTCATCTATTTGAGACAATTTCAAGATAGTTTTGACATTTTTTTGGCAGAGGACTCTTGGGGGAATAAAGTGCAATGTGAAATCTGTGATCTTTGGACCAGCTGAAGGATAGAAACATTCTTCCTGCTTTTAGGTTTCTCAAGATAACAAAATGTATTATGTGCATATACATACTACTAAATGTATGCATACTAGGATGCACAAATATATATGCATTATGATTAAGCATAGTCTCTACGAATCACCATTCGAGCATAATATCTCAATGTTTTTCAAGGCCACATTTTTTTTTAATACTTCCTCTAAGTTATCATTATGGGGGATGGCGTATGTTTATTTATGTTTATTAATATTACAAGTCAGTGTGTAAAAAAAATCTGAACCAAGGGAGAAGACTTCCTATTAGACTGGATTGATTAAAAAAATCCTTAATAAGCTTAATGTCCAAACAAATATTGTTTTTATCTATTTTGCTCAAAGTGCTAATATGTAAAAGTGCCAAGTGCAAATATATAAAAAAATATATTTATATGTAAACTTGTAGCGTTCATTTTGAATGACTTTGAGTTTAGTTTATTGTCACATGTTGGAAGGTACTGTGAAACATGCTAACTGTTTAAACATTCTGTTATCACTGCTACTTGTTTTGCTTTATGAATATTAGGGATAGCTAGCAGGAACTAAGTTTCAAAAGCTGCATCAAATTATATGAAAATGCTAAACAAGATTGAATATTTCTGAAGAGATAGAAATTTGTCAATGGGTGGATTTCTATTACAGGCAAATTTAAGCAGCACTAACATTGCAATCAGATTTGCTCTTGTGACATATTTATAGAGTAATAGAAAGCTCGAGTTGATGTTCCAGGTTGAGTTACTTTCTATACTTATTCTGCACTAAGAAGAGGCACACTGATAAGCATAGAAAATCAACCCTGGTCCACATTTGAGCATGGAAAGCAGCATTTGTTTAATTCTAATACTTATTTTCTGGTATAAGTGGCATCCAAACTCAACTGGGTTGAAAAGAAATGAGTATAAAATGCATTGGAGAAAATTAAAAAATCCTGCCTGATGATTCCAATAGATGTCAGATATGGATCAAACCCAACATCAGTTAAATGAAGTGAAAATTGTATTCTTGGCTTGATAAAGATGAAAATGGATTTCTGGTCATGAAGTAGATGTACATGTCACTTTTTAAAAAGGTGTTAGCAATTTACCTCACCAACTAAAGTGTGGATTCCATATGATACTGGACCTAAAATCTGAGCAATCAATAAAAGCTTCTACTTCATTACGTTTATAATAAAGGGCTCTAGATCTGCACAGCATAAGTGTTAGTAAGTTGGAAATTTGCAAGGACAGGCTTGTGTTGATTCTGTCATCTAAAACAACATCGCCACCTTGAGGCACAATGTACTCAGTCTTGTATTCATCAGTGTTTGGAACAGTAAAATATTATCAGATAGAAACAGTGGTGAAATTGCCCCATATGCATTTGCAATGACTTCAAATTGGACTTCAGGATCTCTGATTTAGCTTTGGTGCATATATTGAACCTATAGATTACTGTTAATAACAGGGAATGTAAAATCAATATTTACTCTAACGGGGGGATAGTTTAACCCATTTAAAATAGACCAGTTAACAAACCTGTCGCATCTTAATAGTTAGGAATGTAAGACTAGAAATAGGCAATACTACCCCATTAGTTTGCTTCTCCATTCAATAAGATAATAACACCTGTTCTTCAACCTTTCATATATCTTCACCTTCTTACTCAAGAAAAGTCTGTCAGTACATACATGACAATTCTAAAAATGCAACATTATAGGCGGGCCGTCTCCAAATTACTTCCAAATTTTATCAGAAAATAATATTTCCTAATCCCATTCCCAAGTAACCTAGTTTTAATTTATAGCTCCAGTTTTAGCTCCAGTTTGCAGCATTTTGCAGTCTCTTGTGCCTCTAACCTCATTATAATTTTAACATATCTTCCCACTCAAAGGCCAACAAAGGTTCAAACAATGTTTATTTTCTGTAACTCAATTTCTCAATAACCTTTCTTGATAAATTGGGAGCACGTTGCACTAAATTCAGGATGTTAGACTAAATTTTCTAATTTGCTTCAAGTTTGAATTGCGTGACTTCCTTTTTTCTGCAGCACATTAGTTTGCGATGAAAATAGTTTATAGTAAGGAATTCTTTAGTGACTATTCCTCATGCAAACTACCCAGTTCCCTAAATTATCCTATCAGGAGGCTAGATAGTTTGGGTCTGTATGGCTTGAATTTTAAAAGAACGATGAGTGACATGAAAGATCCACAGGGAGCTTGACAGGGTAGCTGTTTATCTTTGGTTTAAATGTTTTCACTCGTGGGACATAGCAACAACATAATGGGACGTAGCTAAAATGGGGGCCAGATAAAACTGAAGTGTGTAGAACATTGTTCTCTCAGAGGATAGTGATGCTCTAAATCTCTGCACACAAGGCTGATGGAGGACAGATTATTAGATACAGGTCCACCACCAATTTTCCCACAACTGGTGATCCAGCACCTCCTTGAAAAATTACGAGGGCACACTTGAAATCCCTCCCCCCCAGAATTCACCAAAAAATGTGGCACCTAAACCACATGACGTGCCCAATCTCAATTTCACCAGGACTGCTGCGGCCGATTGGCGGGTTGAATTTGCGACCTGCGGTCGAGGCTCTGGACCAGGGGGGGCCATAAAATCAGTGGTGGGCCCATAGTAATTTAAGTTGGAGGTAGATAAATATTTGAATGACCAAGGGACTGGTGGTGGAGGTACAGGAAACTCTGCTCTGTCGAATGTGGCTACCTGGATTGAAGAAGGGGTGGTGGTGGTGGAAGCAGATTTGACAGTGGTGTTTAAGAGTCTTTTAGGTAGCCATGGAATTTAGGGATATGGATTATGTGTAGGATGAGGTGATTAACGTGGCATTATGTTTGGCACAGACATAATGGGCCAAAGGGTCTGTTTGTACGGTTTGTACAAAGATTCTGTACGGTTCTATGTTCTATGATTTTTGTTTTTAGACTAAATGTGGAATATTTTGGTTTGCCTATTTAACCAAGACCGCTATCATTAAGACAATCATTATTATTCATGGGAGCTGGCGAAAGTGTTTTCAACTATAACATTTAATTTCAGGATCTGTTTCATGATTTTGCAGTTGCAGGAGCAGAGATCCAGAGAAGGAAAATGGCGTCACTAAGTTGCTTCCTCATTTCCATCCATGCCCTGATCAGAAGGTGGCTCTCATGTTGAGTTAGATAATTGTTTGTTGCATAATTCTATTGTTGGAGCTGGTGGCGGGGCTTAGATTAGCTTAGATTCATTTAGCTTAGTTTAGCTTAAAGATGTGGAAGCAAGGTCCTTTGACACACTTTATCCACGCCGACAATCGATCACCCATACACTAGTCCAATTAACCTACAAACCTGCATGCCTCTTGAATGTGGGAGAAAACCCACAAAGTCACAGGGAGAAGGTGCAAACTCCGCACAGGCAGCACCCGTAGTCGGGATTTAATCCAATTCTCTGGCGCTGTGAGGCAGCAGCGCTAGTGCTGTTCAAAGCTTCATCGATAAACTTGATTTCATACCTTAGAAACTGGGGAAATATATGAAAGATGAAGGAAAGATAAACAAAGTTGAATTCTCAAGATACATTAGAAGTGGCCAAACAATCATTGGAGGAAGAGATGAATTTCTAGAGACAAAAGGCATCAATGGGTGTAAAGAGAGATCAGGTATATGGTATGAGATGTAAATGTTAGACAACAGAGTCGACTCAAATAAACATATGGCCTGCTCCTCTGTTTCTATGAGTACCTTCCATGGCTGAACTCACCTTTGCATTGTGCGCAAGGAATAAGTTATGAATTACTCTTGTGACTCTTTAATGCATAAAAATTAAGTTGTGATTATTTTTTTCAGATGTTGGAAATCTGAGATAGACAGCAGCATCTGTTAAGAGAGAATTAGAGTTAATGTCACTTGAGGTTGCAAGGTGACCTGATAGAAGACATTGTAATTGTACCCTCCTCTAACACCTCTTCCGGCAGCTCTGTCCACGCCACCCTCTGTGTGGAACAACTGGCCCCTCTGATCTCCTCAAATCTTCCCCCTCTTCACTTAAACCTGTGCCCTTAGCCTGAAGAAGGTGCAAACCCGAAACGTCTCTCTAGATGGGACATGTTGGGCAGGTTAGGCTGAAGGGCCCATTTCTACGCTGTGTGACTATACAATTGTATACAATTATGAGAGGCATAGATGCAGACAATCAGAACCTTTTTCCCAGGATGAAAATATCAAACACTAGTGGGCACACTTGTAAGGTGAGAGGGGCAAAGTTTCAAAGAGATGTGTGAGGAGGCACGTTTTTTACACAGAGGGTGGTGAGCTCCTGGAACATGCTGTCAGGGTTGGTGATCGATGCAGGTATAACCGTGGCAAGTAAGCAACTGTTTGATAAGCATGTGTATATGCAGGGAATGGAGGGATATGGATTACATGCAGGTGGATATAATAAATGGTCTTGGACTCATATTCGACAAAGACATTGTGGGCCAAAGGACTTATTTCTATGCTGTTCAATATTCTGTATTTCAGGTTGATGAACTCCCACGATGAAAGGTCATCAACACGACATATTAATTTTATTACACTTTCTCACAGTTTAGCCAATATCCAGGTGAAGCTGAAAATGTTCCTGTCAGGTGTTTGCATTTTACCTGCCTTGATTTATGTAGTTTCCATGGTCTGAAGAAGCGTCCTGACCATAAACGTTGCCTATTCATGTTCTCCAGAGATGCTGCCTGACCTTCGTTATTCCAACGCTTAGTGTCGCAATTACTACGTGTTTCCCATGTACTCCAGAGATGCTTCCTGATCCACAGAGTTACTCAAGTACTTTGTGTGACTTTTGGTAAACCAGCATCTGCAGTTCTTTGTATCTAAGTAATAATTATGTCATCTGCAGCTCTGGAATGTGGGGGGAAACTGGATAACCTGTAATGGTCAGTATTGTACTTCCAGTACGTATCTTCTGCTTTCCAGATGCTTTCCAAGGCTTTGTTTGTCACTATAGATAATTTTTCCCATTATTTTTGTTTGGAATCTGGATATTGCGAGCAATACCAACATTTATTCACCACTGTCCTTGAGAAGGTGGTGGTGAACCACTGCTGACTCTCTGGTGAAGGTTATTCCATGATATTATTGGGTTGAGAGTTTCAGGACTTAGACTCAGCAAAGATGAAGAATCATTAATATATTTCCAAGTCAGGCTGAAGTACGACTTGGAAGTGAATCTGCAGATGATGTTGAACACATTGACATGCTACCTTTGTCCTTCTTGTGATTGAAGTCATGGGTTTGGAAGGTTTTATGAGAGTAGCCTGGGTGATTAACTGAAGTGCATTTTGTAGATGGTATACACTGCAGCTACGATGCGCTAATGATGGAATCAAGAGAATGGCCTGCATGCTCAACTCAAGTCAAGAGTTTGATTGTCATATACATTGGAACCGGATCAACTTCCAAACATTGTTCAAAATAGTCAGTGGCAAGCAAGAGGAGGTTTCTTTGCCCAATTACCTAATTTAAGCAAAGAACTGCAGATGCTGGGTAACACCGAAGGTGGACACAAAATGCTCATCACAAAATAACTCAGTGGAACAGGCAGCATCTCTGGAGTGAAGGAATAGGTAAAGAAGGGTCTCGACCCAAAATGTCACCCATTCCTTCTCTCCAGAGATGCTGCCTGTCCCGCTGAGTTACTCCAGCATGTTGTGTCTATCTTTGACCTGATTCAGTACTCTGAAGAAGAACAAGGTAGCTATCCTTAGTGTCCTCATCCTTAATTCAACATCATCTCACAACTGTTAATAGGAGTTTAATAAGTATAGGTTGAAGACATATTTCCTACATTAGAACATTGTTTTCAGGCAATGTGGGGCAGTGACGGTGCATCGTATAAATGCAGTGAGAGATTGGTAAGACTGTAATGTGAATAATTTTTGGTTGGTCTACATTAGAAAATGAAGAGGAAAGAGTATAATTCCTCTTAGATAGGTATTGATAATCTAAGGTAGTTATTAGTGAATACATGAAGTAGTTTGCAAGATCATTTTCTATGAGATTTGGTTCTTCAAAAGAGAAAAGTTTCTCTTAAAATGGTGCCTCAACTGTTTGTGGGTCTAGTGTAATGCCTGTGCTTGAATATGCTCCAGAATATACTACTATAACTGAAGTGACGTGATATAGGATGGAAAGGTAAATGCGGCAAGTAAAGAGATGGCAATTAACATTATAGTATATCCCATAAGAAACTGATTTGAAAATAACATATTTAAAATTTTGAACAAAAGATAATAAAGAGAAAAGGGAAAAAAGTGATATAGCAGTATAAGTAGAAAGTGAGTCATAGTGGAAGGAGTGGGGCTAAGGATAAAGAAGATAATTCATGCTTGGAAGTTGGAAGATTATATCAGCACAGATATTTATCAAGGAAGAGGATGCTGCCAAAATCGTAGAAGGGGAGGTGGTAAAGACGGAGTGAAATTTCCTAATGAGGAGGTACAGAACAAGATAAGAAACAGGACAAGGAAGAACTGCTTGAGCTTCTTCCATCTTTTAGTAAGATGTTGGCTGGTCCAATCTTGGCCTCATCGACACTAGAAGGGCTGGTTCTGCTGAAAGAAAACAATTTATCTGATCTGAATGTAATGCATGGTAAATTGCTAAGGAAGGTGTGGCCACTGTAGAAGTGCTTGCCGTAATCTTCCAGGATACAGAGGAAGCTTCCTTAGATACAGGAGAAACCCCAGGGCAATGGGAAATGACAAACATTTGATTTAGGTTTATTATTATTGTCACATGTACTGAGACAGTGAAAACACTTGTTTTGCATTCCATCCAGGCAGATCAGACCACACATAAGTACATACATATAGCAAGGTAGTGCAAAAGGGAGAACAAAATACAGAATGTAGTGTGCAGTGTTACAACTACAGTTAGAGTGCAGATTTAAAAAAAGGGCATGAGGTGCAACACAGTACGTTGGAAGATCAAGAATTCATCTTAACATGTGAGAGAACTTTCCAAGAATTGGATGACAGCAGGAAATAAGCTGCTCTTGAATCTGGTGATATGTGCTTTCAAACCACCGCATCATCTGCCTTACGGGAGAGGGCAGAAGGGAGGATGACTGGGACAAGAGGGATCCTTGATTATGTTGGTTGTCTTCCCGAGGGAGCGGGAATTGTAGATGGAGTCAATGCATGATGATTTGAGTTTCCTTCACAACTCTCTGCAATTTCTTATGGTCTTGCGCAGATCAGTCGGCATACCAAACTGTGATGCATCTGGATAAGATCCCTTTGATGGTGAATTGGTAAAAATTGGTGAGAGGCATTGGAAACATACCAAATGTCCTCAACTTTCTGAGATAGCAGAGGCACTTTTTCTTCTTGCGTATGGCATACACAGCCTAAAGTTGTAGGTCAACTTGTTCTATTTGAACTCGTTTGTGAATGTTGGGTTGATTGCATTAGTCGAAACAGGCTGGACCACGTGAAGGTTGCAATCTCCCACTCCAGCAGAGGCACTGATGTGGGGGAATAAGGATAAGGGGGAATTCCTTTAGGACCGAAATGAGGAAAACATTCTTTACACAGAGAGTGGTGAGTCTCTGGAATTCTCTGCCACAGAAGGTAGTTGAGGCCAGTTCATTGGCTATATTTAAGAAGGCGTTAGATGTGGCACTTGTGGCTAAAGGGATCAGGGGGTATGGAGAGAAGGCAGGTACAGGATACTGAGTTGGATGATCAGCCATGATCACATTGAATGGCGGTGCAGGCTCGAAGGGCCGAATGGCCTACTGCTGCACCTATTTTCTATGTTTCTATGTGATTTCTTGGCAGGTGTGTCTATGTGGTTGGACTAGGATAAATTGTTCATGATGTTTGCACCTAGAAATGTAGCGCAATCGACCATATTCATTTCAGCAACATTGATACAGACAGCATTGTTACACCCGGTTTCCTGAAGTTGATGACCAGCTCCTTGTTCTGCTGATGTTGAGGGAGAGGTTGCTGTCCTGATACCATGCCACTAAGCCCTCCAGCTCCTTCCAGTTCTCTTCTTGTCAATCTTTGATATCCTGCCCACTATGGTGGTATCAACTGCAAACTTGTAAACAGAGTGTAAATAGAATTTGACCACATAGTCGCGAATGTGTAGGAGTACAGTAAAGGGAATGCCATTTGCGGAGCACCTGTATTGAGAATTATCATGGACGATGTTTGTTGCCTTTCCTTACTGATTGTGGTCTGCAGGAAGTCAAGGATCCATTTGCAAAGTTGGGTGCTGAGTTCTCTGTCCTGGAGATTGGAGATGAGTGGTTAGAATTATGGTGTTGCAGGTGGAGATATAGTCAATAAATAGGAGTCTGACGTGAGTGGCTTTGCTATCCAGATCTCCCTGGGATGAGTTTAAGGCTCGGGAGATGACATCTGCTGTAGACCTGTTTCAATGGAATAAGGCAGACTGGGAGGCCTGCATTAATGTGCGCCATGACCAGCCTTTCAAAGCACTACATGATGGTAGATGTTGGAGTCACCAGGCACCCTTCTTTGACTTTATCTTTGACAAAGGGATGATAGTGGTCTTTTTTTTAACCATTTGGGAATCTTAGATTGGAGTACGGAAATGTTAAGAATATCTGTGAACTCTTGCTAGTTTGCCCACACGCTTGCTGAAGACATAGTCAGGGCCAGTTGCTTTCTGCGGGTCTGAAAGACTGATGTGACATCCGACACTGATCATGGCCGCAGGTACATCCAAGGTTATCGGAGCAGATTATGTTATTTCACTGAACTTCCTGTTCGAAATGAGAATGGAATGCATTGAGCAAATCATGGAGGGATGCGCTGCAGCCAATAATTCTACCTGCCTTTACTTTATAGCCCATTGTAGATTCAAGCTTTGCCACAATTGACCATGTGTTTGTGATATTAGTCTGGGAGTCTAGGTTGGATCGGCATTGTCTCTTGATATCCCATATGGCTTTGTGAAGGTCATACCTAGAATTCCTGTCTAGGTCAGCGTCACCCAACCTTACAACTGGACTTCATGAGGGAGTGGATCTCCTGGATTGTCCATGGTTTCCAGTTTGGGCGACACTCAGATTGATTTCTTTGTCTTGCGGTCCACTACACACTAGTTTGTGATGGCAGTGGTGTAATCATCTTGGTCGGCTGCTGTCTTCTTGAATGTGAACCAGCCTGCCAACTTAAAACAGTCACATGTGATCTCATATTTTTCTCAGACCGGCACTATACAACTTTCTGTGCTGGTTCCCTACTCTTCAGTATCTGCCTCTGAGCATGGAGAAGCACAGGCTGGAGTTCCTCTATTTCTAGCACTTGTTGTTTTTCTCATGTTAAAAATCAAGTTGTATAAAAAGTTCCAAACATTTCCCATCCATATTATGCTCAATCATAACATTGTTGCTATATATGTGTTGTGCACCTGATATTTCGGGTCTGAAGAAGGGTCTCGACCCAAAATGTCACCCATTCCTTCTCTCCAGAGATGCTGTGCTGCCTGCCCCGCTGAGTTACTCCAGCAGTTTGTGTTTACCTTTGATATTTCAGGCAGTCCTTTGTTCAACAGTACTGTTTTGTCAGAGATTTTGGTGAAATGTTAGATTGTGCCTCTGTCATGGTGATGCTAAATATTCCAAGGCATCATTTGAAAGAAAATAAGATGCCAAAAAGCAAAGTAAAACTGCAGATACTGGGATCTGAAATTGGAATTGCAGTTGTTCTGCTGTTTTGACATATTCTTCCCTCCAAAGTAAAAAAAAATAGATAACATAACTTTTAATCTTATCTCACACTTAAGTGTAAGTCCTTCCTGCAACAGAAGCATTTTATTTGAATACATATCTCCAGAAAAATCCAAGGATATGACATCTTTACTTTCCTATAAAGATGACAGCTGAAATTGCTTTTTAATAACAAAACATTAACATTGAGCAAATTTTCATTATTAACCTAAGCTTTAATTTGTGAATACATTAATACATTACAAATTTAATTAGCAGCTTGTTTGAATGGAGATTTAGCTAGTCTATTTAGGCTCCAGTAAACAAATGCAAATCCTTGCTAGTAATTGTAAACATTTTGATGTGCTGTATAACATTATATTTGTTTTCAGTGTGATGGGCGGTGTTGTAAAATATACAAATGATACTTTTACAAATTAAATAAGCAAGGAGTATCATCTTGCAAAATACTTAGGGCACTAATAGAGGATATAGAAATCTCAATTCATGAACTCTGCTTATGGTTTGGATTTTTTGAGAAGTGCAATAAAAATAAACAATACTTTATATCATTCCAAAGATTTGAAGACAAAAATGTAACTGGAAAATCTAGCAAAAACAATGTTGTTGACCAATTTAATTTTATTCAGGTATACATGGTGCCAAGTTAGTGCAGCAACTTTCAGTGTGGGAAAGGATGGGGGGAGGGGAATGCTGGTGGGTGGGGTTGACACAATAATGGAAGTGTGGGTTTGACAGTTCTGCCTGAACAGCTTCAACACCCACAGGTATTATTCATGTGACAACAATCACAAAGAGTCCCCTTGTCAATTCAAGGGGCACACTGGCCAAAGCATTCCATCTTCACCTGACATGCTGCCTTTCTGTCACAGCCTTGCAGTGCTTTACCCTTGCATCTAAAACTCCCACACTTCATTTTGAGTGTGGTGTGATGAGTGGACATAGATATGGTTGATTTTACAGGTTTCCAATTGCTTTTGTTTTGCAGTAGAATAAGAGGAAAATCTTTTGTAGTACATGTTATGTTTTTTCTGCTCCTTCAATGGTGTTTTCTTTGACTGTCAGTATGAAATACAGATGATAAAACAAACCCTTTAATCACTTTTAGTCCCTCTGCTGTGTTCTCTCTCCTCTCGCCTAGTCTATAGAATGTTAAATATACTAAACTAAAATAGGTCTCCTCCATATCACTAGATCTTTAACAGATTACACTCCTTAAATCCCTTGTTTTCTTCTTGCCATGAATGTGTGTTTGTCCATTTCTTTATTCTGTTGAGTATATATTTTTGTAGTGCCTAATCCTGTAGTTTGCAAAATGTCTTTACGATTAGTTGAAATGTCACTGAACAAAGAAGTCACAAAATATTTAATTCAACATTACTGATAGCAATGGAACTTGATGTCAGAAGTAATATAAGTCAAAGGAAACATTTAACTTTAGTTTTTGAGAACAATAAATAGTACCTTTTGACAGAATTATGAATATACAATATGTTCTGATTCTATGATAAACTATATTAGTGTTTCACAAAACATAGTAACCCATTGAATCTTGTAGTAGATACTAATAATTTACATTGGAGAATCCTTACAAAGATTAATTTATGAACATTGCACCCAAAATATTTTAAAGAACAAATAAAATAACAAACCGATCAATAATTGTCGCTGCCTTTGACAATAATAGTGTAGGAAGGAACTACACATGCTGGTTTATACCGAAGATGGACACAAAATGCTGGAGTAACTCAGTGGAACAGGCAGCATCTCTGGAGAGAAAGAATGGGTGACGTTTCGGATTGAGACCCTTCTTCAGACTCAACTCTAAAGAAGGGTCTCGACCCGAAACGTCACCCATTTCTTCTCTCCACAGATGCTGCCTGTCCCGCTGAGTTACTCTAGCATTTTGTGTTTGTCTTCTCTAAAAATAATAGATTTGATATATCCACATATAAACTCTACTGTAATAGTGGATCAACATATCTACTGTTATAAATCTCATATCCAAAAATATTCCTCGCTGTTTGAACCACATTTTTACAATGTGAGTTTCCTTTTAAGAGATAGTCAAAACAAATATGTATTTTAAATTGAAAGCAGTTTAAGGAGGGAATGACATGAAATTAGACCTCAAGCTTCTGCTTCATATCACTTCATATTATTTTGAACTTGTTCATGAATCCACAAGGGAATCAAAGCTTGATATGCTCCCTTCTGAATCTGCATAATTCTGTGCGACAGCCCAGTCAAGAGGTGTCGCCCAGTGATATTTAAATCTCCACATAAACAAAAATCATTAACCCCTTGGATGGCAGAGAACTTAATGCACATTGTGAGTGAGGCTTTTTTTAATCTTTGGTTTTAAATGGAAAATGTGTCCAAGATACAATCAAATACATAACTGTTCAGAAAAGCCATTTCCTAACACTCCCAGTTCCACAGAAATGTAAAATAAACAGGAAGTTTTAAAGTACCTTTTGATAAATCTTGCTTCACTCCCATTTAACAAAAAACAAATTGAGTAATGATAATTGAAGTTTATATTTTATTTATTTTTGTGTTTTACAGTATTGCCTCTGGTCTCAATGCACACTGTGCATTTATTTCGAAAAAAAATAATATTGTTTTTATTGCGTAATCTTAAGATGCGTCAAACAGTTTTATTTAATGTTTATATTTTAGTTATTTTTGTAATAATAGGATAGTGGATTCCTGTTACATATTAAGTACTTGAAGATCAACATACACATTGACATGCATAAGCAAGCCTATGTCCACACATAATGCTGTAAATTATTACACTTATGTTTTTCCTGCTCTTCTATCAGGAAATATATGTGCATGGTAAAATCAACTGAAATCTATCAACTGAGTTATATGAAAATCTATGGACTGTGTATTAACAGATAAAGTTGCCATTTCGTCTTGTATAACTTCCATAAATTTAATCAATTAAATTATCGTGTATATATCTTAGCACACTGAATCAAATAATTAAGTAGTTGTTTATAGTTTTTGAATATATTTCTATGAATACTGATAATAATCCTTAAAACATGATACACTATGCAGGGCAATAAGTTCAAAAGTATGCTTAGAAACATAATTATGTTTCCTAATTTATTATAGAGTAAAATACGTTGGCAGTGACTTCATTGCATGCCCAGCATGCTTGTACCAAATTGCACATCCTGCTATTATAATAGAGGAAAAGCATTTTTATTCCAATGATTTGGAATATCTATTTCTGAATGTAAGTCAGACTGTAAAATATTGGTGTAGATTATTTTGGCAAAATAAACCTTTTCTGTGCTCCTAGTCCTATTTAAAATGTATGTAAGATTAGAGGTGTCCTGGAGTTTTGAAAAGGAGCTCAGAAATCAATGTATTAATAGAAAATAGCTCTATGTAAGCAAAACATTTTGACAGATAAATATAACCACAAAACAGTTTTATTTTCTATTCAAAATGTGGTGCTATAAGAATGTTGTTTTCAGTTAGAAGTGGGGGATTTATCAGTAATTCATATTTTTGTGCAATATCATCTGAGTCACTAGGCTGGAACTGACCATAATATATATCAGCAACAAATGTTTGGCTGTTTTACATCACATTCCTCTGTCCAGTATTTTAGTGGTAGTGCAGACTCATTTAAATAAACAATAAACTGTAAATCTACTTATACATCAAGCAATATGTGCCCAATTACATCAGCAAGTACATTTCCTGGCTGTCACATTATTTGCACAATGGATACCTTTTTACCTTTTAATACACTGTGGTTGAGAACAAAAAAAGTTTATTCTGATGTCAATGAAGGAAAATATATGCACGGTAGCCTTTATTTTTTAATCTACATGGGTGGTAATCCGATGTGCATTACTGGCCCATATAGAACTTGCCCCAGATTATTTGCATTCATATACTGGATTAATCTGCAGCCAGATTCTATAAAGGTTTGCAACCTGCTCAATCAGATTACTTCCCAGACGGTGAAAGAAAATTGAGGCCCACAACTACTTGTAGGAAAAGGTGATATTGAAGAAAATCAGTGGAGTCCTTACAATATCTATTGCCATTTAACGCTTAGTGCTTAATTAACCATGACTAACAAACTCCACCTAAAAATGTTTCAAATTATCCTCTGTGTTTGAAATCATATCTCCTGAACATGACATTATATGTTGTGAAAGAAATATGTAGAAATATTAATTGAAAATCAAAGGGATCATTGTTAATTATTATAACTGCTTAGTACACACTTACCATTCTGCTATTGCAACTTTAATAGAGACTCTAACCGACAAAATGTCTTTAACAGAGTGTACCTTGGTAAATATTAATAAAAGCAGAAGTTTTAATTCTGTAATATTTTAGTAAAACAATTAACAGAGAAAGCAGTAAAGAATAAATACATGGCAAAATAGCTCAGTTGATATTTAGTATTGAGAGTAAATTCTTAGCTTTATTCTGCTGTTACATTTATGTTTCAGAAATTTTGAAAATCTGCTCTTTAAACTCCATTAATCGCTGGTAAATTAATTAGTTACCTGAGTTTAAACTTTAGCCAATTCTTGATAGAAATAATACTCCTTTATCGCAGGTTTTGTTCAATAATATCAGCCTTAATGAAAATACAAACAAAAGAACTGAAAAAGGGTTTGGCAGTTAAATCGGAGGACGCACTTTGCCTTACCTGCTTCAGCTAACGGGGAATAAAAGCATCTTACTCTAAATCTGGTTTTAAAATCAGGATTCCACATTTTATATTTATGGGAATTAATATTTCTGTCATTGGAGAACTAGTATAGTTTAGTTAGCCTCACAAAATGATGGAAAAGGTATAATTTACTTTATCTGTCGCGTATAAAATGTGCAATTAATTTTTCACTTAATAATTTTACTGCTTACTTATTTAGAAGCAAGTTAACGATTTTACTCTCCAGCAAAAATCTATTATTTGGCGAATTTCTTGTCCATCCAGCCTCCTCCACCCCCCAGCTCCTGTGTAACCATGTCTCTCTACCTACCCATCCACCAATTAGTGCACATACACAGCATCAAGCCCTCTGAAGAGTGGCATTAGCAATGTTGTCACAGTTAAGTTTAATGAAGGGTGAACAGTGGCTGGGTACAAGGCCATGGCATGCTTTGAGGAAATGACAGGGCATTCAGTATCCCGAACCATTAGCCTTTGTCAAAAATAAAGGAGAAAGAGACCCCATCCTTACATAAGCTGGACTCGGCTTTTTTTTTTGAAAGGGTCAAGATTTCTTCTGTTGTTTGATATGCTTTTATAAATGCAATTCAGCCATTGGATATTTCTTTCCTGGTCTATTTTCAGAACGCATCTTTGACTATTTACTAAATATTTGCTTTCAAAAAATCCTTTGAAATAATTTTTTTACCTACCTCTTTACATATGGACAATAGTATTTTCTAAAAAAAATTCCCTGCAGAGACACTGTCCTATAAATCTTCATCACCAGGCCTGTTGTCTGTATTAAACTATGAGTGCACATTCAGAGCACTGAATCTTATATTTCATAGCCGGTTTCTTCCTTTTCTCCATCATATTACCTTTCTTGTTTATTCCTCTGCTTTCTCTGCTCTCCTGGTTTCCACATCGATCTCCAGGAACATCTTCCTCATCCCAACAACTGAGTGCTCAGAATCTACATCCTTCTGTTATTATCTCTTCCATCACATTGTTTAAAGCCACTGCCCACCACAATCTGTGTGAAAAATCTCTAACTACTGGCATCCAGTAATTATGCGATAGCATTAAATACAAGGTAGATATTCTGTGATGTGGAAAAAAGCAATATGTTCATGTAGAATTAAAGCAGAGACTGGGATTTGCTTAGCAGTTATTTGGTGCCACTGCAAATCAGAACTGAAGCACTTATTTCATTTTTGAGAATGTTATATGTTATATAGGGAAAGGATTTTTGAATCTTGGTAAAGGCATTTAATCAATTAATAATGTAAAACGTTAAGCTTGGGGATATATAGTCTGAAGAACAATGAGAACTATCAGAAAGATTTAATATATTAGAAAAGCTAGCAATTAAATCAAAATAATTGAGAGGATGTTTATGTATGATTCAAGATTTTGAATGAATGAGAAATTCTTTGGAATAGGTGTGATACTCATTGTCTTATTTTTTGAATCTGACATTTATGAACATCAATTGACATTCTAGTGGTGGACTTAAAACAGTCATTTTCTCTGTTTTACGAACGGACTGATTGGGGAAAAAAAAAATGTTATTTTTGCAGGAAAAAGATATTTAAAGTGGCATAAAACTTTTAATAAAATCAATAATTTAGAGTAGCAGATTCCCAATTCAATTAATTATAATTGTGTTGTGTTATTTCAGAATAATGGATGATGCTGAATCCTATCAAATGTTTTAACTCGGGTAGTTTTAGCTGGATTGGGATTCTATTCATTTTAGGGTGAAAATATCCAGTAATTTCTGTAACAGTATTCTCTGAAAGTGAATGAACTTGATCAGAATAAGGAATGTTTATGAGAGTACTGTATGATTTTTTTTTTAATGAGAGTACAGTAGGAAAAAAAGTAAAACAAATAAATTTAGTGAGAATGTGATACAATGATTATTCTTTCAATAATATTCCAAGATTATTCATTTATAATGAAGTTACTTTGAAGAGCAGCCACTGTTGTTACTTAGATAATATTTAGTAAACCAAGCATTAAATTATCATAGTTCGTTTTTGATTCAACTAATATATGCAAAGTTTTTAACAAAAAATATGGTTTGAACAACGTCCCATGCAAAATTTGACAGTTGCTGCTAATATAGGCTTGTTACCCATTTTAAAATAAAACTATTTTCAGCGCCCAACCTATTTAAGGAAAAAGTAGCAGTGATAATTCAGTCTCAACAAATGGTTGTGAAGCAAATTAGTGACATTCTTGCTCTGTTCCACCTTCCAGGCATTTATAGAGGATGGAAATTCTCATTAGCATCAAAAACAAGATGTATGTGTGAATTCTGTTACCTATTTATATGCTTTTACAGTAAGAATTCTATTTCTTCAAATGATCTCCTGCTAGGTTTTCACAATCCATTAATTCCTGGATCAACATCAAAAAGAATGTCAGACTGAACTGAAATTCCTGTAAGACACAGATGTCAGGATCAAAAGTCAGAGACATACTGAAAACAGCAGGGAACCATGCTTGCTAGACCTTAATCGTAACAATTAGTATCTGCCATGTGACAATCTCTTCTCATCTATATGTCTATAAGCCACTGAATGCAGAAAATCCACAGTGTTTGCTTTCTCAGTTAAATGTAAAGTTGCATTTGCTGGTAGACTATGATAACTGACTTTTGATTCACGCCACTGACTTGACTTCTAAGTCAATAGTCTGTAACATCTCATGATCAAATTTTTTCTTTACCCATCAATCCCCAAATATTATTTCAGCTGTAGAAACAGTATTTTTAAGTTGTTATCAGTCATGTGAGAGTGAGTTCCGGTAATATCTGCCACCATTACAGGTTCAAAATGACTTGGCAACATCTCCCAATTCTTTATGATTTTCCCCACCCTTACAATCATATGCTAATCTTCATGCAACTAAAAATACTAAACTCAAACAAGCTATAAATATTTTTTTGTATATGCTACTTCGTTGCAAAAAAAAGTTTTTTTTTTCAGGTGCGATTTGCTATCTACACACCTAGAAGCACAATAGCAGTGAAAAAATTCCTTTTGGGTTTTCTCATCTGGTTGTTTTAATATCAACATTTAGGAAGTATGTTTTTATCTATGGATACTCCTCAGAATACCAGTTCTAAACTCATGCATTAAAGGACCCAAGTTAAATGAATGGACCATGAGCAACTTAAGTGAGAGTGACATGAAAAGATTTCACTGGTTATCACTTTCTCCATAAACACATTAACAAAGTTTATGAGAGTACTGTAAACGTTATTTTAGACTCCACGATACTGATTCAATTAATTAATCCGCAGGAATGGAATTCAATTCCATCTCAGACTATTGAATTGATGGTGTTCCATGCTATTGGTGCTAGAGTAGCATTACAAAATGATTCTAGAAATCATTTCAGAATAGATACAGATCCATTTGTGAAAGAAAGATCCATAGTCTTTCATTTGGCTGTTAGTCTTGTTTTTGGGCATGTTATAAGGATTGAATCCAAAAATAATAGGCGGAGGATTACAATCCAGACATAAGAGAGTGAGGCGACAGTTTTCTATTAAGAATAAGAGTTGTGTTAACACAAAAGTAACTGACCCATGCTATAAATCACCTGGAAGTACTTGTTGTTAACAAAGTACTGACATTTTTTTAATTGATTGGCACAATTTGTCCCATTATCCTTTAATCTATACATGACTAAACCTCTGATCTTGTGCTCTTCTGGTTTGTGCAATTTTTCTATTTGCGTAAAAACGGTACACGATAGGGCTACGGTTTTTCGCCAGGTTACTCACCGTTCTCATGTGCTGCGGGTGCAACAAGTTTCGTTCCGATTGGTGGTAAATTGTAAAAGTTATCGAGGCTTAAAAATCTTATAAACGCGCGTGCGCAGATTCCTTCAGTTAGTGCCACGCAGATTGGTCTCTTCTCCTGGTCAATGCCATGGCCGGGACAGCGATGCCCACTTCCTGCCCCACCAGTGAAGGTCTCTCCCGCCCCAATCACAAACTCTTCTCTCCCCTCCTCGCAGTAACTTGCCTATCGTCTCCCCCACCACCGGCGGCGGCCGCGGGGGGGGGGGGGGGGGGAAGGGGGAGGAGGTTCAGTGTAGACAGGACCAGTGGAAGCCCTGGTCCTGCCTCTTTCTTCCTCATCACTCACCCCTCTCCCTCGCCCGCCATCTGCAGCAGTGGCAATCCCGTCTACCCGGCCCCAGGCCAACCATGATGAACACCGACTACATCCCCTCCCCGTGGCCTGGCGGCAACAGCGAGCAAGCAAGTAGGCGGGGATGGGTCGAGCGGCAGTAGCGGGTGGGCAGGGCGGGGACGGGCCGAGCAGCAGAGTGGGCAGAGGGAGGGAGAGTCGGGGGGTTTATCACACACTCACACACACACTTTTTTATGGAAGGAGGGAGTGACTGAGGGTAGGGAAAAAGGGAGGGATTGGGGGAGGGGGTGAGGGGGAAAGGGAAAGATGCTCGGGAGGTGAGGAGGGAGAGTGGGGGTATTGAGGGAGAGGAGGGGGTAGGGAGAGAGAAGGGGGAAGTGGGGGAGGTGAGGAGAGAGATTGGGGGAGGAGGAGGAATAGAGGAGGGGGAGTGGGGAATAGACGGAGAGGAGGGCAGTGGGGAGGTCAGGAGGGATAGTGGGGGGAATAGGGGAGGTGAGGAGTAGGGGAGGTGAGGGACAGAGGGGAGAGGAGTTATGGAGGGAGGGAGGGAGTGATTGAGGGTAGGGGAAAGGAGAGGGAGGGAGAGGTGAGGGACGGATTGGGGAGGGGAGGAGGAGAGGGGAGAGAAGAGGGAGGGTGAAGGGGAGGGAGTACTGGGGATGAAGGGAAATGAGCCGCGCCTGTGCAGTTGGGGGCTATGCATGAGTGGTGGAATATTGCAATGGGGGAACGGGTGAGTGGTGAAATATTGCGTTGGGGGAGCAAACCCAACCGGTCTGCTCTTAGTCTAGTAAATATTAAAATTGACTAATTGCTTATGCTTTGAAGATGTCATCAGCACCCAAGGTTTGTTTATTGTTTTATAATTGCTAGGTCAATAAGGATTTCAGACTGAGTTATGGCTAGTCACCTAAATGAAGGTGATACCAATCATATTTAAGTTCTAGGTTCAGCATGCATTTTATCTGTAGCTGGTAATGTCGCTCTCTGTTCAGAAAATAAAATGTTTTTGTGTAACTAAGTACAAATTCAGTAAAACATTTAGTATTTCTTTTCCCACAGTGTATATCCACTAGAAGCAGTATAAAGAGAGGCAGAGTGGCACAACTGGTGGAGCTATTGCCTCCCAGTGCCAGCCATCCAGGTTCAATCCTGACCTCGGTGCTGGCATGTAGAGTTTGCATGTTCTTCCTGTGACCGCATGTTATTCCTTCCACATCCCAAAAGTTTGTAAGTTAATTGGCCTCTGTAAAACAAAATGTTCCTAAAAGTGTTGGGAGTGGATGTGAACGTGGGATAGCATAGAATTGGTGTGAATGGGTGATCGTTGGTCATTGCGGACTTGGTGGGTTTAAGAGCCTGTTTCCATGCTGTATCTCTAAACATGTCTATACAACCATTCATCCTTTCGTGAGCAAGGTTCTTCATGGTCATCCGTGTATTTTTTGTTTTCATTTTTTTTTCCATAAGTAACTCTTATGTAACTTTAAATAATGACCATGATCTCATTGTTTTCCTCTCCCAGGATAATTCCATGACAGAATAGAGATGGGAAAACTCATCATGATTTACTGGCTTAATGGGCCAGGTAGACAAAAATGCTGGAGAAACTCAGCGGGTGAGGCAGCATCTATGGAGCGAAGGAAATAGGCAACGTTTTGGGTCGAAGCCCTTCTTCAGACCAACTGGTCCAGCTGTGCTTTTCCTACCTGTCAATTTAATAATAATAATAATAATATCTTTTACTGTCATTACACATAAGTGCAACAAGATTTGGTTTGCAACTTCCATCCGATGTCATAACTTAAACGACTAATAACGTTTAGGTTTAGATACCCCGAGAACAAGGTTTGTGAAAAGACCATTAGACCAGTAAAAGTCAAAACCAAAACAGACTAAAGTGCAGATGTGTCTGTGCGACGTGACCATCTGAGGGAGACAGTCCATGGGCGGGGGGGGGGGGGGGCACTCAGCAGGGCCGGTTCAGAGCCGCTATAGCTCTGGGAATGAAGCTGTTCCTGAGTCTGGAGGTGCGGGTGTAGAAGGCCTTGTAGCGTCTGCTGGAAGGGATTAGTTTGAACAGTCCATTACAAGGGTGTGATGGGTCTTTATGGATGCTGACGGCCTTCCTAAGGCACCGTGTGTGGTAGATGCTCTCCAAGGCTTGTAGCTGTGTCCCAATAATCTCGCGCTCTGTGAACGACCCGCTGAAGAGCTCTCCTCTCCGCCTCCGTGCAGCTGAGGTACCACACAGAGATGTCATACGTTAATATGCTCTCTGTCGTGCAGCGGTAGTAGGTCGTCAGCAGCTGTTGGGGCAGACCAGTCCGTTTCAATGTTCTTAGGAAGAACAGTCATTGCTGTGCCTTTTTGACCAGCGCAACGGTGTTGGTGGACCATGTGAGGTCCTCTGAGATGTGAGTGCCCAGAAACTTAAAGCTGGACACTCTCTCCACACTGTCTCTGTAGATGGAGATTGGGGCGTATTCCCCATTCTGTGACCTCCTGAAGTCGATAATCAGCTCCTTTTATAAAATGTCATAATTTTATAAGCTTTTTGATCATCCTTGTAAAATGAAAATGGAAATCCTTCCTTATATATAAAGTATATACTTAACACATTTTTATTTCCATGTTTAACGGTAAAATAAAAAAAATGTTTCAATGCAGTAATACTGATGAAGCATGCTGAAGTAGAATTTACTACAGATTAAGTTAGCAGATCAATTTTACCTCTACTGTTTCACTGGGGTTGATAGGCTTTGTTGCTATCTCTAGTGTTGGTCTGAAGAAGGGTCTCGACCCGAAACATCACCCATTCCTTCTCTCCAGAGATACTGCCTGTCCCGCTGAGTTACTCCAGCATTTTGTGTCTATCTTCGATTTAAACCAGCATCTGCAGTTCTTTCCTACACATCTAGTGTTGAAGTGTTGGTCTGTGACTGGAAGTAAATAGCTTTCTCCTCTATTTTAGGTTGACAAAATAGAATCTACACAATTTACTTTTTGTGGTAGCTTAATGCTTATGAACTAGGAACTGTGCAATTATAATCAAGGAATATGGTAATGCTATCACTAGTTCTAAAGTAGGAGAGCTTGTATTTTTATAATCATTATCTCAAAAGGTATCTCAGAAATTGGGCCACAAAATGTAAGTCGTTTTCTAGGTATATATGGTAACCTCTTTGCATTTGGTGAGTCATTTGGTAAGCAATGAGATGAGGAGCTATTTTTTTCCTGACTTTAATTGAGGGATCTTAGTTGACTATGTTTATAAAGGAATTTTATTTTCCAATGTAAATAGTGGGCACATTTGGATTCATTTAAGCAGGAAGACAAGCACTTGGTTTAACCTCTCCAACAATCAGCATAGTTGACAAATGGTTTCATGGCACTGACATTTTGTTCCCCCAAATAAACTTAAATCTTAAATATTATCACATTTGCTGTTTATATAATTTGAATTAAAAATTAAGACACAGCCCTATAAATATGAATATGGTTGAAATATAATGTCAAATATGCTTGGTCGAATCTGTTAAAGCTCAACCCATCAGCACTGTGTAAGACAAAGGTTCATGTATTGCATTCGGTCTTCTTTTCCCATTTACATCGGTGACACCAAATGTAGACTCAGCTACCGTTTCGCCAAACACTTGCGCTCAGTCCGCAAAGGCCTACTGGATCTCTCGGTTACTAACCATTTCAACTGCCCTTCCCATTCTCATTCTGACCTTTCTGTCCAGAACCACCTCCATTGCCAGAGTGCAACCACACACAATCTAGAGGAACAACACCTCATATTTTGCTTGGGTAGCTTAGGGTTAGGGCTTACAACCTAACAGTATGATCATTGAATTTTCCAATTTTAGGTAACTAAACTCAAACACCCTCCCCCTTTTCCCCCTGCTCTTTCCTGTGCCCCACCTAGATATGCACCTAATCGCCTACCCCTCCCCTTCCACGTACATTCCTTCCTCTGGCTTAACAGTTCGCACTTATCTCGCATAAATATATTTTATTTAAGGCCTTTGTCCAACCATCCGTCTTTCAAAACCCCCGCTCACCTGTATCCATCTATCACTTGCCAGATTTTGTCCTGTTCCTCCTCTCTACCATCTTTTTCCCCACCCTGTACCAGAATCAGTCTGAAGAAGTGTCCTGGCCCATCTCTCCAGAGATGCTGCCTAAGTTACTCCAGCACTTTTTGTGGGGGGTTTTGTGTCGTGTAACTTGTCCATTGGTTGGAGTGCGATGTTCACTAGTTAGCGTGAGCAGTTCATTAGTCAGTATATGTAGATTTATTTTTATAAAGCATAATTATTGGGGAGGAGGGCATACTTTTATTAATGCTTGACACAAGGATGTGACATGGGAGAGGCAATATTTGGCAGCGGAAGTGTGCTGTTGGGCATTGATGCAAGGTGTCCCATGCCGTTGTCTAGGAAATTGATTTACCCGCTCTTCTAAGGAAGTATCCTGGACTGGTGTATGGAATATTCTTCTTATGGCAGAATTTGTTATGCTATATAAAATGAATCAAAACACTAGTTTCAGGAAACCCATGTGGATGTTTTTACTGTCATTGTTATGAATAGTGATGTGGTGATGAAATTTTTCATTTTCAAGTATTTTACCTGTCTTTATTTAACTTTTTGGAATGTGCGTACCTGTCATAGTAAGTCTTAGAAAAATCACAGCTAAAAATGGGGAGACCTGGTTTTTCCTGCCAAATGTTTTTTTTTTCTGACCTTGTGTTAACCTGGAGATATTGTTGGGATAACAAGAAGAGCTAATTTGCTGCCATTCCAGTGGAGCAACAATAATTAGCCTCTCATTGACCTCCAAGCACTTTCCCACAGGAAGTACCTCATAAGTGGCCTTAAAGAGACAGGGCAGGTTAACAGCTGAACATTGCGGCCATGTGATAGACCAGAGGCTACCTGTGAACAGCACCACAGGAGATCAAATAGTGCGTAATATATCTAAATTCACAAGCAGCATGTCATTAAATGAATCTTCCTCTGCAGTGGAGTTCCAGTTCTCTCTTTAGCCTTCCAGATATGAAGTCCCTGTCTGAGATATAGTTCAAAATAAGTAATAATTTTATCAACTCACAAATATCTAACTCTCTGCCGCATGGTTTTTGATGGAAGACCATTTTCAGATATTCGCAATGCCTTTGATACAAATGCCAAGAATATACCTTTCTTTGGAGTTTTCAAAGATACATATTATTGATTTCCCCCTTTGGATTATCGTTGATTAATGGTGCATTTTAATCTCATGGAGCATAACTTTTTTTACTCCAAAATATAACTGCAAATTTTAAACAAACAAGCATTTTTCTGAGTCTCTGAGCATTTTTAATTTTAGATAGTTAAATGGTCGTAAACCACACTTCCAAAAGGAAACCAAATTAAAGGCCAAGTCGACAAGCATTTAATTGCAAATTCAGGTAAAATACTATAGTTATTTTGTTTAGCACCACATGCTAAATTTATCTTTAGCAGTTATTTTGTTGAGGAATTCATTAATAAAAATAAAGCAGTTTGAATCAGTGGGGAAACAGGTTCCATTGATTGCTGCTTTGGTGACATGAGTTGAATTGCCTTAAAGGCTCTTAAGATTCCTCAGTGAAAGGGCTTGTGGCACAACAGTTACAGGGACCCTTCAGTCATGACTAAGGACCACTTAGCATTTAATAGGTTGATTGATACACTTGTGGTACAATGCATTCGGCAGTATAAAGCCAGGCAGGATGAACAGCATTTTGTCCTCCAATTCTTTAGGAGATATATTGTTTAATTCCTTCTACTTTGTCCCTCAAAATATGATGATATGACTTTAAAGGATATAACTATAGTTGCAAACCAGGGAATAATTTACCATATGAGTGTGTGTGATATATATATATATATATATATATATATATATATATATATATATATATATATATATATATATATATATATCACAATAAATATATATATATATATATATATATATATATATATATATATATATATATATATATATATATATATATATATATATATATACACACAATTAATACAACATTTAAATATGAGATACACACTCACATAACATTAATAAAATACAAATATGAGATGTATGGACACACACACACACACACCAATATATACTTATATACTAGGGACCGTCACCACCAGGGGCGGCGAATGATTGGCAGCCCCGCCAACAGTCTGTTTGTTTTTTCATCTTTTTAGTGCATTTTATAAATCCATGTAAATGTTCTCCGGTTTGTTTTATGTGTGTGTGGGGTGGGGGTGGGGGGGGGGTCGGGGAAAACTTTTTTCAGTTTCTTATCTTGCTGGAGACGCGATGTTTTCTGGGTCACGTCACCGGTCGCTCTGCGACCTATCATCGATGGAGCTGGAAGACTCCTCGGACCAGGGCTGCCAACATTGGGTGAGAGTTGGGAGTGAGAAATTGCGAGACCAAGCCCGAGGGAGCGTAGCGACCGGGGGAGGGGGGTGTGGGGTGATTAGAGGGGTGTGTTCCCTCCCAATGGTACGGAACTTTTGCATTTTTCAGCTTGAAATTGTGTAATATGGTGCATACTGTAGCGAGTCTTTTAACTTACACTTGAATGCAATATATATGCTTTAAATTGGATTAGCTATGAATAAGGTTAGAGTAAATTACATTCCTAATTACATTCCACAGTAGAGTCCAGGCTCTGATCAATACGTGCAGCACATGAATGATCTTAGTGTATTCATGTATGGAAATCAGATTATAATCAAACACTTGGCCCATGTTGGCCAACCTGGGTCTCACTGCACACCTGGTACTACTCCTGGCCCTGACTCCAGTTGCACACCTTCTCTCATTCCTGTCCCTGAGTCCAGCCCTACACCTGGCCCCCTATTCTACCCTGTTCATAGGTTCCCAGTGCTGAACACACTCCTGGTCCCAGCTTTGACTGTACACCTAGTACTATTCCAGACCTTGACTCTGGATGCACACTTAGCCTTGCCCCTTTGCAAGCCCCTTTGCACTGACAATGTGTCTGGCCCACACATTAAGCCCCATATCTGACCTCCTGGACTTAACCTATTATGTTCAAGTCCACCGGTGCTTAGCTAATGCAGTAATCCTTTATGGGGCACTTCACAGACCAAATTATGGATAACAAAATTTGAGACATTCATTGGCTTCCTTGTTATCTAACATGCTAGTCACTTTGTCAAAGAAGTCATCAATTGGTTGAACACAATTCCCATCCATAAAATTATACTCACTCAGCTGTATAAGTATTCTGATACCATTTCTTTCATTTTCGTAACAAACTGGCCTGAAGTCATCAGGCTAATT
Source organism: Raja brachyura (assembly GCA_963514005.1). The sequence goes on from OY740798.1 coordinate 11,608,210, forward strand.
ACAAATCAATAAGATTAGCCAACTCCGAAACATGAAGCGCTGAGCATTGGGATCCAAACATCATGGACAACTGGCCTCAGTTCCCCGCTCACATCTGGCAGTGTTCTCCATCTGAACCAGCGGCCGCGGAGCATTTTTGAAAGGGGGGGGGCTGAGCGATCACTGATCACTGGCCTTGGGGGTACCCGGTGAGGGAGTGGAGCAACCGAGTGGGAAGAGGGTGTGAAAGAAGGGTGTCCCCCCTCCCAGGGTAGGAACCTTTTGAAATTTGATGTATTAAAATCATGCTTTAGTGCATTGTGGAAGTATGATTTCAATGTTTTTTGTATGAAGTATTTTTAAGAGGTAACTTTTTAAGGGGTAACTTTATCCACACAAAGGGTGGTGGGTGTTTGGAACAAGCTGCCAGAGGAGGTAGTTGAGGCAGGGACCATCCCAACATTTAAAAAATAGTTAGACTGATACATGGATAGGACAGGTTTGGAGGTATGGACCAAAAGCAGGTAGCATAGCTGGGACGTCGGCGGGTGTGGGCAAGTTGCGCTGAAGGGCCTGTTTTCACACTGTATCACTCTATGACCACATTATACCTCCACCATGCATGAATGCTTCAAAATCAAGTGATCGAGTTTTATTGCCATATACTCAAGCATAGAAACATAGAAAATAGGTGCAGGAATAGGCCATCGGCCCTTTGAGCCAGCACTGCTATTCAATATGGTCATGGAGAATCAGTACCTCTTTCCTGTTTTTTCCCCATATCCCTTGATTTTGTGAGCTAAATGTAACTCTCTCTTGAAAACATCCAGTGAATTGGCCTGCACTGCCTTCTGTGGCAAAGAATTCCACAGATTCACAACTCTGTGTGAAGAAAGTTTGTCCTCATCTCAGTCCTAACTGGCCCCCCCTTTATTCTTAAACTGTGACCCCTGGTTCTGAACTCCCACAATATCGGGAACATCTTTCCTGCAGTTACAGTAAGTGAAAATCTAGAGGCAAGCAGAATGCTTTCTCCAACCACCCCATTTGATGTCCACTATCTTCCACCGTTTCTACCCAGTGCCTGATACTTACTTCCAGCAGCCACTGGTTGTCCTCCAGGATGCACCAAGTCGCAGCCTGATCAATGCCGGTCACCTGGGCGAAATTGGCACAGAGACTCTCACGGCAGCGGCGCAACGCTTCCGATGCCTTGCACTGAAGCTGCTCCATTGCCGGAGCTGCAGTCCTGGGTCTCCTGATCCTCACCCACATGTTCATACCTATGTAAGTCATTCTAAGCTGTGGGTTGCAGTGTAAGTGAATGGAGTCAGTCAAACAGCATGGAAACAGGTCCCTCAGTTTAAATAATTCACAGGATGGAGGCTGAGGACATTTTTCATTTTGCAGAGGGATGTAAATCTTTGAAATTATTTTCTATGAGGTGTGGAAGTTCTTAATTGTTGAATGTATTCAAGGCTTAGATTATAAGACACTAAGTGAAATTAGATATTTGGTCTTTGGTTGGACAATGTGACATTGGTGTCAGCTAGAGAAGGTACCATGTGTTATTTTCAACTTTACCTTTCAAAAACTGTGAGGAACAGATTGATTTTGTGTGGAGGCTCTTAATGGTTGAATGTATTCAAATGTTAGATTATAAGATATGAAGGGAATCTGGATATTTAGCCTTTGATTGGACCATATGACATTGGTGTCAGTTAAAGAGATATCTTGTGTAACTTCTTTTCACTTTTACAGCTCAAAAACTGCATGGGAACCAATTGATTTCCCCATGTGTTATATGACTTGTAGCATGTGAGGAGTACAAGATGGTCCTGGTTGTCTGGATGACCACATCTGTGGAAGGTGTCTCCAGTTTGTTTAACTTGATTGTCAGGTTTCACCAATGACTGAAGGCAACATAGGCATCCACAAGGCTGAGGATTATGAGCATGTTTTCAGAGGTGGCCAAAGAAGGAATGGTGGCTTGTAGGTAGTCAAGAAAATCTCCAAGTGCATTTCACTTCAAAGCTGTTTTTGCGTGTTGGAAAATGGACAGGGTGAATGAGTCTCTGATGTACTCCCTCTTCTCCACTCTCGCATCAGGCAAGAAGCACAGAAGTTTGAAAATGCACACCTCCAGATTTAGTGAAAGCTTCTTCCCAGCTATTATCACGCAACTGAAAGGTCCTCTCATCAGCTTGAGTGTGGTGCTGAACACCCATCTACCTCAGTGGAGAACTTTGAACTATCTTTAATCGGACCTTATCATGCACTAAATATTGTACCCTTTATCTTTTATCTGTGTACTATGGATGGCTTAATTGTAATCATGTGTAGTCATTTCTTTGACTGGATGGCATGCATACAATTTTTTTTCACTGTATCTCAGTGTAAGTGACTATAATATCAATCTGTACTATTACTAAATCTCTCATCTTGACCACTTCCGGTCTACGTTGTTTTTAAATTTGCGCAAGCACGGTACCATATATCGATATGATTAATCGCCACCTTACTCACCTTCTCCTCTGCTCCACCGCACCAAGATTGTTCCGATCGGTGGAAGAATACAAAAGTTACGAAGGTTTAAAAAATTGTGAGATCAGCAGATTAGTCTTCTGGTCTGTCAGTCAACGTGAAGGTTAAGCCCCTTCCGGCACCGCTGGAGAATAAAGCCCCGGAGGCGGGGCCGAGTCCGTGAGCACGTCCACAAGCCGCCCGTCCACAAGCCGCCCGTCCACAAGCCGGCAAGAATATAGCTGAAGCAGCGGAGTGTGGGCTATGTTCCGCGGAAGGGGGCTGGGTTGTGTTCGTGGGCGGGGGCGGGCTGTGAGCACAACAGGTACTGGGGACAGGAGCAGGTGAGTGATTCCGGAGCCGGTTCCTGGAGCCAGGAATGCAGTCAGAGCCGGGGCCGGGAACCGGCGAGCCCACACACCCCTCTACACCCTCCTACAACCCCCCTCCCCTACAACCCCCCTCCCCTACAACCCCCCACCCCTACACCCCCCATCCCTACACCCCACCTCTCCTACACCCCCCCTCTCCTACACAGCGGTTATCACCTCAGAATTAAAGGACATTCCTTTAGGAAGGAGATGAGGAGGAATATGTTTAGTCAGTAGGTGGTGAATCTGAGGAATTCATTGCCACAGAAGCTGTGGAGGCCAAATCAATGTATATTTTTAAGGGAAAGATAGATAGATTCTTGATTAGTACATATGTGGTTATGGGGAGAAGGCAGGAGAAAGGGCTAAGAGAGAAAGATAGATCAGCCTTGATTGAATTGTAGAGTAGGCTTGATGGGCTGAATGGCCTAATTCTGCTCCTGTCACTTATGAACTTATGAAACTCAATAAAGACAGGAATGGATAGGCAGGTCTGTAGCTGCAGACATGAAGCCAGGATGTTGGCTTGCCTTTCTCATGCTTGGATCAATAATCTCAAAAATCAAGTGCAAGGCATTCTAAAGAGAGGAGTGTAAGCAGGCAAAGGTTGTGGGTTACATTGCTACTCATGACAGATATAAAAAGCGGTAAACATAAATATATATAACAGTAAAGGTAGTTACCTCTAAATTACCAGTTGCAAGTGAGTTTTAGAAGTGGAGGGAAAAAAATAATTTGAAGATTGGTCAGACAACATTCTTAAGGGGTTGGACAGGCTAGATGCAGGAAGATTGTTCCCGATGTTGAGGAGGTCCAGAACAAGGGGTCACAGTTTAAGGATAAGGGGGAATTCTTTTAGGACCGAGATGAGGAAAACATTTTTCACACAGAGGGTGGTGAGTCTCTGGAATTCTCTGCCACAGAAGGTAGTTGAGGCCAGTTCATTGGCTATATTTAAGAGGGAGTTAAATGTGGCCCTTGAGGCTAAAGGGATCAGGGGGTATGGAGAGAAGGCAGATACAGGATACTGAGTTGAATGATCAGCCATGATCATATTGAATGGCGGTGCAGCCTCGAAGGGCCGAATGGCCTACTCCTGCACCTATTTTCTATGTTTCTATGACTGTGTGGCTAAAGAGTTAGATGTTTATAAAACTATGAGATGCATCGATAGCGTGAGATGGAAATGTAAAAGTCCAGAGGGTATAGATTTAAGTTGAACAGTGGTAGGTCCCTGGAACATGCTTCTAGTGGAGGATGCAGCTATGATAGTTTAAGAATCTTTTAGACAGGTGCACAAATTTGCAGGGAATGGAGCGTTATACTGTAACTCATAAGCAAAACAAAAATTAAGAGCAGGAGATTACTTAATAATGAGAGATTAATTAAAGATGATTAGCATGGCTTAGTATATTGCATGCAAAATTGGCTTGTTAGTAGGAGGCAAGGAGGTCTTGCAGGTTGGGCTATTTTTGTGATTAGTTGTCTGTGATCAGTGGTGTGTCAGGGATTGGTATGGGTACCTTTACTGATTTGTATCTACACTAACAATGTGAATGCGAATGGGTTAGGTATGATCAGTAAGTTTGCTATTAGTGCCATATTGGTGTTGTTGATAGTCTTAGGGTGCAGGATGATATTGATAAGTTGGCAACATGAGCAGTGCAAAGACAGATGGAATTTAATCCTGACAGGTGTGAGATGATGCACTTTGGGAGGGAACAAAAGTAAAAGGCAAGCATAATGATTAGTTGGGCCCAGGTGAGCACTGAGGAGCAGAAGGGCCTTGGTGTAAAAGTCTAAAATTCCCTGAGAAAGAAATAAAAAAGTTAGTCTTAAGTTGCAGGATAGTTGCAGAGAGGGTGGATGAAGGATGGATAGAACAAAAGGAAGAGCTCTGAAACGGAGAGGCCAGAGTTGCTTTGTGGGTAAATAAACTCTTGTGGTTTCTTTGATCTGAAACATTAACTCTTTCCTTGGAGTCTACCTGACCTGTTGAATGTTTCCAGCATTCTCTGAACGACCTATTATTCTTAACTTGCCAAACAATTTGATTTCTATTCGCACAGTTTTTAGTTTCTATTTGTACATTGTCTACTCAAGTTGTTGGATAAGCAGATTTTTAACGAGTGATTTGAATCAGCAAAAACAGACAACACTTTACAATGACAATGTACTAGATGCAATAATACATTGCATTTTATCAGAATAACCTTACTACATGGAGGAGTATCTGTCAATATCAAACACAGCCTGGAGAGTTACACAGCAAACTGGTTTAATCAGGGATATTCAATGTAATCTCTTAATGGCGTGTTGCACTATTAATGTCTAACCATGAAACTCATCAGGAAGGAACAATCTTATTGTGAAGCTCATTATATTCTTGAAGTGGGATGCAGAAAGCTTGCTGTGAAAATTCAATTCATATTTACCATTATTTCGGAACTTTTATGGACAAAGGAAGGTTACTGCATACACCTATCCACACACACGAGTCAAAAACCAATAGTCAAATGTTATTGATTTCAATTATTGGGGGGTTTACTAAAATTAACAACAAAATGATTAAATGTCTGACAATGTACATCTGATCTAATATATATTTTTGAAAACAGAAGGGTAATCCTCAATAAGTGAAATGCAAACCTTATTAAAATTATACATTTTCATCCCTCTGATAATAATAATCTGATCATTATTGGGACGTCTCTTTAATGTCCCAGTGATATGATATCAATATCAATGGATCTTGCTTCAGTGAACCATGTGTCTCTCTAATTTGAGAATTTGAGCCAATAACTTTCTAACATTAGTACATCAGGAGATAGAAACTATCTTTGCAATGATGCAACAGAAGTCCTGTGCGATGGCTTAAATCACAGGCTTGCACACACTCTGAAACATGATTCCTTTGTACAATTTGAATAAAAATTAATGCAGGCAGATTTTAAAAATAGATTGTTTGTTAATCTTTAATTATGAGAGATGGCTAATTACTTTAGAAATTGCTGTGAACAATAGCAGCAAGCATTGTTAACACAGTTTGGTCATTCCCTTGTCTTTCTTTTGAGAGGATGTGTTTATGCATTTTAATGTACAGGACTGGATTGATCCACAGAATGGTTTCAGCATACATAAATAATGTTTGGCCTATCATGTCCATGCTGGCTCTCTACTGGAACAACTCACTAATTTCACCCATTCCTTCTTTCTCCAGAGCCTTCCAATTTTTTCCCAAAATATATTTATTGATTTTCATAAGGATCCTGTTTCCAGATTGCAACACTGCTGCATAAAATTTATTTTCTTCCCCTCCATTTTATACCTGTAACTTATCTAATCGAACTAGTCCCACTTGTCTGCTTTAGGCCCACATCCTTCTAAACCTTTCGTATTCATGTATCTTTTAAATGTTGTAATTGTACCCACCTCTACCACTTCCTCTGGCAGCTTGTTCCACCGTCTGTGTGAAAACGATGTCCCTCTATGATGTTTTCTAATATAATATCTAAGACCCACATCACCTTGGCCACACTCTCATCTCAGTGCTACCATTCACCATGACCCTGAGTTGTATGTTACTTAGCTAACTTCATATTTATGTAATCAATGTTCTTTTGTGCCATGTTATTAAATATTACTGGCAGGTCTGTTATGTGGCATTATATCAAAAGCCTATTGAAGCTCCATATACACCCCATTATCTGTATTATCCTCATCAAAATTCTATCAAATAGATTAAACAATCCGCCTTGACAAATCCTGGTGTCCTTGGTGGTAATCCACTTTCCTCCAGGTGATCTTAAATCCTACTCAAGATCAATGTTTCTGAAAGCTTTCCCACCACTGCTTTTAGTTTAGTTTAGAGATACAGCGCAGAACCAGGCCCTTCGGCCCACCGAGTCTGCACGGACCAGTGATCCCCATAAGCCAACACTATCCTACACACACTAGGGACAATTTACAATTTTACCAAGCCAATTAGCCTAAAAACCTGTTTGTCTTTGGCATGTGGGAGGAAACCGTAGTTCTTGAAGAAAACACACGCAGGTCACGGAGAGAACGTACAAACGCCGTGCAGACAAGCACCTGTGGTCAGGATCGAACCCAGGACTCTGGCGCTGTAAGGCAGCAACTCTATTGATGCACCACTGTGCCACCCTCTGCCACTGCACCACTGTGTTCAATGGTACTTTATTGTCACATGCACCACGGTACCGTGAAATTCTTTTTTTGCATACAGTTCAGTAATAATCTTCCTATACAAAGGCACTATCATTCTTAAGTACAAGAGTGTAAAGGGCGTGACCCACTTAGGCTATTTTTAAGCGACTGTCATAGTCGTAGCAGGTTGCCGAAAAATTGGCAACTGGACCCCCCTCCGACGAAAATTTGAAATAGAATCATGACTTTAACAACAACAAAAAACGAAGTCAGCACCGGCGACAACCTACATTAACCTGGCGACAACTACGACAGCACCTACGTCAGGAGAGGCCAAGCTACGCTCAACGGCGTCAAACCCACTGTCGCCGACTGTCTCTGAAAATTTTTCAACATGTTGAAAATCCAGCGGCAACCAGAAAGATGCTACGACTCTTTGGGCGACTGAGGAGACTCCTCACGACCATACAGGCGACACCCCGGCGACCATGTGCTTTCAGCCTAGTCGCCTGTAGTCGCCTAAAAAATAGCCAAAGTGGAACAGGCGCTTAAGGATAGTGGATTCCACTGCGGCAGTACACTAGAGTCACCATGTTTTCGGCAACATCAAGTTCAAAGTTGTTAAAGATGTAGAGTCTTAACTATTTATATCTTATTGTTTCTGTTTCACATCTTTACCAGTTCATCCAATGGGTGACTACAGTTCTGAATTCCTGCTGTATTTTTCCATATGCCCTGGTTTTGGTGGTGTGCATGTTTATTTCTAGAGAGGTATAAGTTATTTTGGTAATGTGTAAACCAGAGTATGGAGGCAGTGGCTGGAAATGAAGCCTCGGCCTTTCTCTGACAATCTTGATTTGTTAATTAAACCTTGCATAGTGCATTAGCCCAAATCCATTATTTTGTTGGAGCTGGTCAGTTTGTTTAGTTTAACTTGTATTGTATTAAACAGATTGAATAATCAATGTATTAAAACTAATGAAACTTGAGTTCAATATGTTTGCTCAGTTTTAAATTTGATTCAAACATACTTCAAGGCAATCTTCTTAAAATATATTTTGAGAAATTCAAATACTATGTCTCTTTTTAAAATTTTACAAAATGTTAAGTTTTTTATAAGACATGTGGCGATCTTTAATGATCTCTGGCTAAGGCTTGCTGTTAATGATACCCTATAGTGAATGCACCTTTCTTCACTATTCCCAGTGGTAAACGTAAATGAGGAATATATCTTCAGACAGAAATCCATCATACCATTGTCCATCCATACATTGTATCACCTGAAAGAATTTTCTTTACAGATTTTCCATTGGTTTCTGAGCATCGTAACAGAATATGATAAAACATGCATTAAATCCATTATTTTTTATTTAATTTGTATTTCAGTCTTGAGACCTTCTGTCAAAATGGTGAAAATGATAGAAACATAGAAACATAGAAAACAGGTGCAGGAGGAGGCCATTTGGCCCTTCGGGCCAGCACTGCCATTCATTATGATCATGGGTGATCATCCACAATCAGTAACCCGTGCCTGCCTTCTCTCCATATCCCTTGATTCCACTAGCCCTTAGAGCTCTATCTAACTCTCTTTTTAATTCATCCAGTGAATTGGCATCTACTGCCTTCTGTGGCAGAGAATTCCACAAATTCACAACTCTGGGTGAAAACATTTTTTCTCATCTCAGTTTTAAATGGCCTCCCCTTTATTCTTAAGCTGGGGCCCCTGGTTCTGGACTCAACCAACACTGGGAACATTTTTCCTGCATCTAGCTTGTCCAGTCCTATTATAATTTTATATGTTTCTATAAGATCCCCTCTCATCCTTCTCAATTCCAGTGAATACAAGCCAAGTCTTTCCAATCTTTCCTCATCCCAGGGATTAACCTTGTGAACCTACGCTGCTCTGCCTCAGTAGCAAGGACCTCCTTCCTCAAATTAGGAGACCAAAACTGCACACAATACTCCAGATGTGGTCTCACCAGGGCCCTGTACAACTGCAGAAGGATCTATACTCAAATCCTCTTGTTATAAAGGCCAACATGCCATTAGCTTTCTTCACTGCCTGTTGTACCTGCATGTTTACTTGTGACTGGTGTACAAGGGCACCCAGGTCTCGTTGTATTTCCCTTTTTCCTAATCTGATACCATTGAGATAATAATCTACCACCTTGTTCTTACTTCCAAAGTGGATAACCTCACATTTATCTACATTATATTGCATTTGCCACGCATCTGCCCACTCATTCAAACTATCCAAGTCACCCTGCAACCTACTAGCATCCTCTTCGCAGTTCACACTGCCACCCAGCTTTGTGTCATCTGCAAATTTGCTCGTGTTACTTTTAATCCCATTATCTAAATCATTAATCTATATTGTCAATAGTTGCAGCCCCAGCACTGACCTTTGCGGCATTCCACTTGCCACTGCCTGCCATTCTGATAGCGACCGTTTATTCCTACTCTTTGTTTCCTGTCTGCCAACCAATTCTCTATCCATGTCAATACCCCACCCCCAATACCATGTGCCCTAATTTTGCCCACTAATGTCCTGTGGGACCTTGTCAAAGGATTTCTGAAAGTCCAGATACACTAAGTATCGTTTAATTTAAAAATACAGCATGGAAATAGGACCTTTGTCCACACCAACCTTCGATCACCCATTCACAGTAGTTCTATGTTATTCCATTTTCTCGTCCACTCCCGACACACGAAGGGCAATTCACAGAGGCTAATTAACCTACAAATCTGCCTGTATTTGGGATGTGGGAGGAAACCAGAGCACTCTGAGAAAACCCACGCAGTCACCAGGTGAAATGTGCAAAGGTCAGAGAATGGTCAGGATCTAACCCAGATCTCTGGCACTTTAAGGCAGCAGCCCTACCAGCTGCACCAATGTGCCATCCTCAATTTACCTTAAAAACAGGTACAGTAACTGTATACATCAAGCATGAGTGTTCTAATTAATTGTATACAAGTGATAACAGCTACATATTATCAGCAAATGTTGGCGTCAATGCTTTTAACATTAATGTTTCTTGAATTAAGTTCATTACTTAAGAAGAAAATTGCAGTTAAGTGTCAAAAGATGCTCAGATAGCAGCACTTTTCATTTCAGTTGGTATGGCTGCAGTACCTAAGACAGCTCTGACTGAATAATAAAGCAACCGTGTAAAACAACAGAAGGTGGGATTTGTCTATTTGAAATTAAAAAACAAGAAAAAATGCTGGAAATATTAAGGAGCTCAGTGCAGAGGAAAACAGAGTTCATATTTCAAACTAATTACCTTTCAGCAGAATCAGAAGCAGCAAGACACGAGCAGCTTTTAGGGCGGCAGAGAGGCGAGAGTTGCTGCCTTACAGTGCCAGAAACCCAGGTTTGATCCTGATTGCGGGGGGTGTCTGTAGGGAGTTTGTACTTTCTCCCTGGGTTTTCTCTGGTTTTCTCTGGTTTTCTCCCACATTCCAAAGATGCACAGATTTGTAGGTTAATTGGCTTCTGTAAAATTGTAAATTGTCGTATGTATGTAGGATAGTGCTAGTGTACAGGGTGATCGTTGGTCGGCTCAGTGGGCCGAAAGGCCTGATTCCGCACTGCATCTCTAAAGTTTAAAGTCAAAAATAAAGACACAAAGTGCTGGAGTAACTAAGAGGGTCAGGCAGCATCTCTAAAGAATATGGATAGGTAACGTTTTGGGTGAGGACCCTTCTTTAGACAGCCCAACCCGAAACGTCGCATCCATATTTTCCAGTGATGCTGCCTGACCCACTGAGTTACTCCAGCACTTTGTGTTCTTTTGTGTAAACCAGCATCTGCAGTTCCTTGTTTCTGCATGAGCAGCTTTTAAGTGGGTAGAGAACCAAAGAAAAGGGAGACGTCAGTATTTATAAGGATGGTGAGAACATTGTTAATGGTACATGGCAAAATAAGGTGATGATAATAAGACATTTACCTCTCAACCACACAAATCTAGGCAGAGGATGTTCCTTTGGTCGAAGCAAAGGAGAATCAGTGCCAATGGGCCTTGGGATTACATTACGCTGTCCACTGCAACAATTTAACATTAGTACTAAAGAAAACCTATTCTTAAAGTTCAAAGGCAGGTGCAGCTGACATTTACCAACCTGCTAAGTGGAGTATTGAATTGATGTATGAAAGGTAAAATTGCTAGAAAATAAATAACCAAGTGAGATTAATAATGTAAAAAGGCCTGAAATTAAACCATTATGCTAGCATGACAGCACTTGAACAAATTAGGTCCAAGCTAGTTATGGAGGTATAAAAATTCTAAGTTGTAATAACCTTACAGAATATCTTTTATGCCAATTTGGTATCATAAAGCAAAAGTTATATTAAAGTATAATTCTAATTAAATATTTTTTATCACGGGAAGAACGTTTTGGTACAAAGTAACATGGGCATCTTATGAGGCCTTTGGAATAAAGGTGTTCCAATTGTAACACTAAAGGATAAAACTTTGCTTCGTATAACTTGGATTATATCCTTCCCCGAGTTATTGTTGGGTTGCTGAGAATGCATGATTAATGTCAAATAAGTCTTTGGAAGGTTTTAAATGAAAACCAGGAAATGCAATAATAGAAATCAGAAAGCCTCTGTTATTGCCTGTGGAAAAACACATGCATGACTGTTCTGTAGAAGCTTATTTCATTTCTCTCTCTCTCTCTCTCTCTCTCTCTCTCCCTCTTTCTCTCTTTCACTCTCTCAGTTGTATAGATTCTTATGAAATAAAACATCACTAGGCATCAAGGAGATTACACTTCAGTGCAGACTGTATTCTGTTAGAGGGAAATAAAGTTGTTTAGTGAACACCTGCCATGGTGTCAATAGAGAGGCTGTGAACTGAAATCACACCAAGCAGAAGAAGCTGATGAAGGGGTGCAGGTTTTCATGCTGCTAGCAGTCAGAATTTAAAGGGAGAATTGCTATTATAAAGCAGAGTTCATCAAAATATGCACTGGCAGACCAAAATTACACCTGGTGTTCTGCAGGAGTTAGGCTTTGTTCATGTCCATTAGTCATTTTGCTTTATGATTCTTCAATATATGCTTGCCACTTGTTTCTTTCTATATGAGACTTCAGTCGGCTTTGATACTTTCACTTCGGTGGCAGGAAGTTGATTTTAAGCTCTGAAGTTTCCCTTTTCTGAGCATTTTGCTTTCCAGGTACAGACTTCAAGGTTAGACTCCGCAGGTAGACATCAATAGACACTTACAATTGCTAATTAATTGCTCTTCAAGCTGCAGAGAATATTTTTACCAACAGTCTCTTCTCAACAAAATAATTAATAATGTTTTTTTACAGCATTCTTTTCTGCAATATTTTAATTCAGGCTTTGCAACATATTTTAGAAGAATTAGTCCCTCTGTTGGACTGGTTAAAAAAAAACATTAGTATGGGCATTAAGCATTCTTCTGCACCTGAGCTGATATTCTAGGTTCAGTTAATGAATTAAATTAACATTATGTTTTGAGTGAAATATGTAAATTTGCCAATATGAATTTAATAATATTTCTAAGGCTGGGGATTACAGACTGTTTCCAGATGTCATACTTAAGGGAAAGGATTTTGAATTGGTCTTATGGTAAGCAGAAGATTAAGAATCTAATTGATCATTTTTAAAACATATGAATTGTAGTATTTAAAATATAGTTTTGGTATTCTACATGAGAATATCATATGGAAAGAAACAAATGGCAGAGCATATATAAACAAACAAAATCTAATGCTGCAATTGTTGAAGTAAATGGTAATACCTCAATGTAGAATTAAAGTCCCGACTGCTGCTTACAATATGGCTGTATGCCAACAGAAAGCTGAGGGACTCGGGGTACTGTATTTGGATCGGAGCCTTTGATGTCCCAGGCTGCTGATTGTACCCATCACTGAAGAAAGATTTTAGTCAAAAGAATCAATCCATTGCTGCCTATCGATTGAAAACATCACAGCTGCTTCTCATAAGTGAAGGAGAAGGGCTGGTTTCTATGGGGCAGGAATTACTTTTCGATTGCCAGTGCCTGGGTGTTGGTCCTCTCATTTGCTGTGCTACCTTTTCTGATCAATACCAAATCATCCACTGGGTAGTAATTAGCTTTTTGAGAAGCACTCAACAAAGATCTGTGGTGACTCTGATAGACTTCACCAGAAAAGGTCAGGCAAAATCAGCAGTGAACTAGAAGGTGATGGATAAAGAAAAAGACCCCTTGCCTGAGAAGTACTTAGCTCTTTTTTAATTACTGTAATTTTCAACAAAAGTAGGAGAGTGAGATGATGAAGTACAGCACTTTCCTCCCTGCTGTTCCTGATGAGGCTTGATAGTCCTCAAAATTACGCATTGACTCTCGTTGATTTCTCCCAGTGTTTAGTACTAATAACCTGTAGGGTCTTTTTTCTCTCTACCTCTCAGTCCTAGTGTCACTGCAGTAATTACACTGTGTGAAATCTGCACTGCAATCACAGCTGCCAACTCTAAGCTTCACAAGCTAGGTCAGACTTTATACCACAGAGGGAAAAAACAAGACCGACAGATAAGACAGAAAGGAGAGGAATTGGGTTTAGTTCAGAATTATCGTTTTAGGAACAGAAATCACCAGACTATACGTCGGTAAATGAAAATCTGTTATGTAATCTTTTTAATTAATTTCTCCTTAAGCTTTTATTTTCACTTGCACAACTTCCATTCAAATGTATTCTTGGGGTTTATTCAGCTTTGTGAAAATCTACAATTCTTTTTGTTTGTTGTTTTCGGAGAAATAAATTAAATCTTCTTTCCCAGTTTTGCAAAAAATATACGTCAATAGTTACGACAATAATGCTAATAATGTGAAACAAAATAAAAATTATTTCAATTCGATCAAATTGCTTCCTAGTCTTGATTTCTTGACACCATTGTTGAAAATGTTTGCATATTGGGTTTTAGGATGACTATGTAACAGCAAAATAGTCAGCCTCAAGAGAGGCATCGTTCCATTTCTCTTCTATTTTCCTTTACCGCATCTGGCTGATTGTACCCTCCAGCTCTAGGCTGGAGGTGTGGTAGCAACGTTAAAAAATAGACTGTTCTAAAGTAGAAAGAGAGGAATCATTACCTCGAGAATTAAAATTGAGTTGGGTTACTCTCTTGAGTTTAATAAGGAATTTGTCCTACTAGGTTATTAAGCAAGTTGGATAATTCTGTAAGATTAACCATATGTAGGCTCTGCTTTTTGTTGTAAAGTATGAAACATTTAACATTAAAAGCCTCTACTTCAGCATAGATAATGATGTTATTATCTCAGTAGTTTGCAGGAATTACCCTCCAGTCTGTAAATAGATGAGCAGTGGCCCTATGATTAGTATTGCTGAAAATCATAAGCAAGAACGTCAAAGATGATTCTGCCTTGTTGCTGCAGTGGGACATACACTTATATTTGAAACTTTCAAACAGCCCAACAGACATTGTGCATTTACATTCTGAATTGTAATCGATTCAGCCAGCAACTATTGAAAGTGAATTATCAAACTTCTCCATTAGGCTCTCTTATTGTTGACATCACATACCAAAGTTTGGGACATAATGCTGTTTATAAAGTATTCCAATAAAGTATTGCGCATGAGTATGAGGTATATTTCTTTTAATTGAATTTCTTGCTATTATAAGCATATCTGGTTATTTTGATGATGAAATGTAGATTTCAACCTCAGGAAGGTAGTGTGGTGTTAGCGGTAAGTAGTTGTAATGGCACATCTAAAGTCACTTGTTCACATTTAACAGAATATGTTCGGTGTAAATAAAAAAAAATGGTTAAGCACTGTGTATGATGGTGGCAAGGTTTTTTTTTGGGTGGGGGGATCTCTAATCGGTCATTTCTCTTTCCCATACATAAAGTCCAGCCAGTACCCGATAGAAACAAAAGGACCTCTCCCACTGCCTGAATATAGTGACACTCATTCTAAGAGGAGTGGGGCAGTTTTTTGTAAGCGCACTGCTTCAGACAAACAATAGCACACAATGAGTTATTGACTTGTTTATATATGGGTCTCTTTTCACTAACTAAATCTGACTCCCACAGTCTGGACAAATGATTGATTTCGCCGGTAGAATGGGAAGCCCTATGCGTTTAACTCTATAGTGTAAACTGTTTCTTCCCCATTTGTACACAGTGAATAGAAGCTTATTAAAATGCACTTTCCAAAAATACCTGCAGCTGGCCATTATGAGTGTGTTCTGTATATATAAATAAGTAATTTGTCCCAGTCTTTTGTATGGCAAGAGGGCATTGGAGTTTCATGTGGGTAGATATGAATGCTAGCATAATCAGTCTTTCATTCAATTGTGGCTGTTAATGTAAATGTATACATGATATGAAGTTCTTTTTCAAACAATTACATTCATATTACCTAACCGAAAGAAAATGAATTCCTCTGCCAAATTGTGTATCAAGAGGCAAATCCATTGAATTTCATGCTCACACCGATGAATGAGTTCCAGCAACATAAACCGTATCAGAGCATCATCCATTGAACACAAAATACTATTATGGTTT
Source organism: Raja brachyura (assembly GCA_963514005.1). The sequence continues at coordinate 11,623,791 of OY740798.1, forward strand.
GGTGTAGCATAAAAACTGTTTGGTTTCTAAATAAATAAGAATGGCTCTGGCTGGTCCTTGCAGCTACATAGATCTGTGCGTAGCAAATAAAATTCACCTTATAGGAAGGTAATTTTTAGAGCAGAAACCTGTTGTATAAATAATTTACTTTTCAATGTGGATCTCATAATGAAGGAAATAGAATAGCATTTTAAGAGCTTTTTAGATTTTGATTTAGAAATTTGTTAGGTTTATGATTTCAATTCCCCTCCATTCTTCAGTTCCACTCAATTAAACGTTGAACTTGTAATCATGCAAATATTGTGCAAATATATATTTTGCTATTTATTTCAATATTTGTACATTATCGGGAATTTAAAAGTGATTTTTTTATCATGGGCTTTAAAGGTTAAAAATAATAGCATGCCCATCATGACCGAATCCTTTGGAACAGACTGTAAAAATAATCAAAGAAAATCACCTGGGCACTGATCATTTTGTATTTGAAGATAATTGCCACAGTGGCAAGTTTATAGAAGAAATATAAATTATTTCTGAATATTTCAAGGGATATCACCAGAATTTATGCAGTGTGACCAAATATGTAAACTTACCAAAGGTAACTAAAATAAATATGACGAAGAGAATGTATCTAATTTTCAGAAAAATAGCTAAATATAAAATGTTAACATATTCTTTTCTTTTTAGGTATATCATGCCTTGAATGGATGCACAGGAAAGGTCACACACAAAAGCCTCCTCTCTATGACTACAGGAGAACTGTATAAAATAAGTGAAAATGTGAGAACTTTGTTTTATTGCTCTTCTATTAAACAAAGTAGAAAGTGATCGCGTGGGGAAGGGGCAAAGAAGGAAAGATCTGAAAAAAAAATGTGGCTTTGTCGCACAAAGGAGAATCTGATTTTTGTTGTGCATCTTTCCTAATTCCGAAGAAATCGTATGGCACATGAAACCACGAAGAACATGGGGCTGGGCTTGTGGTTAACTCGAGGTTATTTGCAAGAGGGTTGGGGGGGAGGTGGCTGGGTCTGAGCTGAGCTTTTCATGTGGCTGGCTGCCTTTGCACACAAACAGATTGAAATATGAACAGAGCTAGTTTTGTGGGGTCATGAAAGGCCAAGTTTTGTCTTTAACTCTATTCAGATAGCTTCAGTTTGTGGAGGCTGGTGGGGGTGGGGAAGATTCAGCCAGGAAGAGAATTCTTGATATTGTAGTTTATAGCCATTCAGCTGAGCTAATAGCAGCATTTTACCAGGAAGGAAGGAATACAATCTCACACAAAAACAATAACCAGGTGCAACATTAAGTCAATTGCATCAATAATTAATTGAATATTTCATAATTTGCATGATCACATATTTATAAAATTGGAGTACAGGAACTATGAATTTTCCTTTAAAAACAAAACTCACTAGTTTGCGTTTTATATTGTTTTTGGTTTTACTTGCAAGCTTCTCAGCAACCCAGAATGAAATTATTTGGAGTCTAAAGTTTGAACAGTAACATGTTATAAAATAAAACACGAGAAAGGATTGAGCATTTTTATCTTATTGGGGATTTATTCTGAATAGTATATGACACAATCATGAGAAATATAAAATGATGTCTATGAAACAATGGATAGAAATACTTAATGCGTGGATCTGAAATTCTGCTCAAAACTAACTTAGCAGACTTGTTAGACCATTTAATGAACTTATGTCACTTCCAGACATCTGGGCTTGTGTACTTACATCACACTGTAGCATTAAGGGCTGAGCACTTAATGTCTTTGCAATTTAATTTAATGATTCAATTATATAAGTAAATTAAAACAAAGATAACCAAACAAACACAGCAAATTACCTCCTGGGCTTCAATGTAAGGGTTTTTAGAAATATTCAACAGAATTTTGGTCATGTATTTTGGACAGGTAATAAAGGTCAGACTTTTGACCAGTTCTTTCATAATCAAGGATACTGTCTTCTTCACCTCCACTCCATTGTGGACATTGGACAGAACTACATTCTGCACTCTGTTTCTAACCCTTTTCTCTATCTGAAAGCAATGACTTCAGATACTGGTTTACCAAAAAAGACACAAAGTGCTAGAGTAACAGCATTTCAGGCAGCATCTCTGGAGAACATGGATACATGATGTCTTGAGTTGCAACCCTTCTTTAGACTGATTGTGCTTGGGGTGGGGGAAGGAAAGCTGGCAGAGAGCTTGGGCAGGACAAAGCCTTACAAGTGATGGGTGGATACAAGTGAGGGGGGTTTTTTGATAGGCAGATGGTTGGACATAAGCCAGAGATGAGAAGGTAAGGATTGAAGGCTGTGACCCCTTGTCCTGGACCTCCCCAACATCGGGAAAAATCTTCCTGCATCTAGCCTGTCCAACCCCTTAAGAATCTTGTAAGTTTCTATAAGATCCCCTCTCAATCTCCTAAATTCTAGAGAGTATAAACCGAGTCTATGCAGTCTTTGTTCATAAGACAGTCCTGACATCCCAGGAATCAGTCTGGTGAACCTTCGCTGCATTCCCTCTATGGCAATAATGTCCTTCCTCAGATTTGGAGACCAGAACTGTACGCAATACTCCAGGTGTGGCCTCACCAAGACCCCATACAACTGAAGTAGAACCTCCCTGCTCCTATACTGAAATCCTTTTGCCATGAAAGCTAACATACCATTGGCTTTCTTCACTGCCTGCTGTACCTGCATGCCTACTTTCAATGACTGGTGTACCATGACACCCAGGTTGCGCTGCATCTCCTCTTTTCCTAATCGGCCACCATTTAGATAGTAGTCGGTTTTCCTATTTTTGCCACCAAAGTGGATAACCTCACATTTATCCACATTATACTGCATCTGCCAAACATTTGCCCACTCACCCAGCCTATCCAAGTCACCTTGCATTCTCCTAGCATCCTCATTAAATGTCTGTATGTAGTTAGTGCACTTGCATATCTTTTTGATAAACTTAACATTACATTGCCTGCAATAAAAATAGTAAAACTATCACATGATTAGCATTTTAAAGTCAAAATTAACAATCTAAAATTCTGTTTATTCATATCATGCATCAGTTACAATATGTGTCCTTTAAATATGATTTAATATTTTGCAAACAGAGAAAAATAGAGTGACATCATGCAATGAAATATTTGGTTTACTTTCGGAGTTCTGAGGCTATAATCTTATTTAGTAAAATGCTCAATTTTTCTAAAGATGTATTGTCAAGGTATTATGACTTTTTGACTATCTTAAACATAGCAATTTAAATACTAGTGCTGTGACGATGCATGATACAAAGTTACAAGTGTTATGCATAGATCTGATTTCAACCACGCATTAGAATCACAGAGTCATACTGCATGGAACCAGGTCCTGACCCCAATGTCCATGCCAGTCAAGATCACCCATCTATGTTAGTCCCACCTGCCCACATTTGGCCCATATCCCATACTGATCAACCTGTAACAAAGCAAAACTCCCAACAAAATGCTTCAGACCCAATGGTGCTCCCAACAGTACAGATGTGATTTTTGTTTCCACTTCATTTTCCATACTGTGCATTCTTAAGTGAGATTAGTGTAAATGAAAGGATGGTGGTTGTAGGGTCAGGCCCACAGGGAACTGGATTAAATGTTTCTAAGCTCTCTGGACATTTGCAGCTAGCATGAGCTAGATTTGAACCAAGAACATTGTGCCACAGAATTGATTTTTAGAGGCTTGAGCTGCACACCAAACATATGAAGGGTGGAATACACACCCAGAATGGTTAACCCCAATTATGTAGGTGCGGGGAGCAGAGTGGGAAAGGGAAGTCCAGATGATTGGTCAATCCACGAATGTTAAGGATATTCAGCACCCGGGTAAACACCACAATTCTCGTACAAAGCTCCCTGGCTGTCCGGAGAGTGAAATAATTTGATGTCAAGGGTGGGAGATCACAGGGAAGGGATGTTAGGAATATTTGCTCACAGGGATGTAGGGACACTGGAGGTGATATGAATACTTGAGTGAGTGAGCCTGAACCAAGAAAAATCGAATGTTTTCTTATGAAGTTTCAAACTTAAAATCGGAACTTGTACAATAATTACTTGAAGTTATGGTGCCAGGACTTGACGGACCAATTTACAGGGAGAGTTGGACAGGATGGGACTTTATTCCATGGAATGTAAGAGACGGAGGGGTGATCTTACAGAGGTGTTTAAGGTCACGAGGGGCATAGATAGGGTGAATGCACTGTTTTTTTTCTAGGGTAATGGAATCACAAACTAGAGGGCACAGGTTTAAGGTGTGAGGGGAAAGATTTAATAGGAACCTGAGAGGCAACTTTTTCCACACAGAGGGTGAGTGGGAATATGGAATGAGCTGTCAGAGGGAGTGGTTGTGGCAGGTACTATAAAATGTTTGAAACATATTTTAACAGGTGCATGATTAGGAAAAGATTAGAGTGATATGGATCAAATGCGGGCACTGGTGTAGCTGGGCATTCTGGTCGGCATGGACGAATTAGGCCGAAGGGCTTGTTTCCGTGTTATAGGGTTCCAAGACTCTGTGGTGAAGAAGAAGAATGTTTCACATTCTTTGGATTTTAGCCAGGTCGTTTCCAAACATACACTCCACACTCCACACCTATGTCACATAGATAGTGGAAAGGCTTAGGGGTATCCGGAAGTGAAAATTAACTGCAAGATATTCAACCTGACTGGCTCTTGGTGCCATAGATTTATGTGGCCCATTTAAGTATCTACTCAGTGGGGACATCAATTATGTAAATGGTGGAGACCTCATTATAATTAAGGTTAAGGTGACTGAAATGTCACCTGTCCGGATTCTCCAGAGATGCTGGCTGACCTGTTGAGTTGCTCTAGTATTTTGTGTCCTTTTGTGGAGAATATCATTGCCTGGCACTTCTGTTATTTAATTGTTACTTTCCATCTATTATCTGATGTCTAAAAATTACATGCAGGCATGCACAGCTTCATTTGGAAATGGAAATGGAAATGAAAATCGTACAATGATCACTGCACATCTCCTCATTCATCTTTAAAATGGAAGGAATGTCATTAACGAGTCGGATGAATCATCTTGTGACACTGTCCTGAGAAACTCCCGCAGAGATGTTTGACTTACCACAACCATCATTTGTTGTTTAAGATGCAATCCAAACCAATGGAGTGTTGATGCCCATTGACTTTAGTTTCATCAGGATTGCCTTGCTGTCAAGGGCAGTCATTCTCCAGGCACCTCTGGAACTAAATTCTTTGGTCTGTGTTTGGATCATGTTTGTAATGAGTTCTGTAATTGAGTGGTCCTGGAAAAAGCCAAATTTGGCAGTGGTGAACAGGTTATTGAAAAGTAAACCCCAATGATTGTATCAAATGCTCTATTCCTGCATCTATTTTCCAAATTCTTTGAAATATATTTTCGTCCTTGATGCAATGCATCTTGGAGTAAAGTTTCTAATTAGTGGTCGAATGTGAGACATATAGAAATAGGGGAAGCCAAGGATCCACAAGTCTGTCGTTATCTTTGTGAAAATGGTCGCAATGATCTTGACGTTTATCCAAAATGCTTCTTTGAGCAATCTTATGACAACTACAGAATGAATGGATTATATGACACCAATATATTTTAATTGTGTTAATATCTCTAAAGGTAGAAAAACAAAATACCAATTAACTCATTACATTTTATAGAATAAAAATCACTTCAAGACTCAAATGTTGAACTCTGCAACATGTACATCAATGACCGTTCTGAAATTACATTTTGCAAATAATTCAAAACAGCAGAATATGAAAATATATTTAATTACCTATTTTTCTTTTAGGATTTAATGAAATCAATTTGGACTGCTCATATTGTATGTAGCAGTAATTAAAATATGAATCCATAGAATATTTTTGTGACTGATATATCACAAATTAATAAGAGATGGAGCCAAAAGGAGTCAACGTAAGAGACACAGCTATATAACGTAAAAAAGGCACAAAATGCTGGAGTAATTTAGCGGGTCAGGCAGCATCTCTGGAGAACATGGATAGGTGGTTCGGGTCGGAACCCTTCTTCAGACTGAATCTGAAGTATATATCATTCCCTGGAGCTAATGTGAACCTTGGACCAGTGTCAAACGACTGTCAGGTTCAAGTTGTTTAAAATTTTCTCAACAAAATAGCATCTAAATAATGCAATAGATGTGGCTTCAATAATTACCCCTTTGTGAATGCATCTTACATTTTTAACCCCTTTAGCTGGACAACTTGATTGATGAACTGCGAGCTACTATCAAGAAGTATAATGGTCAGCTCAGCAAACTCAGCCCACAATTACAAGCTGAAAGGGGACATTGCAGTGGCTTTGTGACCCGGCACATTAAAAAGCTTCCAACAAACAGCACTCTCTCAAAAGGTCTGCAGATAAAAGTGGGTACCATTCATTTTTTTTAATTTATACATATATATGTTCAGAAAGTCTCAGTTTCATGGGACATAGAAAAGCACAGAAGAGAGACATAAAGAACTGGAGGAACTCAGTGGGTCAGACAACTGTGGAGAAATGGAATTAGTGATGTTTCAGGTCGAGAACCTTCTTTGACCTGAAACGTCACCTATTCCTTTTCTCCAGAGATGCTGCCTGACTCACTGACTTATTCCAGTTTTTTGTGTCTATCATTGGTATAAACCAGCATCTGCAGTTCCTTCCTGCACATAGAAAAGTATGGCATAAGAACAGGCCTTTAGGCACGCAATGCCTGTGCTGAACATGACAACATAATATAACTGTGACGATCATGATGGAGCAATAAGTATAAAGAGCGAAGAAGTCATGATGCAGCTTTGTTAGACTTTGGTTAGGCATTTGAAGTATTACGTACAGTTCTGGCCGCTCCATTAAAGGAAGGATGTGGAGGCTTTGGAGTGGTTACCAAAGCGATTTACCAGGATCCTTACTGGATTAGAGGATAGCTTTATGGGGAGGTTGGATAGATGGGGATTGTTTTCTTTGGAACGCTTGAGGTTGAACTTATGTCGGTGCATATATCTCTGCAATTATTTGAAGTCTCATTCGTGTATTTATCTCTATCATTGCCACTGCTGTGGATTCGTGTTTAGAAGTTAACTTATTCTATCTCTGCAAATATCTATTAGCTTTTTAAATGGTTTAAAAAGATTGTTAATTGGGGTAACATCATGCAAGCAAATGCAGGAAATATTTAAAAACACAGCAAGATTCAAAGTAAATCAAGTTTATTGTCATATGTACAAGCACGGTGAGGTTCAGGTGCAATGAATATTTTGCTTGAAGCAGTGTCACATGCGCATAAACTCAACCAACACACAAAAACATAGATTATATATAAATTACAAATAAATTCTACAAGACACTGGAAATAAACAAGACATTAGTTAAAAAAAATACACTATTAGGAAACAAGTCTCTGGTAGTACAAGAGGTGCCCAAAGTTCACAAATTCACAAGTTATAGGAATAGAATTAGACCATTCGACCCATCAACTCCACTCCGCCATTCAATCATGGCTGATCTCTGCCTTCTAATCCCATTTTCCTGCCTTCTGCCCATAACCCTTGACACCCGTTCTAATCAAGAATTTGTCTATCTCTGCCTTAAAAATATCCACTGACTTGGCCTCCACAGACCTCTGTGGCAATTAGTTCCACAGATTAACTACCCTCTGACTAAAGAAATTCCTCCTCATCTCCTTTAATTCTGAAGCTATGACCTCTAGTCCCAGACGCTCCCACCAAAGTGTTCCATTGCTGAGGTACGGTTAGGGTTGGGCATGTCATTTCAAGTACCTGATGGCTGTAGGAAAGTTGAGTTCCTGAGCCTGGCAATGTGGGACTTCAGACTACTATACCTCCTGCCCGATGGTAGCAGCGAGAAGAGGGCATAGCCCGGATTGACTATTGATGCAGCCTTCGTGATGACACAAATAAGGTACTGGATAATCCGTCATCAATTAATGAGTGAACAATGTTCACAATAAATTGATCTGCTTTTGTTGTGCAATGAGTTACATAATATCATCTTTAATATATTGTCTTCTGTTTCTGCTTACTTGGCAGAACCTTGTCAAGTTCGAATATCTTTAATGCATAAAAACAATTAAATTCTGTTTACTAACTGTTCCCATTGCGTCCTTATGCTGTGTACATTTTCTTTCCATTAATTAACTTTAAACAGTTTCTTGATTCCCTAATGATATGATACAGTTTGGTCTCACTACACAGGTTATTTTACATAGAACAGAATGGTACAGCGCAGGAACAGGCCCTAAGGCCTACAATGTCTGTGCCAAACATGATGCCAAGTTAAACTAATCTCCTCTGCCTATGCACAATCCGTATCACTCCATTCCCAGTGTTCCATCCATGTGCCTACCTAACTGTTTCTTAAACATCACTATCATATCTACCTCCGCCACAACCCCAGGCAGTTTGTTCCAGGCAACCTGTCAAACAAAAAACTTGTCTTGCAGATCTCCTTTAAACGTTGCCCCTCTACTGAAAGTGATACCATCTAGTCATCGACATTTCCACCCTGGGAAAAAGGTTCTGACTGTCTACCCTATGAATGACGCTCATGATTTTATATACTTCTATCTGGTCCTCCCTCAACCTCCAGCAGTCCAGGGAAACACAAAGTCTCCTGGTCGCTATAGTCTTTTAGTTGCCTTGTAGTTAATTGTCTTTCAGCTGCCAATTGCTGAGGATTAAAATCTCTGTGTCCTTTGGATTTGTAAATACTTCAGAAGTTTATTGTATGAATGTAAAATAAATATAAAAATATTGGTCAGTTGTCACTGCCAGTCTAAGATTATGTTTCCTTCTTCTCTACATACAACCAGTGAAAAATAATACATTACTTATCCACTGTGGATAAAATTAGGCTTTGAATTTATTTAGAATGCCTCGGTTTGCCACCAAAGTGTGGAGAGTATGCAGTGGCTGTTGTCAAAGTTTTCACAAGCAGCTACATTACGCAAGACAGACACAAAAGGATGGAGTAACTCAGAAGGCCAGGCAGCATCTCCGGAGAAATGGAATACGGGATGTTTTAGGTCGAAACCCTTCTTCAACGTCACATATTCCTTTTCTCCTGAGATTCTGTCTGACCCATTGAGTTACTCCAGCCTTTTGCGTCTGTCTTCGGTTTAAACCAGCATCTGCAGTTCCTCCACACACATTACACAAGACACTGAGCAATGCAGGCTGCTCCCAGGGCGCGTACCGAGACAAACATCAACTGCTGCTGGAAGATCATTGATTTGGTGAAAAATGCACTTTAGTCTTCCTGAAACTTCTTGGTCTTCCACTGTAAAAAGGTGTCCATTAGTGAATGCTGTCAACTGACGCATCCCAAGGTTCAGCAGTACATGCTGAGGAACGTACTGAAGCCCAGTGTAGCAATTGCAAAGGCTTTGGGGGGACATGCCACAGCCTGGGTTCCTCCTGCCACTGGACGCTGAGTGGCTCTGGCATGTGTCATGGGCTCTCAAATGCTTCGTCGATTTGTCCTGCAAGGAGGAAACTTGAGTGGCTTTGATCCATTGAAAGGGAGTTATTGAATTCATTGTACAGTGTATTAGAACACGACATGTCCCAACTGTATTTACAAATAGCACGTTTTTTGGAAAATAAAATAAAAAATAGCACATCCCCAAAGTGCTACGATGTTTCTGGTAAGTGTTATGGGCCTGTCCCACTTACGCGACTTGTCATAGGTTGTTGCAAGTCGGCGAAAATTTCCAACATGTTGAAAATTCAGCAGCGACCAGAAAGACGTTACGACTCTATGGGTGACTGAGGAGACCACTCACGACCATACAGGCGACACCCTGGCGACATGTCGAGGGGTGAAGCCTGTATGATCATGAGTGGTCGCTCAAAGAGTCGTACCTTGTTCTGGTCGCCGCTGGATTTTCAACATGTTTAAATTTTTCGGCGACCTGCAACGACCTATGACGGGTGCATGTATGCATTTTGCAGCCAGGGTGAGACTGATCCTTGATTATGGTTGTGGCCTTGTTGAGGCTGCTTGAAGTGTAGATTGAGTCTCATGATGAATTGGAAAATGAATGCCTTTAATGGGTGAGGAATACTGCAATATAACAAATCTAAAAATACAATTTTCCCCATTGGGAGGATGGTGTACGAAATGCACCATTTGAGTCTGCAAATGGTGCATTGAGGTTTAATAACCAGATTTGAACAGATGGTGAAATCATATATCAAGGGAATCCAAAACTGAGCAAAGCCACCAAACCCAGTGATGATAAAACCTGGACAATCAAGATCATGACCACCGAAGATTAGTTCTAACCCAAAGAACTGAGTTGGGAAAGCTGCCAGGAAACTGGACGATTGGTTGAGCGGATAAGGGGGGGGGTGGAGGGAGGACAGTCAGGTTAGTACTGCTGTTGGATGAGGCAGAAAGTTCAACATGAACAATAAGTAGCCCCGTTTAAGTGTTTTACAAAACTTTCACTTCAACGCTCCTTTCTACCCACAATACCTGTCTCTTTACTGAGGGCTCCCTTGGGCCAATCTCTTCAGACTGTAGCCCCACTACAACTCTGAGCATCCAACTATGAAAGTAACCATAAAGGTCAAGTTTAAAAGAGATGTGCAGGGCACATTTTTACACAGAGGACAGCGGCTGCCTGGAACCAGGTGCCAGGGGTAGTATTAGTGGCAGATACAATAGTAGCATGTAAGAGGCTTTTAGATAGACACTGGGATATGAAGGAAACAAAAATATATGTGTAGGCAGAGGAGATTTGTTTATCTTGGCATTATGTTCAACATGGACATTGTGGGCTGAAAGGCCTGTTCCTGTGCCGTACTGTTCAATATTCTGTGTGCCCCTGGCCAATTTCAATCCCTCCCACCATCAGAAACTAGAGGGTCCCAATACTTCTCTCAGTTGGTGTTCTGATTTCCCCGCCCCAACTAGCCCCAATCACAGAACTGGTACGGGGAAGCATGCAAGGCTGATACGAATGCGCTCGGGGCCTTGGACCACGCTGCATGGAATCCACACTCAGAACACACTTTTGGTCCAAAGTGCATTGCTGGGGTCGTGTGTCTTTTGAAGTGTGGAACTATTTTTACAGCATTTAAATATTCAGCGGCTTGAAAGACTTGGTATTGAAGACAACCATTGAACTGAGGTGTACATAACCAGAACTAGTTGCTATTTGGCTAATTTCAGGAAGACCTAAGCTAACTATGTTGCAAAATGGAATGGGTATGGAAATGTGTTACTACTTGGTGTAAAATTACATTATCTTGAATTACTGTTGTGAATTGTCAATGATTCTTTAGACTGCCTCCCACTGATTTAGACTATGGGTGCATGAATAGTCTGCAGTACAAATTCAATAGTATCATCTCTTGTGTAGAAAGGAACTGCAGATGCTGGTTTATACCAAAGCTAAACACAAACTACTGGAGTAACTCAGTTGGTCAGGCAGCACCTCTGAAGAAAAAGGATGGGTGACGTTTTGGGTCGGAAGAAGGATTCCGCCTGAAACATCACATCCTTTTTCGACAAGGATGCTGTCTGACCAGCTGAGTTACTCCAGCACTTAGTATCATCTCTTGGCTTGAATGGGCAGTTTTGGCCTGCCAGTGTAATTATTCACTGAGGCTGGGTATGAAATAAGGCCTTTAGGACAGAAAACCAGTGCAGTGCCTGAAAAGACTAATTTTGCTACAGTAACCCTGATTGTATTGCAACCATGACAATGTACGGTATTCCTTTTTCAAAGTTTGAACACAATTGAAAATTAATTGTACTCTATTCCTGGGAATCCATGATTTGCCGCATTATGTTTGTATTTCTGACACTCCCATACTTGCAATTTAGTTGCTGTTGAACCCTATCATTACTAGTGTCTTTGTTAGTTAACTGAGTTATAGCTGATTTAACATAGGTTAATGAGTTATCAACCTATTGTCCATTGCGTTCTGAGTCTAAATAATCACTGATCTGCATAAAGTAATTCATCTATCTATCTGCAAGCAGCAGCTTGACCTAGTTGATGGTGCTTGTCTCTGTCTTAAGGTCATGGGTTCAAGCCCCATTGCACATTTGTCTCTTCAATATAGGAAGACATTTCAATGCAGTAAGAATATACTTCAGCATTCTCTGAGGCATTATTCCACAGACACCTGCTTGGGTAGATGTAGATCAGTTGTGCACAATTATTCGGTGGAGATAAGGCAAGATTTACAATCCAAATCACTTCCAAGTGTTACACTCACAATATGGTTTATGTTAACCATGCATACCTCGATACTGATGATTTAAATCAAACTCAAAGACAGTTTGGCTTTCCTTTTTTATTACCTCCACATTGCTCTATTCACTGTTGCTCAACTGCCTGCTCATTCCTACTTTGTTGCCTTCTCATTTCTTTGAAGAAGGGTCCCGACCCAAAACGTCGATTATCTATTTATTTCGCAGATGGTGCCTGACTTGTTGAGTTATTCCAGCATTTTGTGTCTTACGCAAGACTCCAGCTTCTGCCGTTCCTTGTATCTCCTCATTTCTCCTTGACTGCTACACTTTCTGCTTCCTCACCAATTTACTTGCTGCCCCCATGTTGATTTATTCAATGTATCTTTGGCACACTTTACCACTTTTCTACACCTTTGCTCTCAGGTATTATATCCCATTAACAGCAACAAACCTGTACCCACAAGTACTGAATCTATTTTTACAGTGATGGATCTATGTCCATTTTTTCAGTAAACCTTGAAATGGACCTGGATCTGTTCTACTCATCCACCTGATTGCCTCGATGTCCTGAACAAATAAAAATATTGATCATTCATTGAATATTTATTGATAAAGAGCAGAGACCTCCAAGCTAATGAGTTACCTACTTACAAAATGCATTACCAGTCAGTTCTATATTTGATATAGATTTATTCTTAAATGTTGAATGTTAAAATGAGATCTTGTCTCCACTCTCAAAGTTCAATCTTCAAGCAACAATTCTAAAAACAGATTATCTGCAGATATCTCATTGTTGTTTCTAGGAGCTTGTAACAAATAATTTGGCTGCTGCTTTTCCCTATTAAAGCAAATATATTTTCAAAAGGAACCTCTTTGGCTGTATTACACTTTGGCATGAAGGCTACGTGTATAAAAAATGTACCTTAACTGAATGTTATCATGTTAGTGGCAAATAAATAATTTAAATTCAAATGGGGCATCATAATAGAGTCATAGATTGATACAGTGTGGAAACAGGCCGTTTGGCCCAACTTGCCCACACCGGCCAACATGTCCCAGCTACACTAGTCCCACCTGCCTGTGCTTGGTCCAAACCTGTGCTATCCATGTACCTGTCTAACTGTTTCTTAAATGTTGGGATAGTCCCAGCCTCAACTACCTCATCTGACAGCTTGTTCCATACACCCACCACCATTTGTGTGAAAAAGTTACCCCTAAGATTCCTATTAAATAATTTCCCTTAACCTGAACCTATGTCCTCAAGGCTCTCGAATCCCCATCTCTGGGCAAAATACTCTGCATTTACCCAATCTATTCCTCTCATGATTTTGTATAGCTCTATGAGATAACCCCTCATCCTCCTGCGCTCCAAGGAATAGAGACCCAGCCTACTCAACCTCTCCCTAATACTCACACCCTCTAGTCCTGGCAACATCCTCGTAAATCTTTTCCGAACCCTTTCAAGCTTGACAATATCTTTCCTACAGTATAACATGATGCCCACAACGGAACACAATATTGTAAATGCCATCTCATCAACATCTTATACAACTGCAACATGACCTCCGAACTCTATATTCTGACTGAAGAAAGGCAAATGTGCCAAAAGCCTTCTTGACCACCTTATCTACCTGCGACTCGACCTTCAAGGAATCATGCACCTGCACTCCTAGATCCCTCTGCTCTACAACTCTACCCAGATGCCGACCATTCACTATAAAAAAGCATTCCACAGAACATCACTCTGAAGTAGTCTATTAACACAGTTGCAAACAATAAACTTTGTTGTTTGACCTGTTTATTAGGTGTATCGAAATGGTCTGGACACAGGAGAGGTCGTCATGTATATTAACATGAAGACCATTGAAAAAGAAACTGGCAATGACAAATTTATGATGGATAAGGTAAGGTTTCATTATCTAAAAAAAATGTTGCAATAATGATAATGATGTTGGTTAAACAAAATCAGACAAAGCCAAGAGCACAGATTTTAACCTAACTCATAATTCAGGAAATCAATGGTAATTGAACAATGTTTGTTTTGGAGTGCAGAGAAGGTTCACCAGATTGATTCCTGGGATGTCAGGACTGTCTTATGAAGAAAGACTGGATAGACTTGGTTTATACTCTCTAGAGTTTAGGAGATTGAGAGGGGATCTTATAGAAACTTACAAAATTCTTAAGGGGTTGGACAGGCTAGATGCAGGAAAATTGTTCCCAATGTTGGGGAGGTCCAGGACAAGGGGTCACAGCTTAAGGATAAGGGGGAAAATCCTTTAGGACCGAGATGAGAAGGAGTTTTTTCACACAGAGAGTGGTGGGTCTCTGGAACTCTCTGCCACAGAGGGTAGTTGAGGCCAGTTCATTGGCTATATTTAAGAGGGAGTTAGATGTGGCCCTGTGGCTAAGGGGATCAGAGGGTATGGAGAGAAGGCAGGTATGGGATACTGAGTTGGATGATCAGCCATGATCATATTGAATGGCGGTGCAGGCTCCTGCACCTAATTTCTATGTTTCTATGTTTACATATGGTACAATTTTACTCTTGATTGAAGGCAATGTGTTCCACTTAGAATTTCCCACAAGAGGAGCTACTGTAAACTCACTCTCTTTACAAAGAATCTTTTAACAACATTTACCAGATGTTGTCCACAACTACTGTTTGTTTGCTTCACAATATTCAACAAAAAGTTCCAGGAGTTTACACCGGTCAGGAGCTCATATGATGTTCGGCAACTGTGGCAGGGCTTGAATGCCATCACCTCCTACAAGGCGAAATCAGGAGGCAGCTCAAACAACAGCGAAGCATCACTCCCTGACGAGCTCAATGTGTTCTACGTACGGTTCGATACGGAGAACACTAATGTGCCTTCCCGAGCCCCCATTCACCCTGAAGGTATCACAGTCACAGAGGTCGACGTCAGAAGATCCTTCAGGGGGGTGAACCCTCGGAAAGTGCCTGGACCTGATGGTATACCTGGTCGAGTTCTTAAGACCTGCATAGACCAACTGGCCAAAGTTTTTACGGACATTTTCAACCTCTCACTTCTGAGGTCTGAGGTTCCCACCTGGCTTAAGAGGGCATCAATAATACCGGTGCCCAAGAAGAGTAAGGTGATGTGCCTCAATGACTATCGACCAGTGGCACTAACGTCTGTGGTGATGAAGTGCTTTGAGAGGTTGGTTCTGGTGCACATCAACTCCTACCTCGACAAGAACCTCGACCCACTACAGTTCGCATACTGCCACAACAGGTCAACGGAGGATGCATTGGACCACTTGGACAATAAAAACACTTACGTCAGGCTGTTGTTTATAGACTACAGCTCAGCCTTTAATACCATCATCCCTTCACAGCTGGTTACCAGGCTCATGGAACTGGGCCTTTGCGCATCCCTCTGCAATTGGACCCTCAACTTCCTCATCCACAGACCACAATCTGTTTGAATTCGAGGAATCACTTAATCCTCAGTAACAATTAGTATGGGAGCACCTCAAGGCTGCGTGCTCAACCCCCTGCTTTACTAATAATAATAATAATAATAATATCTTTTACTGTCATTACACATAAGTGCAACGAGATTTGGTTTGCAACTTCCATCCGATGTCATAACTTAATCGACAAATAAAATTTAGGTTTAGATACCCCGAGAACAAGGTTTGTGAAAAGAACATTAGACCAGTAAAGTCAAAGCAGACTGAAGTGCAGATGTGTCTGTGCGACGTGACCATCCGAGGGAGACAGTCCATGGGGGTGGGGGGCACTCAGCAGGGCCA
The DNA here is from genome assembly GCA_963514005.1 of Raja brachyura. The sequence continues at coordinate 11,639,828 of OY740798.1, forward strand.
GTTCAGAGCCGCTATAGCTCTGGGAATGAAGCTGTCCCTGAGTCTGGAGGTGCGGGTGTAGAAGGCCTTGTAACGTCTGCCAGAAGGGAGTAGTTCGAACAGTCCATTACAAGGATGAGAGGAGTCTTTATGGATGCTGACGGCCTTTCTGAGGCACCGTGTGTGGTAGATGCCCTCCAAGGCTGGTGGCGGTGTCCCAATAATCTTTTGCGCTCTGTGGACGACGCGCTGAAGAGCTCTCCTCTCCGCCTCCGTGCAGCTGAGATACCACACAGAGATGCCATACGTTAGTATGCTCTCTGTCGTGCAGTGGTAGAAGGTCGTCTGCAGCTGTTGGAGCAGACCAGTCCGTTTCAATGTTCTTAGGAGGAACAGTCGTTGCTGTGCCTTTTTGACCAGCGCAACGGTGTTGGTGGACCATGTGAGGTCCTCTGAGATGTGAGTGCCCAGAAACTTAAAGCTGGGCACTCTCTCCACATTGTCCGCGTAGATGGAGATTGGGGCGTATTCCCCATTCTGTGACCTCCTGAAGTCGATAATCAGCTCCTTGGTCTTGGAGGTGTTTACTGGTCTGTGATTACTGGTCCCAAAGACCATTAGTTTCAATATAATATGGAGAGAGTCAGAACTGGACCTAGGGTTGAGATTTTTGATTGGAGAAAGGCTAACTTTGAGGGAATTCGTAAGGATTTAAAAGGAGTGAATTGGGACATTTTTTTTTATGGGAAGGATGTAGAAGAGAAATGGAGGACATTTAAAGGGGAAATTGTAAGAGTACAGAATCTTTATGTCCCTGTTCGGTTGAAAGGAAAGAGTAAAAATTGGAAAGAGCCATGGTTTTCAAGGGAAATTGGACTCTTGTTTCGAAAAAAGAGAGATATCTACAATAATTATAGGAGGCATGGAATAAATGATGTGCCAGAGGAGTATAAAGAATGTAAAAAGAATCTTAATAAAGGAATTAGAAAGGCTAAAAGAAGATGTGAGGTTGCTTTGGCAAGAAAGGTGAAAGTAAATCCAAAGGGTTTCTACAGCTATATTAATAGCAAAAGGATAACAAGGGATAAAATTGGGCCATGAGAGAGCCAGATTGGACAGCTATCTGCGGAGCCAAAAGAGATGGGGGAGATATTGAACAATTTCTTTTCTTCGGTATTCACCAAGGAGAAGGATATTGAACTGTGAAGTAAGGGAAAAAAGTAGCTATGGAAACTATGAGATTCAAAGAGGAGGAAGTACTGACACTTTTGAAAAATATAAAAGTGGATAAGTCTCTAGGTCCTGACAGGATATTCCCTAGGACATTGAGGGAAGTTAGTGTAGAAATAGCAGGAGCTATGACAGAAATATTTCAAATGTCATTAGAAACAGGAATAGTGCCGGAGGATTGGCGTACTGCGCATGTTGTTCCATTGTTTAAAAAGGGTTCAAAGAATAAACCTAGTAATTATAGACCGGTTAGATTTATGTCAGTGGTGGGCGAATTAATGGAAAGGATACTAAGAGATAATATATAATAAGCATCTGGATAAACAGGGTCTGATCAGGAACAGTCAACATGGATTTGTGCCTGGAAGGTCATGTTTGACAAACCTTCTTGAATTTTTTGAAGTGGTTACTAGGGAAATTGATAAGGGTAAAGCAGTGGATGTTGTCTATATGGATTTCGGTAAGGCCTTTGACAAGGTTCCCCATGGAGGTTGGTTAAGAAGGTTCAATCTTTGGGTGTTAATGGCGGAGTAGCAAGATGGATTCAACAGTGGCTAAATGGAAGATGTCAGAGAGTAATGGTGGATGGCTGTTTGTCAGGTTGGAAGCCGGTGACCAGTGGGGTGCCTCAGGGATCTGTGTTGGGTCCACTGTTGTTTGTGATGTACATCAAAGATCTGGATGATGGGGTGGAAAATTGGATAAGTAAGTATGCAAATGATACTAAGATAGGTGGTGTTGTGGATAATGAAGTAGATTTTCAAAGTCTACAGAGAGATTTGGGCCATTTGGAAAAGTGGGCTGAAAGATGGCAGATGGAGTTTAATGCTGATAAGTGTGAAGTGCAACATCTTGGCAGGACAAATCAAAATAGGACGTACATGGTAAATGGTAGGGAATTGAGGAATGCTGTGGAACAGAGGGATCTAGGAATAACTGTGCATAGTTCCCTGAAGGTGGAATTGCATGTAGATAGGGTGGTAAAGAAAGCTTTTGGTGTGCTGGCCTTTATAAATCAGAGCATTGAATATAGGAGTGGGGAAGTAATGTTAAAATTGTACAAGGCATTGGTAAGACCAATTCTGGAGTATGGTGTACAATGTTGGTCGCCTAATTATAGGAAGGATGTCAACAAAATAGAGAGAGTACAGAGGAGATTTACTAGAATGTTGCCTGGGTTCCAGCAACTAAGTTACAGAGAAAGGTTGAACAAGTTAAGGGCCTGGCCTACAAGCATGCAACTCTATGCGATGAACGCAATCAAACTAGAAGCGGGGGCTGCACGGAGGTCGGGTGATCCCCTGTACAGGGCCCTTCCCACCAGCATGCGCCTGCATGCGGCAAGCACAACCAAACCGGCAGTAGGGGCCGCGCGGAGGTCGGGTGAGTGGCGCAACGCGGCGCAAAGTGAGGCGAACTTGGAGTGAGGTCTAAGGTAAGTTCGCCAGGACAGAGAGGGGCACACAGAGAGGGGCACAGAGGCACACACACACAGAGGGCCACGGAGCCACACACAGAGAGGGTCACGGAGGCACCTACAGATAGGTTCACGGAGGCACGATGTCGGGGCGGTGTGTAATGCGTCGAGGCGACTGCGAGCCGACAAGCCGATGCCGCGTGGAATTTTTGGACATAGTCAGTTTTTCGGAGCCCCGCGCGGTGTCGGGACGAACTCAGGGCGAACTCCGCACAATTCCGCACGGCTCTGGCGATCGAAGTGGGACCGGCCCCGCGACGCCGGACGGCTCAAGCGACCATGTTAGGTCGCGCTAATCGCATAGAGTTGCATGCTGGTGGGAATAAAGAAAAGATCTTTATTCTTTGGAGCACTTTGAAGGTTAAGGGGGGACTTGATTGAGGTATTAAAATGATGAAAGGGATAGACAGAGTTGACGTGGATAAGCTTTTCCCATTGAGGGTAGGGAAGATTCAAACAAGAGGTCATGTCATGAGAATTAAGGGACAGAAGTTTAGGGGTAACATGAGGGGAAACTTCTTTGCTCAGAGAGTGGTGGCTGTGTGGAATGAGCTTCCAGCAGAAGTGGTGGAGGCAGGATCGATTTTAACATTTAAAAGTAAAGTGGATAGGTATATGGACGGGAAGGGAATGGAGGGGTATGGTCTGAGTGCAGGTAGATAGGACTAGGGGAAAATAAATGGTCGGCACCGACTGGAAGGACCAAGAGGGCCTGTTTCAGTGGTGTAATTGTTTTATGGTTATATGGTTTAGCGACAAGTTGTTACGTGAGCACCAGTCCGCCAGGATCTGCACCTCTGCTCTGTAGTTTGTTTCATTACCGTTGGCGATCAGCCCAATCATCGTTGTGTCGTCTGCAAACTTGACAATGGTGTTGTCGAATGCAGGAACACAGTCATGAGTGAAGAGGGAGTAGAGCATGGGGCTAAGATTGATCGACTGACCAAATGGTGCCAGCACAACAATCTGGCTCTCAACATCAGTAAGACCAAGGAACTAATTGTGGACTTTGGTAGGGGAAGGAAGAGGACCCACAATAATGTTCATATCAATGGGACAATGGTGGACAGGTTCAATAACTTCAAATTCCTGGGCGTGCATATTTCCTGGGCCCAGCACACCGATGCAATTATAAAGAAGGCACATCAGCGACTATACTTCCTGAGAAGATTATGGAGATTCGGCATATCGAAGAGGATTCTCCTAAACTTCTACGGGTGCACTGTAGAGAGCATTCTGACTGGTTGCATCGTGGCCTGGTTCGGCAACTTGAACATCCAGCAGCGAAAAAGACTACAAAAAGTTGTGACCACTGTCCAGTCCATCATTGGCTTTGATCTCCCGACTGACGAAGGGATCTATCGTAGTCGCTGCCTCAAAAAGACAGCCAAAATCATCAAGGACCCACACCATCCTGCCCACACACTCATCTCACCATTGCCATCACGAAGAAGGTACAGGAGCCTGAAAACTGTAACGTCCAGGTTCAGGAACAGCTTCTTCCCTACAGCCATCAGGCTATTAAAGCAACGAATAAGCTCTGAACTGCAAAAGGCTGTATTATTATTGCACTATATTTGTTATTTATTGAACTTTTCCTGTTTCTTTTTTGTTCCTGTTCCCCCGTCATGTACTATGTTTACATATTCACATATTCTGTTGTGCTGCAGCAAGTAAGAATTTCATTGTCTCATCCGGGACATATGACAATAAAACACTCCTGACTCTTGACTCTTGATAACAGGGAACACACCCTATCTGCTCTCATAATGTCATCATATTTAAATTACTATTATGTGACATCAACCAGAAATGCTATCTTTATAAATAATTCCAGAGTGTTCAATTATTGTTGAAGTTCTATTATGATATATATATATATATATATATATATAGCAGCCACTTAAAGTTAAACAATGAGTAAATGGAAAAGCAATTTTATGACCTGAATTATTTAGTTACCTTTAGTGGAACCATACAAATGCTTCTTAAATCTACTATGTATGAATATTTTAATGTGGAGAAAAGACTTTTGGTTGTTACTTTGTGTTATGTAGTTGCTAATATGTGCAAATTTACTTTTGGAAGTTATTCTGCTTTGTTCCTTCCTTGGACAGTTTGTGTAATCACCATTATATAACACCAAATAACTGAATAGCTTTTCAGAAATGTTGCACAATAACTTTTACACCAGGTTAAAATTTGCCTAAAAACTGCTTCGAATAGGTCAATTACGTTTTTTTTCTTAATATCAGCAAGAAAAGGAAAGTGAAATCTCTCCACTAGCCATCTTGACTGTTATTCTGGCGAGTTTGGTTCATAAGTTCTGGGAGCAGAATGTGGCCATTCAGCCCATCAAATCTACTCCACCATTCAAACATGGCTGATCTATCTTTCCCTCTCAATCCTGTTTTCTCCGCATAACCCCCTTCACTAATCAAGAATCTGTCAATCTCCGCCTTAAAAATATCCATCGACTTGGCCTCCACAGCCGTCCGTGGCAATGAATTCCACAGATTCACCACCCTCTGACTAAAGAAATTCCTCCTCTCATTAACTTTGGCCTGAACACAAAATTGGCGTAGATCAACATTGGATACTAAAGTCAGATGGAATGCACAACCCATTTTGAGTCCTTGCAGAAATTGTATTTTACGACAGGCATTTCTTACCCTTGAATCAAATATGTTCACTATTTTCGATGCCGGGGAATTAAGGCTGACTTGACAATAGCCTCTGATTATTGGGCAATTTTGCAGCCTTGACCCAATTTATCCCGAGCCTTCGTCCCCATGTCCAACTCCCCAAAGAAGGTTGGAACTATGGCCATTTTGGATCTTTTGTATTTAAAATATTGCAATAGATTTTTTAAATAACCCGTACAGAAGCCATATTTCCATACATATGTGTAGATTCTAGTGCATTTAAGAACTGTCCAATTACTGCAGCAGGCAAACTTAGGGTGTTTCTCCCCCGGATAATCAATTATCGTCCATCCGTTATTTGGGCAGTCGGCAATTTCAGTTTCTCAGTATCATTATGCATATGCCTGCTGGTTTTGGAGGAAATCTAATACATAAGCTGTGCTGGATAGGGTCAACAACATGAACTCAGACTTCAGGAAACAACAGAAGAGCAGGCAACCAGCGATTACACTGAACAATTCAGTGTCTACAAGCAGCACAGGAGCAGGGGTCAAAGCCAGTGGTAATACAGTTGCACCCCCTGCTGGTAATACTCCTGTGTTCTCTTTGGTTTCTGACAACAAGCTAAACAATTCAATCATTTCACACTCCCCATGTGTTCTTTTGTACTTAATTAATGTGTGTTAGAATTACAATTGCACAGGAAATGAAACAGTTTTTCAAATCAGTCTTTTTTTCTCTGTGGTCCCACCTCAGTTTCTTCAAATGATTCGCCAAAGGCTCCAGTACTCACCAGGGCACCATACATCAGGGCTCAACCTTTGTCCTACCAGGTTGTTTGATGAAAATGGACAAGAGATAAAAAATCCACACTCCCTTGAAAATGGTCAGAAGGTTTGGGTATCTTACGGAGAGGAATACAGGTAATAAAATAAGCAATGCACATTTATTTCTGCGGCTTACACTGAGCTGACAAAACTTCCAAAGAAGTAATAAGCCAGCTATGACATGGGATTGCTGCATTCACATTTTGGAGAAACTTACCATCTCTTTCTATCCAGGTTTATCCATGGAGCACTGTCATAGTTCCCAGTGTCAGCCCGACAGCACAGCGAGAGGAAATTTTTCATGTTTGAATAGTCACCTTAATGATGGCAGATGGAAACACTACAGGGGGCACAGCCCATCATCCTGTTGTTATCTTGGACTGCTTTGACCTGTCCCGTGGCATTTATAGTTTGTCCATTTTTAAGGCGAATCAGACAGTAATTGAAAAGTATCAAGTGAATTTTATCAAACTCTCAGACAACACAGTCCCCATTGTTTTTGTGTTGCTCCCAATAACGTCTTAACCTATTATGCATCAGTGATAATAAATGGAATGACAAATATATGGGACTTGCGTTCTCCATGGGTGCTTTCCGCACTGTGAGGAGGCAAGAAGCAGTACTGTGTGTTACATTCGTTCTTCACAATAACTACCAGAGCTCAAATCAAATCTCAGTAGCTTGACGAGCACTAACCAAAAAATATTGCAAATGTGACATTTTTAAGAGAAACTTGGTTAAACTAAACTAAGAAAATAAGAAAAAAAATTGTGGGATGGCAATGTACAGTTTTAGTAGATTCCAGTCACAGCTTCATCATTAAGATTGGTCTGTACTTTGGTTATTAACTATGGTAAAAAAGGGTATGCCTGGACCTTGCACATAGAGAAATTATGGCCGGAACGAGCTTTCCTTTCCAGATGGAAATTAATAAATGGGATGGATTTTAAAGACAAATCTGTTTGTTTCATTGACATCATTGCAGAATCAAGATTTGTATTCCACATTTATTTAATTGATAGAATGCAAGTTCCACAGATGCTGGGATAGGTTCAGGTCTCTGCGTACTAGTGCAGTAACTTAATCACTATGCCAATTAGGTTACATGATGCAAGTTAAATCCTAAATTCAACTGCAGACTAATTGCTTTTTTTTGGAGACGGCAGAACTTTGTTTGGTGAGTGAAAAAAGTTAGCATTATATAAGGATTATTTTCGTGCAATATGTACATTTCCTATGAGGAATTGAACTGGAATCCAAATTAATTTGTCAAACAATCTTTTTATTCCAATTAACCATGCCATATGCATTATATGAAGCATTAATATATAATTATAATATAAGGAGTGTAAAGTAGTCAAGGAAAAGACAGGCAGCATCCTAAAGAAAATCCTCAGGCAGAGTCCTGTGGTACTATAAACCTAGATGTCACTGGAAATGTTAAAAGTAATTATTTCAATTATTGCTCCAATTCTCATTTTTCTCTGTTTTTGAATTCCTTAATTATATAGATTGCTTTAAACATGTAAATAATTGGAATTAAGGACTCTCAAAGATAATGTTGTTGAATCGCTTTATATAGAAAGCATTCACATATGAATCACTGAGTTTCTGATTTGATTCTTGCATGACTCTACTCCATAAGAGAAACAACTATTTGTAGTAAATATTTTACAGGACCATCAGCAAACCATTTCTGTGTGTGAAGTTTGACCGGGTGCGAGGATTTATGGACCAGGATCAGAAGATAGTTTACAAAACCCCTTTGGAATATGATGGGCCCTTAACTGGTTTGGAAAAGTATGATGCCTTAAATAAATAGTAATATCTTAGCCTGCCCTTTTAACAATAAAAATCTGCTCTAGTGAATAACGTAAAACAATTTAAAAAACGTTTGACTAAAATAATTTAACTGGGAAGATACACATCACTTATATTATTCTGTTATACTACCGTTCTAAATATCTCAACACTATCTCTGCACTTTGTTTGAGTGCAGAAATGTCATAACCCAGGAGCAAAGGAGTAACAAAGTATGAATGGACTTGGTTTTGAGATCAGTGGTGAAAAGAAGTGGTTCACCTTAATGCCTCTGTCCCACTTAGGAAACCTGAACGGAAACCTCTGGAGACTTTGCGCCCCACCCAAGGTTTCCATGCGGTTCCCGGAGGTTTTTGGCAGTCTCCCTAATGGTTGAAAGTGGTTTCCGCTTCTTCTATGTTCCGGCGATTATTTAAAAAAATTCAAAACTGGCCGCGACTAAAAATAGGTTGCCGTTTAAAAAATCAATAATTTTTTAGTCGAAGCCGGTTGCGATGCTAGTTAAAGGTGGTTGCCGGAGGTTGCAGGTAGTGGAAGGTAAGACCTCCCTGGTGGAATAAAACTGGGTGAAAAAAAGGTCTTACCTTCCACTACCTGCAAACCTCCGGCAACCACCTTCAACTAGCATCGCAAAGCTTCAACTAAAAATTATTGATTTTTTTAAACGGCAACCTATTTTTAGTCGCAGCCGGTTTTGAATTTTTTTAAATAATCTCCGGAACATAGAAGAAGCAGAAACCACTTTCGGCCATTAGGGAGACTGACAAGAAACCTCCAGGAACCACACGGAAACGTTGGGTGGGGTGCAAAGTCTCCAGAGGTTTCCGTTCAGGTTTCCTAAGTGGGACAGGGGCAATAGGCTCAAAGAAACTCCAGTTGCCTTCACCTCTCTTTCCAGCTTGCTCTCCCTCCTTTGGTCCCAGCAGTCTGAAGAAGGCCCCAACCTGGAACATCACCTGTCCATTCCCTCCACAGATGCTAACCTGACCCGCTGAGTTCCGCCAGCAATTTGTGCTTTGCTCAAGATTACAGATCTATGGTCTCTCGTGTCGGCATCCACTGAAAATTGTTTTTTGAGTCGTGATCAATTGCCCTTTTAATTTAGTATAAAGAAAATCACCTCCACACAAATAAATCCATTCAAAATCCCAACAAGCTGACTAGGCAGGTCTTTACCCAGCTATTATTATTTTCAATTTCATGTAATTTAACCTTCATGGAAATTGTTTTCACTGGCTGCAAGGCCACCACCACAAAGAAACAGAAATTTACGATTTGTATTACGATTTTGGTCAACAGAATATGGAGGCAGTAGACGTTTTATGAAAACAGATTTTATTGTAGATTTTCCTTTTGTACTATTTGATGCATCTCTGCACCTGAGGATGTTTCTGTGTCTGCTTAATGTTATGATAGTAAAGTGTTTAATATATAGCCTCAGGTTAAATTTGCTTTTTTTTTAAAAGTAAATTTAAAATATTAGGTTAAATAAGGAAATGTATTAATTGAACACACTCACTAGAATGTTGATGGTCTCAACTAACTTTGTAGGTGGGAGGCTTGGGAAGTGTGCGCGGGATTCCCTGAAGATTATAACTGGATACAAATGAATCAACCCACACATGAAAAAGTGAACATGATAAATAAACATCACTTTCTTCAATTAAAGGTGAGTACTACTTAAATTCAGTTATTAAACTGTCTAACAAAGTTTTGATAACTATCAAAGTGACACAAAGTGCTAGTGTAACTCAGTGGGACAGGCCTCCCTGGAGAACATGGAGAACATTTTGGGTCGACACCCTTAGTCTTCGTCATATAGTTAGGAAACAAGCTGTTCGACCCAACTTGCCCGCACCGGCCAACATGTCCCACCTATGCTTGTCCCACCTGCCTGCATTTGGCCCTTATCCCTCCAAATCTGACCTATCCATGTACCTGTCTAAATGTTTCTGGAACATTGCAATAATACCTGCCTTAACTACCTCTTCCAGCAACTTGTTCCACCCTTTGTGTGGAAAAGTTACTCCTTAGGTTCCTATTAAATCTCCCCCCCCCTCCCCCCTCACCTTAAACCTATGTCATCCGGCCATCGATTCCCCTACTCTGGGCAAGAGACGTTGTGCGTCTACCCAATCTATTCCTCTCATATTCCTCTGGCATGTTCTCATATCCCTCTACTCCTCTCTATACCTCTTCTTCCGACTGATTGTGGGGGGAGGGAGGAAGAAAGCTGGAAAAGAGGAAAGGCAGGACAAAGCATGGCAGGTTATAAATTATGGTGTTGGTCACACACCCTCACGTCATTTAAATGCCTATTCCCCAATGTTGGCAGTTCTTGGGCATTGACTGGAGGGGCTAAGTAAACAGGGCCGTGGTTCATTCACCACTATCTAGGGAAGTTCTTCAGTGCCATCTGAATGCATTTTTGTACTGGATCCTCTGTGCCATTTTTCATCAGGAGATTGCTGATGTTATACTGGGTTATCATTTTTGGTCCCACTTCTTTATATTGTAAGGATACTTTAACACCCATGTCGATTGGACCTTTATCACAGTTTTTGGCAGTTTGCATAAAACATAATATGGGGTTGCGTTGTGATGTGATGATGTGACCACACTACTCTCATTTAAATTGCACTATCTTTGAAGAATCTACATCAAGACATTCCTTTGTGAAGAGATAGGTAAAAGAACAGCATATCTTGTTTTATTTTACATTAGACACCTCAGAGAGAATTCTTCTTCTTGCGTATGGTCTGCACAGCCTAAAGTTGTAAGACGACCTGTTCTGTTTGATCGTCTGTTTGTGCACGCCAGGTTGATTGCATTCGTCGAAACAGGGTGGAGCACGTAAAGGTTGCAATCTCCCACCCCAAGAGAGAATGAGTCAGCAGAAGGATGACCTTATTTCTGTTGATAAACCCCAATCTAACAATTTGATGGCAATTCTTGAGTATACAAATCAGTGTTGCAGAACTCCTAGGTTTGCTTTTGTTGTGGGTCCAATGTAATGCCCAGGGCTTCTACTGAAAGGGCACTGAACCTATCTTCGATGAAAGTTTTATTGGATGGGACTGAAGCCAAGTCTCAGAGTTTGGGAGAGATGGGTCAATGGGGAGAACCTTGGGGTCAAGTTAGTAAGAAGTTGTATGACTTGTGGAGAAAGAGTGTGGGTAACTGTTGGAAAGATCAGGGCGGTATTGGGGGGGTGTTGAGGATTTGGAGGCATCAGGAATATGTGCATCTGAGCTAATGGAGTGGAAGAGAATATTGAGAGATTGAAGGGTTATAGGGGCCTTGACATTGGGAGACTAGGGGATATCAGAGAGCTGAGGGATCTGAAGCATTGGTGAAAAGAGAACATTGTGTGATTGAGCTTGAGCCTTGTGAAATCAGAGCAAAATATTGAGGTAGATGTTGGATGCAGAGGAAGAAGGGAAAGTCATTTTTTAATTGCATAGTGGAATTGAATTTCTTGACATGCAAAAATCTTGCATCAAGAGTGTGTTTCACATTTCTGATTTCTTCTTCCTGCAGTATGTCACAGAGTGAAAAGTAACTTTAAAAATAAGGAAATAAAGTTTGACATTTACTGATGGTTTACTCTAACCTTCGGATTGATATTACAATTACATCATTAATTCATCATTGATTAGCTTCTGAAGTTCGTAAGAAGCAATATGGCTCAGTTCATGTTTTCAGATTACTCCCAAGATATAGAATCATAGATTTACAACAAGACCATTATGTCTTTGCTGGTTTTCTAAAAAACATGTTATTCTTTAGCTTTCTCCCCATAGCTTTTATCAGTGGTCTTAAGGAAACTGCTCAGCTCAACAAATTCATTTAGAGTATTTCAACTATTTTGGGAACCGTAATATTGCCCCGATTCCTTGCCGTACTCTGTTCAACCATGGCTATTCTTCAAGGCTGAGACTATTTTTCTCTATTGAACCCTATCCCTTATATTTTCTTTTCCATGTCACAAAATCCTACCTCATCTCATTGATTTTCTATGTTGGGTTAGCCCAGTTCACAAACTCACTTGTTAGGTGATAAACAACGATGAATATTTGGCTTGTTGGAGTCATAGAGTTACATAATGCTGACCAAGGTGCCCCTTCTAAACTCAGTTTAGTTTATTGTCACGTCTACCGAGGTACAGTGAAAAACGATTGATGTATGCTATCCAGTCAGCAGAAAGACAATACATATTTACTAGTCCCATTTACCTGTGTTTGGCCCATACTCCTCAAAATCTCTCCGATCCGTTCAATTCACTACATTTTGTTTCAGTTCCATACATCAATTGCTTCAGATAATATCTGATAGAATGATAGAGAGGTAGATTGTCATTTGAGGGATGTATAACTGCAGAATCCAGTAAGGGTTAACCACTCGGTCTAAAGTAGGTGACAGTAGATACAAGAGATACCACAAACATTCTAAAGAGGAAAAGTTTTACAGATAAATTTGATCCTCAAATTAATGACATTTTTACAAATGTATTCAAACTAAAACATGGGGGCAATTGTTGTTCTAATGATTACATTTCTTTTCTTTCCTTGCTTCAAAGGGTTAATACTTAATCATATCAGAAGAAATTATCTTTTAAATATCACTGGCAGTAACAAAATGCCTGCTGATACAATTATGCTCTTCATGACTATGTCAACAGGATTTGATTCCCCTTTTACGTATTTAACAAATAATTCAGTGTTTTTTCTCCCTCCTTCTTTAAAAATAAACGTATAATTAGTCTGACCTGCCATAGAGTGTGATGCTGCTTGCTCCAATTGTTTGTTGCATTATCAATCTCCAGCAGTTTGCGATCTGACCTGCTGTTTGGCATCCACTGTGTTGCAAACAGCATTGCATGGTGGATCTTTCTTCATAGATACTGTCAAATATAGATTAGGCCGTGATACTCTTCAGCTTGTAGTTATGAGGGATGCCACCATCTGTAGGACCTTTCCGATTTCTACGCCTGCACATAACAACACAGATGTATGGAACGCAGTGGAGCTAAAACGCCTGTGCCACTGATCTTCCATTTTACCACTGAACGCAACAATAACATGCTGAGCTGAGAAGCTGAATATTCTTTATATCTGGCCCCTCATCACACTAATTTTGGCTCCATTCATTTAAATGATGTTGCTTTATCTGGGTATAACAGATAAGCGATGGTAAATGGCTTGGATGTTTGTTTTGATTAATGTTTTTGCTCAAATGCTTTCTATATAAACATACTACTTTTAATTCAGAAATATTTAAATCAGTTTCAATTGTTTTAGCACATTTTTTATTATTAGTGGCATTTAGAAAGAGCCGAACATGCCTTTAAGACCTGATACAATTATGCCTTAAATACTAGAAGGAAGAAAGTGCTGGAGTAATTCAATAGGTCAGGCAGCATCTCTGGAGAACATGAATAGGTGATAGAGACATAGAAACATAGAAAATAGGTGCAGTAGGAGGCCATTCGGCCCCTTGAGCTAGCACCGCCATTCATTGTGATCATGGCTGATCGTCCCCTATCAATAACCTGTGCCTGCCTTCTCCCCATATCCCTTGACTCCACTAGCCCCTAGAGCTCTATCTAACTCTCTCTTAAATCCATCCAGTGACTTGGCCTCCACTGCCTTCTGTGGCAGGGAATACCATAAATTCACAACTCTTTGGGTGAAAAAGTTATTTCTCACCTCAGTCTTAAATGACCTCTCCTTTATTCTAAGACTGTGGCCCCTGGTTCTGGACTTGCCCAACATTGGGAAAAATGTTCCTGCATCTAGCTTGTCCAGTCCTTTTATAATTTTATATGTTTCTATAAGATTCCCCCTCATCCTTCTAAACTCGATGTATCAGGTCCGACCCAAAATGTTACCTATCCATGTTTTCCAGAGATGCTGCCTGACCTGCTGAGTTAATCCGCACCTTAGGTCCTTTTGTGTAAACCAGCATTGGCAATTCATTGTTTCTACATGTCTTTAATACCGCAAGCTAACAAAAGGCCATTAATGTATTCTGGAGGCATGGCCTCAGGATTCACCATCTCAGACCTAATCACCACGTGGTTCACTTATATTCATTGGAAGGCACAGCAGCCGGATCTCCAGTGTAACTGGACCGGTGCTCCCACAAAATGTTGGTGTTAGTGTTGGGGATTGCATTGGGGATGAGAGTGAGTTGGGGGTTTGGTTGAACAAGGTGCAGCTCATTATTTTGAATGGAATTTAAGAAAGAACGATAGCCAAGCGGAGATTCTGATGCTGTGTTTATTCATGTAGGGTGAGGTAGGGAGTACTAACACAGGGTGGCACAGTGGTAGAGTTGCTGTCTTACAGTGCAAGAGACCCGAGTTTGAACCTGACTACAGGTGCTGTTTATGGAGTTTGCACGTTCTCCCTGTGACCGTGTGGGTTTTCTCCAGGTGCTCCAGTATCCTCTCACATTCCAAAGATGTGCAGGTTTGTAGATTAATTAGCTTCTGTAAATTATCCCTAGCAAGTAGGATAGAATTAGTGTATGGGTGGTCGCTGGTCGGCGTGGATTCGGTGGGCCGAAGGGCCTGTTTCCAAGCTATATCTCTAAACTAAACTAAGCTAGTAAAAACAGGATGAATATTATAACAACTTATTATAACAACCGTCAGGTTAATTTTTTCTTTTATGCTTTGCAAATAGAAAGATACCCAACTAGTCATATATCCTTCGATCACTGTGGAAAACAGGAATGAGAACACTGCTTCTATTACAATAGAAGAAAAGAAATCCAAGACTTCAATGGGAGTGTCAAGATGGTTTTCATCCCACATTTGGGTTATTGCAAAGGTACTGAACTAGTCAAATACTTGATATCGGTTTAATTAGGTCCAAGTTGAAAAAAGATTGACATTTGTCACAATATTAGCAAACATTTCTTCAGGTGACGGGAAGGTTGGAAACAGAACGTGATTCAGTTGAAGATTGTCATGAAAGAAATGTTAAGAATACATAGTTCACTGATTGTGATCTATCAAATAATTATTTCTCATTTGGGAGTATTGTGTGCGGTTCTGGTCGCCCCATTACTGAAAAGATACGGAGACTTTGGAGAGGGTGTAGAAGAGCTTTAGAATGCTCCCTATATTATAGAGTTTAGCTATAATCAGCGGTTCGACATACTGGGATTGGAATCTCAGGAGCATTAGAGGATGATGGTGGAAGTGGTAATTATGAGAGGCAGTCGGAGGAAAGGACAGTCAGAACCTTCTTTCTTGGGTGGAAAAGTCAAAGACTAGATGGACATCGTTTTACGGTGAAAGGGATAAAGTTTAGACGAGATGTGTGCGGCAAGCTTTTTACACAGAGAACGATGAGTGACTGGATTACACTGCCAGGGGGTGGCAGTGAAGTACAAATACAATTTAGCTTTTAAGATGCTTTTGAATAGGCACGTTGATATGCAGGAAACATTGGGATATGGATCACATGCATGCAAGGAGATTAACTTGGCATGATATTCGGCACAGACGTATTGGAAGGACGATTCTTCTGCTGTACTGTTCTAATTTTCTCTGTTCTGTGAATTGTTGGTGAGTGATAAAAGAATCGGGATGGACAATGGACGTGTGAGAGAGAATAGGGTACAGAAAATAAGTGGGGATGGATGGGATTGCCTTGAGAACTGGTATAAACTTGATGGGCTGAATGACTATGTCCTTGCTAAAATATAGAGTAAACATCACATCATAGAAATATTTATTTCAGAAAAGATCCAGAGAATTATAAAGTACGGCCTTTCTTAACCCAACATGACTGTAAGAAAATCATACATGGTTTCATATCAAGCAGACTTGACTGTAATGCCTTATTTACCCGACTGCCTTCAAAATCCACCAACAAGTTACAGCTCATTCAAAATGCCGCAGCCCGGTTTTTAACAAATACCAGGAAAAAGGAACATATCACCCCAGTATTATACTGCCTTCATTGGCTCCCTGTGAGATCCAGGATAGACTATAAAGCCCTTGTCTATAAAGCGCTAAATGGAGCAGCATATTTTACAGAGTCCCTCCTTTTCTATGCCCCTACTCGAGTGCTCAGTTCTTCTGATGCCGGCCTGTTAGCCACTCAATGCTGCAGCAATAAGAAAATTGGTGAAGCAGCCTTTTTCAATTACGCTCCCAAGCTGCGGAATACCCTACCCAGGGCTATGAGAGATGCCCCCTCAGTTAACATTTTTAAACGGCAGCTAAAATGTTACCTTTTTAATCAAGCTTTTAACTGACTTTACTTCCTTTGTCCTTTTACACTCTCAATTTTATATTTTTATATAAATCTGTGCTTCTATATAAATCTGTGCTCTATTAACTGCCTATGTCCTTACTGTTTTAAATTGTATTTTTGGTTAGACCTGTGCTTTTTGTGGAAAGCACTTTGGGTGCATTCAATTGTATGAAAAGTGCTATATAAATAAAGATTATTATTATTAATATTTCAAATGGGGGAAAAATAGCTTATTTGGCTGTGCTTACGAATTGGGAGTATGATGTGATGAGTTTGATTGATCGATTGAAAGATAGGGCTGAGAAACAGGCCTTTGGCCTACCTAGTTCCCACCAACTTGGTCACACTAGTTATATCCCATTCTAGCTTCTACTCCCTGCACACAAGGGGCAATTTAAAGAGGCCAATTAATTTGCAAACCTGCATATCTACTGGATAGGTTTGCAAAAACAAGAGCATCCAGAGGAAACTCATGCAGTCTCAGAGAGAATGTGAAAACTCCGCACAGATAAGACCCCCAAGGTCAGGGTGGAACTGAAGTTGCATCACTGTACCATCCTTTTGTTTGTTTAAGTCTAAACAGCCAGCTGCTAACCAACGCCAAGACTGCAAATGCCCCAATAAACAGTAAACTCCAAATGCTTACGGTATCATATTTCACCTGAGGTCATAGTGATTAAAAGATGTGGAAAAATGAAAATATTCTAATTTAAAGAATGAAGACTAGGAATTCTATTGTGTTGCAATCGAGTTGTGGCGCCATAGAGTGTGGTTGTCTCGCCTGCAGCTGTTTGTTTTTCACCCTTTTTTTTATTTTTAGTGAGTTAAAAGTTTTGTTCTGGAGGCCTTTTAGTCTTTTATGTGGGGGGTTGGGGAAGGGGAAGGGGCAAACCATTTTTTCCAGTCCTTACCTGGGCGAGGATGCGTTCTTCTTCTGAGCCGCATCTTCCCCTCATCCTCGCGGCCAACACTGGATTGGGGCGGTCTTTCCTGCCGGAGACCGCCAAGAGCTTCGAGCTGCAGCTTCAGCAGCAGGGCAGCACTGAGGTACCATCGCGGAGCGGGTCGATGCCTTACCCGGGTCGTCCTGTGGAGCACCGGAGTGCTGGGACTGCCGACTTCAACATCGTGGAGCTGTGGTCTGCGGAGGTTCCAGCCGCAGCGGCGCTGACTTTAAACACCGCAGAGCCTGGGATCTTTCGCCGAGATCGCCAGTGTTGGAGGTCCGACCAGCGCGGCCTGTGGACTTCGTGAGCCGCGGTCTGTGGTAGCAAGCGGCCATTTCGGAACTCCAAGCTGCTGAGAGCGTTCTTCCGACGCCGGAGTTCCATCATCCCAACGAGAGGGCCTGAAACATCGGGCTGCTGTAGCGGCGGACTGTGGAGGCCTCAACAGGCCCCAACCACAGGTGAACATAGAGGAAGTGGACTGAACTTTGCTGCCTTCCCTCACAGTGGGAAACGTTGATCCCGCTGTGGGGGGATATTTTTATGTTTAATGTTAAATTCTATAATGTTGTGTTTATTTTATTGGTGTGCTGCAATGGCAACTCAAATTTCACTACATCAATTGGTGTCTGTGACAATAAACGTCCTTTGTCCTTTGTGTGCTGGAGGGTTGCAACAACAATGAAGCTGCAGCTATTGGGGGCTGAAGGGTGGAGGCACTTTGGGTATGGTCGGAAATAAACGGTAAAGCAATAAGCATAAGACTTGTCTTAATAGGGTCCCAGTTGGATAACTGGGTCGCAGGGGAACAGGTTAATTTTACATTGTTAAACAAAATGACCCAGAAATGGTAATTATTGTGTTTTACTGCATGAAATATATATATATATATATATATATGATCACTCTTAGCCTCAATTAATCCCTCATCAATGCTTTAAAAGTATTGTGTCAGGAGTAATGTAATTTTGATGAGCATCAGATGGAAAAACCATGTCAAACATAGCATCATAATTCACATCTAGATGAATTTGTACAGAGATACAAAATGGTCTGGAAATAGTAATTGCTGCGTTTTACTACATGGTATGTTCAATGTTTCAGTGGTGCTTTATTGTCAATGTGCAAGCACACGGTGAAATTCTGTTTTTGCAAACAGTACAGTATTGCCATACTGTATATAAGCACAATCCTCAATTAGCAAAGTGTACAGAAATAATCCACTGAGATTGCATGCAAGAGGCACCAGGTTTGGTGCCATTTGGAAGTGTGTGTATCTTCAATTATTAAACACTGAAGTACACAGCACCATATGATCTACTTTCTAGTTACTTATATTAGTTTAGGTGGAAGAATCATTTAAAGCCATTGCTGAAATATGTGGTAGATGAGTTATTGGGATACAGATTCAGAGAAAGTTTCTTCCCTGCTGTAATTAGGCAACTGAACCATCCTATCAACAACTAAAGAGTGGTCCTGAGCTACCATCTATCTCGTTAGAGATCCTTGGACTATCTTTAATGGGACTTTACTAGACTTTATCTTGCATTAAACATTATTCTCTTTATCGTGTATCTGTACACTGTGGACATTTCAATTGTAACCATGTACAATGTTTCACAGACTGATTAGCATGCAACAAAAAGCTTTTCACTGTACCTCGGTACACATGACAATAAACTAAACTAAACAAAGTATGGGTGCTATATTTTTCAAGAGTCAAGCGTATTTAATTGTCAGATACACCGGATTGGAACAATGAAACTCTTACTTGCTGCAGCTTTATTTTGTAACATAAGAGTATTAAAAAAGTAAATCTTGAGTAGCTGAAATAGGATCAGATGGGAAAGCACTTTGTGTTTTACTTGAGACACAAGGAACTGTAGATGCTGGAATTTTTAGCAAAATACAAAGTACTGGACGAACACATCTGTGGAGGGAATCTGTGGAGGGAATTGACAGACAATGCTTCGGGATAGGACTGAAGAAGAGTCCCAAACCAATACGTCACCTGTTCATTCCTTCCACAGATGCTGCTTGACCCACTGAATTCCCCCAGAACATTGTGTTTTTGTGTTTTACTTCGGCAATTTGCCCTCTGCCTTCTAGGGACAGACACATGTTGCATCACTATACTGACGGTCACTGGCTACAAAGGGGGCACAAGATCTCTTTAATGGAATTTGGTGTTTCATTGTTGTGAATAGCCATGCTCTCACTTATTCAAATGTATTAACCACACCAAAACATTTTCTTCTTTTGTCTCATGTGCTTCTTCCCTTTTACGGAATGGATACCAAGGCTGGAATGATCTTGTGTCGTGCTCACCCTCAACTTTGCCTCGCTGTTAGTGACCAACAAATCATATTGAAGAACGACGACCGTCTGAATTTGAAAGGATACAAATTAGCTGTGCAGAAAAGGTGCAGAACTTTTACAATTATTTGTTTTTAAATTTGTGATATGCATTCGGTATAATTACAATAGAACGTACAATAGAACATAGAATAGCACGGATAGACACAAATGTTGGAGTAACTCAGCGGAACAGGCAGCTGGATGGAAGGAATGGGTAACATTTTGGGTGAAGAAGTCTCGACCCGAAATGTCACCCATTCCTTCTATGCAGAGATGCTGCCTGTTCCACTGAGTTACTCCAGCATTTGTGTGTCTATCTTTGGTTTAAACCAGCATCCGCAGTCCCTTCCTACAATAGCTTAGCACAGCACAGGAACAGGCCCTTTGGCTCACAATGTCCTTGCCGAACATGATGTCAAGATAAACTATTTTCATCTGTCTGCACGTGATCCATATCCCTCCATACCCTGCATAGTCAAGTACCTTTCTAAAAGCCTTATATCGGCCACCATCATCCTCCCTAGCATCGTGTTTCAAGCACCCACCAAAACGTTTGATATTCTTCTTTTTTTTTTAACATATTTGCAGGTTTTTACTTTTGTTTACTATCTTATTCTGGTATTCTGTATTCCCTTTGTTGGTCCCTTTTTGAAATTATGAAATCTTCCAAAACCTAAGGCCTTTTTTTAACAACATTATAAGCCTTTCACTTTGATGTAATACAACCTTTATTTTTTCTTGTTAGCCACAGTTGGTTCACTCTTCCTGTGGAGCTTTTGTGTCTTCAAGGTACAAGTCTTAGTTTTTAATTCCGTCCAAGTGAATTAAAAACTAAGACTTGTCAGGTCGGGTCAGGGAAAGTTTAACTTGGGGGAAAGATTGAACAGGCTGATGTTATTTTCTCTGGAACAGAGGAGGCTGGTGGGTTACTTAAATGAGGTGTAAAATTATTAGTGCATGGATGGATTCTATAGGAAGAGCTTAAAGACCATAACAAACCGAGGCAACAATAGGTCAATCAGCCCCTCAAGCCATTTTTACAACTCAGCAAGAACATGGCTTATCGAAAATAGGACACAAAGTGCTAAAGTATCCCAGTGGGTCAGGCAGCATCTATGGAGAACATTGATAGGTGATGTTTCAGGCATGACCCGAATTGGCACCTATCCATGTTTTCCAGAGATGCTGACTGACCTGCTGAGTTACTCCAGCACTTTGTGTCCATTTGTGTAAACTAGCTTCTCTGAAGTCTGAAGAAGAGTCCCGACTGGAAATGGCACCTGATTCTGAAGAAAGGTCCTGAAACGTTACATATCCATGCTCAACAGGGATGCTGCTTGACCCACAGAGTTACTCCAGCACTTTGGGTCTTTTTTTTGCAAACCAGCATCTGTAGTTCCTTATTTTCCTCAAGGCTTATCCAATCAATTGTCTTGTACTCTCCCATACACAAAACCCATTCCAGAGGTTTGGAGGAAGGAAATGGAAATCAGGATGCATAGATTTAAAGCAGCTAGTAGAGGGATTAGAGCTGGATGGTGAAAACATGTTTTCACTCAGATGGTGGTCATGGTTTGGAACTCACTGCCTGAGCAGGTAACAGAGGTTTTAATCTAGAAGGTGGGATATTGCTGGATCATTTTGTTTGGACAGGCAAGCACATTGGGTTAAATAGTTTCCTTGTGTGTCCTAAATTATCCAGGATTCTATGATAAAAAGGCTGAACTAATGTCATCACTATGAATATCATCTCTGTTCAATGGGCTCATTCTTGCTCTTTCCCTCAACTATTGGACCACATATACTGGTTATCTGGTTATTCAGTTTATTCCAGTTATGGAATGAGGTCAATGGTTCTTTATTATCATAAGTACCGTGAAATACCTTTTGTTCACATACAGTTGAAACAGATACAATAACAAACACTTGGACAGATACATGTATATGAAAGGTTTAGAAGGGTGTGGACCAAATGCAGACAAACCGGACAGGACAGGCTTATTTGCCACCATTATTCCATTTTCGTCACCTCCAACGTGACCCCACCACACGCCACATCTTCCCATCTCCCCCCCGTCTGTTTTCTGCAAAGACCGATCCCTCCGTAACTTCCTGGTCAATTCTCCCCTTCCCACCCGCACCACCTCCTCCCCGGGCACTTTCCCTTGCAACCGCAAGAGATGCTACACTTGTCGCTTTACCTCCTCCCTCGACTCCATTTAAGGACCCAAGCAGTCATTCCAGGTGAGACAGAGGTTCACCTGCACCTCCTCCAACCTCATCTATTGCATCCGCTGCTCTAGATGTCAGCTGATCTACACCGGTGAGACCAAGCGTAGGCTTGCCGATTGTTTCGCCGAACACCTCCGCTCGGTCTGCCATAACCAATCTGATCTCCCAGTGGCTCAGCACTTCAACACCCCCCCCATTCCGAATCCGACCTTTCTGTCCTGGGCTCCTCCATGGCCAGAGTGAGCACCACCGGAAATTGGAGGAGCAGTACCTCATATTCCGCTTGGGCAGTCTGCACTCCAGCGGCTTGAACATTGACTTCTCCAATTTCCGGTAGCCCTTATTGTCTCCTCCCCTCCTCAGCTCTCCCTTAACCCTCTGGCTCATCCTCTTCCTTTCTTCTTTCCCCCCCCCCCCCCCCCCCCCCCACCCTACATCTGTCTGAAGAAGGGTTTCGGGCCAAAACGTTGCCTATTTCCTTCGCTCCATAGATGCTGCCGCACCTGCTGAGTTTCTCCAGCACTTTTGTCTACCTTCACATAACATCATTGGGTTAACATCCATTTACACCAAACACATAGGTCGTATGCTTTGAAGCATTTCTTAATCTTTTCATGCTGTATTTCCTCATTTGTAAACATTTGTTTTCTTAGCAATCTTCTCTAGCTATATGAGTTCACATAAAGAAAGGCAACAAGATCTGTTTTACAATTGCACCTTAGGCTGAATATTATTTGAAATATATATAATCTGGAAATGAATTAGCATATTTTAACTAGTATATGCAACAGAATGTACAAGCCACATTGTTCTTATTTGCCAATAGCCTGCTGCTACTCTACTGTTAATACAGCTCTTGGGTAGCTCTGGAGTCCAACTTGACATAAGTGCCATGGAGATTTGTTTTCCCTCCCTCTCCATTATTATGTTTGTTGTGAAGATTGCATAATGCAGTTTCAGTCGAATAGGTTTAGATTCATAATGTGGAAATTGATTTTGACAATGTCACAAAAATGTTCTTAACATATAACACTTTAATGGAGACGTTGTTAGCTCATTCATTTTTAAATATGTTCAAATAAATCAGGTAATAACTCTTAAAATTGTAGCTTAAAATACTAAAAGGAATCTGGTGTGATTGAAGAGTGTTTACATGAAATCACTGCCACAGGATTTTCTACTGTGTAGTTGGCCGTGATTTATTTTCTCATTTATTCTTGAGCTGTGGTGATGTTGATAAAAAGCCACACACTTAACCAATCCTTAATTGGCCTGAGAAGCCATGATTAGTGGCCAGCCTTCTTCTCTCTGTGCTGTTCGAGGCAACGGCTTGTTGCTCTATATCATCAATTTTATAGTGGGTAGCACCTAGACTAAACTGGTTTGGGCTGCCTAGTTCCTTTCTATATCAGACATTTGAGGAATTTTTTGGCTTTTTACAAGAGTCAGACAGCTGTTGTGATATTGTCCAGCAGCAAATTCTGAGATTTATTGGGAAAAGGAAAACATTAAAGAGAGGTAGTCAATAGGCACTTGGAATATTCCAAATGATTTATTCCAAAATATTTTGTTCTTTGTACCTTATCATGCCTCTAGTTTCCCACTGCTCTGACTCTCATTCTGAAGAAGAGTCTCAAACTGAAATGTCACCTATTCCTTTCCTCCAGAGATGCTGCCTGACCCACTGAGATACTCCATCATTTTCTGTCTATAATTGGAATATCCAGTTCCATTAAGGTTAATAGAATTGTATATCAGGAATTTGCTGAAGTACCTGCTCTGTTACTGCCCAAGATACATTTTTGCCCTTCTATTTCATAAATACCTATTATATTTTTACTCCTAATATTTCGTTTGCTAGCACTTCCGGGGCCTTGTAAGTCAGATGAACACCATTACATAGCAGATTCTCATCCCTGCGTTCTCTTTCTTTTCTCTCCACAGAATGAAGCAGAGTCCGCAACAACAGTGGACGTTTAATCCAGCTGGTAACATTAACTCAATGGTTGGTGTTTTGTTTGTTGCATTGAAGTAAATCATTGAATGATCTGACCACCATAGTAGATCTTGCTTCCAAATTTTCTCACAGGGCAAGCTTGCTGCCTCCATCAAATAGTGTTGAGCTGCCAGCATCGCTCTGCCTAAGTGCTGGTGAGATCATGATTCTAACACAAATGAAAGCCCAAAACTTGCTGGCTGCTCTTCATGGTAAAAGATGAAGTGAAGCAAAGAATGTTCTATTATACACTGAATAGAAGTCAATCTCTTGTTAAAACGTGCCCCATTGGTAGCCCTGTTGCCTTGTATGGTTAGTTCAAATTCTGCAGCAAGATTTAAACCTGGCTGATTACTTCAGTGCAATACTTTGGAATGCTCCATTGCTGGAGATGACAATTTTAATCAATGCTTTGTTTACTCTTGAAACTGGAAGATGAAGTTCCCATAACACTAATCAGCGATTAGGGGAGTTTTCATGGTTGTTTGACTAGCATTTACCTACCAATCAACACAAAAACAATATAATTGACTGTTTATGGAGCATGGTACAAATAGCTCAGTCTCAGTGCTACATGGCTCAATTGGAAATTAAACATTCAGAGTCAGAGAGTCATACAATGTGGAAACAGGTCCTTCGGCTCAACTTGTCCAGGCCAACCAACATGCCCCATCTACATTAGTGTCGCCTGCCTGCGTTTGGTCCATCTCCCTTTATACCAATTTTATCCAAGGAGTTTCTGAAATTGTGCAAGGTGTTAAAAAGACACCAGTTGTTTCATCCTAAAAGCAAATTCTGCAGCCAAGGTTTGCTTAAAAAAAACTTTAAAACCCAGTCTTGTGCAAGTATATTCATTTCTATGTTGTGTCATGCATTAATTCCACAAATGTGATAAATTTACCGCTGCTCCTTTCAGCTTATTTTGTTTGCTCCCCTGCAGGCTTATCCTGAAATGGCCCTCACATATCTTGGTGAACTGAGAAGGAGGTCAGAAGTGGGGCAGTCGGTGCACCAGGTATGTTTTGAGTCCAGCTCCATGAACAGCCAAGTGAGGCACAGAACTTTGAAGAAGAAATTAGTTTTAGGAAAGAGAGTCCAATTGTATGTAAGATCATAGTGCAAGATCGAGTGCTCTTTATTGTAAATTCAGCTGTGTGAAATATATCCTTTGTTGTGGATTCAGCTGTGGGTTACGAAAAATAATACTTTGTAAAATATAAACAGGAGCTGAAATGAAGATGAACGTACAATGATTTTGAATAGAAGCTTTTCTGTAGAAAATATATTTATATAATAAAGATAGAAAGATAAAATAAAATAAAAGATATTCTGTAGAAAAGTGAAATAAAGATAAAAATCTCAAAAACATTCAGCAGGTTAGGTAACATGGAGAAGGAAATTTCTTTTTCAGGTTAGTAATTTTTTAATGTATTTTTTGACTATCGACCTGCAGTATTGAATCTGATTCTGTACGCTCATTTATGCTGCTTCACTGCTAAGTATTTCCAGCAGTATCAGCCTTTATGGTGGTAATTACAGCATGTGTGAAAAAGGCACATCATCTTGCTGTGCAGATTTCCATTAGTTTTTAGCCCTGTGGTGGCCGATTGCAAATTTTAAATCTGTAGCAAGAATTACAGTTAAGATACAATGCATTACACATACATTCCTGCATTTAAAGTGGTATTGCAGCTTTGGGCTTGCTGATAGGAAATTCAGTAATGCATGTGAGTAAGGGGACACAAGAAACTGCTGATGCTGAGATCGTGAGCAAAACACAAAGTATTGGAGGATCCCTGCGATCAATTGACCTTTAAACAACTCTCACATGTCAGATGTGGACTTACCCAATAACAACTACTCCCAGTGTACCCTCCCAAGATCCTGCCTAATAAAGTTGTACTCTGCCTTGATAATTTAGGACCTTCCTGTAAGATCCAGGATTTTCCCAATTACAAAGAATCTTAAAACTTACGGAATTGTGATTACTATTCCCTAAATTCTCTTCCATGGTATCAGCAATCCCATGGCCAGGATATTTTCCCAATGCAAGATCCGTCTCGGGTTTGGACTATCCACATACTATTTCAAGAAGCCCTCGTGGATATACCTAGCACCTGCCCAAGCTAAGGTTTTGGCATTGAGCAAGCCCTAGTTGATATTGGGGAAGTGAAAGTCACCCAGTAAGACAACCCTGTTGCTTTAGCATCTTTTGATAATCTGTCTATTTATCTGTTTCCCTTTCTCCCTCTTGGTGTTGGGGGTCTGTAAAACAATCTCATTGAAGTGCTCGTACCTTTCTTATTTCAAAGCTCTACCCTTATCGCCTCAACAGATGAACCCTCCAATATGTCGTCTTTGAGTACCATTGTAACTGTTTCCATGATTATTAGTGCATCTCCTCCACCTTTTTGCCTCCCTCATGATGGAATGTCTGAAACAGCAAAACCCCAGACTATTGAGCTGCCAGTCATATCCCTCTTGCAACCACATTTCAATAATGGCCACAGTATTATAGACCCATTTGGATAAAAAATATCTTCCTACTGTGGGGTTGTAAGCTAGACAAGTGATGCTATTCCTCCATCTTGTAGCCTATCTCTGGCAATGGAGGAAGTAAAGACCAGAAAGGTCGGTATGGGATTGGAAAGGGGAGTTAAAACAATGAATGACCAGGAGATCCAGCACACCTTGGTGAAACTGCACCTGGAATACTTGATCCAGTTTTGTTTTCCATATCTGTGGAAAGATTTGCTTGCAAAGGAAGCAGTGCCAGAAGGTTTTACTAGGTTGATTTCTCAGTTGAAGGGAGTTTACATATTCTGTATAGTATAGCAGGCTGACATTCATTATACTATAGAAGCATGAAGGGTGGTATTCTTGAAAGATGTTTCTGAGGAAGTTTGACAGGATGGATACTGAGAAGATGTTTTCTCTAATGGAGGTGGCTAGAACTACAGGTAGGTGGCTTAATTTCAGAATAATTTCAGACAGAGATAGGAAGGAATTTCATTTCTCAGAGTTGCGATTGCAACTTTCTGCTCTCGAGAGCTATGGTGGTGAAGTTATTGATTACATTAGGTGGAGAAATTGTCAGATATTTCAATTACAAAGGCATTGAGTGATAATGGGAGCAAGTGAGACGGATGCTATTGAGGCCAAGATTGAATCAGTTATGATCTTATTGAAGAGCTCAAGAGATTACAGATGATGAAATCCGTGGCAAGAAAAAGGCAGAGTTGTTGGAGGGACTCAGCGGGTCAGCTGGTGTATGTGCAGGGAAATGGACAGTCAGCATTTATGATCGAGAACCCTCATCTAGACTGAAAGAATAGAGGGGAAGTAACCAGTATAAGGAGGTGCAGGGAGGGGAAGAGCTAGCCGATCTTATTAAAGTTGGAGTAGACCTGAGGAGCTGACTGATTTACTTGTGTTTTTTATTTCATTTATTTTACGTTGTCTTGTGCATTGTACTTGGATGTTCACCTCCTTTGTAATATTTTGTGCTATATTCATTTGATAAAATCACATTATTTAAGATAATATTTTTATTTTTGTAACCAAACTTTCCTTGTTTATCATAATTTAACACTGCAGTATTAATTTTTGTTTCCTGTCACCACATAAAATAACAGATGGCATTAAAAATGATATACATCCGTTGGAATTTAAGTTTAAGCACACACCGCTGTAAGAAATTTGGCTGCTCTTATCATAATGCCCCAGAATGCCAATTAGTTGGAAATGGAGATAGATGGGATTAGTTAGTTTGATTTACAATGACAAATTTATCAGCGTCTTTCCATAAAATGGCTCTTATTGAAGATGTTTTAATTACTGTTGAATTGCCCCCACTGCCTTCAGTTATTTTCATTAGCTGAAGGAAATATTGTGAGTAATTGTGCCATTTAGCCGTAAGGATGATAAGTAATTATCCCGGTGTCTTTTCAGTGCTTTATGGAGACTCAAATACGATAATAGTATGACAGTTTATTAAAAGGAATCATGTATCAATTTAATGAAAAGTTTTAATAATTGTGCTAATTCTCAGGTCTCTGCAAATAGTCCCGGGAAGGGTAGTCACAAACAAGTTAGCAGGGCCTTAGAAGTCCAATTAATATCTGGAGCATCCCCTGAGGATGATACACAGCTGACTGTGGCACTGTTAAAGAAACTGGAAGAGAAACACCCCTGGACTCCAGCCCAGAGGTAAGCTGATAACAGTGCTGATATTTATTGTTCAATGACATTAGATGTTTTCTTTCCAGTTTCATGTGAGATTGATATTTCCGATATTTTTGAAATACCTTGGATGCCCTGGAGCTGGACGTCATCAACAAGGGCAGCCATTGAAATAAACTCAGGAGAAAACTGCACATTAGCATTTTGAAGTGAACATCGAGCATTGCAACAAAACACCTTTTTGTTTTATATGTACCTTTGATTGTTTTGGAGAGTTTAAACAGAGGTTGGAACAAACTTGGATTGTTTACTCTGGAATGTCAGACTTTGATGGGAGACCTGAAGAGGTATATGTGAGACTTAGATAGGGTAAACGGTCAGGACCTTTTCTTAGGGTGAAAATGTCAAAGACCAGAGGGAATAGATTTAACGTGAGAAGGGAAAAGATTAAAGGAAATGTGCAAGGCAAATTTTTACACAGTGTGGTGCCTGGGACCCACTGCTGGTGTGGGGTGGAGACAGATAATGATAGTGGTATTGAGATGCTTTTAGACAGGCATATGGATATGGAGGGAATGGAGGGATATGGATCACTTGTAGATAGAGAGGATCAGTTTAACTTGGCATCATGTTCAGCATCGAAGGGCCTTTCCTGTGCTGAACTGTTCTAAGTTTTAAGTTCTAATGAAGCATTGTGCTTCTCTGTGTGATGAATAGCAAGGTAGAACACCATAGGTATCAGTGTCAAGGTCTAGCAGTTTATGATCTATATTAATGACACATGTGAGGGGACTATAATGGGCATTATTTCAAAGTTTACGGAAGGGTGGGTAAATTATGAGTACGATACAAAAAGTTTGCAAAGGCGAAATCCATTTATCTCCACAGTGGCTGCCTGGCCTGCTGCGTTCCCCCAGCACTCTGTGTTTTGTTAATTAATTCATGCTTAAGGTTGCTTCCAATTTTCTCTTGATATCCGCATCACCCTACATGTTCTGTACGACCACACACTGTACGGGCATCTACAGATTTTTAACTCTCTTTCCATCTCCTAACCCCTCTATTGCAATCCCTCCTCCATCTTCTCTGTCACTTGACCATTTCTATCACATCACAATCTTCTCCTATCATCAGATCTGTTCAGCAAGCTACTGTATTCTGCTCCAGCAATTATCCCCCCCCCAATCTTGATCTACAAAAAAAAGAACTGGGGATACTGAAAACAAAGGCTCAACATTATTTACATTTTAAAGAACACCACCGTAAGAAGTCAGGAATTCTGATGTGCGCTTACGAAAAGCATACAGTGTCAGAATCTTACAGTGGTTTCAAAAAAAGCAACAAAGATCCTCTTTCACATCACACCTGCCTAAGTATGCACACTTAACTATCATAGGGGGTACTTTCGTCATCGTACAGTGATTGACTGAAATTTACATGCAGATGTGTAAAGTGTGATGTTCTGACGAGAGATAGGATAATAATGATTTTAATGATTTTTTTAATGAATATTTTTGTGGCTAATTTTAATCAAACTGTTTGTTGACTTCACTGAAGGATAGACTGAGTCAGAATGCAAAGCAGGTTGTCTAGTCCATTCCAGTGGGGTGGGTGAGGGGAAGGTGCACAGATGATTGATGGGGAGAGGGAGAGGGAGTCTGTGGGTATGGGTAGGCATTGTCATTAAAGACTTGTGTGATGTGGAACACTTCCACCAGAAAGCTAAAGATAAAGAATTATTTAAAAGAGAGATACTCAGGAAATGAGCTTTTGTAGGGCTACAGAGAAACAACAGAGAATTGGAATTAAAAAGAATGAGCTGCTTGTGCTAACAAAATGGCAAAGTGCTCTCAATAGAACAAATTGCCCACTCTTGTTTCCATGTTTAACTGAAAATTATACGCATTGTATAAAGATTTATGGACAACTTGGTTCAATTCAATCTTTTCAACAATTTTAAGTCTGAACTACTGCCTCTAGATTTATTGTAAAGTACGAAATAATATCGGAAAAGAGGCATTTTGGCATCTTGAATGCGTTGAATAGAGCAATGTAGACTAATTATGCTTTGACAAATGGATTGGAAAGAATACTAAACGGTTGGGGGTAGGGGTGGAATTCAGTACTCCTGAGTCACACTGGGAGCATTTATCAGGAAATTGTGGCACACCACCACCATTTTCTGCTAATTAAAATGAATGGATGGAAAATGGTAGGTTGCGTAGCCAGAAATCCACAATATAAGCGGCCGTTTGGAAAGGCTTCCCATTAGTAGCCAGAACTTGAATAATTGTCAATCACACATGTGCACATGCACACTCGTCTAAATTTTAGTTGCATTTAGACTAGGGTCAGATTACCCTCAGAATGGTGCATGCTGAGTGGAAACACTATTTAAAAGATTACTCACTTCACAATCGAAACCAGTCTTTGGAAAGTTCTCCGGAGGTTGGTTTTGCAGAGTCAAATGTATTCACAGTCCCAACACATAGATTTGTTGAGCTCTACTTTAAAAAAAAACTGTCAATAACTTAGCGTGGGTACTCTTGTGTTTATCTCAAGAATAACCCATTCTGAGTGGGACCTTGTTCAAACATTATAGGTACCCAAGGCAAAGCTTGGGGCTTTATAGGGGGAAGTACAAAAAGTGCCTGTGTTCAAACAGACTATAGGGACTTCCATCCTGAACTCTAAAAATCATGCCTCCGTGACTCAGTTCTACCAAATCAATCAGCATTTTGAGATAATCACCGGATACACACATTCCCATGCATCTTTGCTTTTGAAGGCAAAAGTCACTGTTAATCTCAGGTTCTTAGCCTGACCATTATTCCATGTGATGTGAGCTGATCTACTCCAAGTCTTACAGTATTTAGTATGCCATAGCTTTCGACAGGTCTCCAGTACTCTGTACTCTGAGAAAAAGGGTAACTTATACAGATGCGCAATAGAAAGCATCCTACCGGAATTGGCAGCAGCTCAGTTCAAGACTGCAAGAAATTGCAGAAGGATTGTGCATATAGCCCAGTCCATCACACAAATGAGCCACACCCCCTCCCCCCCCCCCCCCCATCAACTTCATCTACACTTCAGGCTGCCTCAGGAAAACAGCCAACATAATTAAGGACCATTTCCACCCCAGTCATTCCTTATTCTCCCCTCTCCCATTAGAAAGAAGATACAAAGGCATGAGAGCATGTGGTTGAAGATTCGGGAACAGTTTCTTCCCCATTGTTGCAGATGACTAAATGGTTCTCCCGTAGGCTAGGGTGTCTAGCACTTTCTTTGCGAACTTTGATTTTTCTTTTGTCTGCACTTTCTCTATAATTGTGACGCTATAATACTGTAACATTAGATTCTGCATTCTGGTATTTTTCTCTTTGTACTATCTGTTGTACTTGCCTATAACTAGATTATACTCATGAATGGTATGATTTGACTGGATAACATGTAAACAATGTTTTTCACGGTATGTCGGTACACATGACAATGATAAGCCAATACCAACATCTGAAATGAGAATTTAAGTTACGGTTATGTCGCTTTATATTGATGATCAAATCACAATTAACGGTAACAAATGGCAACCAAAGCTCCTCTTCAGATCTCAATTGGGCTTCTGCTCAGTCAATGTCCAAGTGATTGTTGATGATGTGAAGAATTTTGTCTTCCTATGTATAACAATGCCTGAAGGATCTTCACAGATCTTGTCCATTCATTTTGCAAGCCTTGAATTATAAACAGCAAAGGGTGATGTGTGTGGTAAAAATGGCTTAGCCGGAACGGTTATATAAGTCACTAGGGGCGCTGCACTGAGAGCAGCCTCTGCCTGCAGCCTTTTGTTTTTCCATCTTTTTTTAATTTTTAGTCAGTTTAAAGTTTGTTTTTGGGGGAGTCTTTGACTTTTATATGTGGGGGAGGGGGGCAGGGTAAGGGGGAAACTAACTCCCGGTCGCTTCCTGGCGGGGATGCGACTATTTCTCCGAGTCGCGTCCTCGCCCCCACACCTCGCGGCCTACCTTCTGGATTGGAGCGGCCTTTCCTGCCGGGGACCGGGAACCAGACCAGAGCTGCAACAGCGGCGGCACTGGAGTCACCACGGAGCGGGCGATGCCTACCTGGGTCGCCATTTGGAGCTCCGGAGCGTTGGGCCACTGCTCCAACATCGTGGAGTTCTGGTTTGGAGAGCTACCAACGCAGGCAGTGCTGAACAACTCCGTGGAGTCCTGGGGCCCTTTGCCGAGGACTGCCAGCGTTGTATCTCCACCCGGCGCGGACTGCGGACTTCGGGAGCCGCGGACTCCGGTAGGAGGGGGCCGACTCAGGGTCCAGGCCGCTGAGGACATCCCCCAGCCCCGACGTCGGACTTTCATCACCCCGGCGAGGGGGCCTGAACATCGGGCCGCCCGTAGCGGCGACTGCGGAGGGCTAGGGGAGGCCCTGACCAGGGGGAACAGTGGGGAACATCAGGGGAAGAGACTGACTTTGGTGCCTTCCCTCACAGCGGGAAACTTTGATCCTGCTGTGTGGGGATGTTTTATGTTGAATTCTATCTACTCTATGTTGTGTTCATTATTTTTTACTGTATGGCTGTATGGTGATTTCATTTCACTGTGCCAATTGGCACACGTGACAAATAAATGTATCTTGTAGAAGGACCATGAAAGGTATGTGATAATCATTCACCCACCAGCTGTGACTCATGGATGCATTAATTGATGGTTGCAATTTGCATCAAAATAAAACAGTTATCATGGGTTCCTCTCCATTTCCTCAATAGACTATTAAAATCTTTGAAAACATTTAATATAAAACAGGCACAAGATATTTACTATAATCAGAGAAGCAATGAGGATGCCCTCGAACTAATTTTTGATGGATACCAGCCTCTGGAAGAATGACTGACCACTGATCTGGGTCAAATCCATTCACAGTATTGCTTTCATTTTCCCACCAGTCAAATGGACTGGGCAAGGATCCTTGCAAAATAACTCAGCTCTGGACCTTGACGTTGCGGTTCATGGACTCAATGCAGAACACTCGAAGCCATAGTACTCCATCTATCCCCGGTGAAGAAAGCTAATATTAATAGTTACAAAGCCTCATTCACTGTCTGTTTCCCCTCAAGAAAGGATTCTGCTGACTCACAATCCTTACAGTGCTTTTTAGAATATGTTCATATTCAAAGTAAAATTATCTAGTAGATGAGACAGGAGTGAGCTGGAAGCAATAGAAGATATATTAATATTGACAATGTATGTTGTATTTAATATTAGTCGCTTATATCTTCCCCAAGCATCCAAAGTCATAGTGCTTCGACAAAGAGACAGATGAACATTTTCATGATCATCAAACAGATTGATATTACTGCAGTGGAAATGTCATCTTGGTTTCAATATTGCAGATCCTTATTGAAACTAAACCAAACAACTGTTGGTGAATTCTGTGGACCTTAATAGTAGCAAAAACCAATGTGTAGAATAAATATTAAAGAAAACTCTTTTGGAGTCCTCCACTAGGCCCAAAGCTGGCCCCCAGGATTAGTTACTGCAAGTTATCTCCACTCAACCAAGGTAAATAATAAGCGTTCATCATGATCGAATGGCTGTACCATGGATGGCTTCAGTGCCATCCAATATAACCTCTCCTATGGATTAATCATTTCTCAGAATGATTACACGCGTGTTCTACTAGGAAGGTACAGCACCAAGTCTTCCACTCATCAGATCAGAATTTTCCCAGTCTGCCCAAAGGGTATTAAAACATTACATTGAACAAATTAATCTTAACATTATATAACGCCATAACAATATCTGCTTGGTGCCTACCCTACTTGAGTACATTCAAGGTTGGAAGGCACTAGTATTGAGATGCAATGGTAACGCAATCCATTTCCCTATTCCTATGAGGCAGCATCAGGCTACTAGAAGGCTTCTCCCTTTCCTTCTGGTATGGACAGTCACAAGAAATTGTTGCCCTCCATGAGAGGGTTTCAAACTTTTAAGCCACAGTCTGGGGTTACTGGGTGTAGGACAAAGGTAAGTGTGTCCCTGACAGGCATCGGTAGCGGGAACATTGCTGACATCTGCAGTGGGGTCATCAATGCCACAAGTTGGTCTAAATTGTTTTTTAAAACGTAATCTCAAATAAAAACAGAAAATGCTAGAAATACTCAGCAGTTTAGGCCACATATTTGGGAAGAGAAACAGAGTTAATGTTTCATGTCAAAGTCCCTTTGTAAGAATTTCTAAAGGACTTTACATCCTATCAGATCTTCTCCATTAACATTGGAAGTCTTGAATTATGAGCGCCAGTGAATGTTATTGGTAACAATGCCTTAGCCTGACGGATTATATGACAAGGTCTCTGAGAGGCATACGACAGTATATCATTAGCTTTGTTTTTGTTCCATAGGTGTGGCTTGACCTATCGAGTTTCAGGCCACCAATTTTGTCCTATGTTCCTTAATTCTATTGTCCATGGAATTTAACTTGCACAAGTCTGAAGTGATGCACTTTAGGAATGGAATACACCATGAATGTCAGGGCCCCGGGAGTGCTGTAGAACAGGGAGACTAGGGGGTATAGCACACATTTCCCAAGGTAGTGACAAAGGCAAATGGCACACTTGCCTTCATTGTCTAGTCCAAAAGGCATAACTTGCTGAATGCTGAAGTCCTGAGTGTACCAACTATCTGGAGTATTCAAGGACGTGTTCAACCTCTCGCTTCTGTGGTCTGAGGTTTCCACTATTTCAAAAGAACATCTCTGTACCGGTGTCAATTACTATCATTCTGTAGCACTTACATCTATTGTAACAAAGTGCTTTGAAAGGTTGGCTATGGCTCAAATCTCAGAAATAAAATGGGTCAGTTTTGATCTTCCTATCACCACAGCAGGTCAACAGCAAATGTTAATTTACAGCCATCTATTGTCCTCCGGTCTATCTAGACAATAGAAACAAATATATTAAGCTGTTGTCCATTGATTACGGTTTGACGTTCAACACTATAATCTCCTCCAAACATTACCTAGCTCCAAGAGCTGAGCCTCTGTACCTCCCCTTGCAACTGGATCCTTATCTCATTCATCGGCAGACCCCATTCAATGCAGATCAGAAACAATCTCCTCCTCATTAACCATTAGTGCAAGTGGACTTCAAGGCTGCATACGTAGCTCCTTGCCCTACTTTTTTTACAGCCAAGACTGTGTGGCTAAGCACAGCTCCAATGCCATCTACAAATTTGCTGATGGTATCACTGTAATCATGGGTGGTGATGAGTCATTGTACAGGAGAGAGACAGAACATCAGGTGGAGTTCAGCGCAGGAACATGCCCTTTAGTCCAAGATGTCGTATGCCGAACATGATTGCTACTTAAACTAATCAGTGCTGCCTGCATGTGCTCCATCTCCCTCCTTTCCCTGCACATTCGTGGACCTATTCAAAAGCATCATTTACACCATTATCATATCTCCTTCCACTGCCATCCCTTAGCCAATAATACACTAGTCTATTGTTCTTTCAAAGCTATTAACTAATGCTCACCAAAACAAAATTTGGAAATTGCCTCCATGTCTTGACAATGCATCTCCAATCATTTGATAATTTTAACACTTTCTTGTGTAATTGCACCCTTTTGGTCTTTGAGTTTTGTTTAACGGTTTCTGGCTGCCTGAACTCCTTTGGCTTGAATATTCAAAGATTTTCTTTAATACTAGTGAATATTCGTACTTAATCTTGATTGGCTGCACTTTGCTCTGTACTTTGTTGTATCTCATCCATGGAAGCTCGTAAGATCGTAAGAGATAATGGAAGATAGTTTTATATACAAATGCAGGTAAAAGATTCTATTCATCATCAACTGCCTGGTTCAATGTCATGTTGAAGACCTATCCTGCTATCTTTAAAAAAAGGTATCCAGCTATCTTTGAGCTCCTCTTTTTGCTATTTTAAAGATTGGTACAATAACAATATTAAAAAAAGCATTTGGACAGGTACAAAGAAAGGAATGGTTTCGAGGGTTATGGGCCATATGTACATAAATGGAACTAGTGATGACACGGGGCATCATGGTCAGCATGGACAAGTTGAGCCAAAGGGCCTGTTTTAGAAGAGCCTGCTACAGAACTCTGTGGCTCCGTGACTATCTATATCTTCCTTCAATGCAAAGTTCCCCTCTTTGCTGTCAAGCAGTCACCTGAAAAATTAGTTTATCTTGCCTCCTTTGTCGTCTAAATCATTAGTACATATTAAAACAAAACAAGAGGGAGAATATAGGCTCCTTTTGAACCTATTGCTAACAGCCTACAATTATAAAAATATTAACCACTTTGCTTCGTACCTCTGAGCTAGCTTTGCTTTAAATTTATTGCTCTCCGTTGGATTCCAGGGGCTTTTACTTTGTTTCTCTTGCTTGCCCTTGGACCTTGTCAAAAGCTTTCCTGAAATCATTATAGATTTGTGCATTGCCTGCATGAAATTCTGCTTGTCCATCGTCTCAAAATTTGGTGAATCCAAGTGAACAGGAGTGCAGAACTGCAGGGACTTTGCACAACCCAATCTAATATAGCTCTGAGAGAGGTTGCACTGAGAGAGAAAGTTGAGGCTTTGAAAGGATTTGAGATTGATTGATTGAAAGAGACAGCATGGGAGTAAACCCTTCGGCTCACCAAGTCCATACTGACCATCCTTCACCAGTTCTCACTAATTTTATGTTTTGCACCCACTTTTGCATCCACTCCCGACAAACTAAGGGCAATTTACAGAGATCAATTAACCCGCAAACCCACATGTCTTTGGAAAGTGGGAGAAACTCGGAGCATCCAAAGGAAACCCATGCAGTCACAGAGAGAATGTGCTAACTCCACACAGACAGCATCCGAGGTCAGCAGGACTTACTAGCACGAGGCTGTCCGACTTCGGGGCTGCGGTGGGTTCCGGCATTCTGGCGTTCCGTCAGCCTGACTTTGGTGGCTTTCCGGTGGCAGTGGCGGCGGCAGCGACTTCGGAGGCTTGGCCGCGGGCCCAGTGGATGACATCGTCGGGAGCTCGCAGGTCACAGGTTGGTGACCTGTTTTTCCGGAGCTCCCGTGGCAACAGATGCGTCCGCTGGACTGGAGGGCGGCAGCTTCGGCAGCTTTGACCACCCCGGGCCGTGGAGGTGAACCGGCCCGTTCGCAGAGCGCGGTTCAGCCGCGGGACTTATTTACATCACCCCGTGCAGTCACAACATCGGCGGCCTGGGTCGCCTCAGCGCAGAGGAAGAGGAAGAACAAGAAGGGAAGAGACAAAGACAAGATTTTTGCCTTCCATCACAGTGAGGAGGTGTCTGGGGAACTCACTGTGGTGGATGTTAAATATGTGTTTATTGTGTGTTTTGTTATTTA
Source organism: Raja brachyura (assembly GCA_963514005.1). Next base: position 11,677,182 of record OY740798.1, read on the forward strand.
CTATATGTATGACTGCAGGCAACGAAATTTCGTTCAGACCGCAAGGTCTGCATGACAATAAAATTTTCCATGATTCCATGATAGTGAGCACAGAGATCATGGATGAGTGCAACCTGATTGGAGTTAGGATACAGGTTTTTGAATGTTGCAGTTTAAGAAAGATGGAAGCTGGTAGATATGCCAAAACCCTGTTTGACTAGTTGAATTGCGAGGTAACAAGGATTTCAGAAGCAAATGAACTGAGGGATTTGCATAAATGAGCTATCCAAATCAAATCATTAGTGGTGGTGATAGAGAAAGGATATTGATGGATCCCAGATTAAATAGAATAACAAATTTGCATTATAGGTGTTGTTTTCGACCGGAATATTATGGTGTCTGAAGGCTTTCTAATAGTTAGTTGAAGGAACGGTTAATATAGATCGTGGAGGTCTCTGATCTTGTAATTCACAATATATTATTACTTTCACTTATTCGTTTTCAAGAAGATATGTTTGATCAGTGAGACAAGGTTTTATATCAATCTTGTGAATTCCATTTCCTCAATGGCCAAACATTTATGAGATACATTGGTTACAAAAGAACACTATTACTTACTTTTTGCAATTCCCTTTGTTAACCCCTCCACTTCCTCCTTTATCATACAGCTCGTTGCACTTATGTGTAATGACAATAAAAGATATTATTATTATTATATTCTTTGACCGAATGTTTCATAAATACTCTTGATCCTTGCCTTTATTTTCCTCGTAGCTGGCATCCTTATAGTACGCTTCAGTCACTTTTTGAAATTAAAAGTATTTATAAATGTCTCAATTTTTCCTCTTTTCTCAGGCACAGCTGCAAAAGTCATGATATTTGCTGCTGAGGATAATTAATTCTAATTCAAAAGTGCAGCACTAATTATAGAAATAATTTGTTTTTCTCTCTAGATTTCCCTGCTTCATTGTTATGAGAGTATGCTTTGGTTGCCTTTCAACTAACTTGTGCATACCCTCATTACATTAATCACAAAGACTAACTATTGAGCATCTTCATTGAAATTCACTGTGGGATTCTGACACCTATAGAAAATGGTCATATCGAAGAGAGGTACTCTCCTCGTGGCTTCAGATTTGGACCTAGAAGGTTGTTTAACCCTTTGAGTGTATACCATCTCTCAAGGTAATCCCATTAATCCTATTGCAGTAATCTATTCTCTCTCATGTGTCCATCACTCCACCCTGATTCTGCTATCACCCACCAAAGGGCAAAATGCAGTAACCAATTGATTACCAGTCAGTATGTCTTTGGCGTGCAGGAGAAGAGCGGAGTACCTGGGAGAAACCCATCCACATGTAAATTTATGTAAATTCCACATAAATAGCAAAATTAAATGAGAACTTATCAGTTCACAGTTTGATCCTTATTTTATGAGGCGTTACGATGAGGGATTTTGTGAAGACCCCGCCAGCACGCATGCGCGACATTCTTCAAAGCAGCGGTGTGAAATCACAGATAGTAGAGTTGACTGAAGATAGTAAGATAAGAGAACTAACATACCAGTTGAACTTATGATAGAGGGTTGGGAGCGGAGGGCACAAAATCCCTCATAACTCCTCATAAAATAAGGATCAAACTTCGAACTGGTAAGTTCTCATTTAATCTTACAATTTTACTTTGGAGTCATGTGAGTGACTTCGTAAAGATTTCAAAGCTCTGTGATTTCATGCCCTGGAAACTAGTCCATGCTCACACACTGCCGTAATGACCAATGGATGAAGTATGTTAACGTATTTCACACTTTGTTTCAAGTCTGAAATACTTGAGCTGAAAAACAATAATGTATTTATTAACAACAAATAATAAACCCCTAACCGGGGAAATTAAGACAGAACTTAAAACAGTATCTGCAAAAGTTGCAGGTGTGGTCACAGGTTTGTTATAAAACCGTTGAAAAGTTGACTCATTGGACCAACCCGCCGTTGCGAGGATGTGGTCCATGGAACTTCCATCATCCTCGCCGCTGATGTAGACGCAGCCCTGGTAGAATGAGATCTAAAAACATCAGTGTCTACCCCTGCTGCACCTAAGACCACCCTGAGCCACCTTGAAATGGTCGGTACAGTTACCCTGTGGTGAGGGCGTTTAAAACTGATTAAAAGGCCCATTTCCGTACCCCTGAGATTTTTAGTGACCTCTAGGTAATGACGAAGGTGGGTAGTTATACCAAGTTATACAAATTGTCTAATGGATAGGCCAGAAACTTCAATTTTAGGCCAGATGACCCAGGTATGTTATGTTTAAGTAATTTATATAAAAGGTCACATTATTTGGAGTCGATACCATGGTATCCAATTTTAAGTTATGCAGGGTCTGGACCCTCTGTGCAGTAACAAGTGCCATCAGCATCACTACCTTGTAGGTGAGCTTGGTCAATGAGAGTGACGTGACAGGTGCCCAATCCCTATCCCTGGGAGGATTAGAATTAAAAATACCCCTCATAAGTTTAGACACCAGGGGATGGGATCCCACTCCAAGCTGTTCTAACCCAAGCCTGAGGTAGGACGATAAAGCACTCCTAGCGCAGTTGATGGCACTATAACTGAGGCCCTCATCGTAGTGAAGGCTAGCCAGGAATTCCAGTACATCCGTAATGGTGGCAGAGTTGTATGTGGTGCCAGTCCTGGAACAAAATACCTCCCATTTTTTAACATAGGTAAGGTATTGTCTCCTAGTGGACTCCCTGCACGACGCCGTGATGATGTTCATGGTCCTGTCCGTCAGCCCGAACTTCAGGAGAGATCTATTCAGAACCTGCAAGCCAACAGGTTCATGTAATCAGGGGCAAATCATCCGTGCCATGATTACGTGAACCTGTTGGCTAGCCTGGTACATCGAGGACCACAGGGAACCATGGCTGCGTAGGCCAGTCGGGTACTATCAGAATCCCTGATGCGGAGTCTAATTGAATTTTCCGCACTACCCGACTGATGAGGCAGAAAGGGGGAAATGCATAGAAAATCAAATCCCCCCAATGTAGCGAGAAAGCATCCATCACTACTGCCCGAGGGTCTGGTTCCCATGCAACATATGTTGGTATCTGATGGTTAAGCCTAGATGCAAAAAGATCGATATCTGGCATTCCATACCGAGCTATAATGTCGGTAAATACCAGGTGGTTCAACATTTATTCGGTGTTGTCATTAAATATGCGTGACCTGGTGTCCGCCACTGTGTTGAGCTTACCCGGAAGGTAGGTAGCTGATATCCAAATGTTTCTTTTTATGCACCAGTGCCAGATTGAATTTTCCAATTCATCACAAGATATCGACTTGATACCACCCATATGATTAATATATGCCACCACTGTGGTGTTGTCTATTTGTAGGCGAACATGCAGATGGTGCATATCTGTACAGTAGGCCCGCAGTCCATGAAACGCTCCCAACATTTCCAAATAATTAATACCTTGTGTCCGAAGTAAGGTAGATTCGTGTGTATTCCATCTACCACCACAACTGGAGGTGGTATTGGTAGCTCCCCAACCGTGAGCGCTGGCGCCAGTTTGTAACACAACCGAAGGGTTTGTGATTGTGATAGGATTAAAGCAATGTCGAATATTGCTAATCCACCATCGCAATTCGATTTTTGCTTTGGCCGGTTTTGGCTCTTTGTAAATTTTGGTAATGTAACGGTCCATATTGTGTGGCTGGAAATGTAGCCACAAGTTTCCCGATTACCCTGGCAGCGTGCCGAATGGTTGGTTTACTGGCGCAAACAAGGCTATTGCATGTCTCTATTAAGCCTTGCTTTTTGGCAAGGTGACAGTCATATGAACAGAATCGATCGTGAACCCCAGATAATCCATTATTACAGAAGGCATTAACTTGAATTTGTCTGGATGGATGATAAATCCCAGTTTTTGAAATAGAAGCTTGGTGGCTGTCACAGCCAATTTAGCCAATTCCAAGGTTTTCCCCACAATTAGGATGTCATCAAGATACGCCATGACAATATGCTTTTGTTTCCGTAGAGACGCCAATGCTGGTTTCAATATTTTGCTAAATAGTCTGGGGGCTGTTGTTAGTCCATTAGGCAGCGCTTTATACTGCCATAGCGGCCCCATCCAGATAAATTTCAAATATCTGCGGTGATCTTCATGTGGTATACATCTTTTAGGTTGATGCAAGCCCTGAAGTACCCTTTGGAAACTAGTTGTTTAGCAGTTACAAATGTTTCCATTTTGAAGTGGGTATATTGCACGAAAGTATTCAGTTGTGTCAAGTCAATGATAATGCGGCATCCACCATCTTTTTTGGTTTTATTGAAGATGTTTGATACAAACTCAAGAGTTCGTGTTTAGTTTTCTCTATTACTCCCTTAGAATACAACCTAAGTAGTTCCGCATGACCTGCCACTTTCTCTTTTTGTGAAAGCACAAATTTCAGGCTAGCTACATGTTGAACTGGTAGGAGGAGTTTGTCAATGAATTCAATTTTGCTTCCCTGAATACTGTGTAATATAAAGAGATCAGAAGTTATAGAACTCCATGCATCCCGAAACAAGTGTAATCTACCCCCTACTTGTGAATTTACACATGCGATATTCCCAAGGCAACTAGACCCACCTATCTCCATGGTTACTGGTGGCATTGGGTCGGCTTCTTCCGTCCTTGGCTCTTGGGAGGTGGAGGCGCTGTGGTATGGGGTTGGCGCATTTTCCAGGAAGGCCGCTCTGGGACATGGCCTAAAAAAGACCTTTGGTGGGTTGTGCGGCCTTCGGTGTTTCACCCGCTGTCCTGTCGCTATGGTAGCGAGACCTGTTGGTGGTTGCATAGGGGTGCTGCCGCCGGCTGTCTGTTGACCTGATGGTAGTCGGTGCCATGATCATGCCCACCGCTTTTGCTTCTTCATCAAGGTCTTTAATCTGTTTCGGCAGGTTGTCCCCGAACAGCAGAATAGGCGGTGGTGTGCTGCTAGTTTAACACAACCCTGCGAATTTAGGGTTGAGTGTAGGACGGATCGCACTTTTTCTGAAGCAGTTAATTTCGAACTGGACGTTGCAGAGTAGTGCTAAAGCATCCTGTTCCTCATCCGTCATATCATTGCCATCTACAGATCTGGCAAATGCAGTAATTCCTGCAGCTAGCAGTTTTAATATCTTCTGCATCTTGATTTCTTGAGCCCTGATGCTGGGACTAATGTTCCCCCAGATGGGGTTGTTGACTGCCAGTACATTGAGAGATACACAGTTCTCTAGAGCAAGGTATTTGGCCGTGGTATCATTGATAACTTGCTCCTGCAGCTGGTGCGTTGTTGGGTAATTAATGCTCGCCGCCAGCTGCAGTTGTAACGGCTGTCCCTTCTGGGATGGTATTGCGAATTTCGATACCATACCCAGGAGCTCGTCTTCCTGCACCCCTACATTGAGTTCTTCAGCCAACCTCTCTTCAGAGTCAGCCCAGCCCTGACCCCTAATGCTCACCTGCGAAGAGGGTGAGACATTGGGCAGCCCTGAAAAGGGTACTGCTGTAGCACTGCGAAGAGACCCACGGTGACCAGACTCCTGCTGGAGTAGGTCACATTGGAGCAGCTGCTCCACCAGCCACTCCATGCGTGATAATCGACTGCCGTCGCTACCCCCGAATGGCAGGTCGTCAGGCCGGGACTCAGCTGAGTCAACGGGGCTGCCCGACTTCCGGGTGGCTTTGCCGCCAATCCGCGGTGTTCCTCCGGACTGTAGCGGCCGGAAGTCAGGGGCTGCCGTATGTTCAACGCCCAGTTCAGGGGTTGTCGGCCGCTGTTTACTGCCCGCGGTCCTGCGGTCCTCCGCAGTCTGTTGGGAAACGGCCCGTTTCTTTCCTCGAGTTTTTTCCATCCCTCGAGGTAGTGGGTACTCTGGAATACAAATGGGAAAGCAGATGGGAAAGTCACTCACGTGACTCCGAAGTAAAATAGAACTGGAGATCAGTATCAAACTGGGTAGCTGGATCTATGCGGCCGCAGAACTACAGTAACTGTGCCTTTGTGCCCGTCTCATGTAGAACTCTTGAACTCATGTAGAACATGTCTGAAGATGGGTCTCAACCCGAAACGTCGCTCATTCCTTCGCTCCATAGATGCTGCCTCACCCGCTGAGTTTCCCCAACTTTTTTGTCTACCTTCGAACATTTCCAAGATCTGTTGTACTTGGTACAAAATGTGAAGCTGAACCCATTACTCTGCAAAATTCTGCTTTCTTGGTATAATATTCACAAACTACATGTACTGGCCACGGTGCAAATTGGAAATGGAAGGCTTATTACCCACTGATTTGTTTGTCTGTATTTTAGTGGTAAAACAACAAATTTACAGGAGCTCATCAAATTGGCCGAGAGTCTGTTTGGAAATAATTGATTTATAGTTCAGGAGAAATCAGTACTTTAAACAGAGTTTACATTTCCGATTAATAAATAGGGTATTGCAATTTAGCTGACTGAGTTTGCTATTCTGATCTGTATGATTTCATTATTTGAGTAGATCATGTTTAACCTGTGGCTAATATTACTTAAACTCGGTGAGCAGAAGTGCTTGGTTGGTTAGGTTTATGGCCAATTACCAATGCAGGAAAACATTCAGTTCAAAATGAGTTCTTGCTGAACAGCCTTTGACTTTGGATGTTAAGTAATGAACAAATCCCTGCGAGATCCAAAAGAGCTACATGGTCACAACAAGCACTTCCTGAGCACATATTTTTTGAAGGTGAATGGGTGTCAAATATGCTGAATATAGAACAGTACAGCACAGGAACAGTCCCTTCAGCTCACGATATCTATGCCAAACATGATGCCAATTAAACTAATCACCCCTGCCTGCATATAACCCATATCCCTCCATTCCCTGCATGTTCTTATGCCTACCTAAAAACATCTTAAACCCCAAATTGTGCATTGCGTTGTGATGCAAGTTATGTGTGCAATTTTGCTGAGGTATTTGCATTGGGAAATGGGCAATTCCAGAGATAATAGCTTTTAAAAATGCGCGAAATATATAATCTACCTGTCAAAGCCATTTAAAGTGGTGCTTTCTAGGGTGCTAATGATTACTTTGGGTGCCCACCCTGCTGAAAACTTTGCCCCTGAGGCCTAGGGTCAGGCTTTGCCTATTTCTGTAGCTGGAATGTTCTTCCCTGCACTCCTATTCTGAGAAAGAAACGGAAAATGATTATACTTAACAGGTCAGTCAGCATCAGTAGAAAGGGTAGGGGGTACACAAAATGCTGGAGAAACTCAGCGGGTGAAGCAGCATCTATGGAGCGAAGGAGATAGGCAATGTTTCGGGCCGAAACCCTTCTTCAAACGGGTCTGAAGAAGGGTTTCGGCCCGAAACCCCATAGATGCTGCTGCACCCGCTGAGTTTCTCCAGCACTTTGTGTACCCTCGATTTTCCAGCATCTGCAGTTCCTTCTTTAAAACTCAGTAGAAAGGGTAACTGAGTTAACATTTTATATTGATGAACCTTCATCAAATTTAAAGTTCTGCCGAAGAATCATTGACCTGAAACATCAAATCCTCTTCTCTATTCGCAGAAACAGTTTGATCTGTTGAGTTTTGTGGCATTTTCTGTTTTTAAATTCAGGTTGTGTAAGAAGGAACTGCAGATGCTGGTTTAAACGGTAGATGGAAACAAAAAGCTGGAGTAACCCAGTGGGACAGGTAGCATCTTTGGAGGGAAGGAATGGGTGACATTTCGAGTCGAGGCCCTTCTTCAGACTCGAGAATTGTTGGAGAAGTTGGTTCAGTGCAGGTGGAAGCCCAAAGATGAATTTGTTGACAACCAGTCCTATGCTACTGAGAACATATTGTCCTGGGAATAGGTTGGCATGGATTTAAGGGAAGAAGGGAAAGATTTAATAGGAACCTGAGGGGCAACTTTCTCTCACAGATGGCGATATGTATATGGAACAAGCTGCCAGAAAAGGCAGGTACTATAAAAACATTTAAAAGACATTTGCACAGGTACATAGAAAGGAAAGGTTTAGAGCGATATGGTCAAGTGCACGCAGGTGGGACTAGTGTAGATGGGACTTCTTGGGCAGCATGAGCAAGTTGGGCAAAAGGGCCTGTTTCCATGCTCATGACTCAATGAATGCTTAACAAAAGACCCTTCCAGTCCACCATCATCCAAGTACCCTTGCAGTGCTCAACAAAGTGTATTTCAGAGGTTCTGATGTAATCCTGCGTGTCTCATGTGCAGAAATTGCATCAGTTTGCAAAGATGACTGATGCCAAGAAGTACCCAGCTGAATTTTGCAAATGATGCAAAAATGACCTGGTATACAATTTTCATGATTAATTCTGGTAATATATAGTATTATGCAATTGAATTTCTGGGCAATTGTTCGAGATCATAAAGAATATGACTGATACATGGGATCAACAGTTGGTCAATGAAAGACACAACAAACCAGATAACACTGTGGCAATAAGAATAATGAAATAACATGATCGTATTGAATAGTGGAACAATCTCAAGGGGCAGAATGGTAAGCTTCTATTTGTGTGCATCTTCCTTTCTCTGGTAAGCACAGATTGCATGTTGGATTTGAAGGCACGATTTGGCAATATTAGTTTTCCTATCCAAACAGCACACCTTTATTTAAATCAGCCACAGCTGATGAAGCATGCTGACCCAGCTTGTCACCAAGTGACCTGTGATAAGGAAATAATGAACACTGAGTATCTGTCATCATAACCATTTCTGACAGTTTGGCTACAGGCTCATCTGCGTTACTTACATAGAAAGGCCTTTGTTGTTCCCACTAGTGACTTTGCAGACTGCTGTGGGGTTTGCTAACTGCTGCACTCCTCCCACAATATCCTGCTGTATGGACGAGCAGCTGTCAATGACAAATCTGGCATTTGTCCTGATGATGTACTTGGCCTTTATTTATTTCTCCTTTTACACACAAAAAAATATATCGATATACATTTTTTATTTTTTTTTGCCATTCACCCTATTTCCTGTCTTAATTTGCAAATGAACCACATCCAGATGTAAACAATGGGACAAGGTTTGTTTAAGACCTATTTTAAAGGAGCACTCAGGCCAATTAAGTATTTATAAGTTGATCTGACAATTTAGTTAAGAACCTCATTTTCTATATAATGATGGTATCTAAATTATTTAAGAAGACTTGCTAATCTTTATTGCACTTTAAAAAATTTAGTGATGGCTATTTGAACACTGTTTTCCTTCTGAGTCCCCGCATTAAAAAATATATGGGGTGTAAAAGAATAAAATAGCGTGCCATTTTAATTCTGGGACTATAAATATAATTCAGTTTCATTAGCATAATCTCATTAAGAAAACCACATTTTGCCTTTTAAATATCTGTTTAGGCTCTCAAGGATGTATGGGGTTTCTGAAAATTAAATGGAGCACCTTATATAATTCTTGTGTAATTATATTTTACAACTGTTGAATTTTACTCAAAAGTGTGAGAGAAATTTGTTTATCTAAGGAAATGCTTCATTTTTTACTGCTTTGAATGGTCAATGAAAATTGTCTTCCATTGGTTTCTGCTAAATGCTCAATGGAGATGTTTGTGTTTGTTGGAGGTCTATCATCTCAGCACCAGGCCATTGCCACAAGGGTTCCTCAGGGCAGTGAGCTGACTCCGAAGGTCTTCAGCTGCTTCATCACTGACTTTCCTTGTATCAAAAGGTCAAAAGAGGGAATGTTTGCGATTGAACAGTTTAATTCCGTTCGGAGCTCCTCAGAAAATCAAGGTCCAACTAACTTCCTTTGTACAATGTATAACCCCAATCTCTGTAGTTTCAGCTGGAGGTTCCACCGAAGGTCAATTTTACCATTGATGTCACCCTTGAGAAAAATTGGCTTTGATGTCAAGGGCGGTCGCTGACATCTCACCCCAGACCATATTTAATCTACTGATGAGGTCTGGCAAGGTGAAACCAAATCTAGGAATGGGTTTAGTCTAGTTTAGCTCATAGATGCAGCGTAAAAACAGGCCCTTTGGCCCACCATGTCCATGCCAATCTGTGATCCCAGTACACTTGCACTATCCTACAGACTAGGGACAATTTACAATTTTATTTTCCTGAAGCCAAATTAACCTATAAAACGGTACTTTTTTGGAGTGTGGGAGGAAACCGGAGCACTCGGGGAAAACCCATGCAGTCACGGGGAGAACTTACAAACTCCACACACAGACAGCACCCATAGTCCGGATCGAACCCTGATCTCTGGCACTGTAAGGCAGCAACTCTATTGCTGCCCACCATGCCGTCCCTTTGGAAAATGTCCCTCGAGAGCACAGCTTACATAAATTAAGTCAAGAGCAGATGAAGTGGGCAGTAATTAGGAGGATCAAATTAGTTTTTATGTGATCAGAATATACCTGGATATAAGGAAGAACAGGAAACAAAGAAGGTGAGATGCTTGAACAGATAATGTAATGCTCTGGAGAGCAAGAAAATGATTGAGAACTCAAAAGGCAAAACCGTATGGATCAGAATTATGAAATAATAAGAATAATATTATTCTATTATGACTATTCTAATACCATCTAATAGGAAGATTCAACTCAAATTGCAAAGAGATGTAAGAACCATAGCATGGTGATAATGTGGAACTTCAACCAGTTATATTGATTGGAATCTCATATTGATTGATTTAATATTAGGATATTAGATAGTGTGGAGAGGAATTACTGGAGGGCTTTCAAGGGAACTAGTTCAACCCAACTTAGATGGATGCATTATGGGATCTGGTGAAGAGGTAGACCAGGTTAATCATGTTTTAATTTGAGAAACAGAAAGGAAGTGTTCATAATATCATAATATAATAGAGGTTGAATTAATATTGGAAAGAAAATGCAGAGATGCCTAGAATAGAATTATTTGACTGGATGAGTCCCAACTTCAGCGTGAAGATAAAAAATCTAATCCATCAAGTACCTGCAGGTAAAACAAATTTAAGAAAACAGGCATCCTTTAAAGAGGAGATGGTTCCAGTATAGCGAGGTACTTTCCCACATGGAGGGAAAGGTGGCACAACCAAAGCCAGAGCTCCCTGACAAGACAGAGTAAAAATGAAGCAAAATAAAAAAGGTGTTGGACATCTTATAGCTTGATTGTAGACAAAAGTGCTGGAGAAACTCAGCGGGTGCAACAGCTTCTATGGAGCGTAGGAAATAGGCAACGTTTCTGGCCGAAACTCTTCTTCAGACTGATGGAGGATGCGGGGTGGGGCGGGGGGGAGCGGGGAGAAGAAAGGAAAAAGGAGGAGGAGGAGCCCGAGGGCTGAGGGAGAGCTAGGTAGGGGAGGAGACAGCAAGGGCTAACGGAATTGGGAGAATTCAATGTTTAAGCCACTAGGGTGCAGACTACCCAAGCAGAATATGAGGTGCTGTTCCTCCAATTTCCAGTGGTCCTCACTCTGGCCATGGAGGAGTCCCAGGACAGAGAGGTCGGACACTGAATGGGAGGGGGAGTTGAAGTGCTGAGCCACTGGGAGGTCAGGTTGGTTAATGCGGACCGAGCGGAGGTGCTCGGTGAAACGATCGTCAAGCCTACGCTTGGTCTCGCTGATGTAGATCAGCTGACATATAGAGCAGCGGATGCAATAGATGAGGTTGGAGGAGATGTAGGTGAACCTCTGTTGCACCTGGAACGACTGCTTGGGTCCTTGAATGGAGTCGAGGGGGGAGGTAAAGCGACAAGTGTAGCATTTCTTATGGTTGCAAGGGATAGTGTCCGGGGTGAGGCTGGGAAGGGAAGAATTGACAAGGGAGTTACGTAGGGAGTGGTCTTTGCGGAAAGCAGATGGGGGAAAGATGGGAAAATGTGGCGAGTGGTGGGGTCACGATGGTTGAGGCGAAAATGACGGAGGACTATTTGTTGTATGTGACGGCTAGTGGGGTGAAAGGTGAGGACTAGGGGAACTCTGCCGTTCTTGCGAGTGGGGGGGATGGGGAGAGAGAGCAGTGTTACCGGGTATGGAAGAGACCCTGGTGCGAGCCTCATCTATAGTAGGGGAGGGGAAGCCCCGTTCCCTGAAGAATGAGGACATCTCCGATGCCCTGGTGTGGAACAACTCATCCTGGGAGCAGATGCGGTGTAGACGGAGGAATGGGAGTAGGGGATGAAGTCCTTACAGGAAGCAGGGTGGGAAGAAGAGTAGCCTAGATAGCCATGGGAGTCAGTGGGTTTATAGTGGATGTCGGTCAGAAGTCCATCACCTGTGATGGAGATGGTGAGGTCAAGAAATGGTAGGGAAGTGTCGGAAATGGTCCAGGTGTATTTGAGTGCTGGATGGAAGTTAGGTTAGTTATAGTTAGGAAGTTATAGGAAGTTATAGTTAATTCTAGGTATTGGAAGTTAGGAAGTTAGTTATAACTTGATTGTACAGTTAAGAATCAAGATAAATATGGAAAAAGCAAAGAGGAAGTGAAACGCAACACAATTATGTTCCCTGCTGTGGGAGGCAGCTGCTTTGTCCTGGATGGGTGGTTTTGAGTTTCTTTAACGTTGTCAGAGCTACTACTTTGCAAATGGAGAGTATTCCATGAAATTCCCGATAGGTTTGAAGACATAATTGGATCTTGTGTGTCCAAATTTTGTGCTTCCTTTGCTTAATCATCTGTACAGTTTGCAACCAACGTAAAGAGTACAAAACAATTGTCTCTTATCTCCCATCTGCACTGATCACACCACAGTCACACTCTAGCCAAGGCCCAACCAAAGGTCTGTGCTTTCACATGACACCCCTGCTGTCTCCATTTAGAAGCAAACTGTTTGATTCCCATTTTTAATCATCTTCTAGCTGATATGAGAGAAGTAGAATTGAATGTTATTAGGACTGTGAGAGACACCTGAGTAGGCATGGTGTCAGAGTAATTATGATTCACAGACAAAAAGACTATTTAATTTGAAACTATAATTTACCAATTATTTACAGGGACATTTGAACACATACATGTAATAAATTTAACTGGACATAAATCTTCTCACTTTCTAATCCTCTTCACTACAAAATCCATACTACAAGCTAAATGTTACTCTTTTACAGAATCTACTGCTATTATTGATAATCGCAATATGGTTTTTACTTGACTCATCTCACATTGTGTTGCATATATTTATAAATATCAAATGTGACCCACATTTAATAGTTATTGACAACTATAGTAATTACAATTATACATTATATTCCTTTGTATCATCAATTCAGTAATAAGACATATTTCCAATTTGATTCCTTCTTGAGAGTCATACTTCTGAACTCCCCCTATCTTGCATCGTGACTTCCATTTTGGCTATTAGTGGAGACTTTCAGTGCTGGATTTACAATTTGCTTTGGTCATCCATGTATACTCTACCAAAATGTAGAATCCCAAAGCTGAACATCAGATACTTTGGACAAACCTAAGATCCGACCGCTTAGCCTTGCACCAGGATTGCCTGGCATACATCATCAACGCCATTCATTGTGTCGGAAGTAACTGCAGATGCTGGTTTTAATCTTCCATTCCTTTGTATCTATTGTAAAAGGCGATCTTTTGTAAAAGGCAATTATTTTAATTTATTTTATGGTTTTAGATTATCTTTGAGAGTTTTACAGCGTAATTAATTTTATTTTACATTTCTTTGTTTTTAAAAAAAAATGATTTGTATTAATTTGAATACTTTTTACATGTTTCCAACTGAGAGATTTTGAAAAATACTTCAAAGGTTTTTGACAGTCACCATAGTGGCAAGCAGTCTTAAGGGCCTGTCCCACTGCGGGGACCTAATTTGCGAATTTGGAAGAGTTTAGGAATATTTAAAAAAGTGTCATGGTTTTGTTGTAGAACACCCCCTACGACCTCCTTCAACTATGTAGTGAACCTCCTACGAATATGTAGAAGACCTCCTTCGATCTCCTTCGACCTCCTTCGACTATGTTGAAGACTAGCTTCGACTAGCTTCGGGTAAATAAAATTGGACACCAAATAGTGGAGAGTAAAGACAACCACCTTCGACTACCTTCGACTATACTAATACCAGTTCCGACTACCTTTGATTGCCTTCGATTACCTATGAATAAAATGCCGGCCTACTACGACCTACTTCGACTAAATCTATGACCAATTTTTACTCGTGGACAATTTTCAGCATGCTAAAAAATACTCCTCGACCAAACTGAGGCCTCGAGTATGTGGGAACTTCTCTTGAGTATGACGGAGAGTTACATAGACCTCCTAGGACCACGTGTCGACCATTCTGCGAGTTTTAGTCGAGCGCACACTCTTCTAAACTCGCATATTAGGTCCCCGCAGTGGGACAGGCCCTTAAGTTTAGTTCAGAGATACAACGCGAAAACTGGCCCTTCAGCCCACCGACTCCGCGCCGAACTGTGACCCTCATACACTAACACTATTCTTCGCACATTAGGAACAATTTACAATTTTATCAAGCCAATTACTCTACAAATCTGTACGTCTTTGGAGTGTGGGAGTAAACCAGAGCACCGGGAGAAAACCCACGCAGATCACGGGGAGTACATACAAACACCACACAGACAGCACCCATAGTCAGGATCGAACCTGGGTCTCTGGCACTGGAAGGCAACAAATCTACTCTGCACCACTGTGCTGCCCACTATCGAAGGATGTCAACGTGTTTCGAGTAAATGTTGCATCTTCAGCAACCTCCTTGCCTCTCTGGGCCACCTCCACATTGCAGCATGCCACCTGGGTGACATGGTTCAGTTTGTCCAGTCTTCCACCCAAAGGAAAGATAGGTTCAGACCAGTGAACAGAATGGCTGAGTACAAAAGCAGATTGGATTCAGGATGACTCGCTTTAACAAAATCACAAATGTTGAGGATCCAGCATCAGGATTAACCCAACAGAAGCTTAGCAAGAAGGTTTTCAGTTTTAGTTTTTGTTTAGTTTATTGACACGTGTACCGAGGTACAGTGAAAAGCTTCCATATATCTATATTCCATGTAGTGTGAAACACTAGCTCCTCAGATATCTTTTTTTTTTAATCCTCCCATCTTAAACCTATGGACACCAGTTTTATGCTCCCCAACCCTAGGATAGATTGTCCATGCTATCTATGACCCTCACAATTCTATAGCACTTTCTAAGCTCACCGTTCAGTCTCCTTTGTTACAGCGAGAATAAACCTATTCCATTCCAGGCAACATCCTGATGACTCTTATCTACACTTTCTCTAATGGCATCAAATGCCTCCTGTAGTATGGATGACCAGAACTATATGCAATACTCTGTGTGGCCTGACCAATGTTTTGTGCAGCTGCAACATGACATTCTGATTCTTACGGTATAATTTCCCTTTTATCCCAGAGCCATTTTCTTGCACCAACCCTTTATTTCTTGGTCTGGTAATGTCTAAAATACTTAGCGCAGAGGGGTGGCTGGATTAATTGAGTAGTTATACATTGTTGTATAAGATACTGGCCCAGTGGCTCTGTATACATTGTTGTATAAGTGGAATGATGACTCCCTTCACAGAAGAATGGTCATTGCTCTTTCCTTGTACCTTACTGAAAAGCAGTGCTTTTTGTGATAGTACACACCAGTACAATGTATCGGCACCTCTAGTATGACATATTAGCTAATGGATAACGTAAGTGAATGATTGAGAACATCTGTTTGTTCAGACTTCAGTTATTACTGTATATAACAAGTAAGTGTCCCCAACATTTGGTTTATTATTGGAAGAATATTGTTGATAAATATACCTTAACTTTTAACAGGTATGAAAATTATGAAAAAAAAAAGTAATACAGATGAACCGTGGAATATTACACTGATGATGAGGTTGTGATTTTGCTTCTTGTGGAAGTTGCATGGAGGTAATTAAGCGTGAAATTTGTGAGATACATTCGTGAGTTTGAGATACATGAGAGATCTCAGTCGTATGACCAGTACATGGAACACGTTGAAGATAGACACAAAATGCTGGATTAACTCAGCGGATCAGGCAGAATCGCTGGAGGAAAGGAAGGGGTGACGTTTTGGGTCAGTACCCTTCTTCACATTGAGAAAGCTGACCTCGGCTGAGTAACCCCAGCATTTTGTGTCTATCTTTGATATAAACCAGCATCTACAGTTCCTTCCTACACATGAAGATGTTCTTGTCAGAAAATGAGATCTTTGAAGTCCCAGGGATCAATACAGCCAAATGTGCGAAGAGGAAGACAATATTGTTATTGGCAGTAGGGATAGGGACTCTGGATAAAAGGATAAACTTTCAAACTTTCTTGCTGGATCATTGGGTGTGCTGGCTGCCAAAACTGTCTGACATATTGGATCCAGTGTCTGAAGGAACATTTGGAGATGGCACAAAAAAACATAAAACAGTTTTAATCAGGACACAATTTTGAAGTGCAGAAAGAAAGCACACAGAAATGGTAATGTCACCTTGGTCTTTTTTGTGGCCAGGTCTTGTGCAAAATGCAAGTCAGTTCAATGGGATACCAATAGGTCAGGTGAGGGTGAGAAATGGGAAAGCCACTGCTATTGTGTATGTGGGAGGCATTGCATGGCTCTCATGGGAGACACCCAGCATCAATAGCTGAGGAAGATATTATTCATTATCACATAACAGGCATATTGTTGGGATGCAAACCACTGCAGGAGATTCAAACCCACTCTGTACGAGTGTTTATGAGAATGATCCCAGGAATGATTGGGTTGACGTATGATGAGCATTTGATGGCACTGGGCCTGCACTCGCCAGAGTTTAGACTGATGAAGTGGGACCTCATTGAGACTTGTGAATGTCCTAGATACAGTAGATGTGGAGAGGATGTTTTCGTTGTGGGAGAGTCTTGGACCAGAGGTCATAGCCTCAAATAAAAGGATGTTCCTTTAGAAAGGAGATGAGGAGGAACTTCTTTACTCAGTGGATGGTGAATCTATGAAATTCTTTCATTCAGACGGCTGTGGAGGCCATGTCAATGCATATTTGTAAGGTGGAATTTGACAGATTCTTGATTAGTACGGGTGTCAGGGGGTTATTGGGAGAAGGAAGGAGAATTGGGTTAGGAGGGAGAAATAGATCACCCATGATTGAATGGCGGAGTAGACGTGATGGGCTGAATGGCCTAATTCTGCTCCTGTGAATTTATGAACATATCACACCAGCATAATGGGCCAAGTCTGAAACAATAACGAGACACATTACAGGAAGAAGATAGAGAGTTTAATGACATGGAGATACTAGAAACTGCAGATGCTGGTTTACAAAAAAAACACAAAGTGCTGGAGTAACTCAGTCATTGGAGCCATTGGATCACAGCTTTGTCAGTTTTCAAAGCTACCAAGGATATTTAAAGTTTTCTAAATATCAGAGGCATTCAGGAATTTTAAAAGACAGTTAAAAAATATGATACTAAGATTTATAAAGTTAAAAAAAAGTGATACCAATTAAAATCAGTGTGGACAAAGGTTTCGACCAGTAGTGTCACATGTTCCTTTTCTCCAGAGATGCTGCCTGACCAGCTGAGTTACTCCAGCATTTTTTGTCTATCTTTGATATAAAACAGCATCTGCATATCCTCCCTACACAAACTAAAATCATGTTTATATTATTAAAATCATTTAACAAAAGTAAATGATGAGAGCATTGTAAATTATTTTATTTTAATATTCATTCACTGCAGGGAAAATGCTGGGAACTATAGGCCAGTGAGCTTAACATCTGTAGTTTGTAAGTTACTGGAGAGTATTCTGAGGAATAGGATATGCAGGCATTTGGATGGGCAAGGGGCGATTAGGGATGGTCAACATGGTCTTGTACGTGGGAGGTCCTGTCTCACAAATCTGATTGATTTTTTTGAAGATGTGACCAAAACAGTTGATGAGGGCAGAGCTGTAGATGTTGTGTACATGGACTTCAGTAAGGCTTTTGACAAAGTTCCGCATGGTAGGCTGCTCTGGAAGGTTAGATCGCATGGGATCCAAGGAGAGATAGCTGAATGGATAGCAAATTGGCTTCATGGAAGGAAGCAGATGATAATGGTGGAAGGTTGCTTCTCAGACTGGAAGCCTGTGACTCGTGGTGTGTCTCAGGGTTCGGTGCTGGGCCCGTTACTGTTTGTCATCTACGTCAATGATTTGGATGAAAACATACAGGGCAAGATTAGCAAGTTTGCTGATGATACAAAAGTTAGTGGTTTTGCAGATAGTGAAGATGGTTGTGAATGATTGCAGCAGGATCTGGATTGATTGGCCAGGTGGGCAGAGGAATGGTTGGTGGAATTTAATACAGAGAAGTGTGAGGTGTTGCATTTTGGAACGTTGAACAAGGGCAGGACCTACCCAGTGAATGGGATGCCTCTGTGTAGTGTTGTAGACCAGAGGGATCTATGAGTACAGGTCCATGGTTCCTCAAAGATCGAGTCAGAGGTAAATAAGATGGTCAAAAAGGGCTTTGCCACTCTGACCTTCATCAGTCAGAGTATTCAGTATAGAAGTTGGGAGGTCATGTTGTAGTTGTATAAGACGTTGGTGAGACCGCTTTTAGAATATTGTGTTCAGTTCTGGGCACCATGTTATAGGAAATATATTCTCAAGCTTGAAAACATTTACAAAGGATGTTGCCAGGACTAGAGGGTGTGAGCTATGTGGAGAGGTTGAGTAGGCTAGCTCTCTATTCTATGGAGCACCGGAGGATGAGGAGAGATCATACAGAAGTATACAAAATCATGAGAGGAATAGATCGGGTAGATGCACAGTCTTTTACCCAGAGTGGGGGAATCGAGGACCAGAGGACACAAGTTCAAGGTGAAGGGGAAAAGATTTAACAGGAATCTGAGGGGTAACATTTTCACATAAAGGGTGGTGGGTGTAAGGAGCAAGCTGCCAGAGGAGGTAGTTGAGACTGGGACTATCCCGTTGTTTAAGAAACAGTTAGACAGGTACATGGATAGGACAGGTTTGGAGGGATATGGACCAGGCACAGGCAAGTGGAACTCGTGTAGCTGGAACATTGTTGGCCGGCGTGGGCGAGTTGGGCCGAAGGGCCTGTTTCCACACTGTATCACTCAATTACTTTATGGTGCAGGGTCTAAGAACATCATCTCCTGTGTAAATGCTGGGGTACCTCAATAAGATTTTTATATGACAAAATGGACCCCATGGTGACATGTTCAGCCATGGTTGGCTTCTAAGTTTGTGAGTCATGCTAGAATCTCAAAAATTAACATGTAGAATTGCTGTCAAAATCTTGTAAAATCTGGACCACTATTGTTTGGAGATTTTTACAAATAGAGGCAGAGAAAAATACATAGCAGATTATGCTATGAATACTAATAAACAGTAACACTCTTGTTTCAGAAATTCAGCTGGAGTTGTGAATCATTTCAACAAGATTATTTAACTGTACAACCAACTGATTTATTTTTCTAATGAGAATTTCAATGCACTGCAAGTAATTTCTAGTTATTTAAGAACAGTATTGCTTGCTACTGATTATTATTGATGTGAACAGTTTTGTTGAAAGCAATAGCTGTACTACAAGTTCAGTTGCACATCCATGAAATATTCATCTTAATGGCCTATTTAATGATGTAAATCCCTATGGCATTGTATGTTGTAATTTGTTTAGGTTTAACAAAACTCAGGCATGAAATCAGACGTATAATAAGATACTATTTATGTGCCTTACTGAAGTTTAAATGTAACAAGATTTAAACTAAATCTTTTATTTATTTAGTATATTAACAAGTGGAGACTTGGGTCAATTTAGCAAATCAAAATTACCAAACTATTATTCTGATTAATGATTGTGCACTGAATTACATTCAATTGAATTTTCCCTTTCTACTATGTAACATATTTATTTTCAATGGGTAGAAGCAGAGAATTGCTAAAAAAGACATCAGGCATAAGTACATCAGAACATTACACACTACCCTCAACTGTGAACTATGAACTATGAACTGTGATCAGTTGCACAAAGAACTTCAGGATATTTTAGCACTTGTTTTGGTGCTATTATTTTATAGATTTTTATTTTTTATTATATATTATCTGGCTAGTATGTTTACAGGCCTGTGAAGATGTAGCAAGGATGAAAGTCATTATTCTGTTGATAGCATATATAACAATTAAACACTCTTGAAATGTTTGTTGAGTAATAGTAAGATTAAACGACAACTTACCAGTTTGAAGTTTGATCCTTATTTTATGAGGAGTTACGATGAGGGATTTCGTGAAGACCTCGCCAGCACGCATGTGCGACATTCTTCAAAGCAGCGGTGTGGAATCACAGATAACAACAATGACTGAAGATAGTAAGATTAAGAGACACTAATATACCAGTTGACCTTATGATAGAGGGTTGGGAGCGGAGGGCACGAAATCCCTCATCGTAACTCCTCATAAAATAAGGATCAAACTTCAAACTGGTAAGTTCTCATTTAATCTTACTATTTTACTTCGGAGTCACCTGAGTGACTTTGTGAAGATTTCAAAGCTCTGTGATTCCATGCCCAGGAGCATGTCCATGCTCTCACACTGCCGCAATTAGTGATGGAGGAAGTATGTTAATGCATTTCAGACTTGAACAAGCTGAAAAATAATAAGTATTTATTAATACAAATAATAAACCCCTCACTCGGGATAACGTATTTTACAGAACGTTACTTAATACTGATTCTGCAAACGTTGCGGGAGCGGCCACTGGCTTGTTATAGAACCGTTGAAAGGTTGTCTCACTGGCCCAGCCCCCAGTAGCGAGGACATGGTCCATGGGAACCTCCATGGTCCTCGCCGCTGATGTGGATGCAGCCCTGGTAGAATGAGATTTAAAAACGTTAGTATCAATACCTGCTGCACCCAACACCACCCTGAGCCACCTGGAGATAGTCTGCACCGTCACTCGGTGATGTGGTTTCTTGTGGCTGATGAATAGACACTGCTCCATCTTCCTGATGGCGCGTGTGACTTTGATGTAGTACCGTAGATTGGTGGCTATACAGAGGGTGGCATCAGCGGGGTATGCACGGAATTCCAGTTGCAGCCCTGTAGACCCCGGTCTATGCTGCTTTAGTAACTCCTCTATAAAGAAGGTTACTTTCTCAGGGGTCGAGACCATACTGTCCAATTTCAGTTTCTGCAAGGTCTGGACCCGCTGAGCTGTGGTCAGTGCCATCAACATCACCACTTTATAGGTGAGTCTGTCTAGCGGTAACTCCATCATGGGCGACCAGCTCCTGAGTAGGGTGAACACCACCCCTACATCCCAGGTAATGTTGTATCTGGGTCGTGGAGGGTTAGTATTAAAAATACCCCTCATGAATTTAGACACCAGCTGGTGTGATCCCGCTCCAATATTGAGGTAGGTTGATAGCGCACTCCTAGCGCTATTTATGGCACTGTAGCTGAGTCCTTCATCAAAATGAAGGCCCGCAAGGAATTCCAATACGTATGGGATCGTGGCAGAGTTGTAGGTTGTCTTTGTCCGACTGCTGTAGGCTTCCCACTTCCTGATTTGGGTTAAGTACTGCTTCCTGGTGGATAATCTGCACGATGCCGTAATGATGTCCATGGCCGTGGATGACAGTGCGAACTCCAGCAGTGGCCTCTTCAGAACCTGCAAGCCAACAGGTTCAGATGACCATGGCATGGATGATACTCCCCAGTGATGGGGTAGTGACCAAATTTGGGCTTTTGGTAATTTGTAACCATGGAACTTTTAACATATGGAAGACCACCGGGTACCATGATTGTGTAGGCCAGTCAGCTATTATCAGAATGCCTGATGCAGAATCTAGTTCAATTTTCTGCAATACCCGACTGATGAGGCAGAATGGGGAAAATGCATAGCAAAACCATTTCCCCCAATGGAGCGAGAATGCGTCCATCGCTACTGCCCCAGGATCTGGTTCCCAAGAGCCATATGTTGGTATCTGATGGTTCAACCTGGACGCAAAGAGGTCGATATCTGGTGTTCCAAATTTAGCTATAATTTCAGCAAATATTTGGGGGTTCAACATCCACTCGATGTTGTCATTGAATACTCGTGACCTGGTGTCCGCCACTGTATTGAGCTTACCGGGAAGGTAAGTAGCTGATATCCAAATATTTATTTCAATACACCAGAGCCAGATTGTATTTGCCAATTCATCACAAGATACTGACCCGATACCACCCATATGTTTTAAATATGCCACCACAGTGGTATTATCTATTTGAAGGCAGACATGCGTATGATGTAAATTTGTGCAGTAAGCCCGCAGTACGTGAAATGCTCCCAGTATTTCCAAATAGTTTATACCTTGTGAGTGAAGAAGGGTAGACTCGTGAGAATCCCATCTGCCGCCACTACTGAAAGTGGTGTCGGTAGCTCCCCAGCCTTGGGCGCTTGCGTCGGTTTGTAACACGACTGATGGGTTGGATATAATGATGGGTTTAAAGCAATCACTAATATTGCTTACCCACCATTATAGCTCAATTTTAGCCTTGATCGGCAGCTGTATAGGTCTGTCAAAGTGTCCAGTATTTGCTTTTAATGCTGAAATTCTTGCTCTTTGCAAATTTTGATAATGTAATGGGCCAAATTGCGCAGCTGGAAATGTAGCTACGAGTTTCCCAATTACCTTAGCAGCATGTCTGATGGTCCATACCTGGCGCAAGCAAGGCTGTTACATGCCTCTTTTATATCTATTGCTTTGTTGACTGGGATAGTGACAATCATTTGATTGGTGTTAATAGTGAATACTAGGTAGTCCATGACCATAGACGGGTTGAAGTTAGATTTGTCTGGATGGATAACAAACCCTAGTTTCTTAAATAACGTTTTGGTAGTTGTTACTGCTTGTTCAGCTAGTTCCAGGGTTTTCCCCACAATTAAGATATCATCTAAATATGCCATGACTATATAATTTTGTTGTCTAAGGGATGCCAATATTGGTTTTAAAATGTTTGTAAATAACCTAGGGGCTGTGGTAAGTCCATCAGGTAGGGCTTTGTATTGCCACAGTTACAACATCCAGACAAATTTTAAGAATTTCCTTTTATAGGTACTGAATAGTATGCATCTTTTAAATCGATGCAGGCCATAAAGTACCCTCAGGAAATCAGCTGTTTAGCTGTTTCAAATGTCTCCATCTTGAAATGGGTCTATTGTACAAAAGTATTCAAATGGGTTAGATCAATGATAATCCGACATCCACCATCTTTTTTGGTTTTTGTAAAGATGTTGGACACAAACTCAAAAGGTTCATGTGTCGTTTTCTCTATTACCCCTTTGGCAGATAGCCTTAATGTTTCCACGTCCTTCCTCTTTCTCTTTTTGAGAGAGTGCAAATTTGCGGTCTTTGTGAATACTTTGTGGAATAAAGGTATCCGAAGTTATAGCACCCATGCATCCCAGAATGCACGCAACCTTCCTCCTACTTGTGAGGTTATGCATGCAGCTTTCTTGAAAGAACCAGACCCCCTTACTCACGTCACTCTGAAGTAAAATGTCCCATGTGGTTAGGTGAGGGCCTCCGAACTTATAGTTTAATGTTTTTGCAAGAAAATATTTTATTTTTAAACAAGAAACCTCGATTTTTAGACATCAATCTATAAGACAGGGAGAAGTATTCACCAACAAAATTATGGGCATACAAACATATATGCTTATTTTTTCATAGAAGTTGCACTATCTGTTAATATGGTTTAATAGTAAGATTAAACAAGAACTTACCAGTTTGAAGTTTGATCTTTATTTTATGAGGAGTTGCGATGAGGGATTTCGTGAAGACCCCGCCAGGCACGCATGCGCGACATTCTTCAAAGCAGCGGTGTGGAATCACAGATCACAAACCGAAGATAGTAAGATTAAAACTTGACCATACCAGTTGAATATTTAATAGAGGGTTGGGAGCGGAGGGCACGAAATCCCTCATCGCAACTCCTCATAAAATAAAGATCAAACTTCAAACTGGTAAGTTCTTGTTTAATCTTACTATTTTACTTCGGAGTCACGTGAGTGACTTCGTGAAGATTTCAAAGCTCTGTGATTACATGCCCTGGACCACGCCCATGCTCACACACTGCCGTAATTCTGATGGAGGAAGTATGTTAACGTATTTCAGACTTGAACAAGCTGAAAAATAATAACATTTGTTAATACAACAATAACCCCCTGAACTCGGGGACAAACGTTTAGAGAACAGCACTTAAAACTGAATCCGCCAACGTTGCGGGAGCGGTTATAAATCAGTTATAAACCCGCTGAAGTGTAGATTCACTGGCCCAGCTCGCTATTGCGAGGCCAAAATCCATGAACACCGCCATAGTCCTTGCCACTGATGTGGATGCAGCCCTGATAGAATGACATTTAAAATATTAGTGTCTTACCTGCTGCACCGAATACCACCTCGTGTCATCTGGAGATAGTCTGCACAATCACCCTGTGACGTGGGTTTCCATGGCTGAAACAGACCCGTCTCCATACATCTGATGCCCATTTGCAGACGTGTAGTCCCAGGTCTGTGTAGTGTAAGTAATTCTTCTATAAAGAAGTTACCTTATTATGGTCCGGTCATTCTATCCAGGTTTAATTCCTGTAAAGTCAGGACCTGTTGAGCTGTGTTCAGTGCCATTACCATAACCACTTTGAAGGTGAGCAAGACCATCTGCATCATGGGCGACCAGCTCCTGAGGAAGGTCAACACTACCTCATCACAGTCCAATCTAGCGATAGGACGACAATGCACTCCTGGCACTGTAACTGAGGGACACATCCTAATGATGACCCATGAGTATACCAGCAGCTTGGAGAGTATAGCAGATATGTAGATGGTCTAGGTCCGACTACAGAAACCTCCCATATCCTTATGTAGGCGAGGTACTGCTTCCTACTGGACTGTCTCTGCACGATGCTGTTTGACATCCATCGTCCTTTATGTTGCAGAGCCTGGTTGCGTATCCTGCAGCACCTGTCTGATGAAGCAGAATGGAGAAAGCATAGAAACCCCGCATTTCTCCCCAATGTAGTGAAAACGCGTCCATCGCCACTGCCCCAGGATCTAGTTCTCAAGACATATGTTGGTATCCAATGGCTGAACCTGGACGCAAAGAGGTCGAAATCTGGTATTCCATATTAGGCTATACTTTTAGCAGATATTTGGAGGTTCAATCTACTTGATGTCGTTATTAATACTTGTGACCTGGTGTCCGCCACTATATTGAGCTGATCCAGAAGGTACATAGCTGAACCCAATTCTTTCAATCCACCAGAGCCAAATTAATGTTTCCAATTCATCCCAAGATATTAACTTGACACCACCCATAAGGTTTAATATGCCAACTCAGTGGTATTATTTTGGAAGACGAACATACGTATGCTGCAGATTAGTGCATTAATGCGCAGCCCGTGACATGCTCCAAGCATATCTAACAGTTTATACCTAGTGATTGAAGAAAGTAGAATCATGCAATCCCATTTGCTGCCCCAACTGGAATGGTGTCAGTAGTTCCCCAGCCCTTGGTGCTTGCGTCAGTTTGTAACGCGACTACTAGGTTTGATGTAATGATGGGATTTAACAATCACAATCATTGCTAATCCACCATTGTACCTCAATTATGCTGTGATTGGCAGTTGCATAAGCTCGTAATTGTCCAGCATTCGCTATACCTGCCGAGATTTTGCTTATTCACCCAAGCTTTGATAGCGTAACGACCCAATTATGTGGCTGGAATGTAGCTCCAATTTACCCATAGCTTAGCAGCATGTCGAAAGTCAGTTCCCTGGCGCAAGCAAGGCTGTTACATGCATCTATTATGTCTATAGCTCTGTTCCCTGGATAGTGACAAACAGAGCCCCAGAATGTATGTACCTCCCCCCTACTTGTGAGGTTATGCATGCAGCACTTCCAAGAGAACCAGGCCCCCTTACCTCCATGGTTACCGGCGGGCCTGACGTTCTGGTTTCTAGTATTCCGTCTTTGCTGGGTGCTGCTCAATCGCCTCGGTAAATCCTTGTTCCTGCAGCTGGTGTGTGGTGAGGTAGTCTATGCTGGCTCTGCCCTAACAAGGCTTCTGCTGTTGGGGAGCTGGTGCAAATGTGTTCTTGATGGCCTCGTCATTGACCTGCTTGGGCAGGTCCTCCCCAAACAGCTGTCTTGGTGGTGTGGTGGAGGTAGGACCCAACCCAGCGAATGCAGGGTTAATGTCGGGCCGGATGGAGCTCTGACTAAAACAGTTTCCCGAAGTGGGCTACACAGGAGGGCTAGAGCATCCTGCTGCTCTGCGGATGCACCTGTCCCATCGAGGGTCCTAACGAGCACCGTGATGCCCGACGCCAATAGCTTCAGAATTTCCTGCCTCTTCATCTCTTGTGCCCTCGCATTGGAACTAATGTTCCCTCAGATGGCTGAGTCGACCCTCGGGACGTTCCGGGGAACACAATTTCCAGGATCCTTGTACTTCTCCATGGTTTCTGAAAGCACCTGGTCTTGGAACTGGTGTGTCGTCAAGAAATTAATACTTACTGCCAATGTAGAGTGCAGCGGTACCCCTGAATACAGGTTTCAGATTTTTGACACTACCTCCAATTCCTTCTTCTGGATCGAGAGCAGTGGGCTCTTCTGCATTGAAGGTGGCGGTCATGATCCGACTCCCAGACCGCTGAGACTCCTACTCCTGCTCTTGCCGATCCAGGTCCTGCTGATATAGTTGCTCCACCATTAGCTCCATCCTAGCCATGCGACCGCTGCCGCTACACACGGACAACAGGTCGACTTCCCCAGGCCCTGATGAGTCGCTGGGGCTTCTGCCAGTAGGTCACACCTCAACGAAGTGGCTGACAGGTACTCGTCAGCACCCGCTCCTGCGGGGCTGAACGACTTCCGCACGGACAACCCGCTAGCCCGGCATCCCTCGGACCTTAGCGGCCTCTCTACCTGACGAGCAGGCAGAGGAAAGGAGTCGGAACCGGTCCCCAATACCGGCTCCGTGGTCCGTGCAGGCACACCGTCACCCTCACCCCCAGGGGTCTGTGACGGCGCTTGGCTGGCTTTACCCGCAGCAACGGGATTGCCCAACCGTATTCTGCTGCCACCGGTCTGCGCTCCGGCAGCCTGTTCCGGTGCAGTACTGGTACCTCCTGCTCCTGCAGGGTGTACGACTCCTGCACGGACATACCGCTAGTCCGCCGTCGTTCAGACCTAAGCGGCACCTCTGCCTGGTGGGAAGGCAGAGGCAAGGATCGGTACCGGTCCCCAATACCGGCTCCGCTGTCCGTGCAGGCTTGCCGTCACCCTTAACCACACGGGTCCGTGAGGGCGCATAGCCGGCTTTACCCGTAACAACGGGGTTGCCCAGCCGTAAACTGCTGCCACCGGTCTGCGCTCCGGCAGCCTGTTCCAGTGGACACCGGTACCTCCTGCTCCTGCAGGGCTCCCCAACTTCCAGCAGGTCCATCACCGGCTCGCAGTCTAGCAGGTTACCCCCGGCGGTATGTCGATGCCTCCCGCTGCAGCGGGGCATGACCTGTGCGCAGCTCTCCCCCATCTCTGAGACCTGCATAGTAGGAGAGACAAAACGAGCCACCGAGCGGGTCACACGTTTACGCACCTTTGCCCCACAGTCACTATGCTTAGGTGAGAGTGGTAGGGAGTCCAGGTCTTGCCTACCCTGGTCCCACGCGGTGCTCCACCATTTTGCGGCCCCATGGTCAGCCGTGGTGGAGAGACGGGTCCTGGCTGCGCAGGGCTCCCCGACCTCCGCATTCTTCTAGAATGGTGGCCGCTGATTCCCATCTGAAGTCGCACGGCCCTTGGAGACCTGCTTCGCTGTCTTCATTCTGGTCTCCATCCATCTGTAAGCAAACTCTAATACAGACGCTTAGCTATTCAAGGTTAGTATCTTACCTGAGGTTTTTTTATTTATTTTTTATTTATTTATTTATTTTTATTTCTTTTTTTTTTTTTTTAATTTTTTTTTTTTTTTTTTTTAAGTATGGTGACCAGCCTCTCATGCTTAAATAACTTTTATATGCTGGCAGTCTGAACCTCTTGAAGACAATGCATACCCTGGAGCAGCAGGGCACTTGAATGTAGACAGGCCACAGAATCCCTGCAGCTGCAGTGTGGAGTCAGGCTGCCTTTGCTTGCAAGCCTGCTGCTTCCTGAATGCCAGCAACCCGCAGAAACCCCTGCGGGCTGCGGTGTAGAGTCGGGCTGCCGTCCATGGCAAGCACTGCAAGCCCTACTCCACATGCACACCGCCAGCCCGCAGTATCACCCCCGCGGGCTGTGGTGTAGAGTCGGGGCTGCCGCTCTGCCGTTAACTTCTGATGGCGAGCCTGCAAGCCCCACTCCTACATGCACACCGCCAGCCTGCGGTGTCCCCCGCGGCTGCAGTGTAGAGTCGGGGCTGCCGCTCTGCCGTTTCTAACTTTGAACGGCGAGCCTGCAAGCCCCACTCCTACATGTACACCGCCAGCCCGCGGTGTTCCCCACGGGCTGTGGTGTAGAGTCGGGGCTGCCGCTCTGCCGTCGCGAACTTGAGACGGCGAGCCGGCAAGCCCCATTCCATTTCGTGCCGCCAGCCCGCGGTGTCCCCTGCGGACTGTGATGTGGAGTCGGGCTGCCTCTGCCGTCCTCCGCCGGCGAGTGTGTGAGCCCGGACCCTCCTGGGTCAACGGGCTTCCCGACTCCAACTATCGGAGCCGCCGCTGACTGCCGCAGCAGCCAGATCCGACGCGGCCGCGAGACCCTGCGACAGGGCCACCTAGAAGAAAAAGACCGCAGGTTAGTGTTTTACTTACCTGCAGGTCCCAGCAGTAGAGGAGCAACGCTCCTCCCTGCCTGTCGCTCGCATGCGGTCGACGATATGTCGCGCATGCGTGCCTGGCGGGGTCTTCACGAAGTCACTCACGTGACTCCGAAGTAAAATGTAAATTCAATGGATCTTTTGAACTAGTCAACACTTGTTTGCAGACAATCCTTACTAATTTTTAACAGCAAGGAAGCACATCATGGAGAGACAAGTGTGTGGCTTGGTTAATTGAGATTGATTATCACGGAAGCCTTTCGTTAGCTATGTTTTAAACGTGCAAACCTTGGAATTGAATTGTGTAATGCATGTTTTTTGCACACTGAGAAATTGAATTAAAACATAAAATCAATCATGAAATGTAATCAGCACCCTTGAACCTCATTGTGCATAATGTGACTTTGAATTGCTTCCTTCCTTGCACATGATGTGCCTACAAAGAGTGATGGACAGGCAATGGTCACATTAATTGGTGGGCAATATCAATTTGTTTTCTTTAATGCAACACCAGTGCACGAGCAAGTGAATTCTCAGCAGATCTTTGGTTGCTAATGCAGACTTGGTAAAATGTTCCACATTTGGGGAATGCAGCACATGCTGATGGATTCCAATGTGCTGCTGGATTGCATTTCTCAACACTTTGCAGAGGAGGCCATCTACACTCAGCATCTTTAAAGTTCTTGCTAGGACCTTACGAGAATCAATATATCAACCTGATTACATATAAACTCAGGAATACTTGAAATAATTTTGTCCATCACTGACTTGGATATCTTTACGACTGATTTGATCATATATAGTAGCTTGGTGTATGCCTGCAACCACTTATAACACAAACAAATTGATAACATTACCTGTCTGATAAACTAGAAGCCTGCAATCCAGAGACATATTGGATACATTATCATGGGATCAATGGAATTTAAATAACCTGGAATTTGAGTAAAGCAACTAATCTTAGTAGAGATGACAAGGAATAAGTGAATAATAATAACAAGTTTATAAGTTTAGTTTATTGGCCAAGTGTTCACTTACAAGGAATTAGCCTTGGTGCTCCACCCACGTGACAACATGTTATAGAGTGACAGTTAGGAATTGACACAAAAAACATTAAGCGTTAATAACAAAACATTATCGATTAAACATGTGAATTACATAAAATACCAGAGCAAAAGGAGGCTACAGATTTTTGGTTATTGAGTAGAACTACTATTTGTAGAAAAAAGCTGTTTTTATGTCTGGCTGTGGCAGCTTTGACAGTCCGGAGTCGCCTTCCGGAGGGAAGTGATTCAAAGATTTTGTGGCCAGGGTGAGTGGGGTCGGAGATGATCTTGTCTGCTCGCTTCCTGGCCCTTGCAGTGTACAGTTCATCAATGGAGGGAAGGTTGCAGCCAATAATCTTCTCTGCTGATCGGACGATTCGCTGCAGCCTCCAGGTGTCGTGCTTGGTGGCTGAGCCAAACCAGACCATGATGGAGAAGGTGAGGGCAGACTCTATAATGGCCGTATAGAATTGGGCCATCATTGCCTGTGGCAGATTGTGCTTCCTCAGTTGCTGCAGGAAGTACATCCTCTGGTGTGCCTTTTTTACTGTGGAATCGATGGTGACCCCCCACTTAAAGTCATTAGAGATGATGGTTCCCAGAAACTTAAAAGACTCCACTGATGTGACCGTGGTGTTGTTGATGATGAGTGGAGTGAGGGGAGGGGGAGCTCTCCTAAAGTCTACTATCAATTCCACTGTCTTAAGACCGTTGAGCTCCAGGTTGTTTCGATGGCACCAGGTTGCCAGCTGTGTCACTTCCTGTCTGTAGGCAGATTGTTCCCCATCCTGGATCAGTCCAATCAGGGTTGTGTCGTCCGCAAACTTGAGAATTTGACAGAGGTGGCAGTGGAGGTGCAGTCATTGCTGTAGAGAGAGTAGAGGAGAGAGAAGAGTACACAGCCTTGCGGTGCTCCTATGCTGCGGGTCCGCGATGTGCTTTTTCAGCCTCACATGCTGCTTCCAGTCTGTCAGGAAACTGGTGATCCAATGACGGAGGGGTTCAGGAACAGTCAACTTGGAAAGTTTGGAGCGTAGTAGGTTTGGCACAATCGTGTTGAATGCAGAGCTAAAATTGACAAACAAAATAATCGCATAGGTCCCCTGGCAGTCTTTGTGCTGGAGGATGAAGTGCAAGCTCGGGTTGACTGCCTCATCACTGAACTATTGGCCCGGTATGCAAACTTCAGAGGGTCCAGCAGGGGGTTCATGATATTTTTTGACTTGGCCAGCACAAGTCTTTCAAGGGTCTTCATGACTACAGAGGTCAGTGCGACAGGCCTGTAGTCATTAAGACCAGTAATCCTTGCCTTTTTGGTACAGGGACAATAGTGGAGATTTTGAAGCGGGCAGGGACAGTACGGGTTTGCAGGAACTGGTTGAAAATGTCTGTCTGGACTGGTGTCAGTTGTTCGGCACAGAGCTTGAGGGTAGAGGAGGAAACATTGTCTGGTCCTGGAGATTTCCGGCTTTTCTGTCTTCTGAACAGCCTCTCCACCTCCTCTATTTTTATATTTGATGATGATGTCGTGCAGCAAGGAGGGTGTGGTTAGTGGACAAAACCAGTCTTTTGCAGTCAGGCTGTAATTGGGTGTTAAGTGGTGATTAGAGAGGGGTGGGAGGTAAAGGGTCGAGTCTTTTCGGACTGGAGTCTTGCTTTAAGTAGATGTGAAGTGGTGATTGCAGTGGAGTGGGTATAGAAGGGTCCAGTCTTTGGAGACTGACGTTAGGCTGTGAGTGGGTGTGGAATGTTGGTTGGGGTGGGAGAGTGTCCAGTCTTTTCAGACTGGAGTCTTGCTTTAAGTAGGTGTGAAGTGGTGATGGGAGTGAAGTGGGTGTAGAAGGGTCCAGTCTTTGCAGACTGGGGCCTGGCTGTGTTGGTTGGGAAGGGGGTATCAGGGTTATGTTTCAGCTTGTCAAACATGCAGTGGAACTCATTCAGGTCATTGGTCAGCTGACGATTGTCCAAATAGTGGGGGTTTTCCTCTTGTAGCTGGAAATTTCTTGCAGGCCCTCCCACACTGAAGAAGAGTCACTAGCTGAGAACTTGCTCCTCAACGTCTCAGAGTACCTTTCCTTGGCAGCACTGATTCCTCATCTCAGCTTGTAATTTGCCTGCCTGTTGAGGTCTGCATCCCCGCTCCTGTAGGCCTCCTCTTTGGACTGTCGGAGCTGTCGAAATGTGCAGTGGACCAGTGCTTGCCGTTGTTGAACCAGGTCCGGGTCCTAGTTGGAATGCAACTGTCCTCACAAAAGCTGACATATGATGATACAGTGTCTGTATACTCATCGAGGCTTGTGGTTGCTTCCCTGAACATATTCCAATCTGTGCAGTCAAAGCAGGATTGTAGGTTCTCAATCAGGTCCTCCATCTGATGCATCTTGGTTGAAAGAGTATAGCAGCTTATATTGTCTCATTATAGGGGACCTTAAACACCATATTTCATTGTTCAGCTCGATAGTAGTACACCGCAACCAGAGAGCAGTGCTGAACTGCTATCTACCTCTTTGGTTACCCTCAGACTTTGCGGGCTTTACCTTGCACTAAACATTACTCCCTTATCATGTATCTATACACTGTAAATGGCTCAATTGTAATCATGTACTGTCTTTTTGCCGATTGGAGAGCATACAACAAACACTTTTCACTATCGCTTGGTACACGTGACAATAAACTAAACTGAAACTGAAACCAAGAAGCCTTTGAGTATGAAAGTGTGCGAGGCCTGTTCCATTTTGCACAAGTGCTTTGGCCGAGTGGATTTGCCTGACAATGAAATATGGTGCTAAAGGTCCCCTATAATGCGACCCAATATAAGTGACTTTTTTATTCAATGTGTGTCCCTTCTGGCCCAAACTCATCCCCATCCAAAATTCCTTGGTCGACTATGCTTCATTAAATTAACAAACTTTTCCCAGAGTGCAGCAAATTTAAGCTATAATTCTTGCACATGAATTTTCAATCATCAATCCTGTTTATAATTCTGTTCGGGTTCTATAATCCTCCATAATACAGATGTATACTTTAGTGACAGACAATTAAACATTATGAGGAGAAATGAAGTTCACTTCATTTGCTACAGATTCCTTAGTGCGCCTTATTTTAAACGATCATTTAGCATAGTTGGAGTTCATTTAAAATTTTTGAAAAATACATGATAGATTTACTAATGAGGTGTGGATAGCTATATCAACAGAGGGCAGTACTCTTCAACCCCTGTTAACTTAAGGCTGTCATTCTCAGCCATTATGAACGTTCTTGCACATTAATCGGTCAGAATATTGATAAGAATATGTATGTGTGAGTTCCCCGCTAAAAACGGCAGGAATCCAATGCAACGCATTGATCTATTCCGCATGAGCAAAGTTCTCAATCAGCTGAACATCCGTTAACCTTGGAGGTCAGGGTGTCGGGGAGGGGCTGAGATCACCAACATGCTTACGCGCTGAATTCCCATTGGTGCCAAGGCTTTGGTGAGGGGAACTGAAGCGGACACCCCATGCTCAGTGGCATTTCGAGATGTATCTCAGCTGGAGTTCTGCACTTATTGCATGAGTGGTACATATGGTGGCCCACTCTAGGAAGAAATACATAATTTTCTTTTCAATGCAATAGACCGACTTCCAGCTTTCCGCAACCCCCCTCGATTTCCACCACTGCACACTAATAGCTCCTAATAGATATAGACTTCCTGCATATTTCAGGCACAGCAGTATAGCTCCATTTCTAATGCATAAGTGGAAAGGTCCTTCACTTATTTCTGCCAACTGCACAATACCCTTCTCTCCAATAATGCCATTCACTTAATGGTGTTTACATTACCACGAAGCCTGTAAATGATGCTTATTGTATGAAGGTAATTGATTTTCAGTGAGTGGAAATAAAAAGCACCAGGATATTCAGTGTGGGGATAAATGAGTTGAAAGGAGCATCTAAAATACTTTCCTGACGCTCTGTAATCTGTAAATTTCATTTTATGATTATCTGGAGATGTTTGAAAGAATTGCATGCACCCTGTACTAATAGCGTGATTTATTATTGATTATAGGTTCGGAGCTTTGAAGCTATGGACCAATGCAGGTTTAAAAGAGTTATGAGCAAAATAGCTGGAAGCCAATGAATTTTATTATCTTGGAATATTGCTTCCATTAACCACTGAAGTTAATGAAGCGTATTGCTAGTAATTTCAAGTGAGTGCTTGTTCTGCACAGATACGCCAAATCTACCTGTTTGATCAGCTCCATTATTTGGGAAAAGATAAATTATTTAGGATGTACAAAATTCTTACAGCACTGGACGGGTAAGATGTGGAGTATGACAGACAGGCCAGCCTGTCTGAATGGCGGACTCCTTATTTTGAGACTGGCCACTGGCTCTAGACTGCCAGGAGGGGAAACATATGTGTAGGAAAGGAACTGCAGATGCTGGTTTACATCGAAGATAGACATAAAATGCTGGAGTTACTCAGTGGGACAGGCAGCATCTCTGGAGATCCAGAGAACTCCACTGTTCCCCTGGTGATCTCCAGAGATGCTGTCTGGAGACGCGGCATGTTGACGTCTGACGCGCGGAGTTTTTTCACGTTTCGCAACATTTATTTTGTTGCCGCTGGATTTTGAAATGTTCAAAATCTTTTGGTGACACTGATTTGATGCCGGCAGTCGCCGAAAAAAACGCCAAGTGGGACAGGCCCTTTATGTGTCCATCTTTTACTATTTAAGTTCCCCAGTCAGGCCAGTTGCTTTCATTCAACACTGTAAAGCATTAGTTTCACTTATTTGTGCCTCTGATTACATTGCCTGATGTAGAGGTTCAACTTCACAGCTCTATTCGGCACTGTTTCCAATACTTATACAGCTTTGCCCCTTATAGAGGGCAGAGATTTCAAGGGGGGGAACACTCTAGTCCCCATTAAACATGAAACTGTGCTAACAGTGCAAAAAAGAACCATCTATCCAATTTCCTCCTTGCTGGCATATGCTTCAACTGGCAATGATTGAACTCTGGCACTTCACCTAGTAATCATCATTCATGCGTTAGCTTTGATAGTGAATGATGGCAAAATATTTGACTTCTGTAGACATCACAGCTGAGTCCTCACACATGTGCACTTCCAAGATTGGGAACTGAAAAGTGATAAAAAGCAAGAACCTTGGCTGACTTCTTTTTATTTCACCAACTTCATCATATTGCCACCAACAGTAAGCAGTTAATTTAGAAAAGGGTTAGCTTTGCCTTCCTTTTGCCTTATGTCAAGTCGACTTTCATAAGTACTAGGAACAGATTTAGGCCATTCGGCCCCTCAATTCTACTCTGCCATCCAATCATGGTAATGGGGATCGATGTGAAAGGTGAGATGCGTAAGGAATTAAAAGTATTGTATATGAATGCGCAAAGTATAAGAAGTAAAGTAGATAAGCTTGAGGCCAGTTAGAGGTTGGTAGATATGACATTGTGGGGATCACTGAGACGTGGCTGCAGGAGGATCGGGCCTGGGAACTTAATATTCAGGGTTATACATCCTATACAAAGGACAGGCAGGTGGGCAGAGGAGGGGGGATAGCTCTGCTGGTGAGGGATGGAATTCAGTCCCTTGCGAGGGAAGACATATGGACTGACGAGGTGGAGTCACTGTGGATTGAGTGAGGAATTGTAAAGGCAAGAAGACACTAATTTGTGTTATTTACAGACCCCCAAATAGTAGCCCGGATGTAGGGTGTAAGTTGCAGCAGGAGTTAAAACTGGCATGTAACAAAGGTAATGCCACTGTGGTGATGGGGGATTTCAATAGGCAGGTAGACTGGAAAAATCAGGTTGGTTCAGGACCCCAAGAAAGAGAGTTTGTAGGATGCCTCCGAGATGGATTCTTAGAGCAGCTTGTAGAGCCGACCAGAGAAAAGGCAATTTTGGATTTAGTGTTGTCCAATTAACCAGATATGATAAAGATAACTCGAGGTAAAGAAACCGCTTGGAGGTAGTGATCATAATATGATTAGTTTTAATCTGCAATTTGAGAAGGAGAAGGTTAAATCGGATGCGGCAATGATGCAGTTGAGCAAAGGGGACTATGAAGGCATGAGAGAGGAGCTGGTCAAAGTAGACTGGAAAGGGATCCTAGCAGGAATGACGGTGGAACAGCAATGGCAGGAATTTCTGGGCATAATCCGGAAGACGCAGGATCATTTCATGCCAAAAAGGAAGAAAGATTCTAAGGGGAGTAGGAGGCAACTGTGGCTGACAAGAGAAGTTAGGGATAGAATAAAACTGAAAGAAAAGATGTATAACACAGCAAAGAGTAGCCGGAAGCCAGAGGATTGGGAAACTTTCATAGGACAACAGAAGGAAACAAAACGGGCAATACGGGCTGAAAAGATGAAGTACGAGGGGAAGCTGGCCAGGTATATAAAGAAGGACAGTAAAAGATTCTTTAGATATATTAAGGGAAAAAGAATAGCAAAGTCAAATGTGGGTCCCTTGAAGGCAGACACGGGTGAAATAATTATGGGCAACAAGGAAATGGCAGAAGAGTTGAATAGGTACTTCGGATCTGTCTTCACTAAGGAGAACACAAACAATCTCCCAGATGTACTGGAGGACAGAAGATCTAAGGGGGTACAGGAACTGAAAGAAATTTTCATTAGGCGAGAAATAGTATTGGGTAGGCTAATGGGACTGAAGGATGATAAATCCCCTGGCCCTGATGGTCTGCATCCCAGGGTCCTCAGGGAGGTGGCTCCAGAAATAGTGGACGCATTGGTGATCATTTTCCAATGTTCACCAGATTCAGGATCAGTTCCTGTGGATTGGAGGATAGCTAATGTTATCCTACTTTTCAAGAAAGGAGCAAGAGATAAAACGGGGAATTACAGACCAGTTAGCCTGACTTCGGTGGTGGGAAAGATGCTGGAGTCAATTATTAAAGAGGTAATAATGGAGCATTTGGATAGTAGTAAAAGGATTAGTCCAAGTCAACATGGATTTATGAAAGGAAAATCATGCTTGACTAATCTTCTGGAATTTTTTGAGGATGTGACAAGTAAAATGGATGAAGGGGTGCCAGTGGATGTAGTGTATCTAGACTTTCAGAAAGCCTTTGATAAGATCCCGCACGGGAGACTGGTGACAAAAATTAGAGCACATGATATTGGGGGTAGGGTGTTCACATGGATAGAAAATTGGTTGGCAGACCGGAAGCAAAGAGTAGAAGTGAACGGGTCCTTTTCAGAATGGCAGGCAGTGGTGAGTGGAGTGCCGCAAGGCTCGGTGTTAGGGCCGCAACTGTTTACCATATATATAAATGATTTGGAAGAGGGAATTAGGAACAACATTAGCAAGTTTGCGGATGACACAAAGCTGGGTGGCAGTGTGAACAGTAAAGAGGATGTTAGGAGGTTGCAGGGGGACCTGGACAGGTTGAGTGAGTGGGCAGATGCGTGGCTGATGCAGTATAATATAGATAAATGTGAGGTTATCCACTTTGGCGGCAAAAACAAGGGGGCAGATTATTATCTCAATGGGGTTAGGTTAGGTAAGGGGGAGGTACAGCGAGACCTGGGTGTCCTTGTACACCAGTCACTGAAGGTTGGCGTGCAGGTACAGCTGGCAGTGAAGAAAGCTAATGGACTTTTGGCCTTCATAACAAGAGGATTTCATTACAGGAGTAAAGAGGTTTGTCGGCAGTTGTATAGGGCTCTGGTGAGACCACATCTGGAGTATTGTGTACAGTTTTGGTCTCCTAATTTGAGGAAGGACATCCTTGTGATTGATAGCGGGACAGTCATATGAAGAAAGATTGAAAAGACTAGGCTTGTATTCACTGGAGTTCAGAAGGATGAGGGGGACTCTATTAGAAACATATAAAATTATAAAAGGACTGGACAAGCCAGATGCAGGAAAAATGTTCCCAATGTTGGGTGTGTCCAGAACCAGGGGCCACATTTTTCAAATAAAGGGGAGGTCATTTAAGACTGACCTGAGAAAAAACTTTTTTACCCAGAGAGTTGTGAATTTATGGAATTCCCTGCCACAGAGGGCAGTGGAGGCCAAATCACTGGATGGATTTAAGAGAGAGTTGGATAGCGCTCTAGGGGCTAGTGGAGTCAAGGGATATGGGGAGAAGGCAGGCACGGGTTATTGATAGCGGACGATCAGCCGAATGGCCATATGGCCTCCTCCTGCACCTATTTTCTATGTTTCTATCTCTCTTTCGCTCTCAACCCCATTCTCCTGCCATCGCCCCATAACCCCTGACACCTTTACTAATGAAGAATCTGTCAATCTCTGCCATAAAAAATATCCGTTGGCTTGCCATCCACAGCTGTCTGTGGCAATGAATTCCACGGATTCAGTATCCTCGGACTAAAGAAATTCTTCCTCATCTTCTTTCTAAAGGTACATCCTTTTGTCCTGATTTGAAGGTCTCTGGTCCTAGAGTCTCCCACGAATGGAAACATCCTCTTCACATTCACTCTATCCAGGCCTTTCACTATTTGATATGTTTCATTGAGGTCCCCAATGGCAAGATTGTCAAATGCACAAGTATGGTGAAGTGCAGGTACAATGGAAAAACCTGCTTTTAGCAGCATCACAGGCACATAGACTCAGACAAGACACAGACGTAAATTATGCATAAATTACACATAAATTCTATATAGTGAGCAGAAAAAGATGTGCAAAAAAAAAATGACATTAGTGCAAAAATAGACAATTAGAAAACAAGTCAATGGTAGTGCAAAAGGTGGTCAATAGTGTTGCCGAGGTAGGATTAGAGTGCGGGTCAATTCCAGAAGCTGATGGTTGTAGGAATATAGCTGTTATGTGTCTATCTTTGGTTTAAACTAGCATCTGCAGTTCCTTCGTACACATGTTTTTGAATTGATGGTTTGGGATTTTATGCTTCTGTACCTTCTGCACGACGGTATCAGTGAGAAGAAGGCATGGCCTAGATGGTGGGGATACTTGTTGATAGATATCACCTTCTTGAGGCAGCTCTTCGTGTAGATGCTTTTGATGGATTGGAGGCCTGCACCCATGAAGCTCTTGATTAAAACTCATCACTGATTTCAAAGTGTCTATGATCAGAAATAGTTTGAACATAAGAAGAAATAATTAGCATAATCTATCTATATATTACCTTCTGAACCTTCTGAATTTTGTAGTCAGCAGGGCAGTACTCTGCATATCGCCAACTTGGACAATTTAACATTTTTATCAAGCCAATTTACCTACAAACCTGTACGTCCTTGGAATGTGGGAGGAAACCGAAGTTCTCAGAGAAAACCCACGCAGATCACGGGGAGAACGTACAAACTCCATACAAACAGCACCCGTAGTCGGGAGCGAATCCGGGTCTCTGGCGCTGCATTTTGCTGTAAGGCAGAAACTCTACCGCTGTGCCACCGTGACTACCTTATTACTAAAACTCTCGTCTTGTTTCTATCTATGTTTGTTTGTTTGTGTCTGTTGTCCCATGTGATCCTGGAACTATGCCAAAACAGTACACTGTCCCGTGGTCGTTACTGTCAAATTTCCTTCAGATTTGATATTATATTTCACAAGTTATTAATGATTTTTAAGTTTAAACGTTTGTTTAAAAATATTTTTACTGCTAAATCCTTGCTGGCCCAGCTTGCAACAGACTTCCATACAAAGTTCCAATCCAGGAACACTCTGTGCTTCCACCAATTTTTCACCTGAACATGAGCTATAACATCCCAATGGGATCTCACAGTCCTCCACCCACCATTTGCAACAATGGTACTTATTCCAGCTCATGGTAGCAAGTCCTTGAACCGGAGGGGGGGAGGGTGAATTGGTATTGCAATTGGAAGTGCTGCGGCAGGCACGGGAAGTGCAATTGGAATTTTTTTGTTGGGGAACGGGTTGAGTTTGTGGGCCATGCTTCCCGTGGGGGGTTATGAGTTAGTGGTGGAATATTACGTTGGGGTACCAGGCCTCCTATGTGACAGGGACCCAACAGGTCCAAGTTGGTCTAGTATCTATATACTTAAAAGTCTGATCTTGGATCATACTTAAAAGTCTGATCTTGGATCAGTGTGTGCATTTGTTTGTGTGTTTATTTGTTTGTGTATAATCATATTTTGAAGAAACGACGAGGTAACATTTTTACATATTCCGGTAGAGATTTTTCCCGTGGAGTCCGAAATCACCATCTGAAAATTTATTCAAAAGACACAGAAAGAACGAGCAAGTCGGGCTCTGCATTGAAGCCACCGAACTCGCAGTCCTTTGCTTACCGGAAGGAATTTTTTCCCATCACAAATATCAGCTTGCTAACTGCTTCTTATTAATTCTCTCAGTAAGCCTTATTGAGGAATGCATGACAGGTCATTCTTGTTTTTTTTTTTAAATTGAATTGAATTGAATTGAATGATATAATATCGAACCATGCTCTTTGGCCCACCGAGTCCATGCGCCTATGGAACACCCATTCACTGTAGTTCTATATTATTGCACTTTCGCATTCACTCCCTTTCCACTTGCGGCGATTTACAGAGGCCAATTAACCTTCAATTGTGCGTGATGTGGGAGGAAACAGGAGGATCTGGGGGAAACCCACATGGTCATCGGTAGAACATGCAAACTCCAGACAGTCAGCGCCCGAGGTCAAACTCAACTCTTGATTTCTGTGTTGTGTGGCAGCAGCTCTATCAGATCAACTGTGCTGCCTTGTGAATAGCCTATCATCAATGCTTTTTGGGAAAAGTGTACTGGCAGGAAGTTTACATTCCTCTGAGTTACATCTATAATAAATCAGTTTAAACACATCGTTTCACTTCAGTTCAGGCTGCAACAAAAAATGTAATGCAATTCAGAGGGCAAAATTGCATGTTAATTGTCCTTTTAAGTAACAAGCAAGCTTATTGTGACTAAATTATTGTTGTTCAATTATATATTTTTTGAACTGGCGTTGAGTTGTGGGGGAGTGCATAAATGCCTTGTCAAACTAGCCTGTAGATTTCTAAGGTGTAGAACCCTTGCCTGAATGTTAGAATATGCTCGTCACTTGTCAAGCTAGCCACATAATCGTCACGACACAGTCTGTCAGAAAATAAAAAGTTAAATATTCAACATGTCAACCGCAACCATATATCTTGAGAACTTTAGTTCAAAGATTATAGGAAGGAAAATAATGAAAAATGACTTTGTCACTGACCCAGGGGAAAAACAAGTATTTACGCACTTTGAAATAAACATGCAAGTCACTGTCACTCTGGATGTTTGTTCCCCAGTATGACTTTCACTTTAAGGATAGGATTGAAAGCAGAGAGTGCAGAGTTTCACTCACGCAGACCTAGTCACAAAGTGATGCTGTGATATGATTTCTGTCAGAAACAATCTGTTTGAAATTCCCGTGCCTTACTTATGAACAAGAGTCGCTTGTCTTGTTTCCTAACCCTAGGTGATACGATCTGCTGCCTTGTCAGATAGCATTTGATGCCAGTGACTACCTGCTTGTTGACTAAATGTAGAATCACAGTGGTGGCAGAAGCCTGAGGGCAACTTGGGTCCTGTCTCTTCCTGTAATTAGCACAAGCCTCGGGTGTTAGAACCTAGCACAAAATGTTCCTGGGACAAAGTAATTCATAAGGACAGCTGATTTTTTTTTTTTCAAGTTGCAAATAAAATTCAGGATGCTTAATTTGGAGGATTATTACTTGTGGAAATTATTTTCCTTCTATAATGGAGTAAAAACAACCAATACAAAACATGCACTGTCATTGGTTGGAATAGAATAGACAATTTCCTACGTAGGGTCAATGGTTACAGTATTTCATGACAAGGTAGAAAAGGCACGGCAGGAGAAGCTTTCCAGAAGTGGGAGGAGATTGAGGTGGAGAGTAAACCATTTGGGTTGAATGGCCTGTTTAACACTGTAAATTCTACGTAGTATCAAAAATACTGAATTTGACAGATTTTATGTAATGCAATCTCCCAGTTGAATATTACACTGATTAATCTATTGAAATTCATGATTTTACTCCACAATTATCCAGGCACGAATGTTTGGGTACAGTAGGAAAATCATACTTGTTTCATCTATTTTTATACATATCTTTAAATTCACATGACACAAGTTTTGTGCACCGAAGTGTGTTCCCACAATTTATGTTGTTACATTTATTTTCAAACTATTTAAATTTAATTAAAGCCATTACATGGCAGCATACCTGTAGAATGATGGGACTATTATTACCTGAAGTTGTACTCCAAGTACTGATGTTCACTAACCTTTGGTTGGGCTAAAGTTGTCGTATTACTGGATCAGAAGCCCAATATTTCATATTCCAAAGCAGAATTTGATTGAAATAAGCTTTATGGATCTGGCCATTTTTAGGCTATCATTTGGCCACCATCAAAATGAAATCTGGCTGATTATCTTTCAATCAATTAGTTTGCAAATGAAAGTCAGAGGGAAGGTAACTTTACATCCCTGAGTGCTTTGGCCTATGTTTATTTTATTCATTTTTGGAGCCTTGACGTTTTGGTAAAGTCCCTGTTATCCATGAGAGGATGATGACCAGCTGCCCTGAACCACTACAGTTCTTCTGGAGAAGGTACCCCCACAGGATGGTTGGGTAGGAACCTAAACACACGTGAATAACCAGTGATACATTTCCAAGTCAAAATGGTGAGCAATGTGGAGGGCAAATCCACAAGCACTTGTTGCCTCTTTCCTGCTGGTTGGTAAAAGTTGTGTATTTGGAAGGTGGTTTTGAATAGGCTGGTTGAGTAACCCAAGAGAATTTTTAAGATGCATCGTTGTGCGCAAGTGGTTGAGTGAATGAATGTCTAGGGTGGATTCTGGGGTCCGACTCAAGAAGTTTACTTTGTCCTGCATGTTGTTGATGTTCTTCAGGCATTTGGAGTTCCACTCAACAAGGCAAGTGGACTGTATTACATTAACCTCCTGATTTATGCCTGTGGAAATACAATGGGATGTCAGGAAGTGAGTGATTGTTAAATTGCTCTTGTACCTGCATTATTTATGTGTCTGTTCTAGTTGAGTTTCTGGCCATTGGTGACTTCCAAGATGCGAATGGTGTGGGACTCAATGATGGTCATGCAGGTGAATGTCAAGGGCACATGGTTAGACTTTATTCTGTCATTGCCTGGTTTGTTTGTGATACACATTTTGCTTGGGTTTTGTCTGCCCATGCCTAAAGTTTGTCCAGATCTTGCTGCATGTGGTATAGAGAGGTGTGCATGGGTCTGAACATTGTACAATCATCAGCAAATGCCCCTTTTTCTCATCTTATGATGGAAAGAAAGTTATTGACAATTATGATACTACCCTGAGGAAATTATGCAGTGACATTCATTCATTCATCCCTGGCATGAATGACTTCTGTTAACCATCTTTCTTTCTTTAAGGTATGACTCCAAATATTGGCGTGTTTTTCCTTTGATGATCATTAAACGTAAAGGAATGTGAATAAAGTAGGTCATAGGATTGAGAGAAAACATAGACTTGATTATTCAAGTAACCTCCTTTTAGGTCAGACGGAAATATGAGAATAGGGTTCCAGTTAGCTATTATTGTCCTACCAAGATATTTGATTCCTGGAGGTAAGCAATGAATGTAATCTTGCATATGTCAAAAAAAATGTTGGTGCTTAAATTTGAATGCTCTTGAAAACAGGCCCACCGACCAGTCTGAAGAAGGGTCTCGATCCGAAACATTACCTATTCCTTTTATCCAGAGATG
Source organism: Raja brachyura (assembly GCA_963514005.1). Next base: position 11,720,730 of record OY740798.1, read on the forward strand.
CTGCCTGACCTTCTGAGTTACTCCAGATTTTTGTGTCCATCCCATAGATCAAAATAATGCAAAGATTCTTCCGAGCTTTCCAGGCAATGGGAAAGTTATTTCAGCATGCAAGTGATCTTCTCTGTCACATTTCATGTGACAGAGTTTCTTTATATATCCCTTTATTTCTTAAAGGGAAAATATACAAAGTAATAAAATAGGAATGACCATGTTGTATTCATTTTTAAAAATGTAGCCATTCTTTGAAATCTAAGCATCAATGGTAAGTCTAGTATTTATTGCAGCTAAGAAGTTGGTGGTAAGCAATCTAATGTGGAATTCATTGCCGCAGAAAGCTGTGGAGACAATAGATAATTTTAAGGCAGAGATAGATAGATTTGTGATCTTGGTTCTAGGAGAGAAAGATCAGCCATGATTGAATGGCGGAGTAGACTAATTCTGCTCCTGTCCTTTTTGAACTCGTGAACTTATGCTTGAACTACTGCAGTCCTTCAGGTCAAGCTACTCTTTCAGAGCTATTGGGGAGGGAGTTGCATGAAATAGAACATATGGCAATGAAGGAACACCCTTTCCACTAGGATCTGGAGGGAATCAACCAATGGTGCATTCCCATCTGCCTGCTGCCTATGGTCTTGGTGCTTGAGAGTGAGATTCTGCCAGTGTAGAATCTAGCAGTGCATTTTGTAGATGGTACACATTGCAGCCACTGTGTATTGAGGGTGGAGAGAATGATTGTTTAAGGTTGTGAATGCAGTTAAAGAGGCTGCTTTGTCTAAAGAGTTGTTGGATGTGCACTCTCATAGGCAAATGGGCAGTATTCCATCACCTGCCTGATTTTTGCCTTATAGATGGAGAGGCTTTGGGATGTCTGGAAGTGAGTCACTTTCCAAAGGATATCCAGCTTGTGAACTTCCCTTGTGGGCACAGTATCTATGCAGTGTCCCGTCGAGCCATTGGCCAGTGTTGATCCCCACAATGTTAATATAATATCAATCAGCTGCAAGGAAGAATGTTTCAATTGTAATATTGTGCTTAGGAATCAATTTTGAGATATAGGACATTTTTATTATTTAAGTAAGTTGCACGGATAAGCAATTGAGGCATATTTTTGAAGCTATTAGCACATTTCCAGCCAAAGATCCTTGTGTTGGACTGCACACTTTCTGTCCCAATCCACTCTCATGGCAATGTAATTTCCCAGTAATATTCCACACACACATTATGTCATAATTAATGCTGTGAACAATTAATTACTTATCAATAGAAACTGAATCAAAAGGTCATGACTTGTGATCTTTCCAATTAACTCATGGTTCAATAAGCAATATATCAAGCTGAAACTAATGAACTCTGCACTCTGTGTGCCCCAGGGCTTAATGTAAAGAAAAACCTTATAATTTTAATATATGTAAAATATTATTTCTACCTCTTTTCCATGACCACAGTTCACAGATGCCTCCATGTGTGACCCTGATTGCTGATTACAGAGCTTTCTGCCACTCATGGCCATGGATGTGAAGGTTCCTTCATGCTTGGGTATATGCAATGTTCCCCCAGAGACCAATGCCAGGGAAAAATCACTTTTTGCAGTGCAGTCATGGTTCAGCGTGCTAATGCCATTGCCGCTGCCTGTATAGCAAGCTGTGTTATCTGTGAAATGTGCAGTTCAGTTTTACATGCTTCTTAAATGGAGTAAACTGTAATAAAAATAATCAAAGTGCTCCCAATTTCACTGTTCCTTGTGATTTCCCGTTTCAGTTTAATGTCATATTTTGCAGTTTGTCATGCTAAATATTAAAATGGTATGCATTTATGTCCTGGGTTCCTTAAGTTTCCTTCTTGAAGGAGTCTACAGTTCAAAACAGTGGCTGCATTTTTAGGATGTTCATCTGTCTGATCTGTATACTTTCCAATAGGCATTAACTATTTGTACAAGTGCTAAGTCTTTCACCAATAAGGCATATCACATTGTTAAGCGTGAACAGATCTAGAAAAGTACTATGGTTGGAACCAGATCCTCATAGTCAAGTTTACTTTTTTCCATCTTCTCCCAATTCCAAAACGGATTCTGCGGCATATTTTTACAAAGAGGAATTTCTTAATGGCCCCTGCTTTGGAAATGTTGTGACATTTTTGGGGAATTTAAAGGATGTTCTCACAACGATGGCACCTGACTTCATGTCATGCAATGTAGGGATCTTCTCTCCTTCAAGTGGTGGATGCACAATTATATACAATCACACTTCAGTGATTGAGTTACATGAATGCAGTTAGTTCACAGTTAATACAATCTGAGATGTTCCACGGACATGAGCATTGATGAGATGTACAGAGTATTTCTGGAAAAGTAAATATGCGATTAGTATATAGTCTAATCACCTGGCGGTGAAGAGTTGACAGTCATCTTAACATTGGGTTGGTTGGTATCCTACACTTTTAACACCATGGAGACTGTTACTGGGCATCCAAAATAATGACCTGATTTAAGCAGAATCTCTTTTGGATGGAATTTGTGGTCTTATGATATACATGGGATCCTGCTTCTCATTTTAGGCAGAATCTGTGAAGGACCTGCTATGGGCAGTTTGGTGGGCAATTAAATCCACCAAAAATAATTGGAGGTTTTCTTTTGCCAGCCTCATTGGGGACGAGCCTCTCCTCTTGGAGCCGCAAACTTGCCTGGGCCTCATCATTTCTGAGATCATGTGATCCAGCCGCAATCTACCCAACTATATCCTCCCTTTCTTGTCCAGGGGCAGTTATGAGCACCAAATTCGGTGATCAGCCCCAGGATACCTTAGTTTGGTTTAGTTTAGAGATACAGCATGAAAATAGGTCCTTCAGCCCTTCAAGTTCACGCTGACCCATAATCACCGCATACACTAGTTCTATCCTACACACTAAGAACAATTTACAGAAGCCAACTAACCTACAAACCTTGGCACGTGGGAGGAAACTGGAGCACCTGGAGAAAACCCACGTGGTCAATGGAAGAACGTGCAAACTCTGTAGTCAGGATTGAACCTGAGTCTCTGGCACTCTACCGCTGTGCCACTGTGCCGCTCCTTAAACCTGTTCTACATTATGCAGCCATTATTTAAGATTTACTGTAAATAAAGGTTTAAAGTGGCTTTAAACTGGTTTAAAGAGGTGTGGCTGTTCACTGGGTGATTTCACACTGACTATTGCCAGTCCATCGCCCAAACGTCGGAGCGGATGAATGAGAAAAATGCATATTTACTGTAAAGAGTTAGTAATAATTCCCTGATGCATGGCAGCATAAATATTGCAATAGAGAAGCAGTCATGCTCCTACTATACTGGCTAACATATTCTCCTTAAAAAATCTTAGTCACTAATATTTCATTCATTTCCAGGTATAATTTAAAGTATACCATTAATTGCCCGTAACTGCAGATTGTGAATTTGTTTTTGCATATTTTGATAAATTCTGACAATACATTAAAAATATATATTTTACCCCTGCAAATACTGTACGAATTAAAACCCGTATAATCACAAATTAATTTTATATTTCTACAATGTGTGGATACAGATTGAGCTTTGTTCTCTGATTTCATAATTCAAATGGCACAAGTGCACATCATGTTGAAATGATGAAGTGTAAATGGTAAATACATTCAATAGTTTTTCTTGCTCATGGTTCTGGCAGCCCACTCTTGGATGCTTAAATATGTATTAATTCCTCGCTGCTAGATATCCTTCCACCACATTTGATCCTTTCTATTATCACTGGAAGTATTATTTCAGACATATTATTAGACATTTTGTGAGTCATAAGTTCACATGATAAAATACTCATAATTCATGAGTAAGTCACTGCTGATAACAGTCTTGTAAGTCTTTGAATATTATGTCCTCATAGGGGAGGCTCAGTATCAAATGTACATGTGTTGACATGAAAGACCCCAGCCATGCAATGACTAAAGGGAGCTAATAATGCCTTACAATTAATCCTTCTGGTTCTCCACATTTCAGATGGATGCATGCAAGCACAATCCATAAATTATTTTTTTAAATTAGGTAGCTGGCCAAGAAGAGGAATATTACAAAATATTGCAGGGAATAGAAAGGGAGCAGAACTGGACTAGTTCTGTGTGAAGGCACAATGGTGCAGCAGTAGATTTGCTGCCTTACAACACCAGAGACCCAGGTTCAGCCCTGACTACGGGTGCTGTTTGTGCGGAGTTTGTATGGTCTCCCTGTGACCTGGGTGGGTTTTCTCCTAGATCTCCGTTTTCCTCCCTCACTCAAAAGATGTACAGGTTTACAGGTTAATTGGCCTGGTAAAATTGTAAATTGTCCCTAGTAGGACTCGGTGGGCTGAAGGGCCTGTTTCTGCGCTGTATCTCACAACTAAACTAACCACCAGCACAAAGATGATTGCCTCACTGATTAATTGCTACGTTATATCATCTCTTTGTACTGTCATTCAACTGATCCTTGTCAGTCTTCTGTTTGTCTTCAGGAAGTGCTTCATCAGTCACATCTTGTTTTGCAGATCATCTATATACATATGTCTGATGCCATGCACAGGGAGGCTGAATGTTGCTTCTCCAGGTTGCCATCAAATCAGACTGTGCTGTCCATTACTATGGATGGTGGATGCTCTGTACTCCTGACTAAACCTCCAAAATGACAGCCATATCAATACTTAGATTATTGTCTTTCAAAGAGGTTTGCAGCAAATCGGTTAATAGACCCTTTGGAACTTTGAGGAAGAAGCACAACAGTTAAAGATATATTGGCATGACACCATTAACTTTCTTAAGACATCTCTTGTCTTAAGAACATCTCAGGAGCAAGATGCAATGTATCAAAAGAAAGAAAGTTATTTTAAAAGGTGGCATAATGTCTCTCATGACCATTACAACATTTTTGTTTGTTACATTTTGTAGTTTCTTTAGCCAAACCTGTAAACAGTTCGGGCACAGCTAATTTTAAGATGCAATGGTGATACGAACTGACATGATCTGTTTTTTTTTGTGAGGATAGTGGAGACATTTTATTCACCAGTTCAAAATAAAAAGAAACAAAAAGAAATATCAAATTATCAATTGCAGCTTTATGGTAAGGCCACATTTGGAGTATTGCGTGCAGTTCTGGTTGCTCCATTACAGGAAGGATGTGGAAGCTTTGAAGAGAGTGCAGACATGGTTTACTTGAATGCTGCCTGGATTAGAAGGTAGTAGCTATGAGGAGCGGTTGGACAAATGTGGATTGTTTCCTCTGGAGAGGCGAAAGCTGAGAAGAGACCTGACAGAAGTTCCCAAAATTACGAGAGGCATAAACAGACAGTCACAACCTTTTATCCAAAGTGAAAATGTAAGGATTAGAGGGCATAGCTTAAAGGTGAGAGTTGCAAAGTTTAAACAAGATGTGCGTGGCAAGATTTTTACACAGCGAGAGGTGGGTCCCAGGGGTGGCGGTGCAGGCAGATACAATAGTGGAATTTAAAAGGCTTTGAGAGAGGCCCATGGATATGTAAGGGATGGAGGGATATGGATCACGTGCAGGCAAAGGAGATTAATTTAACTTGGCATCATGTTCACCGCAGTCGTTGCGGGATGAAGGGCCCCTTCCTGTGCTGTACTGTTCTATGTTCAATTACTGTCTGGGCATTGAACAGGATTGCCGGAAGGAATTAGCTGCAGGTAAATTGGATGCTATGTTTTTAAATAATATTGCAGACGCTGGAAATCTAAAAAAAAAATGCTAGAGATGCTCAACAGCTCTGGCAGCATCCATGGAGAGAAAAGCAGAAATACGTTCCAGACCAATGATCTTTCATCAGACTTTTTTTTATCAGTGAAAGGTAAAATCCAGCCCTTCTATCAGTTTCTTCCCGAACACTTGTGCATATTAACTAATAATTATACAAATACAGCTAAAGAAAGGATTTTCAGCATTACATAACCCATTTTTGTGCAGTACAAATCAGAATACAATTATGTTAGGGAAAGTATCAATTTTTATGTCCATATCATGTGCTTTATTTTCAATCAATTCTTCAGATTTATGTCATAGAATGCAACCACTAGTTATATTAATGACTGTGTCTCCTGCTTCCACTGTTTAGACTCAAAATCTGTTTAAATGTTCATAGCATTGGTATGAAAAACTGCCCATGGCTAAAAATTCACATCTTGACCTTGTGCAGAAGAATGTTACTCGCCATTTAGCGATATCTATATAACTAAAAGTCTCATCTTGACCACTTCCTGTCTGTGCTCTATATTGATTTTAGAAATAATGTAACCTTATATCGCTATGATTTTAGGCCATCTTCCTCACAGTTCTCCTCAGCTGAGGCAGCCCCGAGGATTTTTCCGATCGATGAAAAATAAAAAAGTTATGAATATTTAAAAAATCCTGAGATCAGCTGATATGTTCTCTCGCCTGCCAATCACCATGATGAAGGTAACACCCCTTCCGGGGGGGGGGGGGGTCAAGTGTATAAAGCCCCAGAGGCTGGACGTGAGTCAGTCACCCTGGAAGACTGTGAGTGAGAGTTGTGTCCAGAATTGTGAGTCTATGCAGTGAGTGAACTGAACTCTGCTAGAAATGAAATGAATTGATAGCCTGCACTCTGCTTGAAATGGTATGAAACTGCATTTGAATTTGGTGGCCTGCACTGTGCTTGAAATGGTATGAAACTGCATTTGAACTTGGTGGCCTGCACTGTGCTTGAAATGGTATGAAATTGAATTTGAAATTGGTGGCCTGCACTGTGCTTGAAATATATTGTAATTGATTTTGAATTTGGTGGCCTGCTTGAAATGGTATGACATTGAATTTGAATTTGGTGGCCTGCACTCTGCTTGAAATGGTATGAAATTGAATTTGGATGCCTGCACTGTGCTTGAAATATATTGTAATTGAATTTGAATTTGGTGGCCTGCACTCTGCTTGAAATGGTATGACATTGAATTTGAATTTGGTGGCCTGCACTCTGCTTGAAATGGTATGACATTGAATTTGGAGGCCTGCACTCTTCTTGAAATGGTATGAAACTGTATTTGAATTTTTAGCCCTGCACTCTGCTTGAAATGGTATGAAATTGCATTTGAATTTGGTGGCCTGCACTCTGCTTGGAATGGTATGAAATTGAATTTGAATTTGGTGCCTGCACTCTGCTCGAAATGGTATGAAATTGAATTTGAATTTGGTGGCCTGCATTCTGCTTGAAATGGTATGAAATTAAATTTGGTGGACTGCACTGTGCTTGAAATATATTGTAATTGAATTTGAATTTTGTGGCCTGCACTGTGCTTGAAATGGTATGAAATTGAATTTGGAGGACTGCACTCTGCTTGAAATGGTATGAAACTGTATTTGAATCTGTAGTCCTGCACTCTGCTTGAAATGGTATGAAACTGCATTTGAATTTGGTGGCCTGCATTCTGCTTGAAATGGTATGAAATTGAATTTAGTGGCCTGTACTCTGCTTGAAATGGAATTTCAAGGAATAGCCGTGTGAACTGTCAGCCCACCAGCCATGAGTCAATCAACTGCCAGTCCACCAGCCGTGAGTCAATCAATTGCCTGCCCAACAGCCGTGAGTGAGTGAACTGCCAGCCCACCAGCCCTAATGCAACTGAGCTGCCAGCCCACCAGTCCTGTGTGACTGAGCTGCCAGCCCACCAGCCCTGAGTGAGTGAGCTGCCAGCCCACCAGCCCTGAGTGAGCGAGCCGCCAGCCTACCAGGTCTGAGTGACGGAGCTGCCAGTCCAAGAATCCATTTGGCCCACAATGTCCACACTAGACCTCTGGAAACCAGTCCCTTCATCCCACAACACCCATACTAGCACTACGGAAAGCCTCCCCCCCCCTCCACTGGCCACCAATATTAGAATTGGAGAGGTGGAATATTGCATTGGGGGATCAGCCCTTCCGTATGAACATAGGACCCAACGGGTTCCACTTAGTCTGGTACTGCTTATAATTGATGGGTGCTTCTAGTACTCATTTACTTCTTCAAATGAGTAAAGCAATTTGGTATATATTTTACAGCTTCTTAGAATAAAGGGGAGGCCAGTTAAGACTGAGGTGAGAAAAAACTTTTTCACCCAGAGAGTTCCCTGGTTTCCTTCCACACTCTAAAGACGTACAAGTTTGTAGATTAATTGGCTTTTGTAAAATACATTGTAAGTAGTGTATAGGATAGTGCTCGTCTATGGATGATCGCTGGGTGGCGCAGACTCAGTGGGCCGAATGGCGTATCCATGCTGTATCTCCAAAGTCTAAAGTCTTAAAGGTGCTGCATAAAGGCTGCTGTTGTTGAGTGTGACAAGCAGCAACCTGTGTCAGTTGCAGATCTAGAACCTTTGGGGTGAAGTGGAGAGACAACTTGTCCCAATAGCTGAAGATAACTTTTAAGAATTTTTCTTTGCTTAGTTACTTATTTTTGAACAAACCGACAATGATCAGCAAAAGAAAAACACGGGGCTGAGACCTATTCATTGAAAACGTAACTATAGATTCTCCTAATTTATGGTTTAGTGCATTCAAGTACACAATTTTCCACCGTGTTCAATTTATATGTGTTTACTTTACCCCAAAATGTCTGCCTTCACCCTTAAACCTCGTGCAGGAGGATTCAATACACCTCCCCTCCACCAGAAGGCAGTCTTCAAGAATAGCTTCAGCAACCTACTCTGATTATGTAATGAAGGTGCACTTGGAAAGTTAGATGGACTCTGGCTGTTACTTTACGGGTTACGAGGACATTTAAGAAGACCTGGATTGAATTTGAGAATATATCCCCAATATATTTTTAAAGCTGCTCTCACAGACACAAAATGATTACTTGTAACTTTCAACTTAAATTTGCAACTGACAAAAAATGTGTACTATCCCATCATGGAACATGGTATTTCAATGTACGTTCAAATATCAGTTATAAAGCTTAATTAAATGAGATTTTGGGATATTACGCCATCCTTTGTAATCTCTTATTGCTAGGCACAGCCAGGATAATAATCTTTTTAGTCTAAGCTCAGCGTATAGAGAAGCTATTCAGTTGTTGAAATCAGTTTTATTGACCATGAAAATATAATAAGACGTGAAACAATTACTCCTTAATAAGTTCTTACAAAGCAAAATATTAATGCTATTTATATTTTAACATTCACTCACAGTAAATAAAATTGCAACCAAAAAGATACAAATTTCACCTTGCCTAATTTAGTCAACATATCTGCTGCTGTGCCTCACAGTGGGAGATTTGTCAACATTTCCATTCTGCCATACCTCTCACACCAGAACAATATATTTCTCATCAAACCATGCTGATATAGATTGTATTTATCACTGAAGTTTAACTAATTGCTGTAGTTACAGTTGCTGCATAGACATCGTTAAAAGTGGTAAACAAATCAATTCCCATATCACTTGACTTTGAAAATAAATGCACTTTTGTTCTTTGTCCCTTTCCTGCCGCATTAAAAAACCATGCAGAACAGCTGTAGTGTATTGTGGAGCTGACTTTTTTTTTAAACATTAACCACCGCTCAATTAGTCTTTGTTGATCCGCATGATTCAGGTGAGATGGGAGCAAAATCAGATCGCCTTTTGCATAAAAATTCGTCATGAAAAATGTAAATTGGTAACATTTTACCTCCTTTTTTCCCCCTTCGGGCTACCGTGACAGACCAGCAGCAATAATCATCTCAGTATGGTGCCACATTGGATGTAGTACAAATGATCACATTTGTGTTGAATACTCGTTCATTTAAATGTCATCCTTGATGGGACTGTACATCAGCAAAGCAAGAAAATAAACATCTAGCAGCTGAAGACAAGCAAATCAGTACACAGTCTCTGAAGATGCTGTGATCCTAATGCACAGAAATTGCCTTTTAATTACCCACATTTCCTTTTACACTTGTAATTGTTTCAGTATCACAGATAAAGTCCTGTAATTTGAAAGCTATTTGCAGCTCCTATAAGAAGCCACAGCATTTTATACATCATTGCGCTACAAGTATTTTATTGATTAGAGGGCTGGCCGTCCATATCGCCAATGCTGCGGTCAAACTAACGTAATGACCAAAGCAGCGCAATCTGTAGGTGCAACTGGATTTTACTAAAAAGCCATTTCCCAGCATTCATTTTTAACATGGATGCTTGTAGACTTAAATCAACATCAGCAGGATTGATCAAGGATGCATCCTTTCCCTGCATTTACTTTAATTGACAATGGTACATTGGTTTTGACAGCAGTTTTTACATGCACTTTGGATGTTCTAAAGCGCAGATAATCACATGTCCAATGCTGGCTACACGCGTCATTTTCAATGTGTTTTGAAGGACAGGGCGGATAGGGATGGGGGGAGGGGATGTAGCTGATGGCCCCTTTCAGTCAAAAGTAGCTTCCCAGACAAACATTCAGGGATTGGATATATAAAATTACATAGAGCACCCAAGCAGACCTTGTCAAAGCTGGCATTCTCCTCCCACTTTTATTCATTTAACCCTATCTGCATATCCTCCTTTTCCTATTACAGACACAAAATGTTGGAGTAACTCAGCGGGCCAGGCAGCATCTCTGAAGTAAAGGACTAGGTTTTGAGTGGAGATGAAGGGTCTGCTGGGTGCCACATACCCAGTGGTATGAATATTGATTTCTCTAACTTCAAGTAACCCTTGCTTTTCCTCTCTCTCCATCCCTCCCCCACCCAAGTTTCACGGTCCTCCTGATTAATTTTACTGCTTGTATGCCTCGTTGTCACCTTCCCCTCAGCTAACGAAACATTCTACATTTCCTTGATCATCGTCTGCTTTGATCTGTCGTTTACCACGCCTTAACCTTCCGTATCTCTAGTTTCCCTCTCCCCTGACTCTCAGTCTGAAGAAGGATCTCAACCAGAAACGTCACCCAATCCTTCTCTCCAGAGATATTGCCTGTCCCGCTGAGTCACTCCAGCATTTTGTACCTGTCTTTGGTGTAAACAAGCATCTGCAGTTCCTTCCTACACTCTTTATGAATGTTGCTCCCATGTTCTAATCGCACTCTGGGTAAGGAAGAGTTTGCCTTAGTTCACAGCAGTCTTGTGTGAAGGCCTGTGTTAACCGAACAATACATCAGACAAATTCATTTGAAGAATATTGTGAAAATATTGCTGAAGTATTCAATTCTGGTGGAAGGCAAGCAACTTTAAATGAAGGAGATTTGAGTGCCCCCTCCCCGGGCACTTTTCCCTTGCAACCGCAGGAGATGCTACACTTGTCGCTTTACCTCCCCCCTCAACTCCATTTAAGAACCCAAGCAGTCGTTCCAGGTGCGACAGAGGTTCACCTGCACCTCCTTCAACCTCATCTATTGCATCCGCTGCTCTAGATGTCAGCTGATCTACACCAGTGAGACCAATCATAGGCTTTTCGATCGTTTTGCCGAACACCTCCGCTCGGTCCGCATTAACCAACCTGATCTCCCTGTGGCTCAGCACTTCAACTCCCCCTCCCATTCCGAATCCGACCATCCTGTCCTGGGCCTCCTCCATGGCCAGAGTGAGCACCACCGGAAATTGGAGGAGGAGCACCTCATATTCCGTTTGGGCAGTCTGCACCCCAGCGGCTTGAACATTGACTTCTCCAATTTCCGGTAGCCCTTGCTGTCTCCTCCCCTTCTCAGCTCTCCCTCAGCCCTTGGGCTCCTCCTCTTCCTTTCTTCTTGCCCCCCCTACCCCCCCCACTTTACATCAGTCTGAAGAAGGGTTTCGGCCCGAAAGGTTGCCTATTTCCTTCGCTGCATACATGCTGCCTCACCCACTGAGTTTCTCCAGTATGTTTGTCTACCTTCGATTTTCCAGCATCTCCAGTTTCTTCTTGAACAAGGAGATTTGAGAATTTGCATTCCACATTTTGGGTCTTTAGTTTGTCAATGGAAGGTTTATCCGAGTTCTAATCTATTTGCAACTACATTCATGCATACTGGAAAAGTTATCACTTCACTGTAGAATTTAGGAATTCTTCTGATGAGGGTTTGTGGATTAATTGGCCTCTGTAAAATGCCACTAGTATTTTGGGAATTGATGCAAAAGTGGGATAACATACAATTTGTAAGAACAGGTGATTGATAGTTGGTGAGGACTCCATGGGCCGAAGGGGTGTGTCCACTCTATATATGTTAATCAATCATAGATCAGCAACCTGAGGTTTTTACTCAGTCTGAAGAAGAATCCTGACCCAAAATGTCGGCTGTCCATAACATCCTCTGATGCTGCCTGAGCCGCTGAGTTCCTCCAGCATTTCATTTTTTTGTTCAAATGTTCTCGTGCCCCTCTTTGAAATCAGGTCTCCATGAAATCAAGATCCTCTCACCCTAAACCTTTGTCCTCTAGTTCTGGACTGCTCCACCCTGGGAGAAAAAACTTAATTTGCTTCAGCATATTCTGTCTTACATGCCCATCAACTTCCTTCTGATTTTTCTGCTGTGAAACCAACTGAGTTGAAGTTTACAGTAGCTAGTTAAGGTACTAATAGATCTTAGGGAGGTGGGAGGAAGCCCGTTTCAATTGATTTAAAGTCTTATTGTTTATTAAATAAAATCCACATCGACTTTAAAGTACTTATTAAATTATCAAGTTCTTATTAACTCTGGTTTTCCTTCTGCTGCTTGCTCAGTGTTTCTTATAGTTTTATTTTGTAGTTCCAGCATCTGCTCTTTTCTTTATTCTTTCAGAAAAATGCAGGCAAATGGGATTAACCCAGAATGCCAACTTTGATGGTATGATCTAGATGGGAAATTATGAATATTTGCAGGGTTTTACAGGAGTGTCACAATGTTCACACACCATACAGTCTATGGGAGCATTTCAACACTTGTAGGGAATCCTGGGACAGTCAATATTTGCTGAGGATCCTGGGAGTGTAACAATATTTACTGAGAATAGTGAAAACGTGTCAATAGTCACACCACATTTCTGGGATTATTTAAACCGTATAGAGAAGGAGTCAACATTTGCTGAGCATTTCCGGAGTGTATTAATGGACTATCCTCAGACTATCTTCTATTGGATCTTACTAGCTTTACCTTGCACTAAATATTATTCCCTTATGATGGAACTGGCTCGATTGTAATCATATATTGTATTTCCACTGACTAGTTAGCACGCAACAAAAGCTTTTCACTGCACCTCGATACATGTGATAATAAACTAAACTGGATCCATTTCAGTATGTTCATATCAGTTAATCTTCGGGACCTCTAAGAACCCGTGAGGAAATACGGCAAAAATGGTTTGAACAGCAATGAACAATTGGGCCTGACTAACATCTAATATTGGAGAAAGACACAAAGTACTGGAGTAACTCAGTGGGTCAGGCAGCATCTCTGGAGGAAAAGGTATAAACCAGCATCTGCCGTTCCTTTCCACACATCTAAAATCGAAGAATCATTTGATGATTGTTTTTTGCATTCTTTATTCTGTCTATTAGTTACATAAGCTGGCAAAAGCATTATAAACTGATCATTGTTATACCAATGATGCATAAATAATCCTTACTAATTCATGTTGATGATGATAATGATGATGACAACGATCAGTACTCTACATCTAGCAGCTGCCTTCAAACTTACACAATATGTTGAAATCTATTAGTTTAACAAACTGGTTTCCAGTGACTCTGTAAGATGCTTTTTTTTTAAAGTAGTGTACAATTGCCAGTTTCAAAAAAATACACCATCACTCGAGTGGCATAATTGCCAAAAATTTAATTGCAGAATGCTGTGTCTTTTTTAAATTAGTGTGCAGATGGAATGGCAGCCAAAGTAGTTTTCCCAACAGCATAGGAAAGGTTTGGAGGAATATGGGCAAATGGGACTAGGTTAGATGCGGCACCTTGGTCAGCATGGACGAAGTGGGCCGAATGGCCTGTTTCTATATTGACCCATTGGCTCTTTGATCATCGAAAAATGTGACCTCTACTGCCAAGAGGGTGAAGGCTGCAGGCATGTGGGAATATCAACATTGTCACGTGCTCCTCCAAACCACACCCATTGACCTGGAAGAAAACGGCAAATCACTCCTTGCTCCCCGGTCTAAATTCCAGGTACTTCCTGTCACACGACAGGCAGACAGCAATGGCTCAAAGAAGTCAGCTCACTACCATCTTCACAGGGGCAATAAGGATGAGCAATACATGCTAGAGATAGGAACCAAAAGCTGGAGTAACTGAGCAGGACAGCCAGCAACCTCTGGATGGAAGGAATGGGTGACATTTCGGGTGACGTTTTCAGACTGAAACTCACTCTTCAGACAGACTCACTTAGTCTAAAGAAGTGTCTCGACCTAAAACATCACCCATTCCTTCTATCCAGAGATGCTGCCTGTCCTGCTGAGTTATTCCAGCATTTTGTGTCTATCTTTGGTTTAAATCAGCATCTGCAGTTCCTTCCTAAACAATAAATGTTGCTACACCCACTTCCCACATAAGCCCTGGGATGATGAGTTTAGTGGTAGGTTTGCAAATTAGATATTGAAGGACATATCAGTCCATCCCAAAAGCAGTTCCATCCAACACAAATACATCAGAACACATTGCTGTTTGTTAACAATTTGAGAACTATTGGCTAAAGCTCTTTACCTTGCTTGAAGAAAGTATTTTGTTATAATATCGGTTGTACTTTGTATCACTTGTCTTAACATCACAGTTTATGTCAAAGCAGTATTTCTAAATTTTCCTATCTGTTTTGGTTCATTATTGTCATGTGTTTTGTATATTCAGGCAGATTATACCATACATACATACACGTGCAATCACAGCATACATGAGTACAATAGGAGTGCATAATGAGCAAGGGAAGAACATAAGAAAATATATAAATATACAATGTTATATCTGCATAGAAAGAGCAGATAAAAAGTGCAAGGGCTGCAACAAGGTAGATTGGAAGATCGGGACTATATCCTTATTTTGCTTATATGTAGGTATTATTGTGGGTAACTTGCTCTTTCTTTCTGTCTCTATCAGAAATGGCCATTTCTGCCAACCATCCATCTGTGATTGTGGTTCCGATTTTTCCCCTCTATTAGTATAGCCAGGTCCACTGGGCATATCAACTAGCTCTGTTATATGCAACACATAACACAGACAAAGAAACATAATGTGTTTAATTTCCACATTAACCTATTTGGTCACTATATTTTAGAGATACTCCCCTTTTTTCCCCCCTCCCTCCCCAACTTTTCCTTTTACTGAGAACTGTCTAGTTTTCCCTCCTTCCCAGTTTTGATGAGGTGTCTCAGACAGGAAACATTGTTTCTCTTTCCATTGATGTTGCCTGACCCTTTGGGAGTTTCCAGCATGTTTTAAAATTTCAGAATCCAGCTTCTGTGATATCCATTCAAGTTAACTGAAGTTGAGTTTATTGTCACATATACAAGTACAGTGAGGTACAGGTACAATGAAAAATCTTGCATACAGCAGCATGACAACACATAAAAGCTCCTTATACATAAATTACACATAAATTCTACAAGACGGTGCAAAGCAAACAACTACATAAACAAGACATTACTGCAAAACTCAATTAGAAAACAAGTCTATTGTAGTTCAAGAGGTGGTCCGTAGTGTTCCATTGCCAAGGTAGGATCAGGGTTGAGCAGGTCGGTTGTTTCCTGCGTGTGGATTTCCATGAGGTCACATTTCAATAACTCCCATCAACTTCATGATTCTCCATGTTCCATACGGTCCTGTGCAGTTGGACTTTAACTTCATGGTCTGACCGAGTATCAAATCCAAGGTCCAATTTTCTCCTTGTATCCTGAATTGCTGGACTGAGTAACGCATTCAATGCGTTGCCAGAGCATTGTGCAGATTAAACAGAACTTTCTCAGAGTTATACCGTGATAATTTGTTTTATTGGCATTTGTTATCAATTGTGATCTTCACTATAGGCATTTCTTAAATCTCTTTCTCGGTACTAATTATGGAAACGTTTATGTTTCCAAAAACAAATCGGAATAGTTTCCAAGAAGATACTGTATCTGTCTCAATTGAAAAATCTGAAACTGGGGTGCATCAGGGTAGGGGTCAGCAAAGGAGAATGTGGGACAGATGAGGAGAAATGTACAGAGGGCTGTAAATCTTTGGAATTTTCTACCTCAGAGGGCAGTGGATTTTGAGGTGTTGAATATATTCAAGGCTGAGATTGCCAGATTTTAGACACTGTGGGAATCACACAACATGGTATCTGGGCAGGAATATTGGCTTGAGGCACCAAACCAGCCCCAGCTATGTCAGATCAGGCATCTAGCTTCTATTTCTTATGTTCTTCCAATTCAACAGCAAAGTGAATCATTTTGGCATTAATTCACTTCAGCTGATAATACCAAAGGGAAGCTGCCAGATCCACCAATGGAGGTAACCAGCAGTTGCCTTTCCTGAATCTGGCCAGGTTACTCAAATAATTTGTTGCCTAAATGAGTGCCACAAGTTTCCGAAATGGTGTAAAGTGAATGTTTTTTCCCCCAGAAGAATCATTTCAATTCAGCAAGTCAGTGAATCAATAATATAGTCTTAAAATTAGTCATGGACATTCCAGGAGTAAATTTAGGAAACAATTATTTTGCACAAAGAGCAATGGAACCTGAAATTCAATTCAACAAAAGTCTTTGCATCCTGGGGGTGTAATTGCAATTTCCAAGGCTAACGTCAAGCAGCTTTATGTTTGGTAAGGCTATCAATTGGAACTGAATTGAGATTCAAATCTACCATGACTTGATTGAATGTTGGAAAAGGCCTTGGACATTGAGTAGCCTCTTCCTGTTCATAATACTGCTATAATTTGAATGGAGAAGTGGATTGTACTGTGTCTTATTTTCTGAGGTTTGTAGTTATTTCCGATATAAGTAAAGTGCAACATGCCAATTCTGCAGAACCACCATGAAATGCCAGCAGTTGTGCAAGTATGTTTGTAGCTCAATGTGAATTGTGACACAACCTTTCCCCCCACCACCCACCTCCATTCAATCCCATGTATCCCTCCCTTCTATATCCCTCCCTTTTAAGCAGGTTAGCTTAAAGTGAGAATTCATCAAGAGACTTTTCACAAATCTCGTCAGAAATTTGGAGGTAGACGAAAATGCTGGAGAAACTCAGCGGGTGAGGCAGCGTCTATGGATCGAAGGAAATAGGCGACGTTTCGGGTCAAGACCATTCTTCAGAAATTTGGAATGGTATCCAATGTGAAACACTGTTCCGTGAAGTGATTAAATAGCTGGAGTTCAAATAACATTCAAAGCTGAAATTTGACTTTAAAGACCTGGGTGCCTGTTACAGCTTGGCTGATTTCAAATATTTTTTTAAATCTCCATTTGAAATTGGTAAAGTTTGCAGACTGGGCTGACTTTGATTATGCGACTAGAAATATAAGCTTTTAAGTTGTATCAGTGTACTTCAATTGCTGAGCGAGCTGCACGCTTTGATCGTAATCCTGTTTCTTGAATTACAACCTGTTCTAAATCAATTGCCCACACATGGCACAGCAGTTGAGTCAGCACAGTGGCGCACTGTGCTGGACGTGGCAGAGTGCCCACTGCTCCCTCCAGGATCAGCTTTCGAGCAGATTTAAGCAGAGGCAAGTTGCTGCTGTACCATAGGGGAGAAGAAGCTGGCCAGCAAGTTATCTCACCTGCCTTATCAGCAGCAGTGATGGGAGCCAGAGACCAGGTTGTCTGCCTACAGTCTCGAGTAAGGAGAGAGTGCGACATTCCAATACAAGGGTGCAGCAAGGGACAGAATAAAATCATACAATGTGAAGTGTTGTAACATAAAACATAGCACAGGAACCGGTCCCTTGGCCTACAATGTGCCGGAAATAATGCCAAGATCTCAATAATCTCATCTGCCTGCACATGATCCATTACCCTTCATTCGCAGCATATCCATGTGTCTCCCTGAAAGCCTCTTAGTCGCCACTGTGGTATCAGCCTTCACACCGCTCACCCACCAGGCACCCGCAACTGTTCTGTAAAAAAGACTTGCCCCGCATTTCTTATCACCTTACCTGCTTGTATTTTATTGATCCAAATCATGGGGTCAATAGAACAGGGCTATGTCAGTCAGCTTTCGAAATGTTCAGTAAGACCATTGTACAGGGTAGATCACATTTACCAAGACAGTTTTGCACGAAGGCTGCTACATAAAACCAGAAACCAAGGGTTTTCATGTTGCTTCAGAATCACACAATAAGTGGTAATAGATGCTTGCTTTCATTATTCTAAACACAGCTTGCACATACAATTGGCAAAGTGACATCTTTGGATACAATTTTTGCTGACATTTAGTACCTTAACACCATTATAAAATTTGACTCAAGCTGCAAACTCTGCTGTTTTTGAAAATGTTTTTCACAAATCCTTTTACTGCAATTAAGAGTGAGTGAGATTTGGCCAGTTAAATGCCACTGTTCCATTAAAAAAGAAGTACATTAGCTTTCACATTAATATGGCTTGTATTGTGAGCATGACTGAACAGTTGCTTCATGCTTCAATCCTTTAAGTTAAAATGGGTAAATCAGTCCCTGATTCAAAAGTGATTCAAAATATTTTTAACTTAGGGCGAGGGTAAAATAGTTTTTTCTTTGAAGGCATGGAATGGGCAGCAGTATTTTTTCAGAAATTAATTATTTAAAATGGAATTACTTTGACACTTCAGAAAGAAAAATTCTCAAGCTTCTCAAGATCCTGAATGGGAATGGGTCAGTCTCGGCAACGGTATAGGCACATGGCAATGGGTTGAATGGCCTCCTGTTAATGCGAAACATAGAACAGTACAGTTCAAGCATAGGCCCTTCGGCCCGCAATGTCCGTGCCCATCATGATGCTACTTTAAACAAATCTCCTCTGCCGGCAAAAAATAGTGGACTTACCGTGGCCTCTTTTATTGCCCTTGTGATTCTCTTGCTCTTTTTCAGTTTCATCTTCAGTTATTCATTCATCTACCTTGTATTTCTTCTTGTAGTCCTTCATGCATTTTTCCTAGGTAAATATTGCCAGTCACGGAAGAATATATTTTGCAGTGTTATCTTTTGTTATATTATGCTTGAGATGAAGTATTGGCTTAAAACGATGAATATAAATTTAAATATAAATCATACCAACAGATGTATAAGCTCTCCAGATGGACAAAGGTGATTTCTGAAAAATACGGGCCATTCCTTATCCAAGATTTTAGAAAAAGCTCCTCAGAGAGAGGCCAGAATATACCACATTTTCTTCCAATTCTCGTGTAAAAGTTATTCAGAGCAGTTATGATTCAGATAGTATTTAATTGCAGTCTAAAGAAGGGTCTTAACCAGAAACGTCACCTATTCCTTTTCTCCAAAGATGCTGCCTGACCCGCTGAATTACTCCAGGTTTTTGTGCCTATCTTCAGCATTGTTGCTTGGTAATTTCCGCAGCTTCCCAAAGGTTCCATAATTCACTGACAGATTTATTCTCCCTACTAATCTCTCCTGCTAATCTTTTTCAGTTAGTTGTGAAGTTTTAACAGTGGAGAAGATATGTTTGGTGTGCTCACACTCACCATTTCTCTAACAGGATATTTGACCCCAGGCATCCTGCCACTGGGCTAGTGATTTGATAGTGTTGCAAGGTTTATTTGTCTGAATGGAAAAGGGATGTACCTGGAAGAAAGTGTTGTAACAACAATTTTATGGAACAACAATTTATGATGAATGATACTCATTTGTGTGAGTATCATTCATCATGCAACGTTCATTTTGGACGCAAGGAAATGTTACCCTCATATAACATCAGGTTCCTCCCTCATATCATATCTCATACCATATCATATCATATCATATCAATTCATCATAACAATTCCACTCTCTGTCACCCATTTACTTTATGGCCTGATTTCCCAATTACCTCAACCCCCTGCCTACCCCTGACTTTCATTCACCGACTCTTGGAATCACCAACTCTGACAAAAACTTACTGTGGGAGGCTGCAAAGCTTATCCTGCCTCCACACAATTAGCATTGTTAGCCAACAACCAGCACACCTCCTCATCCCTCCATGATACCTGGACAGTTCCCTAACCTTTCCTCAGATGCCAAATAATGAACTGACTTCTGACTCTCTTTTCTCCGCAATCCTCTTCTGACATAAGTTCATAAGTTCTAGTAGCAGAATTAGGCCATTTGGCCAATCAAATCTATGCTGCCATTCGTTCATGGCTGATCTATCTTTCTCTCTCAACCCCATTCTCCTGCCTTTGCCCCATAACCTCTGACACCTGTACTAATCCAAACATCAGTGTCTGACATTGAAACGTTTATTGCCACACAACACACACACGGTATAGCACGCATTTTAGGGTGCACTATAATTTCTGGGCCACTGTCTTTGCAAAACCATTCTTTGAATTCTCTTAATACGTTGATCATGCAGACATTTGCATTGTTGTTTCAATTGCAGAATAATAATAGCTGAAGCACGGTGAAATCTGGCTCGCAGGACGTGAAGTGTCCTTAAAATGGAGAAAAAATGACAGAGAAGGGGTGTGGAGGACAGGGTTGTGACACAGGGAATGTTTAAAATAGTGTCATACTGCCACCATGTGGTACTTATACTCTGTCTCCCAGGTAAAGTAACTGCCCATAATTGTGTCGAGCTGTCTGATTTCAAGTACGCAGGTTTCCCAAGTGAACTTCAACCACTGCTAGTTTTGTCTATTCTATTTCATGTATCCCCTAGAAGTGTTTTCTTAAACAGCAAAGATAATCAGCGACATTTTTGTGAGGTTTCATCTACAATGCAAATTTGGGGTAGAACAGGCCATTTAATCTCTCACACACGTCAACACACTACTCCAGCCCAGATGGAATGTTGTTTTAATGGTGCCTATACTGCTGACTGGTAAAAAATTCTCAATCAAACCTTGGGTTCCTGATGGGTTGACAAGTTTTGCACCCATATGGTGCTTATGTGTAGGATTTGATTTCGTAAATTGTGGATCTCACTTTTCATTATAGGTTGAAAACAACAATAACTTTACTTATTGTATTGCTTCATCTGCACCTCCATCTGTGCACTGTTTTTTGATACTGCTCTTGATGGCTTCATTTAGATTTCAAGGCTCATTTTTAGTTCCTGTTGCAACAATTCCACTCACCCATTTATCCTTTATATTCCACAACATTCTCTGCCTCAGAGGGCGGTGGAGGCTGGTTCTCTGGATACTTTCAAGAGAGAGCTAGATAGGGCTCTTAAGGATAGCGGGAGTCAGGGGATATGGGGAGAAGGCAGGAACGGGGTACTGATTGGGGATGATCAGCCATGATCACATTGAATGGCGGTGATGGCTCGAAGGGCCGAATGGCCTACTCCTGCACCTATTGTCTATTGTCTATTGTCTATTGAATACAATCCACTTCTTTATCACAGAGTGGTGGAAGCTCAGCATGTCAGGCAGCAATTGTGGCCATTCTCATCTAACTGCTACTATCAGGAAGAATGTACAGGAGCCTTAGAATCACTACCTCTAGGTTCAAGAATAGCTTCTTCCCATCTGTCATCAGGCTCTTGAACCACCCCGCACAACCCTAAATAGGACCCTATCTCAACACCGAAGTACTATGGATTTTGTATAAGGATTTCACTACATACTTTGGTTAGCATTATTATGGTCTGGTTACCAAGTATAACCTAATATTATTTATTTTATTGCTAAGCGCATATTTATTGTGATGTTATTCAGGTAATTTGCTGGCAAAAGCTGTAGCAAGTAAGAATCTCACTGCTCCATTCCTGGTGCGTATGCCAATTAAACACTATTGACTATTGACATTCTTGACTTGATTCTTGGAAGGAAATGGACAGACAACGTTTCCTTTTGATGTTGCTTTGAAATCTCAAAGAAGAGTCCCGACCCAAAATGTCACCAGTCCATTTCCTTCCACAGATGCTGCCTGGCCCACTGAGTTCCTCCAGCACTTTTTTTTTAGCCCAGGATTCGAGCATCTGTGTTCCCTTTTATATATTCTTCATTATCATTTATAGTCTAATCTTTGGAACCTTGTTCCAGCAACGTACATCAAACAAGTCCGTTATGCTCAGGAATTCAAGAGATCAAAAGTGTTTGTCATACGCACCACTACAGGAGCAATTAAATTCTTACTTTCTGAAGCTTTACAAAACACATTAAACACGACAACACAACAAATAAATTATCCAATATATTAGATAAACCAGACCATTATAGTACAAGCCAAATTACTTTGTGCAGTCTTACTAGTGCAAAGTCCAGTGAAATTCGGTGCTGATGTAGGCTTGTGTTTCAGGTTACACGGAATGGTTCAAAACCCTGACGGTTGATGGGAAGAAGTTGGTCTTGGACTTGGAGATCACCATGCTCAGGCTCCTGTACCTTCTTCTTGATGGGAGCAATGAGACGAGAGCATGGCCTGGATAGTGTGGTTCCTTTGATAATATTACACAGTCTCAAAACCAAAGTATGTTTACAAGGCTTCGAGAAAGTATCATGCAAATGTAAACCATTTAATGTTTATATTAGTGCTTCTGTATTTAGTGAATAAAAAATCCAGATTGATCTTGTTTTCAACATAAAACATTGTTTCATTAGATGGGCCATCAAGCAGGAAGGAACTGCAAAACCAGGTCAATGGAAGAACTCAAAATTGGAGAACCCATTGTGGAACAAACTAACCTACATGTGGCCTGTGATGCCAGATGGTAGATTGAATGAGGTAATGGAGCTGTTTCTGATCAATAGATAGTGTGGAACATTGTCTTCATGGTTTATGTATTACATAAAACTTAGCAGTTGGCATTGCTCTGGCAAAGCTTGCATTTGTTCAGGTTGCAGAAATGTCAGTTCATGACCATTGCCTAAAGACCTTCAGTCATGGAAAGTATTTTTATAAACTTGAATCCTCAGTTCTATGCAATTCCATTCTGATATTACAGAAAGGCAAAGTACTGTGAATGCTAGAAATCTGAAGCTAAAACAGAATGCTAGACAAGTTTAACAAGCTTGATGGTGTATGTAGAAATACATACAGTGGCTTGCAAAAGATTTCATACCCCTTGAACTTTTCCACATTTTGGCACATTACAACCACAAACGTAAATGTATTTTATTGGGATTTTATGTGATAGACCAACACAAAATGGTGCATAATTGTGAAATGGAAGGAAAATGATACATGGTTTCCAAATTTTATTACAAATAAAAAACAAATAAAGGCCCTTCGGCCCACCGAGTCCACGCCGACCAGCGATCGCCGCACACTAACACTATCCTACTCACTAAGGACAATTTACAATTATACCAAGCCAATTAACCTACAAACTTGTACGTCTTTGGAGTGCTGGAGCTCATGGAGAAAACCCACGCGGTCACAAGGTGCAGATTCAGTACAGGCAGCATCCGTAGTCAGGATCGAACCCGGGTCTCTGGCACTGAAAGGTAACATCTCTACCCCTGCGCCACCATGCCACACTGTCTGTAATAAAAGTGCCGCAATGTATCTTCCTGGTATTAATTGTAAATATATGTTTTTTTTATTCTCTAACATCACGTGTTTCGGTAGTGTATGATTAACCCTTCCCAATTTTAAGGAGTAATGGTGCTTTTTGGACATCACAATATAATACGGAATATTGTGACATCCAAAATCGCCATATAGATGGAGAGTTGACTGCCAAGTTCTTTTGGCATAGGTTTTTAAAGTGCACTGTGGTGAAGATTTATGAATTTCCAGCAATGATGAACACAATCCATAACATTTCAACATAATACAGTGTATGTACAAAAATATGAAACACTCAATTAAATTGATAGAAAACCTCCTAGCTACACCTTTAAAATCACTTTGCTTAATTAGAAAACACTTCTATGGGAATCATCTCTAACATGGAGATACCTACGATGGACACAATTGCTTTTCCAACAGTAAATTCTTAATTCTACCAAGAATGTTATGCTTGGCAGTATTTGGTTGGCCTAGAGCAGAGGAAGCATAAATAATCTTTGGATTACACTAACATATGGGACAAAAAAAAAAACACAATGTGCTGTAGTCCCTCAGAGGGTCAGGTAGCATCTTTGGAGAACATGGGCAATAGACAATAGATAATTGACATTAGGTGCAGGAGTAGGCCATTTGGCCCTTTGAGCCAGCATCGCCATTCAATGTGATCATGGCTGATTATCCCCAATCAGTACCCCGGTCCTGCCTTCTCGCCATATCCCCTGACTCCGCTATTTTTAAGAGCCCTATCTAGATCTCTCTTGAAAGCATCCAGAGAACCTGCCACTACCGCCCTCTGAGGCAGAGAATTCCAGAGACTCACCACTCTCAGTGAGAAAAAGTGTTTCCTCGTCTCCATTCTAAATGGCTTACTCCTTATTCTTAAAGTGTGGCCCCTGGTTCTCGACTCCCCCAACATCTGGAACATGTTTCCTGCCTCTAGTGTGTCCAAGCCCTTAACAATCTTATATGTTTCAATGAGATCCACTCTCATCCTTCTAAACTTCAGAGTGGACAAGCCCAGCCGCTCCATTCTCTCAGCATAGGACAGTTCCGCCATCTCGGGAATTAACCTTGTAAACCTACGCTGCACTCCCTCAATAGCAAGATTATATGAAAAGTTATGGCAGTTTACCACCATTTATGGTGAGGAATCCATTTGAACAGCCAGCATCAGGTTCTTGAGACTCTGACTGTTATAAATATCAATGACTCCGATGTGAATGTAGGAGGTAGTACATTTACAGATGAAAAAAAACATTGGTGATATATTTACTACTGAGGAGGGTCATTCAGACTACAGAATTATATTTTTTGGCTGATAAGTTGGGGAGGGCAATGGCAGATGAAATTTGATGCTGAGAAATGTAAGGTGGAAATTTTGGGGATAAAGTAAGGGTAGGATATACACTATGACTGGTAGGGCCTAGGGAATCTCGAGGAATAAAGAGAGTTTGATGAAAGCTAAATGCAAATTATTTCTTAAAAATCTCAGGGCGACACAGGGTTGCTCAGTGGCATGGTGGTAGAGTTGCTGCCTTACAGCACCAGGGACCCGGGTTTAATTCCGACAACGGGTGTGTTCTGCACAAGGTTTGTACGTTCTTCCTGTGACCGCGTGGGTATTCCCCCACACTCCAAAGACGTGCAGGTTTGTAGATTAATTGGGTTTGGTAAAAATTGTATCTTGTCCCTTGTGTGTAGGATGGTGTTAGTGTACGGGGATCGCTGGTCGGTGCAGACATGGTGCGCCGAATGGCCTGTTTCGGCGCTGTACCTCTAAACTAATCTACACTAAACTAAATACATCGAAGCCAATCACAAACTATAAGTCTCATGTTTACGGGCAGTTATAATTCCCCTCTGATTGTCCTCATTAATTTATGGGCAGCTACAGTATAGTGATCTAGATTTATCTCTTTAGGTCATTCCTTCATGGTTGGTTGACTGGAACAATCCAGAACAGTTCTCAGTATCTCCAAATGATGAAAACATGGTCTAACATAAATGCTGTAAGGGATTTGCTGGCATTTTTGTTAAAGTACATTGCAGTACAGTATATGCATGTATATGTATATCTGTGTGTAAGAAGGAACTGCAGATGCTGGTTTAAACCGAAGATAGACACAAAAAGCTTGAACTCAGCGGAACAGGCAGCATCTCTGCAGAGAAGGAATGGGTGACGTTTCAGGTCGAGACCCTTCTTAAGACTGGTTAGGGATAAGGGAAACAAGAGATATAGACGGTGATGTGGAGCGATAAAGAACAGCGAATGAAAGAGATACAACATAGTAACGATATGCAAAGATAAAAGGGAAACAGGCCATTGTAAACTGTTTGTAGGGTGAAAATGAGATGCTAGTGCGACTTGGGTGGAGGAGGGGTAGAGAGAGATGGGATGCTGGGGCTACCTGAAGTGAAAGAAATCAATATTCATACCACTAGGCTGTAAGCTGCCCAAGCGAAATATGAGATACTGTTGCTCCAATTTGCGTTTAGCCTCACTCTGACAATGGAGGAGACTGAGGACAGAAACACCTGTGTAGGAATGGGAAGGAGAATTAAAGTGTCCAGAACCGGGAGATCAGGTTGGTTCACGCGGGCTGAGTGAAGGTGTTCCGCGAAACGATCACACAGTCTGTGTTTGGTCTCGCCGATGTATAAGAGTCCACACCTTGAACAACGGATACAGTAGATGAGGTTGGAGGAGGTGCAAGTGTGCCTCTGCCTAACCTGAAAGGACTGTCGGGTTCCCTGGACAGAGTCGAGGGAGGAGGTATAGCAACAGGTGTCACATCTTCTGCGGTTGCAGGGAAAGGTACCTGGGGAGGCGGTGGTTTGGGTGGGAAGGGATGAGTTAACCAGGGAGTTGCGAAGGGAACGGTCTCTGTGGCAGACAGAAAGGGGTGGAGATGGGAAAATGTGGCTAGTGGTGGGATCCCGTTGGAAGTGGCGGACATTTCGGAGGAATATGTGTTGTATGCGACAGTCCTTTCAGGTTAGGTTCACTTGCCCCTCCTCCAGCCTCATCTACTGTATCCATTGTTCAAGATGTGGACTCTTATACATCGGCGAGACCAAACGCAGACTGGGCGATCGTTTCACGGACCACCTTCACTCAGCCTGCCTGAACCAACCTGATCTCCTGGTTGCTGGACACTTTAATTCTCCTTCGCATTCCTACACAGACCTTTCTGTCCCCGTTCTCCTCCATTGTCAGAGTGAGGCTAAACGCAAATTGGAGGAACAACGTTTCATATTTTGCTTGGGCAGCTTACAGCCCAGTGGTATGAATATTGATTTCTCTCACTTCAGGTAGCCCCGACATTCCTTCTCTCTCTCTATCCCTCCCCCACCCAAGTTGCACTAGTGTCTCATTTTCACCCTACAAACAGCTTACAATGGCCTGTTTCCTTTATTGTTACATTTTTGCATATATTTAATTCATTGTTCTTTATCTCTCCACATCACTGTCTATATCTCTTGTTTCCCTTACCCCTAAACAGTCTGAAGAAGGGTCTCGAGCCAAAACATCACCCATTCCTTCTCTCCAGAGATGCTGCCTGTCCCGCTGAGTTACTCCAGCTTTTTGTGTCTATCTTCATTATATAAATGTGTTTGCGTGTGTGTATCTGTGTGTGTGTGTATATGTGTGCGTGAGTGTGCATGCAGGCATACACTTGTGCGTGCATGCATGTATGCAGGTGTATGCGGCGTGTGTATGTGTGTGCATGCATGTGTGTGTGCATGCTTGTGTGCATGTGTTTGCGTGTTCTTGTGTGCGCGAATATGTGGGTAAAAGCAAAATAAATATTTTTTTTTAATAGGAATACGATTGGCCAATTGAAGGGTCCCTTCTCCCCAATGCTCCACCGCTGACCAAGCCAATAACGAAGACTCAAGGTGTATACGCACCTGTGAGATTAAAGGTTTTGAGGAATGGGGAGCAGGATAAGTCCAGGATACTAACAGTCACGGGACCGGATATCACAAGCATGCTCAAGAAAACGTAAGACAGCAAAATATCTCTTTCACTTCAGTCAGTTACTGAATGCCAATGTGGTCACAGTTTCACCTGAACGTTCAGCACAGTGTCCACACTGAAGTTCTGAAGATTCCATCTTTTCATAGGTACTGGATGTGCGTTCTTAGTGACATTAGGCTTTTGCACTGTAAGAGCAAAGACCACGTACCTTGTAAGTGTAATTATTGATAGTGTTTCAAAATTGGATTAAAGTTATTTGACGTGGAACAAAACGCCTCAGAATCTTTCGAAGGGATAAAAATAGTCATAGAGTCATATACACCATGGAAACCAACCCTAACTCATCAATGCCAACCAACGTGTCCATCTGAGCTGGTCCCATCTTCCGACATTTGGCCCTTATCTCTTTTTCTTTCCATGTACCTGTCCAAGTATCTTCCAAGGATTATAATTGTACCCGCCTCAACAGCATCCTCCATCAACTCATTCCATGGAGGTATCACCCTCTGTGCATAAAAGTTGCACCTTGTGCCCCTTTTTAAATCTTTGGTCTATGGCCTCTCAACTTAAATCTATGTCCCTTAGTTTTAGAATCCCTTATCCCGGCAAAGACTGGTAGCACCTGTGGAAGAAATGGATAGCTGATGATTTGAATTGGATCCCTCATTCAGTCATCTCTTTATCTCTTTAGACTTTAGACTTTAGAGATACAGCGCAGAAACAGGCCCTTTGGATGACCGAGTCCATGCTAACCAGCGATCATCAGCAATACACAAGCACTATCCTACGCAGTAGGAACAATTCACAATTTTACCGAAACCAATTAACCTACAAACCTGTATGTCTTTGGAGTGTGGGAGGAAACTGGAGTACCCGGAGCTAACCCACGCAGTCACAGAGAGAACATACAAACTCTGTACAGACAGCATCCATAGATAGGATCGAACCTGAGTCTCTGACGCTGTAAGGCAGCAACTCTACTGCTGCTCCACTGTGCCGTCTGCTGCCTTCTTTAACAGTAATCCATAAATATCATGTTCTTCTTCTTGCGTATGGTGTGCACAACCTAAAGTTGTAGGACAACTTGTTCTATTTGATGTTATTTGATTGTGCACGCCAGGTTGATTGCATTTGTCGAAACAGGGCGGACCACGTGAAGGTTGCAACCCCCCACCACAATATCATGTTAAACCAACTAGATGATATGGCTAGCCGCTTTCAGTTCCTCATTCAGATTATAACTTTAATTCCCTGCTCCAGAATTCATCATCAGTACAGTCAATAAGAAGCAGTTAATAATCGATTCAAAGGAAGAATATTTTGGTATACAGAAATGGTTTAGGCTGCGAAGATAACTTTTACATCATTCCACAGAAGTTAACAATTTTAATGATGATGATGATGATGATTGTTCATTGATGATACTTGGTGCTGTGAAATTCTTTGTTTTGCATACAATACACAAAGTATGCAAAGAGTCACACATACAGGTGGCAATAAAGTTACAAAAAGTATCCAATGTAGTCCAGATGGGCCCTTTTCGTTTTTGCCAATAAACTCCTCCCCACCCTCCCCATTCCACTGCTGGTCATCTCTGCTATTTTATATCTGGATTAAAGTTTCCGCGTTGGTCTTCCAGTCAGAATTGGCACTAATTCAAGAGTGAAAACGGATAAAGGAGGAGGGAGCCTTTCGCTGCTTTGATTTAGCACGACACAGAATATACCTCTGTGTCCAATTATGTAACAAATAGAATGATGCAGAATTTAAGGAAACTATTTGGTCCATTATTCCTCTGCTGGTATTTTACACAGATCGAGATTACAGAACAGCAATACTGAAGGGGCCATTCTCTTCATTGCAATTTCTTGCATCTGCCAACCATCAGTCCCACATTGAGATCTCTGAAGCCAGCTCCTAGGGTAGGGTACCGCAGTACAACACTGTTCCGGTTTCAGGGGAGTGTTACTGCTGAATGAATCAAAGAGATAATGATGGAGATGAGAGTGCCCCAAGGACGGGTCAGAGGAACCTGGTTTAAAGTTTAGAGATACAGCATGGAAGCAGACCTTTTCAGCCCACCGGGTCCGCACTGACCATCGATCACTCGTTCACACTAGTTCTATGTTATCCCACTCATACATTCATTGCACACTGAGGGCAATTTACAGAGGCCAATTAGCCTTCAAATCCGCAAGTCTTTTGGACGTGAGAGGAAACCAGAGCTCCCGGAGGAAGCCCATGCCCATCCTGGGATGTCAGGACTTTCATATGAGGAAAGATTGGATAGACTCGGTTTGTACTCGATGGAATTTAGAAGATTGAGGGGGGATCTCATAGAAACCTACAAAATTCTTAAGGGGTTGGACAAGCTAGATGCTGGAAGATTGTTCCCGATGTTGGGGGAGTCCAGAACAAGGGGTCACAGTCTAAGGATAAGGGGGAATTCCTTTAGGACCGAAATGAGGAAAACATTCTTTACACAGAGAGTGGTGAGTCTCTGGAATTCTCTGCCACAGAAGGTAGTTGAGGCCAGTTCATTGGCTATATTTAAGAGGGCGTTAGATGTGGCACTTGTGGCTAAAGGGATCAGGGGGTATGGAGAGAAGGCAGGTACGGGATACTGAGTTGGATGATCAGCCATGATCACATTGAATGGCGGTGCAGGCTCGAAGGGCCGAATGGCCTACTCCTGCACCTATTTTCTATGTTTCTATGTTTCTATGCAGCCACAGGGAGAACGTGCCGGCTCCACATGTCATATTTTGGTGGCTTTCCACTTGGCACTGACTGACCTTGAAATGAACTCTAGTATCATCTAACACAGAGAAAGCTGCTCTTAGGCAAGGTTAAATACTAATTTATGAGGGACAGTTGTATAATCAATACTGGTATACTAGTGAATGTTTGGTGGAAGATTTGAGTGTTGAGTGTTTAACTGAGTGTTTCAGATTCAGATTCAGAAAGCTTTATTGTCTGTCGTAACAGAAAATCTTCTTTGACGTGGCTCAACATACAACAAGACATTATACAACAGTCATCATACAACACAGCCTTCTGCGGGCACACTCAGTGTGTATAGGTCTTAAAAACAAGTATAAAGATTACAAACTGTAAAAATAGACAAGATAAAAGTTGAAAGTTGTGGATACGTGTAAAGTGACAGTGCGTGAGGGTTAATTTGTCCATTGATCATGTATTATTTAAACTATTTATGGCAATGGGTATGAACGAGTTTTTGTGGATGTTTTTCTTGGATAGGGGGACTTTATATCGGTGGCCTGATGGCAGAAGTTGGAAGGACGTATGCAGGGGGGTGGGTGGGATCCTGTGTAATGAGGTTGGCTTTCCTTTTAACTGCCTGGGTGTGAAGTACTGACAATTGAATTTGAGTTTTGCCAGTTATTTTGCTTGCTTGATTGATGATCCGGGAAAGCTTTGATTTGTCTTTGACAGAGGTAAGGTGAACCAGGATGTGATGTTAAAGGTGAGTACAGATTCTATAAGTGATTTATATACAGCTGTTAAAATGTCCTGTCTGACATCAAAGCTCCTGAGTTTCCTCAGCAGGAACAGGCGTTGCTGTGCCTTCTTGTACACAGAGTCTGTGTGCTGGGAGAAGGACAGGCGGGTGTCAATCTCTGTGCCCAGGTATCTAAAGGCCTCTACCTGCTCGACTGTCTGCCCATTCAGCCTCAGAGGTTCAAAGAGAGGTTGGGGGGAAGATGTTCGCCTTCCCCCACAACACAGCTCCTTGGTCTTGGAGATGTTAAGCTCCAGAGAGCTCTCTTTGATCCACAGCATCAAGATGTTGACCTGCTGATAGTAGGCAGCCAGAGAAGTGTGATCCTTGATGTGGGCCACCAGGGCCATATCGTCTGCATACTTAAAAAGGGGAATGTCACTGTTATTGTTTGTTACATTGTTCGTGTAGATGGAAAAAAAAATCAGTGATAAAACACAACCCTGGGGGACCAGTGTTTAAAATCATGTTCTTGGATTTAAAACCATTTACCACCACATGCTGTGGCCGGTCCTGCAGGAAGTCTTTTATCCACAGGATAAGTGATCGGTTGACTTGTAGATCCAGAAGGCGGTTGCAGAGGGTGACTGTGTTGACTGTGTTAAAAGCGGAAGAAAAATCCATAAATAAAATCCGTGTGTGGGGGTGTGGGGAGTCCAGCTGTCTGCTAACTGTGTCCAGGAGAGTCAAACAGGCATCCTCCACGCCACGCCTTGCCTTATAGGCGAACTGGAGTGGGTCAAGCCTGTCCACCACCATAGCAGTGAGGTGATCACTTACCACCCTCTCCATACACCTGGAAAGAATGGATGTGAGTGCTACCGGTCTGAAGTCCTTCATCTCCCTGGCGTTAGATTTCTTCGGCAACGGTATAAGTGTAGACTCCTTCCACATCCGCGGGACACAGCTGGAGTCAAGGAGATGTTGGAATAGCTGAGTGATGACTAAGGTGATTAATGGCATTCTTCAGATAAATGAGGATAAGGTACTTCCGAGGTGGGGATTCTAGAACAAGAGGTCATAATCTTACGATTTGATCTAAGTTGTTTAGTATATTGTTGACAAAACCTATCCATCACTTGCTAGAATTTAGAAGATTGAGGGGGGATCTTATAGAAACTTACAAAATTCTTAAGGGGTTGGACAGGCTAGATGCAGGAAGATTGTTCCTGATGTTGGGGAAGTCCAGAACAAGGGGCACAGTTTAAGGGTAAGGGGGACCGAGATGAGAAAAACATTTTTCACACAGGGAGTGGGGAATCTGTGGAATTCTCTGCCACAGAAGGTGGTTGAGGCCAGTTTATTGGCTATATTTAAGAGGGAGTTAGATGTGGCCCTTGTGGCTAAAGGGATCAGGGGGTATGGAGAGAAGGCAGGTACAGGATACTGAGTTGGATGATCAGCCATGATCATATTGAATGGCGGTGCAGGCTCGAAGGGCCGAATGGCCTACTCCTGCACCTATTTTCTATGTTTCTATGTTTTTATCAATCAGAGAGTAGAAGTCTGGAATTTAAGGATGGGAATAACAGAAGATTGGAGCTTGATAGCTGTTTGCAACCATAGTGCTAGTGAACCTCTTATTCCTTTGGAGGTGCATTGGAACTGACCAGTCTTTCCAAAACACTTTAATCCTCACTATCTACAGTACATAGAAATAGATGAACAGGCAGCTTCTCAAGCCTTTACTCCCAATCAGTTACATCGCCATTTTAACAATAAGGTTTCAGAAACCTCAATGCCGTTCTCTCGCAAAAAGTTACCACCAGCTATGTTGAAGTTTTTAGTTATCTTCAGCCACAGTTCCTTGGTGAATTACAATTTTAAATTTACACCCTCACATTGATGAATACATTTATTTACAGCATTCCGATGTAAAATTTAAAATTATCTCCCCTGATACTGGATTCTTTCACTGGACTGTGCAGTTCCGGCTTGCCGCATTACAGCAAGATACAGTGGAGAGAGTGCTGAAGACATTTACTAGAATGCAGCGTGGTTTAGAGGACATTAGCTATAACGAGTGGTTCGACAAACTTGGATGGTTTTCTCTGGAGTGTTGGAGGCTGAGGGAGATCTGATAGAAGCATATAAAATTATGAAAGGCATAAATTCATAGAGGCATAGAGCAGTTCACTTTAATGTGAGAGGGGAAAAATTTAGCAGAGGGTGAGCAGAGGAAGATTTTTACATGGAGAGTGGTGGGTGGGTGCCTGCAATGTGCTGCCAGGGGTGATGATTGAGGCAGATACAATAGTGATATTAAAGAGGCTTTTAGATAGGCACATGTGTGTAGGTGGAATGGAGGGATATGGATCTTGTGTAGGCAAAGGACATTAGTTTTACTTGATGTCATGTCTGGCATGGACATTGTGACCAGAAGGGTTAGGGTTAGGGTCTGTTCCTGTACTGGACTGTTCTGTGTTCGAGAGGAATTAACTTTATCTCCCAAATCAATTCCTTTAATAATCGTAAATACTTAGATCTCTACATTAAGGAAGTACCAGTGTAGAATATAAAATCTGCCTTGTAAATTAACCTGTTTAATCTTTTGTAAAAAGTGAATTCCCCCAAGTTACAGAAGATAGTGCTACCATATAACCATATACCCATATAACAATTACAACATGGAAACAGGCCTTCTCGGCCCTTCCAGTCCGTGCCGACCATTTATTTTCCCCTAGTTCCATCTACCTGCACTCAGACCATACCCCTCCATTCCCTTCCCATCCATATACCTATCCACTTTACTTTTAAATGTTAAAATCGATCCTGCCTCCACCACTTCTGCTGGAAGCTCATTCTACACAGCCACCACTCTCTGAGTAAAGAAGTTCCCCCTCATGTTACCCCTAAACTTCTGTCCCTTAATTCTCATGTCATGCCCTCTTGTTTGAATCTTCCCTACCCTCAATGGGAAAAGATTATCCACGTCAACTCTGTCTATCCCTTTCATCATTTTAAAGACCTCAATCAAGTCCCCCCTTAACCTTCTGCGCTCCAAAGAATAAAGACCTAACTTGTTCAACCTTTCTCTGTAGCTTAGTTGCTGGAACCCAGGCAATATTCTAGTAAATCTCCTCTGTACTCTCTCTATTTTGTTGACATCCTTCCTATAATTAGGCGACCAAAATTGTACACCAATTATTTGCACTACCAATTATTTATTGTCAGGTCAGTTGTTACCCATGGGGAAATTGACCAGTACAATGTTGTGCAAAATTCTCCTCAGTAGTGTTGATGTGTCAGTCACAGTATAATCATGTCTGCTATGTCTATCTTCCCAATTACCCCCCAAAACTGGTGTACACCTTTGTATATCAGGTGCAGCAAAATAACAGCTCAAATCCCACGGCAGATCAGAAAAGAAAGTTAATGAAAGAATTGCATCAGGGGTTTCGTCAGAAGTGAATCTGTGGAATTAATTGCCACCGGAGGCCTTGGAGGCTAAGGCAATGGATATTTTAATGGCTGAGATTGACAGGTTCTTGATTAGTGCGGGTGTCAGGGGTTATGTGGGGAGAAGGCAGGAGAATGGGGTTGAGAGGGAAAGATAGATCATCCATGGTTGAATGGCCGAGTAGACTTGATGGGCTGATTGGCCTAATTCTGCTCCTATAACATGAACACGAGCTTATAAATAAAACCGGGGAATGCATCAATGTAAAGAATTGCTTGGCAACGTGGGCAAATACTTGCATAATGCATTTTTGACACTGGAACAACGGTGAATTATTGTGCTCGAAGAACAAACATTGTAGAGAGTAAATAAATAATGTATGCAACCCAATAAACAGATGTAACTCAAAGAAACATTTGGGTATGACAGCCGTCACACATCAGATTGACAGTTGAATGTAAACACGACATACATATGACATGCACCCATGCTTAGTGTAGTTAGAGAGTGGAACAAACACAGAACGTGTGCCCTAGTAGTTAGTCACTGATTCATTTTGCTGCAGTACAAGCGGTTAGAATAAGAATCTCTGCAGATTACAAACTGATTACAATATAAAGAATGAACTTTGCATGAAGAGGGAAAAAAAAGTATGGTTTGCAGGAAGAGAGAGCCAAACCAGAGTCTTAACTGTGAGCCAACAGTGTTGGTGGCCAGAGTGGCAATATGAACCACAAAGTTCAGGAACAGCTACTTTCTTTCAACCATCATGTTCTTGCACCGAAAATAACCTGACTCAGCGGGTCAGGCAGCATTCCTGGAGAAAACGGATGGGTTACTTTTCGGTTCATGACCTTTATTCTGACTGAAAGTAAAGGGGAGGGAACTGGAGGTAAGAAAATGCCAGGCCAAAGCAGGGCCGACAACAGACAACAGACGACCAAGGAAGGATGGAGCCCATAATGTTCTTGTAACACGATTCTTGAACCAACTTGCAAAACCCTAATCTGATGTTGACCTTTTAATTCCAAAATCCATCTAAATAATTGAATTTGGAACGCAACAGCACAGTTTGAATCACCTCTTGCAATATCATGGACTTTTTTAAATTTCTGAGTTTTACACTAATACAGAATACAGAACATAGAACAGTATAGCAGAGGAACAGGCCCTTCAGCCCACAATATTTGTGCTGAACATGAAGCCAAGACCAAATTCCCTGTATATCCATATGTCCATTCAAAGTCGTTTAAATGCTACTATTGTATCTGCCTCAACCACCACCCATGTCAGCACGTTCTTGGCACTCATTGCCCTCTGTGCAAAAAACTTGCCCCGCATATCTCCTTTAAACTTAAAGCTATGCCCTCTAGTATTTGATTTGTTCCATCCTGGGGAAAAGGTTTTGACTGTCTACCCTTCATGTGCCTCTCATTATTTCATTTACTTCTATCAGGTCTTCCCGCAACCTTCTGCATTCGGAGAAAACAATCCAAGTCTGTCCAAACTCTCTTTCTGTAGCTAACATCGCCTGATTCAGGAATCATTCTGGTAAACCTCATCTGCACCCTTTCCAAAGCCTTCACATCCTTCCCGTAAGGGGGTGACCAGAACTGCATGCAATACTCCAAATGCGGCCCAACCAAAGTCCAATAAAGCTGCAACATGCCTTCCTGACTCATATACTCAATGCCCTGACCAATTAAGGCAAGCATGCCGTATGCCTTCTTTACCACTATCTACTTATGTTGCCACTTTCAGTTGTTATGGTCTTGGACCCAAGATTACTCCGTACATCTTATTATTTTTAGACAATCTTCTCTCTTTCAGAACAATACTTGTAATTTATATATAATTTGTTTCTGTGTGATTGTCTGAGTCTGTGTGCCTGTGATGCTGCTGCAAACAAGACTTTCTTTGTGCCTGTACCGTGCCATACTTGTGAATATGGCAATGAGACGCATTGGAAGCCATTCATCACACTTGTATCATTCAAAGTTGGAAGATGCTTTTACTCCCAGAGAAAGGACACTTAGATTTGCATTCTAGTGTCATGCCAAAATCATAAGCCAATGCAATTGGAATAGTGTTGATATTTTTCAAGTAAAGACCCACAGAATACACAGTATCGAAGCAAGTGTGAGTGATGCAGAATTTAGGTATTTACACCATGTAAACCACAACAATATTGGGATGAAGCTGTAGTTAAATAGTCAGCATGGGAACAGTTGCATTGACACAACAGCAATTCACTAAATAACAGGTAAGGATGCAAATCTGAGTCAACACAGCCAAATGCCACTGACAAGGGTCATGGTGAATTGAAAACATATTTAGGTGAAATGATGGACTCAGGGAGTATTGTATCCTTTAACCAGATGGAAGGTTTCATGAGTCACAGTGATTAGCAAAAAAACTACCGATGATTGTATCTGATTATACAAATGAACAAATGGGCAAAGTTCAGCTCAGCGAACAGAAGCCAGACTGGAAAGAGATGCTTCAAAATCGTTGCTTGGATATATTGTTGGGAAAGTGTGTTGTCGATATCCTAGGATGTCTGCAATGGTATTACAGGTGACAATGTGTATACTCATATTAAGCTAGGTAGTAAACCGATATTCTGCAAGCCTTAACCTGTACCAGAAGAATTGAATAGTTGACTGGGAGAAGATAGTCACAAAATGCTGGAGTAACTCAGCGGGTCAGGATTGGGAGAAGATTAGAGAGTGACTCGGTAACACCAATTGCTGCCATACCTAATGTAGTAAACTCTTCAATTGTGTGGTAACTGCAGGGCGATATTACACCAAGTAGTTGATGATCAGCAGTAGCCA
Source organism: Raja brachyura (assembly GCA_963514005.1). Next base: position 11,758,001 of record OY740798.1, read on the forward strand.
CTGCTGACTTCATGGATTTATACACTAATTTGACAAAAATCCCAGTTTTCACCAAACCGAACCAGTCACATGGATAAGTTCAGTTGAATATGTATGTGAAAGTCAGCAACATTAGTTCAATAATACCAGCCTGTTGTACAAAATAATATCTTTTGATATGAAGTCATCTCCAATCTACTATGAACAAATATTAATATACAAAATTACACACTACTAATATACAAAATGTATATATATTAATGTACTATCAAGCCGATATATCGATAGTAACAAATGTTGGCGAAAACCTACAAATATTAGATGATGTGTCCTGTTGGCTACATGAACACAATATGCAAATCTGCCATCAAGATCTGCAAACACATACATCTCTATCTGGGCAATTCCCAAGTGGAAACAACAGCATATTTACTTTCCTGGGTGCCTGAAAACATTTGACCCATTCTTTTGAACTTTAAAAGAAGTGCCAAAGAAAGTATTCTAACGTGATGCATCTCAGCCAGGTACGGCAACTGTTCGGTTTTAGATATACAGCGCGGAAACAGGCCCTGCGGCCCACCGAGTCCACACCGACCAGCGATCCCCGCACATCTTACATACATTAGGGATAAATTACACTTATACCAAGCCAATTAACCTACAAACCTGTACGTCTTCTTTGGAGTGTGGGAGGAAACCGATGCTCTTGGAGAAAACCCTGGCAATCACAGGGAAAATGTACAAACTCCATACAGACAGCACCTAAAGTCGGGATTGAACCCGGGTCTCTGCTGTAAGGCAGTAACTCTACCACTGCACCACCATGCTGCCCTGCACCCTTGACTGCCTGAATCTGCAGAGAGTGCTGAACATAGCCCAGTCCGTCACTTTGTCACTTCATTCCATCCAGTCCATCTTTGCAGTGCGTTGCATCAGGAAGGCTGGAGATATCGTTGAGGATGCCTGCATTCCCTTCCCATTCCCTGGCCATTCCCTTCTCATTCTTCTACCTTTTGGGAGACAATACAGGCGTTTGAAAGCCCGGACATCCAGACTAAGAACAGCTTCTTCACCCTGGTATTAAATTCCTGGACTGATCACCTCTTTCTCACCCCCCACCTCCCCCCACCACCCCCCACCGCCCTTCCTAGAGATGCTGTCACGTACTCTTACTCTTAACTCAACTCCATTCATTTATTCTGTTATTGCACTTTGGTCCTCTTTTCGCACTACCTTAGACTGCTCAACAATCTTCCACCATTCAGTGGTTTTGCATTTCTCATTATATTTATTGTTGTATTGATCATTATCATGCATATTGTTTACTCTATGAGCTTCATGCAAACCAGGAATTTCATTGCACCCCGGTGTATATGACAATAAACTGATCTGAATTTGACTCCAGCAGTATGAATTACTTCTTCATTACTCAGTTGGTCTTCTTTTAAGATGAGAATTTCCACAGATATCGGACCTCTCGTACTGAATTCAAATATGGAGGAGGTCCATATTTGGAGAAAGGTCATGTTTTAATTGTATGAGTGTACGTGCGAGCATGCGATCATGTGTATGTATATATGTGTGCTTACATGTATGCATGTGTGTTTGTGTGTGAATGTTTGTGTGTACATATGTGTGCATTTATATTTGTGTATGCGTACATGTATGCGTACATGCATGTGTGTTTAGGGGTGCGCGCCTAAGTGTGTTTTTTACTTTTTCATTTTTAATATTTGTTTAACTTTTTTTCTTTGTGCAATTGTAGTTTCAGACAGGATCTGAATGATTGATTGTAAATGTATGTGAATGTTCAAGCAATTTGACTGAGGGCAAGCTTGGGATGATGGCCTTGCACTCTCAACGCTGCCTTTGACACTGCACTGGGTACCAGCTTCGGAAGAGTCAATGTGCTGCCCTGCATTTTGCCAAGTCCCGTGAGCAATGCTTCGGGCAGAAGATCACCCCTTTGACTGCATGGGGAGAAACAGTGTGATCCTGGAAACAGGCAAGTATCAAGCTTGGGGCAGCAGAAGATCTTTCCCAAACAGAAGCTGGAAAAGAAGCGAGTGTGGGCTCATGCAGAAAGACATCGTTTACCTTGGGCTAAAAGTGGATGCACATGGACTGCAGCCAGTCGAAAAATAAAATGGAAGCAATCGTGAAGGCAAGGACATTTGTGAACATTGCAGGGCTCGCTTCATTCCCTGCCACAGGACAAGACTATGCTGGATGTTTGCCAGCAGCATTGACAGTATCGCAACAGGTTCCGAGGAACATAAGGAGTAGAGTTGGGGCAAGGAAGAGCAAATCACAAATATCTTTTGTTAGAAGAGTCTTAGAGGTGAGTCCTTGTTGGTTTACTACACGGAAACATACATGTGATTCTTTAAATCGTTGCGTCAAAACCGTCATTGTCACGTAATCTAAGGTAATGGGCAAGGAAAACACAATTGAATTTGCACTCTGTACATCCACAACATGTGAGAAAAACTGTGCTGAAATTTGGAAAGAGACATTAAGAATAGAGCTTAAAATAAAATGTGATCACAGATGTCGTGTCAAGGTTACCAGATAATTCAGCTTGGTGTCTGGAAGCATTCTATTCACAATGAAAATAATAGAAAATAGTTTTCTACTTACACTTCCAGTCAGTCCACAAGGAGTGCAGAGAGAAACCTTTACAATGTGAAATGTTAGCCCTTACCACGTTCTCCAACCCCTTTCGATAACTCTGATATAATCCATCGATTGTTGAGATGCCTGTACACTACTGCTGGGATTTGTTCCGTTGCAATCTATTTCCTGGGACTCTTTATAAAAGGATGTACCTTTAGGAAGGAAATGAGGAGGAATTTCTTAAGTCATAGGATGGTGAATCTGTGGAATTCGTTGCCACGGACGGCTGCAGAGACCAAGTCAATGGATATTTTTAAGGCAGAGATTGATAGATTTGTGATTAGTACGGGTGTCAGGGGCTGTGGGGAGAAGGCAGGAGAATGGGGTTGAGGGAAAGATAGATCAGCCATGATTGAATGGTGGAGTAGATGTGATGGGCCGAATGGCCTAATTCCGCTCCTATCACTTAAGAATTTATGAACTTCTGTTCATAAGGAATTTCCAACAAACAGATAAATTCCAACTCAAGTCTCCTTCTGTTCATTGACCATGTGTTATGTTGTAAGACCTACAGGTCTTTCATCACACCTACTTTGGGAGGTCCCAACTTCAGAGAACAACTAAAGGAAATACTTTGGCAGGATGAATGACACCACTCAAGCTTGCCTGTTGGGATTTGACCTGTCATTGGGGCTTTTATAATGAGGAAAGGTCTCTATTCCATCAAATGTAATTGTTGGATTCTCCGAGATAACCCAGTCTGGTGGTGCTGTGCAAGCCAAGGGTGTGGAAGTGCCTGCCGAGAAACAGCAGTGGTGGGTTACGTCAGGTCATCAGGGTTCTTGTGCAAGGAGGAACTGCAGATACTGGTTTACACTGAAGAAAGACACAAAATGCTGGAGTAACTCAGCGGATCAGGCACACCTCTGGAGATTAGGTAGAGGTGAAGTTTCGGGCGGAGACCCTTCTTTAGACTCTCTGTCGGGTCATGGACCAGGGGTGAGTAGGAGGATGTGTCGGAGATCTGGCACTTGACCTCAGCCCGGTCAGCTCGCCAAACATCCATGGCAACTCCCTTGTCGGCAAGGTTGATGATAATGTCGGGGTTGCTGCAGACTGAGCGGAGGGCTGTACATTCAGAGAGGGTGAGTTTAAAGTAGGTGAGGGGTGTCGAAAATTTAAGGCGGTTACGTCGGCATTAGAAATGAAGATGTCTAAAGAGGGTCCGGGGGAGTGCAAGAGGAAGGGGACCGGTGGAGACGGGAGAAGGGTCAAAGAAGAAGCTACAAGGATGCTTATGCTTAGCTCAGAATATTTGCAAATACTAAATAAATCCCAGTGAGTAACAGCAAGTGTTTGCTTCCTGAATCCTCCTATTAAAAAGTAAATTAATGAACAGACCTGTGTTTTGGTCAGGTAATGCGCGTTGCGCTTTAGAATCTGATTCAATCCACATTCTTAATACAAGCCCATGAAAACCATGTTACAAATTAGCCTATAAAGCAAACCCAAGCCTGAAATTGAAATCTCTGATGCATGGATTTTAGTATCAAATATTATATTAATGCAGCCTGTGATAACTAAAACCTTTTGAACATTTCCTGAGCGCATTGAGGAAAACAAATCATTTACGTGTCGAGTCAAGTAAATACAACCGCTGCATTTTTCGTGCTGCCACAGACTTTGACACAGGAAAACTATTCCATTATTTTCATTAATTCACATTGTGTCACGCTGTTCTTCTGCATGGACTTTACCCTTGTTATCCTGCCTCTTTCATCACATCACCTTACACTAAAGAGGAACAAAATGGTGCATGCCATTTGTGCCCTCACTGAGATGTTAGGAACACATATAAGATGTTAAAATGTAGCTATTATCTTGCTTTTTGCTTGTTATATCAAGTGAATGCACAGTGGCACAGTGGCAGAGCTGCAGCCAGACAGCATCGAGCCCCAGGTTCGATCCTGACTGTCTGGAGTTTGCATGTTCTCCCCGTGACTGCATGGATTTCTCCGGGTGCCCCGGTTTCCTCCCATGTTCCAAAGGTTTGTAGGTTAATTGGCTTCTGTAAATTTCCCCCAGTGTGTGTAGGATGTAATAGTGAAATAACATGGAGCCAGTGAACACCCGATCAAAGGGCGGCATGGGCTCGGTGGGCCGAAGGACCCGTTTCCACGCCGTATCTCGAAATGACACTAAACCAAATGGTTAGCCCATAATGCAGTGTGAATATCTGTACAGCATAGGGGGCTTAACTGAGGCTAGAGTAAATGGGGAGAAAATGTTCAGTTATTTCAGATTTCCCAGTAATTCTCCTTTATCCCCTTCTCTAACAGAAGTACATTTATGACACAACTGCAGGTATTGGCTCTGGATCAGTCAGAGTTTAGATTAGGCCATATCTGCTTCAAGTCACAAAGCTGCTGTTTTGAATCCTGCTCCAGAGACCACTGTGCACAAACCTTGCTGACACTGCACTGTAAATTTGAGAGAGACCTTTTGAGGAAAGCGATTGAAATAAAGAAGCCTTCTTTGAAAGATCTCAGATCAACAAAAATCTCATGACATTATTTTGATGAACAGCAAGCCCTAGCGCCTCAGTGCCCTGAATTTGCATTTACCCCTCAACCCACGTCATTAAAAAGCAGATAACCTGGTCATTATTACATTGAGAGAAGGTTGACACAAAATGCTGGAGTAACTCAGCGGGTGAGGCAACATCATGGAGAAAGGTAATGGCCGACGCTTCGGGTTGAGATCCTTCCTCAGACTCTTCAGAGGGTCTGAAGAAAGGTCTCGACCCGAAACATCGCCCATTCCTTTTCTCCAGAGATGTTGCCTCACCCGCTGAGTTACTCCAGCATTTTGTGTCAATCTTCGATTTAAACCAGCATCTGCAGTTCTAGAAACATAGAAACATAGAAACATAGAATATAGGTGCAGGAGGAGGCCAGTCAGCTCTTTGAGCCAGCACCGCCATTCATTGATGGCTGATCGTCCACTATCAATAACCCGTGCCTGCCTTCTCCCCATATTCCTTGACTCCACTAGCCCCTAGAGCTCTATCCAACTCTCTCTTAAATCCATCCAGTGATTTGGCCTCCACTGCCATCTGTGGCAGGGAATTCCATAAATTCCCAACTCTCTGGGTATAAAAGATTTTTCTCACCTCAGTCTTAAATGACCTCCCCTTTATTCTAAGACTGTGGCCCCTGGTTCTGGACTCACCCAACATTGGGAACATTTTTCCTGCATCCAGCTTTTCCAGTCCTTTCATAATATTATATGTTTCTATAAGATCCCCCTCATCCTTCTAAACTCCAGTGAATACAAGCCTAGTCTTTTCATTCTTTCCTCACATGACAGTCCCGCCATCCCAGGGATCAATCTTGTGAACCTACGCTGCACTGCCTCAATCACAAGGATGTCTTTCCTCAAATTAGGAGACCAAAACTGTACACAACACTCCAGATGTGGTCTCACCAGAGCCCCATACAACTGCAGAAGAACCTCTTTACTCCAGTACTGAAATCCTCTTGTTATGAAGGCCAACATTCCATTAGCTTCCTTCACTGCCTGCTGTACCTGCACGCCAACTTTCAGTGACTGGTGTACAAGGACACCCAGGTCTCGCTGTACCTCCCCCTTATCTAACCTAACCCCATTGAGATAATAATCTGCCCCCTTGTTTTTGCCGCCAAAGTGGATAACCTCACATTTATCTATATTATACTGCATCTGCCACGCATCTGCCCACTCACTCAACCTGTCCAGGTCCCCCTGCAACATCCTAACATCCTCTTCACAGTTCACACTGCCACCCAGCTTTGTGTCATCCGCAAACTTGCTAGTGTTGCTCCTAACTCCCTCTTCCAAATCATTAATATATATGGTAAACAGTTGCGTAACAGTTCTTTCTTACACATTATATTAAGAGGGTTTGACGTGTGCAATTTACCTATCATATTTCCTATATTGTAACATTAACTACATATCAGAAGTACACCCTTGCCTATGAAACAGTTTGAAGGATCCCAAGGTCATGATAACTTGCTTCATTTGATTGATTGTTTGAAAGATACAACATAGAAACAGAACCTCCAGCCCACTGAGTGCATGCTGACGACCAGTCACCATTCACATCAATTCTATGTTATCCCATTTTCACGTCCACTCCCTATACACTAGGGGCAATTTAAAGAGGCCATTTAATCTACAAGCCCGCGCAGGGGGAAACCGGAGCACCTGGAGAAAAACCATTCCATCACACAAAAAAATGCACAAACTCCACACAGAGAGCACCTGAGGTTAGGATCGAACCCAGGTCTCTGGCAATGTGATTCAGCAGCTACATCACTGTGCCGCCCACTGAAATTTGCTTACACGTTATTAGCTAGTTGATATTTTCGGCAAATGATGGCTTTTGATTATGAGGATTGGGTGGTTGTTTAACCTGGGTTTATTATTTTGAAAAACATTATTCACCCTAAGTCGATTCACAGCATCATCTGTAAAATCCCTGCATGGAATTGGTATAATGTAAACTCAGATCAAAGACAGGCACGAGTTCAAACAGAATACATGTGCTGAGTTTATTTTTATACAATAACTTTTTAATGACATGTGAAAACTTCTAAATTATGCAGTGCTTACAATTCCCACACCGAGAATCCTCCAGACTCTCCTATTTGAAGTGTGTTAAAGTTTGACTGTACGCTGGGGCCAGCAGTCGATGCTTTGAAGTGGTGCAGTGAGTTGATAGGGGGAGGAATATTGACCAAGATATAAACATTTGTGATAGTCATCAACCAGATGTTGGCTCCATGTTGCTAACTTGGTGTTTCCAAGCCTATTGTAACTTTTGTTCAGACCTCCAACATTAGTTTAGAGATACAGCGCAGAAACAGGCCCTTCGGCCCACCGAGTCCGCGCCGACCAGCGATACCCACACACTGACACTATCCTGCACACATTAAGGGCAATTTACAATTATACCAAGCCAATTAACCTACAAACCTGTACGTCTTTGGAGAGTGGGAGGAAGCTGGAGCTCACGGAGAAAACCCACACGGTCACAAGGTGGAGATTCAGTACAGGCAGCATCCGTAGTCAGGATCGAACCCGGGCCTCTGGCCCTGAAAGGCAACATCTCTACCCCTGCGCCACCATGCCACACTGTCTGTAATAAAAGTGCCGCAATGTATCTTTCTGCTATTAATTGTAAATATATGTTTTTTTTCATTCTCTAACATCACGCATTTCATTGGTGTATGATTAACCCTTTCCAATTTTAAGGAGTAATGGTGATTTTGGACATCACGATATAACACAGAATATTGTGACATCCAAAATCGCCATATAGATGGAGAGTTGACTGCCAAGTTCTTTTGGCATAAGTTTTTAAAGTGCACTGTGGTGAAAATGTATGAATTTCCAGCAATGATGAACACAATCCATAACATTTCAACATAATACAGTATATGTACAAAAATATAAAACACTCAACTAAATTGATAGGAAACCTCCTAACTGCACCTTTAAAATCACTTTGTTTAATTAGAAAACACTTCTACAGGAATCATCTCTAACATGGAGATACCTACGAGAGGGACACAATTGCTTTTCAAACAGCACATTCTTAATTCTACCAAGAATGTTATGCTTAGCAGTATTTGGTTGGCCTAGAGCAAAGGAAGCATAAATAATCTTTGGATTACACTAACATATGGGACAAAAAAAGACACAACGTGTTGTAGTCCCTCAGAGGGTCAGGTGAATTGGTGCGGTTTTGGGTTTGGGACTCTTCTACAGACTGATTGTTGGGTGGGGGAGGGGGGGGGGGGGGGCTGGAAGAGGGGAGGGGCAGGACAAAGCAGGACAGGTAATAGGTTGATACAGGTGAGAAGGGGGTTTTGACAGGCAGATGGTGGACAAGGGCCAGAGATGAAAAGACAGAAGATGTTAGACAAAAGGATTGAAGAGAGATAAATTGTGATCAGGCGGTCACAGGGAGAACATACAAACTCCGTACAGACAGCACCCGTGGTCAGGATCAAACCCTGGTTTCTGGCGCAGTAAGGCAGCAATTTTACCGCTGCGCTACTGTGCTGCCAAACGCAGCCAGGTGGGACTAGTGCAGCCGAAGGGCCTGTTTCCATGCTACATGATTCTATAAATCTCTGACTCTATATTCTTTAAATTTGGACCTTGAACCTGATTCAAAAGAAACAACCTCTCTCTATTTATTCTTTCTCCTGCTCAACCTCTAAGTTCATCATGACTTTGTGCACTACAGTATGTAGCAAAGACACCAGCTTAACTTCTCGCAAAAGTTAGGCCTGTATTGTAGTTTATCAGAGGAGGTTTTTCCAGATTTCCACTACAGCACCCATTGTGATTCAAAGTCCTTCATAACATTAGTGTGAATGGCCCCAGTTAAGGGGGCCTACCAGCATCCGACTCCATGCGGCAAGTGCGACCAAACCGGCAACGAGGGCCGCGCGGAGGTCGGGTGAGTGGCGCAACGCGGCGCAAAGTGAGGCGAACTTGGAGCGAAGTCTTAAAGGTAAGTTCGCCAGGACAGAGAGGGGCACACAGAGAGGGCCACGGAGCCACACACAGAGGGTCACAGAGGCACCTACAGAGAGGGTCACGGAGGCACGACGTTGAGACGGTGTGTAATGCATCGAGGCGACTGCGAGCCGACAAGCCGTTGCCGAGCGGAATTTTTGAACACGGTCAGTTTTTCGGAGCCGCGCGCGATGTCGGGACGAACTCCGCACAATTCCGCACCGCTCCGGCGATCGAAGTGGGACCGGCCCTGCGACGCCGGACGGCTCAAGCGACCACATTAGGTCGCACTCATCACATAGAGTTGCATGCTGGTGGGACAGGCCCTTTATACTGCAGGCGAATAAAGGGCCTGTCCCGTTTGGGCGACATTTAGGCGACAGCCGAAAAAGAGGTTGTCGCGTCGTGAGGCGTGGTGACGCATGCAGTGACGCGCAGTAATGTCCCTGTCGCCCCAGGAGTTTGGAATGTTCAAAATCTTGGGGCGACATTTGGGTGTCTCATCATGTCGTGCGCCCTGTCACACGCTGACGTATGCTGTCCGTGGGTGATGCCCGGTTAGGGTTAGGGTTGGGGTTGGGGTTAGGGACCACAGATGGGCCGTAAAATATTCTTCCTTCAATGCATGGATTTTAAACATTGATATATTAAAATTAATACAATAAAATCAATTGTGCAAATGAAAAGATGTCTGAGTCGTTCAGTTTTATTTACAGATGTATTGGTCCGCTTCCAGATCCGATCACCGTCTCTTTTCACAGGGATGGATTCAGTGAGTGTAGACTAAACTCCCCTCCCCCCTCTTCCCCCCTCCTGCCCCCATCCCTCCTTCTCCACTCCCCCCTACCCTTCTCCCATCCCCCCTCCCCCTCCCCCATTCTTCCCTTCCCCCCCTCTCCCTCCCTTCTCACATTCTCCAACCCCCCCCCACCCACTTTCCCTGATGCCCCTCATTTGTGGACCCAGCCTTTGACAACTAGATCCCACTAATAGTACTGCACAAAGGCCACATCATCTGTTTTAGTAACATTGACTATGGGATAAATGCAGACATTGGGAACAACACCCCCCCCTTTGCCTTGCTTCAAAATGGGTGGTGATTATTTAGACTCAGTGGCCGGAGCAGGTGGGTGGCACTGGTACATTGACAACATTGCCTGTACCCGGTTGAAAAGCCCACGGCCTCTGGAGCATTGGAGAGACCATTGGAAGAGAGTTCTGCCTCTGGGACAACTCGTGTCCAACAGTTTAAGAAACAGACGGAACATTGGGGGTTCGAGTCCAACCACTGGGGCCCCTTTGTCACATTTAGTTCAGAGATACAGTGCCCTTCAGCCCACCGAGTCCGCACCGACCAGCGATCCCTCACACACTATTCCACACACGCTAGAGACAATTTATACTTATACCAAGCCTATCAACCTAGAGTTAGTGTCACGGTTAGGGTTAGGATTAGGGCTAGGGTTAGGATTAGGGTTAGGGCTAGGGCTGGGGTTGGGGTTAGGGCTAGGGCTGGGGTTAGGGTTAGGGTTAGGGTTAGGGTTAGGGTTGGAGTTAGGGCTGGGGTTAGGGCTAGGGTTAGGGCTAGGGCTGGGGTTAGGGTTAGGGTTAGGGCTAGGGTTAGGGCTAGGGCTGGGGTTAGGGTTAGGGTTTGGGTTTCCTCCCGCACTCCAAATGTGCACAGGTTTGTATAAATTGTCCCTAGCGTGTGTGGGATGGTGTGCGGGGGATTGCTGGGGGCGGGAGGGGGGAAGAGGGGAGAAGGGAGTTCAGTCTACCCTCACTGAATCCATCCCTCTGAAAAGTTATAGAGACGGTGATCGAATCTGGAAGCGGACCAATACAAATAAAACGGAACGACTGAGACATCTTTTTACTTGCACAATTGATTTTATTGTATTAAATTTAATATATTAATGTTTAAAATCCATGCATTGAAGGAAGAATATTTTCCAGCCTCAGCCCTAACCGGGCATCATCCGCATGACAGCATACGTCAGCGTGTATGTCGTGCAACTTGACGGTTTTACGGTCGTCAGTCACTGACGCTCCGCAGTCGCCCAAATGTCGCCCAAGTGGGACAGGCCCTTCAAAGGCGATTTAATTGATCTTCAAGAGTCAAGAGTGTGTTATTGTCATATGTCCCAGATAGAACAATGACATTCTTACTTGCAGCAGCACAACAGAATATGTAAACCTGGTGCACTGTAAACTATATAATAAGCAAGACAAAAAAAGTTCAATGTGTGTATATCTTCAAAATGGTAAAAAAAAAACAAAATGAAGGTAGGAAGCTAAATTCTTTGGTGGGTGACTTGTGCTCAAAGAGGACAACATGAAAATTAGAGTTAACCCATTCAATGGTTGAGGTTGGCCAGTGCTCCTTCACATGAAGGTTATATATCAATCTGAACTCTCTCCTCCAAAAGACATGATGTTCAACACATCAGATAAAAACCCAATGAAGAGAAATGGAACCGATATGGATGTATTAAAATAGAGATACTTGTTGCTGATCCCAATGTGCTGTGTGTGTTTTGTGTTCTGGGGACCTAATAGCGGCACATTTCACAGAGTTAACGCCAGCGAGGATACGTCACAGCCCTGGCCGCCCCATTACAAGAAGGATGTGGAGGTTTCGGAGAGGGTGCAGAAGAGGTTTACCAGAATGCTGTCTGGATTAGAGGCTATATTCTATAAGGAGATATTGGACAAATTTGAACTGTTTTCCCTGGTCAATTGGAGATTGAGAGAAGACCTGCTAGAAGTATATAAAATTATGAGAGGCCTTGAAAGGATAGAGAGAGTCTTTATACCAGCGTGGAATTTTCAAAGACCGGAGGGCATAGCTTTAAGGTCAGAGGTGCAAAGCTCAATGGAGAGATGTGATTTGTGTGTGGCGAGTGAGCAGTGGTGCCTGGTATGGCTACTGGGATGGGTGGTGGTGGAGGCAGATACTAGAGTGACATTTAATAGGTTTTAAGATAGGCACAAGTAGGGAATGGAGGGATATGGATCATATGCATTCAGAGGACATTAGTTTAACTTGACGACATGTCCAGCATGGACAGTGTGGGTCAAAGGCCCTGTTCCTGTGCTGTAATATTCTGTGTTTATTTTCCTTGTCAATGCTGGATCTAAACAGATTCCCCTTGAGAGAGTGGGAAAGTCACTGTGTGTTCCTTCCTCCCCATGTTTACTGTGCCTCAAGATGAGAAACATATTGTCTAATTGTTCTAATCTGGCAACTTGAACATCTGTGACTGACAAGCAGTACATTATATTACTGGAACAATACAATCTATTAACGCATCAGTGTGATTGCAAGCACAAATTATACCAGCGAAAATATACCAGCGGAAACTAACAGTGTCGGTGTTAGAGTACATACTGCTGGTGCTTTTTTTGTGACGTAAGCTTAGAGAATTAAATTTTTTAGAATTTTTAACATTACAAAAAGATGACTAAAGTTTAAAACATAAAATGTATTTAATTAGGTGGTAAGTTCCATAAACAGCTTAAGCCGTTTATAGGGCAACAATCTGCCAGAGACACCAACAGCAAGGGAAAATATGTGGTGGGGCATCTTTTTTTGTCTGCAAAGAACACACTGCATACTGATACTGTATCTGATTATATTCACCAGCTAATGTCAGTGTATGTCTCAGGGTGGGTATTTCCACTGCAAAACACCACTCTGACAACGCATACCTGCATCAGAAAATAGCACACTAGGATTAAATTATCATAATTGCTGGTCTGTATTCACACTATGATTTGAAATGAACAACTTGAATTTGTTAATAATAAACTACTTTTTAAAAAAAAATTCCAGCTGCAGTGCTGCAAAGAAAAAGATTCAGCGGAGAAGGAACCATGAATTACAGATGAGAAAAAATACGCAAGAGGACAATTCAATTGAAGCACACCAGGTTGAGTTCAAGCAGTTCTTAGAGAGGTAACACAGTCCATATATTAGTTAAAAAGAGATTTTGATATTACATTGGACCTACTTAAGAAATGCACATTTGCACTTTCTCCGACTCATCTTCCCACTATGATGCACCTTATTTGAAGACAGATTCATCTTTGGTGAATGGTTTTCCTGTTCTAATGTGACAATAATTGGTCTAGAATTTGCAGGATCGGGGAAACACATGCCAAAAGTCCAAAATGCAAGCTGATAATGTCACAGGGCATCCAGGCCAAGCATAACTCCTTAACCAAAAGATAAATAGGATAAACAAAGAGGCAAAAGTGCAGCAGTAAGATAAATAAAGCAATGAAATAAAAGAAAGGGGAAGATATAACGTTTTTAAGAACAAATTGGGGGGGTGGGGGAGGGGGGACAAATGTATATTTTGCGGCAAGGTGAGGAGGCATGTTGAGCCCATGATTCAGAGGTGAGTGGGTCAAGACCATTCTCTGCTGCTCCTTTGGAATGGCATGATGTTGCTGTAGTTAGTGCTGCTGCCTCACAGCTCCCATTTTCGTCTCAATGGTTCCTCAATGGTTCAGTGTACAGTGAAATTCCTTTTGCACATAT